>CAMQGK010000194.1:5320000-5920000 GCA_947000775.1 Pterois miles | reverse complement strand
TTCTTGAGGATGACTTGTGCGATTATTGAACTAGAAAATAGTTAAATGTAATGAAGTACAAAACTTTAAACCATTCTCTGTATGCAGGCAATAAACTACCATTGCAGCCAAACTCTGAATTAATCTCTAGACAGCTTGTACGTGTTGGCAGAGACAGTACAGCACTGTATCGTGTGGATTTTGGACTGTATCAAGAGCACATTCATGACAAACCACATCCAGATGCTTTTGAGGTTGGTGTTTAAGGGTAACTTTAGACACGGAAAATAAGCTTGTTACATGTAGGCAACCCCCTTTCCCATGTTTTTGTGTGACTGACGAATAGCGACAATAATTTCTGAAATAGGTCCAGTATTGTGAGCGAACGCTGTAACGGCAGCTGCTCACGGGCTGCAGCATGGTGCTATTGAGGCAAGCTGGCACTGTCATTTATGTCCAATAGAAGTGCTTGTTTTTGCCATGACAGGCTCTGATTGTTATTAAGTAAGTGTATAAGTGTAAGTGTCTGATATTATGGAAACAGTCTCAAGGAGAAGGCTCGTTCTGCAATCTGTCGTGATGATGTGTTGCTGGAAGACAACGGTGGAAGATTGGAACACGTCCATGGTGGAAACGTTGTGTTGGAGTACAAAAAGCATAGCTTATTGTCATCTAAAAGATTTTCAATGTCATGGCTGAATATTTAGATAATTTTGACAATGCCCTCCCAGCTCATTTCGTGGCTTCCAGTTACAGCGTTGCTGTCCCTGTTAGTCCCTTAGAAAAAACATGGGAAAATAATGCCCAGGTTAAAAAACACCAAATTCACCCTTTAAAAAAAAAAAAATCATGATTATGATGAATAAAGACCAAAAGAAGACCTACATTGGCATAAATAAGTATGCATGCAGCAATTGTTAAATACAGCTTTTAAAAAGATGGCCTTACATCAATGTTCCTGATGATGACACACTTCCCATTGGTATATAGGAAGTTGTTGCCTTTGGGATCACCGCCAATCACTTTTGCAGTTCCCCTCTCCATCTGCGGGAGACTTGCGAATACATGTTCTAAAAAAACAGACATGATAAGAAAGATGACGGGAGGACAGATAATGTAAAGCATTATGTTAACTTAAATGAGCATATACTGAAAAAATTATTAAACTTAAATATTCCTTAAGGGATTGGATGCTTATAGAAGAGGTTACATTGTACATGTAGGGCGACATGGGTCAATAATATTGTACTTATTCTGGTTCAAACATGGCTGCTAACCACAAGGTTCTGTGTCAATAACACGTTACAAGTTAATAATAAATTACTCTTTTCTCAAAGAAAAAAAGAAGAAACAAAAAGATGGCAGAAAGACATCTGTGGTATCATTTAAGTGTATACACCGCTGGAAAACTGTCATTGAATAGAGATGCCATATCCATAAAATCTGAATTTAGTTTATTTTATTAATGCAATCGGAACAGTGAGATCTGTATTCAGTCCCTGTAACATCCAACATGACAGCACTACTGTGAGAGGACACATATCTTTGCAAATGGAATAAAATACTGAATATCTGAATATTGACGACAATCAATAGTGTTTTTTTCAATTGACATTTCAATCGCAAAAAATAATACTGCAATACTCAACATTTTCATTACACTCCTAATCAATATTTGGGTATTTGGTAAAATATATTGAAATATTCTCCATATCACCCAACCCTATTTCCAAGATAATTACTGGAGGTTGATGTTAGGGCTGCACAATTTATCAAATATTAATCGCGATCACAATTTGGGCTTCTCACAAATAAATGAACATTTTCAAATGCGATATTGATGGTTAAAATGCTCTGCTCATACAAAACTCTGCTCCATAAGTAAAGCACTTCCTAAACTAACAGCTACAGATACTCCATCAGTCAGCAGCCAGTTGAAGCCAGACAGTTTTCAGCAATCTCATATTTATATAGCTGAGATTTATCCTGTCACACACTTGTGTATCCATGATGGTTTCATGTCAGGACACAGTGGTATAGTCAGTAACATCACACAAGTTTGTCTTTAAATAATAAGATAAGATAAGATATTCCTTTATTGGTCCCACAGCTGCTCAGTGTGAGCGAACAAGACAAAGCTTACAATAACTGCCGAAGAGGAACAACCTTAAAAACACCTGAAACAACTAACTTAATGAGACACTTATGTTGTAATTCATTCCCATGATGCTGCTCAGAGTCATCAGTGACCGATTCATCTCATGACAGTACAGAGCTAAAGAGCTCCTTTAACAGAGGGCCCACCGAGTTACATTATGAGGTGCTCAAGCTCTGCAGAGTAAACATGATAGATACTAGGTGACGGTAAATTATAACTATCATGATGTGTTGAAATGTAATCTTTTAAATGTAGTTTTTAAGCAAGAAACTTGAATGAATCCAGTTGTATGACAAAGACATTTTCACAGCAATTTAAAATAGATAATATAGAGAGAAATTACCTCTTTAATTTCCTCACACTACCTCTAAGCAGTGTATAATATATAATTAGAACTACTAATGCCAATATTTACATAAAAATAAAATAATTTATTTCCTAATCATTTGAAGTGCGTGTTTTCATGTTTTTGACAGTTATCGTGTGGAATGGAGTGGAAGTGAAAGCAGCAATTTGTATATTTAAACATGAAATTGCAATACAATGTTTTGTCCCTAAAATCTATGAATAATCATCATTAATAATCATGATCTCAATATTCATCAGAATAATCAGGATTATCATTTTGGCCATTATCGTGCAGCCTTAGTTGATGCTTTATTTTGCGGATATGTACAGTTCAGGTTGGGGCTGCGCAATTAATCGAATATTAATCGCAATCACAATTTTGGATTCCCACAATTATATGAACATGATCACCTATGATATTGACATTTAAAATATGAGTTCTGCTCATAGAAAACACTGCTGCATATCAAATCAACCACTTACTAAATTAACAGCCACCAGCCAACAATCAAGATGTTTTGGCTTCACTTTTGGGGATAGATATTATCTATAAAACCAATGTGTTGATGATTAGATTGAGAGCATAATATCAAAGTGCACCAGACTTATACTTTTAACTTTAAAATGCAGCTAGCATTATTTTTTTTTCATATTGCAAAGTCAGTTTTATACGTTTCGTACATTAGCAGTAATGTAGCACAGCAAGAGAAAGCAGTGCTCTGTTTATTTCAAAATGAAAGTACAGTATAAAAAGTTTGTTGTTGCTAAAGTTCAAAAAAATAATCATGTTCAATAAAAGTGTCACACTACTGATCAAAATAATCATGACTATCATTATGGCCATAATCGTGCAGCCCTGGCTCAAGTTCTTCACTTTTATCGTTACTCAACATATCGCTCTTATAATAATCTTAGTACAGTTATTTATACATAAATGTAAATTGAGCAACCAAAAGCCTCTGCTCACTATACAGAATGGGAGCAGCATTTGAAGACCATTAAATGTTACACTAAGAATTCAGGTTGGTGCCATTATCAGCAGGACTGCAGTGCAAACAATCAGTTTCCTTATAGAGAGTATTAGCTCTCATCTCCACCATCTCGACGTAAAAAGGACTCGTTATTTCACTTATTTAGTCGTGTTTCAGTGAGCTACTTCCCCTGTATAAGTTGCAGACTGAACCCTCCGCCTCTGTCTGGACATGTCATAACAAAGCGATGTGAGCAGCACAACTATTTCCTGACTTACGTTAGCTCGACAAGCTAACTTAACAGGTAGCTTAAATGAACAGCCTGTAATGAGCTGTGTTTGGGGTCGGAGCACTTTCGACGACAAACCGATGCTTATCAGACATGTGTATATAACACGTGAACGAATAATTGCCAGTGTGGGGGTCTTTCGCATGCAAAATGAAGTGTCAAAATCATGCAGCTATGGGCGAGGCTAGCTAGCTGCAGGCTACCTGTCTGACTAGCTCGATCTGCTTAATGATGTCGCAAAAATAACAGTTTCATTGCACTTTTTTCCTCTACCGTTGCCATGAAAGATAAAAATACTTACTCAGTGCAAACGGCATTTTCCCTGTTGGTTTTGCAAAGCGTTACTGTTCACCAATGAATGAAACAGTGAAGCTCCCCCGGCCGAGCACTCCCTGATCACACAAACACGGAAGCGAGTGCAGCAGCGCCCCTTCTGCCTGGCTTTGCCCATATATAGTAAACTCAGCTACTACGCTGCTGCCGCTGCCAGCCACTAGCCGTGTACGGGGCTGCGTGGGTTAATTTATCCCGAAACTCTGTATGCCAGGCTCCAAGGCAGTTTCAATAGATTCCTCTCAACGTCGTGGTATAGATAGATAGATAGACAGACAGATAGATAGATAGAACATATAGGTAGTCTCCCTCTAAAAATAAATTACAAAGAATGAATTTTAAATGAAATGAAATGAATATTCTTCATTTTCTGGATTGAGGTAACAAATTAACAAATAAATAAAGACAGAAATACACTTTTAGCTGTAACCCGGGGTCTCTTGATAAAGACACTCCAAAAACTCTCACATAATGAGAGACATAAAGGATGTTTTTGTTCTGGCAGCCATTGTTATTTGGATGTGGAAATCGAGCTGCAACATGGGAAAAGGGTAAATATTTGTATCGTGTAGGAGATGAGATATTTGCTCATTCATATAGTCAGTGGTTCATTATAAATTTTGGAAATACTTTTATTAGGCTACAGCAGAAGAACAAGAGTTGTCAAGAGTCATATTTTATGGAGTGGTTTGCTGGGGCAGCAGCATCACAGCTGCAGACAGGAAGAGGCTGGATAAGATCATCAAAAGGGCCAGCTCTGTCCTGGGATGCTCTCTGGACCCAGTGCAGGTGGTGGGAGAGAGGAGGACGATGGCTAAGCTGTCATCCATGATGGAGAAGGACTCCCACCCCATGAAAGACACCATCAGAGCTCTGGAGAGCTCCTTCAGTGGCAAGCTGCTACACCCAAAGTGTACGAAGGAGCGTTACAGAAGGTCCTTCCTGCCTGCAGCTGTTAGACTCCACAACCAGCACTGCTCCCAGTAGACCACATAAACACAACAAACTCACTGGACATAGGTGCAATAAGAACTCATGTGCAATTATATCATCTGCTCAAATTATAGTAACTGGACAATTATTTATTGATATGCTGGACATATTTTGGCTTTATTTTCTATTATGTATATATTATTTTATTTTATTTGTATTAATACTGTTTTAAAATCTATGCTTCTTGTCTTTATTGCACTATCCACTTTGCTGCTGTAACGTGTGAATTTCTCCACTGTGGGACCAATAAAGGAATATCTTATCTTATCTTATCTTATCTTATTTTAGGGGTACCAAAACCTTTTCATACCTCAGGGCGTAGAGCAGTCATCCAATTTTTGAATCCAGTTATTTATTTCTCTTTTTAAATTGCATTTTCAAATAGAATTTTAAATTCCATTATTTATTTATGAATTCATACATGTACTTGTTTAAATGATGTACTCACTGACTGTTTTATGTATGTTTTTGAAAATCCCTTGTAAACACATTTAGAAAAGATTATTTATTAATTTTTAATTAATTAGTTTTTAATCACTTAGATGCTCTGTTACTATTAGCATGACTCTCATGGTCCTCTATACTAACATACAATTATCACTGATATGACATGATATAATATATTATTATTATATAACAGTTTCCCCTCTCTGAGGATAAATGTGTGTTGAACTGCCCCTAACTTTTGCTGGCAGTAGATTGCTACATCTTAAATGCTATTAAAAGATGCTCTGGGTATTTCAAAGATTTCCAGGAATTTACATTTAAGTAAAAAATAATATTTGGCTGTGGCTTGAATGTAATGATATTGAGTGAGAGGAACAAAATGAGGAAGAGCACTATGTACAGGAGGAGGGACTGCCTGAGAGGCCCGACCTAGGGCAAAGTTTACACACTATTTGGATTCCCCACTTTGCCCCTAAAATGATGCTAGCATGAATAACCAAATGAAATGCCAACAAGGTAAAAGAGGACTATTAACGTGTCAGAGTGTAGCCTGCTGATCTACAGTGTCATGATGGTGATTTTAAAGCCCAGACGTCATCCTGTGTGCCAGCAAAGAGCATCACTTGCCTGGAATAGGATTGGGAATCCCCTGACCTATTTAGCATGGACCCATTCACAGGGTGGGGCCATGTGTGGCAGCAGCAAATTTATGATGATGACGTTAATGCTAATATCATAAAAAAAATATGTAACATATTAAGAAACGTTTGTAAATGACTGTGAAAATGTGCATCCTCAGCTGTTCAAAGAAAGATGGACACAGGTGTGCAACACTTTGACCCCCCCTGAGCTCAGCTCAACAACAGCTCTGACACAATAAATAACTGTAATCCCGAGCCTGTTCCAGGGGCCCTGTCGAGCTCTGGGCCCCCTAAATCACTCAAACTGAGGTGAACGGTATAAGCTTCATTGTACTTATTGCAACATAGTTGTATTGCATGATATTGTAAGGTTTCCCATTTCCTGTTTTGTACACCTCTCTAAATTCTTTTTAGCTCATCTTCCGGTTAAATCCTCATCCTCCAATCCTCCAGATATATGTATAGACGTATACATATGTATACATGCATATATATATATATACACACGTATATATATATACATGTGTATATAAGCGTATATATATACACGTGTATATATATATATATACATATATATAACTTTATATTAAACAGAAATTTATAATTAATTGTTGTTAATTGTTTGTTACAATTGCATTGAACTTAACTTAACTTGAAATAAAGGTTAAAAAGAGAGAACATAAAGAAAAAGAGCCAAAATAAATAGAAAGAAGAAGAAGAAGAAGAAGAAGAAGATGTATTTATCTGTTCACTTGGGGGCGCTGTCGTCCTGCAGTACTCTACCACTGCTGCACCACAGAAGAAGACTCCCAGTCGCTTCATGCCTGTAACGATGGCGGCCGCCTTGAGAGGAAGCCTGGTAACATTGGTCAAGGTGAGTGCATAGATGATGTTTACAAGCTTATTTGACACATACGTCGGTAGGAAACGAGTCGCAGGAGTTGAAGTTGTATTTGTTAAACTCAAGCGCCATGTTTTCACGAACTGTTAAAGAAAGAGTCGGACTAGCTTGTGTCATGAGCCTCCTTCATTGGAGCGTTAGCTCCTGTCATCTTCAGATAAAAAGTGACAGTTATAGTAGATATCTATGGTATAGTGGTATTTTGGCTCCGTCTGGTTTTATCAGCCGGTCAACGCGAAAAGATAAAAATCTCCATTATCAGTCAGTAGATATTCATCAAACAAGTCAACAACCACGTAGTTTAGACCTGTATGTTGTATGTGAGGTAATGAGTCAAAGTACCTAGCTAGTTGGCTAACTCGGTTAATCCTGACATGCTAGTTGTCCTTAGTGAAGCGTCAGTTACTATTACACACTTACAACAGTACATACCTTAGTGGGGCTAACTGTGTTGAAAAGAGCAGACCAGATGAGCCTGTTTGCTTCTTCTCTTCAGATAATATGTATTATATATTATACTTGTGATTTGATCATTTTCTCTTAGTTGTCAGTCATCTCAATGACTTTAAAGCTGCTGTGGTATGACATGGTAGTGAGTTGTCATTTTGACACATGAAGTGAATTTGTTTATTTTAGTTATTACATGTGGCTCCCATTTGGCCCACAGCTCAGGGGCTGATGATTATTCTGGATCCAATAGAAACACCCATCTCTGCGCTCCTCAGTGTTATCTAATCAACTGTGTATAATTACGACCAGCAGTGTGCAATATGAATGTAATCCCCTATATGTTATCACAGTATATGTGATTTATGTAATATGTGGATGTAGTATATGTAATTTTATTAGGGCTGTCCTCGACCACAGAAATTCTTAGTCGAAAAACACTCATACGATTTTATCGACTAATTGATTAGCTGATTTGATTGACAGATCTGAGTTTCTCTACAAAAAACACCACTTTAAATTTTGTGTTTACTGTCATTCAGTATGAAAAAGAGCATAAAAACTAATCGAAAGATTAGAGAAATTGTAAGATTAAGATGACCGATTAGAGGGGGCAGCCCTAAATTTAATACTGTAATATGAATTCATATTGTAGATCATTTTCTGATAAATTAACCAAACATTATTTGTTTTGGCTTATCCAGCTAATTTGATATCTGACATGGATAAACGGCTGCATAATTAAAAATAATTGTATTTTGATACATTTTTCAAAACCATGCAGCCCTATATTCATGCCAAAATCATATAAAACCCAGTATTGCCGTAAAGAAAAAAATTCTCATGTAATATTTCTCATTGATTTGTAGCATGGCCCATAATGGCCTCATACAGTGGTTTTCATTTATGATGATTTACAATGAAGCGTCATGAGATGATTAAAGGAATGAAATGAAAGAAAAGCACTAAATTGAAATACACAATTATTTTCGTTATTGATAAATCTGCAAACTATTTTGTCAGTTAAGTTATTATTTTATCTAAAAAATGTGCATCACAGTTTCACTGAGCCAATGTAACACCTCCCAGTCTGTCTTAATCTGTCTTATCAACAGTCCAAAACCCCAAAATGTTTAATTCAAAATAATATAAAAAAAAGAAATAAGAAAGAAATAGAAGAAATAATTGTTGAATGTTAGAGATGTTGAAAAATAAATCAAATGATAAATCAATTATCAAAATAGTTGCCGATTGAATTTTCTGTTGAACAAATAGTTGATAAATCGACCAATCGTTTCAGCTCTACAAATTTTTTTTTTGTAAATTTGTAAAATGTATTTTTGTAAGATATTTCTATAGTCACTGCTTTTTCTTCTCTAAATTTAATTTGAGTAGAAATATGGGAAATTTTTAAGGGGTCACAAGTCAGAAAAGTTGGTAATTATCATTATACCCTGAGATACTAAAGGGAGAGATACTTGAATATGTCTGATTGTAGACATGTTCATATTGTTCATGATATCTCATGTTGTCCTTGTTATAACGGTATCTTCTCTCCCATCCTCAGGGCCTGAGCGGCCCGCGGTGGCAGCAGCTGGCCTCTCGACCGTTGAGTGTGTCTGCAGTTCTCTGTGGCCCAGAATCCCCGCCGGCCCGAGCTGATGCTACCTTCAAGGTCACCATGGTGCCAGGAGACGGAGTGGGACCTGAGTTGATGACTGCGGTCAAGGAAGTGTTTAAGGTGCATTTTACAAAGACATCACAACTTTATGTCCTTTTAGGGCACATTCACAAGCAACATTTAGTCCATTTAATGAAATCTGGTTCATTTGGATGGTTGTGAATGCAGTAATCACACTCTGATGTGGACCAAAATAGCCGCTTGCGAGTGGTCTCTCAGACCATTTTCCAAGCGAACCAAAATGCAGGCTGCCTGTGTGGGCATTTGTTGAGATAGACACAAATAAATGACAGGTTAACATAAATGGGGGAGGACTGGCCTGGGCTTCTGCAGAAATTTGGTGTTTACTTGACATCTTGGTCGAAGAGAGCATAGAAAATATGATAAATAAAATCCACAAAAATAGTGAAGTTAATAAAGAAATTTGAGGTAAATTGGAAGTGAAGAGATTTGTGCAGACAGTAGATCAGTGCCAACATCTGTGATTCCCTGCATAGAAGTAGCAGCTCTCAAGAGGAAAAAGGTGAATTTGCTCCTGTGTACACACCCCTCAGCTAAATTTGGTCCACTTAAATTTGTCGGCTGTGAAACTGAACTGGACTAAATAGAAAACGAACCAAAAGTACAAGTTTAACTCAGATTTTTGCTTATGAAAGCACCCTTAGAAAACATATGGTGTACTATAGGTATGAGTGGTGGAAAATGAACAAAAGAAGAGGATTTGTTATTAAAATATACTGAAGGGATTTTTTTTCACCATTTCATGTCACTTTTATGTTTGATATTTTATTTTTTTGTCCCTTCTTGCTCAATTTAGGCTTACAGTATTCAGCCTATATATGTGTAATATGTCTGATCTTGAAGTTGACATCCTTTTGTCTGGTCTCCAGGCAGGAGATGTCCCGGTAGAATTTGAGGAGTTTCACTTGAGTGAGGTGCAAAACATGGCCAGTGAGGAGAAGCTAGAGGAAGTGTTAACCTCAATGAAGACCAACAAAGTGGCCATGAAAGGTAGCTTTTCTGATTATCTGGTCTCTTCTCATAGCTCACCCACATTTGATAACAACAAAATATTTAAAAGGATCTAACATGTATGTTTGTGATATGCTTGGTTATCTAGGAAAGATTCATACACCCATGGAGTTCAAAGGGGAGCTGGCTTCATATGAGATGAGACTGAGGTAAAACACAAAACAAGTTGGGCATTTTTATGTTTGTAATTTGTGTTTCTTTCTGTCTTTTTTAACAATATTTTTATTCTTTCTAACATATGGATATAATACAGACAAAACAGAAATCGTATGGAACCTGTGTTTTTCTTTTTAAACCTCTACCTCCCTATCCATTCCCCAGGCGTAAACTGGACCTGTTTGCTAATGTGGTTCATGTGAACAGCCTGCCGGGTTACAGCACTCGCCACAACAACCTGGACCTGGTCATCATCCGCGAGCAGACCGAGGGGGAGTACAGCTCCCTGGAGCACGAGGTAAACAACACTGACTGCAGTCAGAGGATGAACGGCGGTTTTAAACCCACATGAGAAAGGCTCTTTTCTTTGAAGAGGGAGATTTCCCTCGAGCACACACAGATTTGGCCAGCATTAAACCGGGTATCAAAACAAAAATGACTCACTCTGCCAGAGGTGCTGAAACAGTACAATGTGTTTGTGTTTGACTTAAATTCTGGTTTTCTTTTGAACTACTTCTCATTCGTAGGGCAGCTTAACGTCCATTGCTACTCATATAATGGCTGTTTATCTGTCCTGTAGACTCAGTTTATTATTAAAGTTTGTTGGCAGTGTGAAAACCTGTTATGGAGTGTAGACCACTTGAGTCTGGCCCATCAGACAGTCATGGGATGGCCAACTAAAAAAATGTGTAGATTAGTGTGTATAGCCGGGTTTATGCTCGCTATAGTGTTCCTGGTGGGAGGGTGCATGAGCCAAAAAGGACATCTTGATGTATTGTGTGGAAAGTGTGAAGCTGTCATAGCGCTTGGTTGTGCACCTATGAATTTTTGAAAGTCAGTGTGCTTTTCGTACATGACAGTCATGATATTGGGTGAAGGCGGGGTACATCCTGGACAGGTCGCCAGTCCACTGCAGGGCACATAGAGGCAGACAACCATTCATGCTCACATTCACACCTACGGGCAATTTAGAGTCATCAGTTAACCTGCATGTCTTTGGACTGTGGGAGGAAGCCGGAGCACCCGGAGAAAACCCACGCTAACACGGGGAGAACATGCAAACACCACACAGGAGACCCCCTTGCTGTGACGCAACAGTGCTAACCACTGCACCACTATGCAGCCCATAAATTAAAATAAGAAGTAAAATAATGAAATAGAAAGACAACTTTAAAAGCAGGAAATCTCTATTTTGCAGGCCAAATCATATTCTTTACAGGATATTAAACATTTCAACCTCTGTTTCATTATAGTATATTTAATACTTGACTCCTTTCTTTACAGAGATCGTGTAGAGGTGATAAATTATGTCCACGGATATGAGATATGAGTTTACAGTTAATTACAAGTCCTCCTCAGCATTGAGTTGCTGACGTCTTGCTTCTACACAGAATCTTGTGTTTGTTTGCCCCCTGGTATTATGGAGAATACTGCAAAAACAGCACACTGAGCATAGATGCCTTTGTGGATGCTTGTTGTACGCTCACCATCTGTGGAGGTCCTTGACACGGCAACAAAGCTTAATGTGTTTTGTATTCTCTTGCTTGTTGATTAGTCAAAGCTTAAATAAAGATGTTTTATTAAATTGTCTGTAACTTCTTGCTCTGTAGAGTGTGACGGGTGTGATCGAATGTTTGAAGATCATCACCAGAGAAAAGTCACGGCGCATCGCCAAGTTCGCCTTTGATTATGCCACCAAGAAGGGACGAAGCAAGGTCACCGCCGTTCACAAGGCCAACATCATGTAAGGGCACAGCAAAGCTCCCACTTTGCTTTTTTTTTTTTTTTTTTTTTTTAACTCTTTTTAAAATGAGATTCTTCAATTAGTTCTTAAAATAGTGGTAATTTGGGTCATGATTTGCATCATAGTTACACAAACACTTGTCTCATTACAGGAAATTAGGCGATGGCCTGTTTCTGCAGAGCTGTGCAGAGGTGGCACAACTGTACCCCAGAATCAAATATGAGAACATAATCATTGATAACTGTTGCATGCAGGTATAAACAGCCTCACAATTCATTCCCCTAACTTAATCAATAAATCATTCCCTGATCAGGTTTAAGCATCACTTTTCCATTTCTTGTTTAAACTTGTCTGTGTTACTTTGCCGCAGCTGGTCCAGAACCCATACCAGTTTGACGTGCTGGTGATGCCCAACCTGTACGGGAACATTATTGATAACCTGGCAGCAGGGCTGGTCGGAGGAGCAGGAGTTGTTCCCGGGGAAAGCTACAGCGCAGAGTATGCTGTGTTTGAGACTGTAAGTTTCCAGTGACTGTTTAGTTTCAGCCATTCTCTGGTTTTATTCTGATTCCTCTATTTAGAGTTTGTTTTTCAGGACTGTGTCATTCTTGACCCCCTGTCTCATCTTTCAGGGTGCACGGCACCCCTTTGCCCAAGCTGTAGGGAGGAACATTGCCAACCCCACAGCCATGCTGCTCAGTGCTGCTAACATGCTCAGGCACCTCAAGTGAGTCAACCTCTTAGGTGTTGTTGTTGTACACCACATTTCACACAGTACGTCCTCTGTCCTGGCCCATCGCACCCCTCAAGCCTTAGAGCACAAGCCAACATTTGATCTGTTTTAATCAAACTCTGATGCGGTTTGTTTGGGCAGCTTTCAACGCAGTCGTCATAACCTGGTGCTGATCAAAACAGCCGGTTGCGAGAAGTGGTCTTTCAGACCGTTTCCAAGCAAACATAAATGCAGGTTGCCTGTGTGGACATTTGTTGAGATGCACACAGGTACATGACAGGTTAACATAAGTAGGAGAGGCCTGACCTGGACCTGCAGATGTCCAGTGTTTGCTCAACATCTGGGCCAAAGAGAACACAAGGAATATGATAAAGTCCACAAAAATAGTGACGTTTATAAAGTCATCCGAGATACACTGGAGTAGCAGGGATTTGTGTGCAAGTGAAAACACTTTGACAGCATCAAAATCTGTGATTCCCTGCATAGAAGCGGCAGCTCTCAAAACATAAAAGATAAATTCGCCCATTTGTACACACCCCTAGGCAAATTATTTGTTTTTATTTGATCCACTTTAATTTTTGGAGTGTGAAACCGAACCAGACTAAGTTGGAAAACAAATCAGAAGTTTAATTTTCACTCTGATCCGGATTAACCAAACAGACTATGGCTTGTGAAAGCGTACTTAGAAAACAGTACCTGTTAAGTGTCTGTTTGTTTGAATGTTGACATGTAAAAAAATTAGCTCAGGCCACCTCTTAAATGTTCACCTTATTGTGTTGCAGCCTGGAATATCATTCCAACATGGTGTCAGACGCTGTCAAGAGGGTCATCAAACAGGGCAAGGTAAGTGTGCGGGTCCTGTTAGTTACTGTCGGCCCATCGAAGCATTCAGGCCGTCAATGTGGATACGCCTACCATGACAACCCTAACACTATTAACACTCATAGGGAATGTTTTCTGTTAATACAAGCAGAGCGAAATAACAGAGGTGGTTCCGCTTCAGGAATGTGAAGCCAACAGTATGTGTGTACTCTCCTCATGTCAGCGTGGGTTTCTAAATGAACATGCTGCTCATCAGCTTGAGAAAATGAAAAATATAATACATATAGAGAGATCTTTTTCACATAAATTAGTCAGACACCAGTATGGCACCACCTTAAGTGTAACATTAGCAGTTCTTGACCCACAAACAACGTGATGGGTACTGAAATCTGGTGTTAAAAGTATTAAATGAGTATTGTGCTAAATTAAATTATTAAGTTAAATTAAATCCGAAAAATATGAATTTTTATCTACGAAATAGCAATTATTTAGTTGTGAAAATGAACCAATACCCATCATTTTATGGATAAAATGTGTTATATTTTGTTATCACCAATTGTTCTAAAGCTGTGACCTTGAATTAAAATCAGATGCAGACTTTTGAGTAATAACACTGAGAAGCCCTGCTGTTAGAGAGCCTTTGATTACTGACTTTTGAAACAGTATACATGCTTACTGTGTGCAGCTTTCTTCACTTGCATCTCTCTTCTTCCCTCATTTTCAGCCTTATAAATGTGCCAGGTATATGCTTTTGTTACCAGGACAACCGGTCTCATTTAGTAGTCTCTTTTGCCCCTATGCCATGTTGACACTAACATACACTGACACAACCACCAGCATCAGGTCGGTTAGTCCCTCCGATAAAATGCATGGACCCTTCAGCTCTAAAATTTTCAGCAACATCTTCATAACAGATTTCTTGTTTCCATCGTTGTTCTTCTAAAAAGATGTGGCCATTAAACACTGTTCTTTCAGTTGGGGTATTTGAGGCAACCGTGTGAATGTGAGAAATCATCATTTTTAAGGACATTTGAAAGCAGAATTTGCCTGCACGTCGTCTGAAGTGCCCTTCCTCTCCCTCTTCCCTCTCCTTTAATTCCCTCCTCTCCTTGTACCCTGTTATCCTGTGTGTTGTGTTTGTGTGTATCTGTGTGCACGTCCCAGGTACGGACACGAGACCTCGGCGGTTACTCTACCACTGGCGACTTTGTGCGTGCTGTCGTGGAAAACCTGCGTCACCGACCTATTTACTAAAGATGTTTCATCATCACACTCCTCACTGCCTTTTCCTTAAATCTGGACGTTGCTCTTAACATCATCTGGATGTTAAGACCCCCACCCCCCATTGCCTAATGTTTGTTGTGCCACACACCTGCATCATAATGTTTGTGGTTTATACTGGGTTTACCGACAGATCCAGTGGAATCTCACTGTGTTGTACTTTACTAAAAATGTGCAGTTCATGAGGCTTCCTCCCGTGGATTTAGATCAGGCATTTACATATTTCCTTATAGTTACTGCCCATCTCTTTTCATGTTACTGGCTGATTACGATCATCTTTTCACTCATTCTGGGAGACCTTTTTCTACATCATGTCCTTGTGCTTGTTGCTTCAGCCATGTTGGCCATACAGACTACCTCTCTGCTATCACACGTTGTTAGAAACTGTCTGTAAAACAACCAGACTGCCTTCATCAGCGGTTTATATCGGCTAATCTGCTTTTGCTTCACACTTCACCACCAACGTTAATAATAATTCTACAGTTTAATGGTCACAGTGCCCATAAAGCCAGTCCTCTATTCACTGTGAGTAGAGCACAACATCTACACTAATTATGAATTAGTATACTGGAGTTAGTAAATTGTATAGTTTTTTATATTTTAACATCTTTTCCAAGGTCTCATATGAACCAGTTTTGTATAAGATGGTGCTGCTCAATCACACAGAACTTTTCATGCCACAGATGCTGTAAGAATTTAAAACACTGACTTCTCTATCTCACTTCATGCTTTTCATCTTACTGTGCTGCAATTTAAGACTTCGAATAAACAACAACAACTAATAAAAAATAAAGTAATATATTAGTCACTGCTCTCTTGTTTTGACCTTTTGGTGCAATCAAAGTTTTCAAGCGTTCTGGAGAATGAACATCACCGCCAGTGGAAACAGTGTCATGTCCTGTTTTCTTTTTTTTTGTTTATATAGATTTATATAGATTCCCTTTTGAATCTGATTTGAGATTTCATATCTGCATATTAAAGCTTGTCAAATGTGTGATGTTATAATGAATAAGTCAGTCTGGGGAGTAACCAATTACATGTAACAGAGTTATGTGATTAAATTACAAAATACGGTAAATGTAATCAGTTATAGAGAATAAATTCAATTAAATGATTAAGTTACAGTTACAAATGAAAATGTTAATGATTACAAAGCAGTTTCATCCAAATTAGGGCTGTCAATTCATTAAAATATCTAATCGAATTAATCACACATTTTTTTATCTATTCAAAATGTCCATTTGAGGGAGATTTGTCAAGTATTTAATACTCTTATCAACATGGGAATGGGCAAATATGCTGCTATATGCAAATGTATGTATATATTTATTATTAGAAATCAATTAACTGCTCAAAACAGTGACAAATATTGTTCAGAAACCCTCACAAGGTACTGCATTTAGCAAAACAAAATATTCTCAAATCATAACATGGCAAACTGAAACCCAACAGGCAACAACAGCTGTCAGTGTGTCAGTGTGCTGACTTGACTATGACTTGATCCAAACTGCATGTGATGATCATAAAGTGGGCATCTGTAAAGGGGAGACTGGTGGGTACCCATAGAACTAATTTTTTACATATCTTGAGGTCAGAGGTCAAGAGACCTCTTTGAAAATGGCCATGCCAGATTTTCCTCACCTAAAATTTAGTGCAAGTTTGGAGCGTTATTTGGCCTCCTTTGTGACAAGCTACGATGACATGGTTGGTGCCAATGGATTCATCAGGTTTTCTAGTTTCATGTGATGTATCTTCACTCTACCTGTAAAACTGAGCCTGCTACAACCTAGAAAAAAATTCAAGCAATTTGCTTTAACAATTAATTTTAATAAATTTAAATAAATTAGTTATTTAATCCAAATATATTTTCAGTAAAAAGCTTACATGTAGAATGTAACATTCATTCTACTGCTCCGCTCCAATCATAACTCAAGTTATATTGATATATTGATGAACTTATAATACAAGTCTGACAGTAAGTGTTTAGTATTGCTGTTGAGCGTCATACTGCCTGGTTTAAGTTCACATTTTTAGGACTTTTCAGCTTTTTTTTTTTAATAGGAGGACACACTGTATTGATCCCCTGAGGGGAAATTCAATTTTTTTACTCTGTTATTTTATACACAGTACACACATGCCTGAAATACATACATGCACAAACAGGACCTGTACACAGTACATGCATTAATGGAGAGATGTCAGAGCGAGCTGCCTCTGGTGCTCCGAGCAGTTGGGGGTTTGGTGCCTTGCTCAAAGACACCATAGCAGTGCCCAAGAGGTAAACTGGCACCTCTCCAGCTAACAGTTTACACTCAGTACTTGGTCCGTGTGGGACTTGAACCAGAGACCTCCCAGTTCCCCATGGACTAAGTTACTGCCCCCCATTGATGATGTAACTGAAAAAGTTATATTACTAATTACATTTTTCACAGGGTCACTTGTAATCTGTGACCTATTACATTTCAAAAGTAACCTTCCCAACACTGCTTAATAGTCACTCTTGAACCGAATGTGTTTCTGTGGTTGAATATTAATTAAAAAGCTGATTAAATGCATGTTGGACAATAGCGATGTGTTCTCCATCATTGTTACCTGAACATTAACACAGTGTCTGTTTTATAGGTGAACCTTATGTGACCGGTGGGGCTGCAACTAACGATTACTGTCATTGTTGATTATTTTGTGGATTAATTGGTTAGTGATTTGGTCTATAGAATATCAGAAAATGGTGAAAAATGTCAGTCAGTGTTCCCAAGATGACATCCTCAAATTTCTTTTAAAGAAACCAGCAAATATTCACATTTAACAAGCTGGATTCAGAATTTAGATTTTTTTTTCTTAAAAAAAATTACTCAAATTGTGTGATCAATTATCAAAATAGTTGCCGATTGATTGAATAGTTGACAAGTAATCAATTAGTTGTCACAGCTCTAGTGACGTATATTTTAATCCCCAGCCTCAGGTGATGCTAGAAATAGAAATGTAAGAAAATATAGAGCTTAGGAAATGACACTGCTGCTTTCTAAATGTACACACCTCACTGATCACACTGTTTGTGTCGTGTGAGTGCAGTATTTAAAGGCTCTCTAACAATGGTACTGTATGTGGACATGTGTTGCTGCAGCTGTGCATATAGTAACACACTGTGTCCTCATGTTTGCAACAGGTGCGCACTGGAGACCTGGGGGGCTACGCCACGTGCGACGAGTTCACTCAGGCTGTCATTGCTAACCTGGCAGTCTAAAGCCGTTGTGTTTGAAAATCTGTCAGCTGCTGGGACACGCACATGCTTTTTTATTTACATCCTGTTAAACTGATCTCTTGACTGATTGATTGTACGTACACAATGTAGCCCAGGATCAGGTTTTACAGTGAAAAACAGATGACATGCACAGCTATAACATCCACAAACTCTGGCTTGCAGTTAAACTCAACACATTAAAGCTTAACATCTAAAGTAAAGAAAAATGTGAGTTGAACATGTAAAGTCTTATAATCAGTTGTTGTTTCCATGCTGGTACATGCTCCATTCATACTCTGTCTACCTGTCATTTCTACGTAATGGTTTTATGTTGACCAGCAGTTGAAACATGGTGTATGTATTCTTTCATATTATTTATTACCTTCAAGTTTTAGCTTCATTGCTCCTCCATTTATGGTGAGATATGAATAATAAATGGGATATAACATTTTGTGCACAGAATCGTTGCGTTAATGTTAATAGAAGACTGGTGTTGTGTATTAAAAGGTTTATCGTGGCTGATGGTGGCTCAGTCAGCACACAGATCCAAGGCTTTTGTGTCCAAACATATGTACATCAGGTGGACCGTAGAATCCGTAAAAATGCCTGTTTTGTGCTGTGCTGGTATCCAGATCCACCATGGAAAAGAAAAATGTGGAGAAGAAGAAACTGAACAAATCCACAATGTTTGCACTGGTCTGTTACTCTAATGCACAGTGCTTGTAGTCTACGGAGCTGCAACTACTGATTATTTTCATTATGGTTTATGAATCAATTAATATTTGGTTCAGAAATTTTTCCAAACACAGTTTTTCAGTTACTATAATAAAAGAAAATAAAAAAAAATCACTGACAATTTCTGGCATAGTTGCAAAACTTTACTTTAAAATCATCCTCTTGCTTAAAGGAATACGTCACCCACAAAATGACCGTGAAGCTGGCATTTAGCAAAGAGTGGAAAGGCTCCAGAATCTGTGGCTGTAACAAGTGACTTTCTGTTACCTCTTTTCTGCCTTTTCAAACAATATTTCATGTACAATTACAGAGGGTACAGGTGCCACATGAGCCGATAGCTTGGATAAGAGTGGTTCAATGTGCTCTGCCAATCGAGGACTGAAAGTCCCAGGACCTCCAGTCAGTGAAACACGTCGAGTGTCATCACTTCTTTGACAAGTTGTCACATTAATTAATCAGTCAAGAATCCAGCAAATAGGAGCTGGAGGAGAAGTGAGGAGATGCACGTGCCTCCTCAGCATTATGTTTAGTTTGTTAGTTATGCTTTGTTGTTGACACAGTTGAAAGCCCCTATGATTTGTTTTCATGGCATTTTTTAACATACTATACTATGACTTTTTTTCATGGCATTTTATCGACACACTATACATATACACACTATTTCTTTTTTACATACTATGACATTTTTTCATGGCATTTTTTTGACATAATATACAATGACTTTTATCAACATACTTGACTTTCATAGCATTTTTTACTTAATATACTATGACTTGCGTTTCACAACATTTGATATTTTTATATGACATTTTTGACATACTATGCTTTTTTTAGACGAGCGTATTTTGTGGCATTTCTTGACACTTTTTTAAAAGGTATTTTTGCAACATATAACTGAATTTTTTCATGTGATTTTTTGACATCTCTTTTTTTTTTTAACATTTTTTAACATATTTTTGTGACATACTATAACTAGAATTTTCTTTTCATAGAAGTTTTCATTTTTATTTTATTTTATTTGTTTTACATACTATGAATTTCTTTCATGATTTTTTTTTTGACAGACTATATTATGAGTTTTTTTTCATGGCATTTTATTTAACATACTTTACTCTGAATTTTTTTTTCATGGTAATAGTATGACTTTTTATCATGGTATTTTTTTTACTACATACTACATACTATGATATACTATATATACACTGACTTTTTTTCATGACATATTTTTTATGGCATTTTTAGACACTTTTTAATGGTATTTTTGCGACATACTATAACTATGACTTTTTCATGACATTTTTTATTTTTATTTATTTATTATTATTATTATTTTTTTACATGATATGTCTTTCTTTCATGTCTATTTTGACATACTATACTATGACTTTTTTTAAATCACACCGTTTTTTGACATGGTATACTTTGATTTTATTTATTTATTTTTTATTTTATTTTTTTGTGGCATTTTTGACACTTTTTAATGATATTTTTGCGACATACTATAACCATGATTTTTGTACATGGCATTAATGGCAGTCCGATCCAGCTCGTCGCAGTGTCTCAGTGTGGACGGTGTAATCTCCATGTCGACCAGCAGGCGTCGCTGCAGGCTACGCAGAAACACGGTGGAGAAGAGACGGGGCCTGGCCTGGGAATTTGCTGCTCGCTTCCCATTCTTCCTATGCAGACAGACACACAACATGGCGGACTAGAATAGTCGGCCGACGCGCCCGGATACAGCGGATAAACGGTGGGATTTAACACCCAGGAAGGCCAAGAAAGTGTACTCTGACGGGACCGTAAGTAAGACCGAATCGCGGATCTTTTCTAGGGGGGTCCGTCTTTGCCTGGATTTAGCGGATAAACTGACTGCGAAGTGTTGGCTGTGTGTCCCAGATCGCGCTTCCCTCCTCTGCTGCTATCACCCAGGTCCCCCCACCCCGCTCACACTCTCGGTTCCTGGGGTGTGGAGACAGGGGCCGGGGTTGAAAAACGTGGAAGAGAAGGAGAGGATACATTCCTACTTGTTTTTTTTCTCCTCCTCCTCCCCCCTCGCCTCCGGTTTCCTCTGGGCGCTTACAGGAGTTGCGGTGAGTTTTCTTGTTTTTGTTCCGCAAAGCCAGAATCACTTGTTACAACGTCTTCTGTAGCAGCGCGTTGTTTATGCTGCATGTGTTTGATAGTTGTAAACCGCTTCAACATTTCACTAGTTGCTCGGAGGCAGGGAGGGATTTTTTTTTGGAGCGCAGGGGGCTCTGGAGAAAAGGGGGCTTAAAGATGACAACATATAAGAAGTCAGACTCGGGGGTTTGTTGAGCCAGTACGGATGCTGTTAAGCCTGAACAAAAAGAGGGGGGGGGGGGTCCAGGTCTGTGCTGCCTCACTGAAAAGTACACTTTATTGATCATCGCTTTGTTATTACTGTTCAGAGAGGAGGGTGGGGAGCTGGCTGGCTGGGTGGAGGAGCAGGGTGGTGGTGGGGGGGTTAGGTCGCCCTAACATCAACATGTATGCTCTGTCAGACCAGCTTCGTGTTCCTCCTCCTACTCTGACTCCCTCAGATCCCCTTCACAACCTCCCAAAGTTTATTTTTCTGTACTGATTAATTTTCTCCTCTCTTTCTGGAAGTTGGGTGTAACCGAGCAAACCATTTCTATCTTGTGGGTGTTTTTTTTAATGCATTACTTAACTTGCACTTGCATTGCAAGTCATGATTTCTCAGCTTATTAAAACACGGATTATTCCTTTAACAGCTTGTCATGGGAAATGGTGACTATTAGGGCTGTGTATCTGCAAGAATCTGGTGATACGATACGTATTCATCGGTTACGATATGGAGCAAATCGGATATCACAATATTTTTTGACCCATCTTCAACCGCTTATCCTGTTAGGGGTCACGGGGGGGCTGTAGCTGATCCCAGCTGGCCCTGGGTGAAGGCGGGGTTCACCCTGGACAGGTCGCCAGTCCATCGCCATCGCCTGACACATAGAGACAGAGAACCATTCACGCTCACATTCACAATTTAGAGTCATCAATGAACCTAATCTGCATGTCTTTGGACTGTGGGAGGAAGCCGGAGCACCCGGAGAAAACCCACACAAACATGGGGAGAACATGAAATCCAGACAGAAGAGCCCTGAGCAGGATTCAAACCTGTGACCCTCTCGCTGTGAGGCGACAGCGCTGACCAAATTCCTCAGTATCGATATTGCTACGCTATTGTGATTTTACAAAATATTTAAAGAATAAGACTCTTGATAAATAATCATCAGTAATGTAGACGTTGGCATGAAAGCGTCGAAGCTTCAACCACTGACATGGCAGTCAACCTCCAATTCAGTATTCAGATCCCTCGTTTTTATTTATTATTAGTTATTAGGTACATATGTATATATATGTATGTATGTATGCAATATCTCAGACAGATATTGCTGTTTGTTGTGTGTAGAGGTGTGTGCACAGGAGGGTGGAAGCTTTGAATACCTTTGATTATTTCTTATTTTATTAATATTAACAATTCAGTACATTTATAACTATGTATTTATTTGTTTTACAACGTTAGGAAAGCAATGTCAACGTCAAGCCTGATGCTTTAAACGTAAAAGGATGATCCCAGTTACGTCCACACAGTGAGGCGTATAGCTCATTAATTAAACGCTGGTATCTGATCGGTACCTGATAGTCTGTATCATCCAATACTCAAATCCTAGTTACCACGATCTGTGTTGGGAAGTCTGATTGGTGCATCTCTGCCTGAATCAAATCAAAATCGTCATCGTTGCAGACTTTGTGATATCAGCAGATATTGTATCGTTGGCCAAAGAATCAATATAATATTGTGATGAAACTTGTGATTTGTGACACTCCTAATAAAGAACACACCACCATAAAAGTTATTAAAATCAATTAAAGTTTACTGTTCGCAATCAGAAAAGTGGGCTCTTGTATTTATCATAGTCCCTGTAACATCCAATATATTGCAGCACTACTTTTTGTGCTTCCGTCTGCCACAAATCTTTGCATGTAAACTATTAATAAAAAATCCATACAGCGTGTTTGATAATCGATTCAAAACCTAATATCACGATACTCGGGTGTATCGCTCACGCTGCATTTTACAGGTCCGCAAATTTCATAGTATTTAGGTGATGATTAGCAAAAAACTTATTTGAAATTTCTTTGGAATTACTACCAAATTACCCCAATATTTACCTCAAAATGTATTGAAAATGACTTTATTGTAAACATGATTTAATAATTATATTACACTATTTCCCAACAACTGGTAATTTGTTTAGTACATTTCCAGGAAAAGAAAACAAAGTTAATTGATATACTTTATCTCCATGTCTCCAGGTGAATAGATAATAATTAGCAAACAACTTATTCTAAATTTATTAATAACTCTCTGAATCATAACATTAGCTAGCAGGTTACGTTTGTGTGACAAATAGTGAGATTTGTTCCTGATCAGAAGATGTTAGTTTTGGTTTTCCACCTCCGATGAAGAGCAGCCACTTCTAAGCCTAAGGGCCCCACTTTAACCATTATATGCTACTTTAGCATATAATTATTAAATCATGTTTATAATAAAGTAATTTTCGATCAATTTTTAGGTAAATATTGGGGTAATTTGACAGTAATTACTTGCTAATTGTCACCTAATTATCATGAAATTTGCGGACCTGTAAAATGAAGTGTTACCGGTGTTTCGATGGTTTCTGGCACCCGTAGTGATGATTAGATAAATAATAGGAATGATTACGGCAGTTGCTGCTTCACTTGAGCCAAACATCAACTACAAGACTATTAAAGTAGGAAAAAGAGTTTAAATGTCAGAGCGGAGAGCAGCAACATCCGGGCCGAGGAGGCTCGGCAGAGGCGGGCTTGACGTATCTGACAAAGCCTTAGCTGTGTCTGTCTGGAGCTTGACTCATCACGTCTGGACCGATTCACTGAACTGCAGCACACATCCACCCGTCGCTGTTCCTTTCCACAACACTTGACAGAGGTCAGCGTGTCATGTTAGGACCATCCAAGAGCAAAAACTGGAGCTGTACCTCCTCGTGTGACTCCCCTCTCTCTTGACCTGTTCGTCAGGCCTCGACACGTTTCCCTAAAGCCTGTCAAACCGTCTGAGGGAGGTCGGTCTGTGTACGGAAAAAAAAAAAGGTAGAGCTTTTTATCACGTTGTTCACTCTGTCCATATCTTTCTCCACTCGAGCCTATTTTAAGAATAAGGAGTTATTTCTGTCTTGGGATCCTGAAAGGGTTTTAGCAGAGAAGCTTGAGTGATCCTCACACCACACTTCTTCTTCTTCATGATTGGCCTAGTTTCTAAAAATAAGAATAAAGTATAGCTTGAAATCGCCTCGTTGGAACGTTTCAATGGGTGGGATCTTTTGAAATGACCTAAGTGTTGTGTGAAATTTCACAATTTCAGGGTGCTGACACAATATTATGAGTTGGCTCTCTGGGTGGGGACAGGAGGTATATTTTTGTTTCCACCTGTTTGCTACGTATTTTTCTGTGGAAGAGCACTGTAATTCTGCCTCTAACTGGATAAACACAACTGCATTTAGAGGATTATGAAGCGTTGTGGAGCCTGACTTTAGCTCCATTTCACATGTCATTCGGCCTCAGTGACATTTATTTCACAGTGCAGGAAATGAACCTGCGTGATGACTAACCATTTATAAATTAATTATCTTGTTTGACTTCATTCAGAGTCATCCAGCTTTCTGTCGTCCCTCTTTAACAGAGTAGTAATTACACAGTAAATCGTTGTCGTACATCCTCCTGATGTGGGATGATTGATGTTTCTGCTTCAACATGTCGTTGATGGATACTCATAATGGTCTTTTGAGTGGACCTCAAAGACGAGGTTGGATTTTGTATTTAACAAAGTATTTTAGATTTGCGAGAACTTTCTTGTGATGTTGTAAAGCTCACGTGCGATCCAGGACATTGAAACTCGGCCTGCTGCGTCCTTATTCCTCCACTAAGGCCCAGACATGCCAAGCCGACATCAAAGAACTAGACCGTTGCCTCACCTTTGTCTTGCCTAACAAGTTGCACTTGAACGCACCGTAAAAACTACAGCGGACGGACACTTAGCAGGTACGTTCTGCAGCTGCGTGAGAGGATATACCTCCCCACACCAGCAGGCGGCGGTAGTCTGTATTCGTTATTCAAAACCGGAAGACCGAGGATGGCAGACAAAGAGCATATACTGCCAAGAAGTGAAAGTATTGTCGTCTTGTCTTGAAAGTGATCGTTCCATTGCAACATCAGTGCCCAGCAGCCAAGCTACGCTTATTTTGGACTGAAAGCAACTACCGGATGCCAGTTAAACATCTGCCTAAAAAGGGTCATACAGAAATTAAAAAAAATATGTCTATTCTATTGTCATATTCTACTGAAATGGTGTTGAATAATATTATAAATATTATTAGCATTTTCTGTCTAAAATGGCAGCTGTCGAAAAAAACAACACTAGAGTTTTGTCTCTTTGCTGCAGATAAGCAAGCCGTTGTTATGATATGTAGATGAACCAAAGCGGCGTCTGCCACTTAGCTTCATTCCAGATGGCCACGTCGTTGCGAAAATATCCGTATATTGGAACGATCAGATGAGATGAAGATGAAAAATGAAAGGAGGCTTCAGTGTTTTTCCTATTGACTTTATTCAGTGCCTCTGTAACTTCACTAGAGCTGCATATATTTTTGATTGCTATACAGTGCGGCTCATGCAGGGATGCTAGTTTTGAAATAATTTTATAACCGTTAACCATCAAGATGCAAGCAGCCATTTACCGGTAAAAGACTCCACCGAACACTTAGTTTAGTTTAGCAGGTTGTCGGCTGTGTGTCTGTCCGGATTAACCATAGTGTGTTTTTGCTAGCAGCTGCAAGGTGCTAACGTAGCACAAACGAACGCGTTTCGTGCCCGCTGTAGCATAACTTCAGCAAGTTTCTGACAGATCGTGTATGTGGCGGCGGTGAGTGTGGGTTTATTGGTTTTGTTATAGCTGTGAACGTAGCTGTAGCAGACAGTGTGTGTACAGTTTATCTGTGAATAAATGCTACGAGGCTACAAGCTACAACTCCTCAGCTGGAAGTCCCGAGCCAACTTCCTGTATCTGCGCCGGCTCTCCCTTAAGGTGGACCAGCTTTTCTCCTTAAAGTGACGAGCCGCTCTTCTGCATTTTTCTCAGCTTTTTGATGAATTAATAACGTGTCTTTTAACTGTTTAACCGATAGCGTTAATTGGTGAAAAGGCTTAATGTTGGTTATCAGTTACTTATTAAAATCCCTAGTCTCATGTTAATGTCCTCCATTCATTGCTTTGTGGGCTTAAAATCCATATTTTCTCTTTTTGTTAAGGACATGCAAAACATTATGACAAAATGACACATGCAATCAAATTATGTTATTGTCTTTAGCGATGTGCTTTTTTTAAACAATGCTTTCATGGATGAGGTCACATTCAGGTCGGATTCAAAGCCAGTTAAGAGACGTAGTTATAAATATTTAGATTTGCCCTTGGCATCAGGAAGAGGGCAAGACCTTTCTTGCCCTGCTGTGAAAAAATGTCCAAAGAACATGTTGGCGAGCCTGAAAAGTCTTTGAATGCACCACCTACAGATGGGCGTGGAGGAAAAAGGATTTTGGAGAAGCACTGTCATGACACTGCTGTGAAGTCAAGCCTCAGATCTTGGTGTCTTCATCTCGGATTGACTTCTTATCTTTCAGAGGAAGAGGAGGGAACGAGTGCAGCAGGATGGTCAAATCAGATACGAGAACCTTGACTTTGGGTTGCTATTGTTGCAGAAACTATAATGACTAAAGCAAAGATAGAAAGCCAGCTTTGTAATGTATCATTACAATGTGGGTAGTATATGCAAATGAACACCCAACGAATCTGACAGCTTCTTCTGTGCAGATTTGAGGTGCTTGTATTTTACAATCGTATTTCCATTTGATGCCACTTTTTACATCTTCTCTCCTACATTTAATGTTGTAACTGTAACTCCTCTACATTATTTGCCATGATTAGATACTTATTTAACAAATTAAGACTTTATATAAAAATGTCTGAAGGGCTTACATATGAGGCATTTTTATAAATTAAAGTACCAGCAGTTTGCAAAATGGGTTGGAATTAGATGCACTTCAGCCAACTATAACTGCTACTTAGCGTTTGAATAAATCAGTAATAATCATTCATTAAACAAATGTTTCTGTAGTACTTTTATACTTTAAGTACATTTTTCACATAATACCTCGACTATTACTTAAGTAAGGTTTTCCAAAACTTTTTCTAGTAACAATATTATTACAGTGTATTATTATTATTATTATTATTATTATTATTATCATTATGTTTTTTTTATAATTTGCATTTTGCTTTTCCAGAAATAAATTCACTTTTTTGTTTAACAAAAGATGCAAACTTCTTAAATGTACAATGTAGTGTAAACACGCAGGGGTGGGAGACAATTTTGCAGCGTTTGTGAAACTTTATCAATTCTCAAATACACTGTAATGATTTTTAATTAATAGTTAACATGGAAATCTGAATTTAGTTGATACTTTATATCATTTGCCAATAGGTGAGTCCTCTCAAAGTGGTGCTATGATGTTGGATGTTACAGGGACTGTGATAAATGCAATTGCAGACCCACTGTTCTGAAATCAAAATATACTGAATCATTACCCCTGTTTCATTATATCGCCAGACTGTTGCCAAAACACAGCCCTGATAAATATCAGCAGCTCTACGAGTCTAAAAGTGTCTATATGAAAATGTAAATCAGGTGTTGGATCAAATAATAAGCAGACAGGACTAGGAATTTGACCAGGTATTTGATGCCATCTTTCAGGGTGTGAAGGTTTTCAATACTTGGTGCTATGAACATGTTCTGCTTAGTACCAAAAAGGTATTAAGGTTTGATGCACAGCCTTGGCTGCATGCTGGATGTAGAAATTGGTTTCAGATAGCAGGACTGTTGGTGAATCAGGTTTCGTTGTGGCCCTTTGCGCCGGCCGTTTGGCCCCACACCACGCTTCAAGGTCACAGTGGCTTCTGTGGGGAGGCCATGCTTTGCGCCTCCACATCCTCTCTGTGTCCAATGTGGGAAAGCTTGAGAGGCCCCTGGCATGCTCTGTGAGAAACCCCACAATGGAGCAGACACAGAGCAGAGCTTCACCGACTCACCACTTTCACTCAGTGAAACAAGTGAGTTTTATTTGATCCGTCCGGCGCGATGGAACCAAATCATCATTACGGGCTTAATAACAGACACGGCGGTCACTCTCGCCTGTATGATTAGCCAGAACAGTAATCCCCGGCTTCTCCTCGTCTTTTCATCAACTCACCAGCCCGTGAATGAAGCCAACATGAACACAAACCGCACCAGCAGGGAGTAGTATCCCTCAGAAAGGGAAGTCCAGAGGATTGTGGCTGTTGTATGTGGCACCGGGGACATATAATCTGTGGTCTGTTTCAGAGCGAGAGTCCTAGCGGCCCTGGGCTAGGCCTACTTCAGTCTCCTCTGAAGAGAAGCATTCACAGTATTCCTGTTGCCCCGGCCCCCCCTCTCAAGACATAGAAACAGTATTAATATGCCATGAATGGAGACAGACAGACAAGCATTATCTAGCGCTGCAGCGGCGAGAGAAGCAGGATGCCTTGTAGAAAGCCAGAGGGAAATATTTCTCTGCATGAATGGTGAAGTCCCCTTGACCACCGCCGCTGGTGTCATGTCAGCAGGGCTTGTGGGGTTTGTCTGTTGGTTTTCCAGCTCACTCTTTTGCTTAGGGTGTATCCTCTTTGAAACATTAATATGATTTTAAGAATAAAACATAGAGGAGTCCTGCAGTATTTGTGTCAAACAGCTCGTAATAAACCAAGGAAACAGCTGCACCTATTAAGGATCCTAGTCCCGGGATAAAGTGTTTTTGATCCCTTTTGTAAAATATGTCTTCATCTTGAGCTTTTACATTAATTCATGTCGGAAAAGCTACTTATTACTTCACCCTCTAGGGTCACAGGTAAACACAAAAGCATCAGCGAAATCCAGACTTGAGTGGGAACTCTCTATATTAAATGACTACCTAGCATTGATCTTATGTCTTGGCCCCTGTGGTTGTCATGGAGATATAATTGGACTTCCTTTTTATTCTACCTATGAGTGTGCCTTTCACTCTGTGAATGAAATGGCATGGGAACAGCCCAGCCCTTTCACAACTGTGTGATTGCACTCCTACAAGGTCTGCAGTCGGCCAGAAGCAACCGTCTTCATTAGCTGCTCGTTTTCTCACCGCTCGCGTCGAGGTCCTGCTCAACGGTGGTGACAAAGTGAGAAAGATTTTACAGTTCAATATGTTGTTTTAGATTAGATATGAGAATATCAGAGATTACGTTATTAGAGCAAATTAGATTTAGTTTTAGGTAATGAAATAGTTGTGTGCATTCCAAACATGTTTCTGTAATTGAATGCATCATTTGCCTTCATGTATAGTGTTTTCTCTGTGTTACAGTACTAAGAAATGTTTTGCAAACTCTCTCTGTAAGGATATTCTTTATCCCAAGCAGACGTTACCACAAAAGCTTCAGAAACATCTGTAGCAGCAGTTGTAGCAAGACTGTGTATTTTTGAATAGAAACAGCACTGAAACTGGAGCAGTCTGAGAGCACAGACCTCTGTCAGGGTGCAAAGGAGCGAAAACGATTGCCCCCCCTCTCCGTTCAGCTTGCGCCATCATCCATGTGTATTTTTTGTTTATGTTGAGATCAGCTGTACGTAGCGGAGCATCATAAAACACTTCATTTTAACTGGACAGAAACAAAATAAAACTCATCTCACTCACTCAAACGCTGAGAAAAACGCAGAGGAGCAGCTCATCGCTTTAAAGAAAGAAAGAAAGAAAGAAAGAAAGATATTCCTTTATTAGTCCCACAGTGGGGAAATTCAGTTTTACACTCTGTTGTTCACACAGAACATATACATGTCAATGGAGAGATGTCAGAGTGAGGGGGCTGCTCCTGACAAGCACCCAGAGCAGTTGGGGGATTTGGTGCCTTGCTCAGGGGCACCTCTGCAGTGCCCAAGAGGTGAACTGGTGACCTCCGCGTCCTAACCCAAGTCCTTACGGACTGAGCTACTGCCGCCCCAAGGGGAAAAGCTGGTCCACCTTAAGAGAGAGCCGCTGCAGATACAGGATGTTGGTCCGCTAAAGTTACACCAGGCAGACACACAGCTGACAACTTCCTAAACTAAACTAAATGTGAGGTGGAGACGTTTACTGGGAAAGTGGCTGCATGTCTGCGACACTACACGCAGCACCGTGGCTGCTACATTAGCTCTCCTGATGGTGAACTGGGGACAGTGAAGGCAGCACCGTGGCTGCTACAGTAGGTCTCCTGATGGTGAACTGGGGACAGTGAAGGCAGCACCGTGGCTGCTACAGTAGGTCTCCTGATGGTGAACTGGGGACAGTGAAGGCAGCACCGTGGCTGCTACAGTAGGTCTCCTGATGGTGAACTGGGGACGGTGAACGCAGCACCGTGGCTGCTACAGTAGCTCTCCTGATGGTGAACTGGGGACAGTGAACGCAGCACCGTGGCTGCTACATTAGCTCTCCTGATGGTGAACTGGGGACAGTGAACGCAGCACCGTGGCTGCTACATTACCTCTCCTGATGGTGAACTGGGGATTCAGTTGTCTGTTGTGCTCATATACTGCAGCTGGCGCACCACTGCATGCGAGGCACAAATCTTGTCGGTTAATAATCAGTTGAGAGGGTCATTTATCAGTTAAGATTAATTAATTAAGAATTAATGAATTTTTCAAAATTAGCATTCCTAGTTAGTTAGTTTGATGCCAGTACCAACATTTTATTGCTGAACAATACAGGGTTTTTTTCATTAAAAGAAAATGTGGCAATGTACTGAAAACATCCGTATTAAGTACTTTGTCTGGATAAATACAGTCCAAAGTTAGAAAAGTTTCCTCTTTAGACCAGGACATATCTGATCATAGAATAAGCAAACAAGCCTAGGTATCTGTCTGAGCAGTCAGTGCCAACTTTCAGTACTTTATATGTTTTGACACTCAACGCTATGGACAGATTTTGCGTCCAAGTGCAAGTAAGCTTGCAATAATACGACGGGGAAATAAGGGATGAAAAAGAAAGAACCCATAGTCTTACTCCCTCCAGTCACACTATTGACTTCTGTCGCTTGTTGCTCGTCGCAGTCTTAAGAAAGCTGTGGCAGTTTTGCACTTTGCCAAAGGGCAGCTTATCCCAGTGGACTGCTCTTATGTGCTCTTCCTTGTCTCAGAAGTATTCACATGGTTGCACAACAGCAGCCCAGAGTCAGGAGAGCGTGAGCGGCGTGACTACCTTTTGAGTACATTCATTCACTAATAGATGTGCATGTGTCCTCTGCAGGGAATAGCGTGATGAAACTGGTGGAAAGATATTTACTCTCCTGCTCTATCACCACACCGAGCGGGAAGCTGGATTGAAATGAAACCGACTAAAGACGACAAGTGTTTTATCGGTGAAATCTGTTTGTGAAACATGAGATCAAATCAATAAAAGTAGGCATTTGTTTTTTTGAAAAGAAGGATGTCTTGCTCTGTCAACAAGAAAGTGTTTATTAGCCATTGTTAGAGCATTATTAGAGCCTGATCAGGACACTAAATGAGATGATTTAAATGGTAATTTTTCTCCTGCGTGTTCCATCGTTTGAGTGTAAATTAGTACAACCCGTTGCCCAGAGTATCTTTTTAATGGAGAGCACTGGCGGCACAAAACCTAAAAGTGACACAAATAGAAGCACTTGGCCAGTGCCTCTTAAATTAATGATGTCCTCTACCAACACATAAGGCGGCTGAAAGAAGAATTGCATGCATTCTCACACACACACACACACACACACACACACACACACACACACACACACACACACACACACACACACACACACACACACACACACACACACACTGGAAGACTGCTGCGTCTCCGGAGGCCGAAACACATTAAGATGCATCTCCAGGGAGTTGTTCTCCCGGGTCTACGGTCTCCAGATAAAAACCTCTCGGGCTCCTGCAGCATCTGTGAAGTGAAGGTTAGCAACAGGACCGGTTTATATCACTTACACCAACACAGTGACACATCATCCAGCCTCCCTGGATGGCACGCAGAGAACAATGAGTCATGCGTCATTAAAGAAAGGTTACCCCCCACCAAAAAAGCTTGCTGAACATCGAAGTTAGCCTAATACACACACCAGATGCCTTATAATGCTAATTTACACAATCACAGAGCTTGTCCGTTATAGCTGAGTCACTCCTTTTAATGAGTATTAAGGGGGGGATAGTAGAGGTTAGGTTCAGGATTGTGATGTGGTTTTTTGGTTAGCAGGGGATTATGTGTGTTTTATGTCTATATGACGGGACAGGAAGGAAGCAACATACACTTTGATTTATGATTTGCACACAGTGCAGATATCATGTATACTGCTGTTTTTGAAGTACTGTACTCACTGTACGTACTGTACAGTTTTGAAGCACTTGTACTTTACCTGCGTATCTCCATGTTGTGGAACTTTATACTTGTACTCCACTACATCTCAGCGGGACATATTGTACTTTTTACTTCACTGTTTGTGTTACAGTCGTTACTTTGATTTTATAAACAAAACCCCACCTTATTAAATATGATGCATTTTTCTATGTTAAAGGGCCACATTCCTGTGAGAGCTGCTGAAGTCCCCCCACACGTTTTTAATCTTGTAGCACACAATTATTATTAATTTATTATCTTGTGTATACAAGTTAAAATATATAAAGACCTTGAAGTTTCTATAATTAAACACAGAAAGGGGTCATTTTCCATACTGATGTCTTGCTACTGTAGATTTGCTACAGTATTTTTATAGTGTGATATTTTTACTTTTATTTAAGTAAAGGATCTGAGAACCTCTTCCGCTGCTCATCCCTGTCACTCAGTGGCAGATATATTTAATATCTGATATTATCCATTATCTGATATTATCCATCCATCTGCAACCACTTATCCCGTTAGGGGTCGCAGGGCGCTGGAGCTGATCGCAGCTGACATGGGGCGAAGGCGGGATAGTGTAGTGGAAAGTGTTGGAATATTTGTTGGTTTTATTTGTAATTGATGACTGTCAACTGATTATCTGTTGGTCAGACAAAACAAGACATTTGAAGGCATCACGCTGGGCTCTGGGAAACAGTGGCCATTTTATAGACTAAAAGATTCATCGGTTAATTAAGTAAATAATCGACAGATTAATTGATAATGCAAATAAGTTTTAGTTGCAGCCCAAGAGACAAATTCAAACGAGAGACGGTCTTGATGTAAGGCCTTCCTGTCAAATTTAGAAACATGTCTATGAATAGAACAGAAGCACATCCTGCTCGTACTTCTCTTTAAAAAGTGTGCCAAAAGAAACTTCTCCAAAATAGTGGTGGCGTGTACCAAAAGGACCTTTGTAGCATTTTGACAAATATACTAAAATCTGTCAACATTTTTCGATTGTCTGTTTTTCTGAAGGCAAGGAGAGGGAGGGAGGGAGAGAGGGAGGGATAGCAACAATTGGATTTGTAGGTTAATAGCATCCTCATTGACAACAGAAGTTGCTCATCATGCCCCATTTCAGGCTGCAGCCTGAGCCAAACAGCGCTCTGCTAAAACCAGAGTGTAAGTACTGCAATGAATGAGCTTAGTTCACAACACCAGAAGATTGGCAACTGGCACTATTAGAGCTTTTAACGTCCAATTTATCCTCTGCCCACTGATGCAATAATCCCTAATGTAAAGCATCGGTTTGTGTGTGGTAGCACAGCAGTGTTTGGCTCGGCGCAGCACTGGAGTGTCTCTGCAAGCAGAGGCAGACGGGCTGGATTATTCCAGGGTCAAGACCATGGGATTAGGTCCGGGGATTATCACAGTTCAGTCAGGGAGACAACAGCCTTGTCGGCCTCTGGGATTATACGAAAGACTGACAGTCAGCCAATCCGACCGGTCACCCATCCGCCGTCGTCTGCCTGCCCATCCTCTGGCCTCAACTCCCTCGTCCCCATCTCAGCGGGTGAAGAGCATCTAAGTGCTGATTCATTGTTACTGCAGGAATTTAAATGTGACAGTAATTCTGTTTTGGTCATGCTGCTGGTGCTGAATGCATCACAGTCAACACATATTTAAGATGTTTCAGAAAGAGAAGAGCTGGGCGATATTCTTCAATTCAATGGAATAGTACTTTTGTGTTCGTTTTATAGTACTGATTTTGTGGACAACGATATGATATTTGCTGATATCACAAAGTCTGCCACAATACGATTTTGATTTGATTCAATTCAGGGGAAATGCGATGGATATGTGAAGAGATCATATACACATTTAACACAATCAGTTCCATTTATTTCAAGTCACAAAAAGCAACTAAAATATGATTTAATAATTTTATTACATTCTCTGTAGGGAGGCTTGCAACTTTTAGGTTGTTTTTTGGCTGTTCATGGGCATTTTTAAAGGGATCCCTTGACCTCTGACCTCAAGATATGTGATTGAAAATGGGTTCTATGGTACATGAGTCTCAGTTTGGGGCAAGCTTTGACAGCTGTTGTTGCTTGTTGGGCTTTAGTTTGCCATGTTATGATTTGAGTATATTTTTATACCTGTGTGTGTACCTGTGAGGGTTTCTGGACATTATTTGTAATTGTTTTGTATTGTTAACTGATTTCCAATACTGAACTGATTTTCAATAAAGAAATACATACATTTGCACAAAGTAGCATATTTGTCTGCTTCCATGGTGGTAAGAGTAATAAATACTTGACAAATCTCCCTTTAAAGGCAGTGGTTCCCAAACCTTTTCTGCAATGCCGCCTTGTGCATATAAAAATATTTCCAAGTCCCCTCCCAGGCTCATCCAGAACCATGCATCATTAATGTTTAGCCTTGCTGCACTCCCCCTTTTATAACTCCAGGCGCCCTAGGGGTCACACCCCCCAGTTTGGGAATCACTGCTTTGAGGTACATTATGAACAGATTAAAACGTGATTAATTTGTAAGTCATCGCAATTAACTATGGACAATCATGTGATTAATCACGATTAAACATTTTAATTGATTGACAGCCCTAATCAGTACATATCGATGTATCGTTACACCCCTAATGGGCATATCAACATGGTATGATTCCACTGGAAGTTGCCAGATTATACTAAACTATTGCCAAACCCCCATTAAGACTTTTATAGAAAGTTCTCAGCTTGCCATCTTCACACCTGTGTCTCTGAATAGACCATATATTTCTTTCTGCGTGTCTCACAACGCTGTCGTACATCAATCATCCTGATACTGATCTTGCAAAAAGATTTTTGTAAATAGATATGTGATATATAAACGATATACTGTATTTTCTGTAAAAATAAATAAAGTAATGACGTCTTCTGTTTGCATTCTAGGACCACGCTGTGCGAATGAGTGATTGATGCCAACTTCGCTTCTTCAGGTAAGAGGTGTTTATCACACCCAGGCTAACATTATGCAAGTATTTCATTATCATTTTAAATGTAAGAGTATTACCTTCCAGAAATGAGCATGTGGATTAGGGTGGAGGGTTACAGAACTACATTATACAACAGATAAATCCTGAATGTCTTGATTCAGTAACTGATTTGAGGTTGTTTTTGACTAATACCCTCTTGTCCCTTTTGTTGTGCGTCCTCCATGCAGGGCAGAATGGGTGTGTGTCCCCTGCTCCTGCTGCTCGGTGTCGCCCTCGGGGCCTCAGCCCAGGATCATGTCCCCATCACAAGTATGAACCACGTCTACTTGTGTCAAATTCCTTTACCTGCTCACCTTTTTAAGTGAAAAGGCTCATTGTGAAGAGTGACGTTATATTTTGCTGTCTTCTTCTCTCCAGGTCCTCCAAATATCACTGCCAAACCCACAGACCCCCCTGTCGCACCCTCTCTCAACTTTACAGTTGCACACACACAAGCCCCCACAGGCCCACCCACAACGCTCGCCCCCACAGTCATCCCGGTGACGACAACAACAACAACAACATCAGCAACCACGAGCCCAGATGGTGAGGGGGATATACAACCAGCAGGTCCTAATGGCACCGGGAGGGTGTTACCGGTCCCTGCTCCCTCACCTCCAGCTCCGACTGATGCCCCTCAGGCACCGCCGAGCACCGAGCCTCCCCCTCCTCCCACCCCAGCGGGGGTCGACAACGAGACCACAGTCCCTCCACAAACCCCAACTCCAGATTATTTTGATGGGGATGTAGTCATTGAAGACGTGGAGACCACCACAGAACCTGGGGGGATGGGGTTCACCTCGGACACCAGCCCACAGGGTGAGTGTTCATATTCAGGGCACTGTGTGCCCGTTTATTTAGCGTGAGAATCTCACTTTGCTTCTTTGAAGGGAATATCCACCCTAAAGCACTATCTCCAGAGGTAAAGAGCGCCGAATTAATAGTATAATAATAATAGTAATAATTCTGTTTGTAGAGCACTTTTCAAGCGCAAAGTGCTTTCCAAGGAAGTTCACAACATACTGTACATAGACAGCAGAAGAGAATAAAACAAAGCAATGAAACAGGTGAATAACGAAACATGCATATACACATTCATACAATTACATATCCATATATATCAGCATGCAAGCATACAAAAGACTCAAACTCAGCTAATCGTGAAAGTCATTCTATAAAAGTGAGTTTTAAGATGGGATTTAAAAATTGTGACAGCTGATCTGATGCTCAGTGGAAGAGTCAGACATGGCCCGCTCACCCTTTGTTTTTAACCTGGTCTTTGAAACAGTTAAAAGAACCAGACTGGCAGACCTGAGGGCCCTGTTCGGATAGTATGGTGTGAGGAGCTCAGGTACATACTTCAGCACCAGGTCATTTAGAGCTTTATATGTGATTAAAAGCACTTTAAAAATCAGACTGGGCACCAGTGTTTTGAGGCCGAAATTGGTGTGATGTGAGAGTATACTTTGGTTTTGGTCAGTAGTCTAGTTCTGAACAATCTGGAGCTGCTCTGTCACTTGATTGTTTTAACAAGTATACAAAGAACTGCAGTAAACAAGAGGGGAGGATATAAGGGCATGTATATTTTTTTTCTATTACTGAAAGACAGAATTGATTGAATTTTATAAATATTCCTCAGTTGATAAAATTACAACTGGACTACTTTCTTTATATGTTGCTCCAGACTCAAGTTGCTATCCACCTACATTTTTTGTGGCTGACTTTATGTTGGGAGTAACGGGGCCGAGGAGTGGCTGTAGTTGTTCTGAGACGTGGTCCGGACCAATGATGAGTGCTTCTGTTTTGTCAGAATTAAATTTCAAGAAGTTTTGTGACATCCAACCTGTTATGTTGGCATGTAGGCAGTTATGTATCAGTGCTGACAGTGCAGTGTCAGAAGGCTTAAATGACAGGTAGAGCTGAGTATCATCTGCGTAGCGATCCCCGTAGTGATGATGGATTATATGTCCTAGGGGCAACATGTAAAGAGTAAAAAGAACAGGTCCCAGAATTGATCCCTGTGGAATTCCATGATTAATCTCTGCAGTTTGACATGTGAACTCCCCAAACCCTGTTTCAAACCTTTTGAGGAACTCATTGCATTTTGGCTTCAGCTGCAAGGACTAGAGTTTATATTAAGTTCCAGGGACATTTTCTGGGGGCCTTTTTACCACCCACAAAAAACCTTGGTTGGAGGGTAGTACTTTCTAAAAGTACCGGAAAGTTCAGGGTGTGGTGTGCAGGGATGACCGTCGCTGACAGTGCTGCTGCTTCAATGGCTTCAACTGCTTGCAACTTGTGTACCACATACTTCATTAAGTACCCTAGTATCGATTTTATGACCAGAGAGCGATATCGGTAAGTGTCCCCCCCCCCCCCCGAGTGTTTTTTATATGAAATGGGTGGGCATGCTGAACTGCAGGCTGCGATGTCTGTTTCCCCGTGCGACCACCGGAAGCCCTCATCCCATGTCATGCTGCTTTTTCGTACGTCACCAGACTAATTTGTCTAATCTTTGCAAGGTCTGTCGTGGACTATAGGGCCTCTTTGAAAAGTAGTTCCACAACTAAAATTACGAGGACTGGTGGAAACAGCTTTTGTGTCTAAACTTAGTATAAGTATGCAGCACGTTTCTACATTCATACAGGGACAAATCATAGAAGACACAGAGGTGCCAGGCACTCCACCAACAATAGCCTCAGTAGACCAGAAAGCCAAGAGGCAAAAAGTCTTGTGATTGGAGAGGCTGTGACTCATTTTATCTTGAATGGAAAAACACCCACTTACCATGGCGTGGGTATTGCTATCACTTAGTTACCGTTCTCACGTTCGCTGCAGTTGTTCAGAGTCATTCAGAGAAGTGCTGGAGATCTCTAAGGCACTGTTCAGATGCTGTTTGTTGCACCCAGATATTTGCATATTGTGTTGTGATGGTGGGATTTTTCTTTGTTGCCTCCATTTGATTTTAGCTGTGGCCAAACTTCAGCTGCTGCTTAACAGAAAATAATAGACTTGGTGACTGTTGTGTTGTGGTTGTTCTTATCCAAGTTGTTTGTCACTGGAAGATCAGCTGTATACAGCTGTGTCTGGGAGGTTTTTTCATGCTTTGCACACACTATAAAGATGACTGGTCAGTCCTTTAATGCGTCCCGCCTAAATTTGGTTTGAATTCACAACACACTGTGGCTGCATTGAAGCATTTATTTAGAGCTGCTGCCATTTGTCGTCAGATTATCCAAGACACATATCGATGCTATCTGTGAACAAGAGCTTATCTAAAGTAAAAGTACTTGGATACAACAAGAAAACAAGTTTCATTAGAATACATAAACGTCACAGATTGATGGTGAAAGACATAAGAGTGTCAGCCTGGTTTTGTTTTGTTGCCCCATCTAGTCGTGTGTTATTCATGCAGCCTGGCAGAGCAGCAGCAGCAACAGCTAGAAAGAGCGAGCAAGTGAGCTTTCTGGTCAATAGTCGACCTTTTAATATTTTAGATAGTCAGACACTTTCTGCTTTTAGACTCCATTGTAGCAGCGCTGGAAATATCCTGACGTGACACACCTGCATTTGACATCCACAAGAATTCACCAACCTAGACGACCCAGACGGCCAAAAGCTGTTATTTTAACGTGAAAACAAAGTGTTATGGGAGTATTTCTATGTATCAGCTTCACTTAATGAAATGCTGCCTCTGAGTTTAGGTTGTGAGTTGATTCAAATATTTAATTGCAATTAATCGCACATCTTTTATCTGTTCAAAAAGTAACTTAAAGGGACATTTGCCAGGGGCGGCAGTAGCTCAGTCCGTAAGGACTTGGGTTAGGATGCGGAGGACCCGGGTTCAAGTCCCCCATGGACCAAGACCAACTGGTGGCTGGAGAGGTGCCAGTTACCTCCTGGGCACTGCTGAGGTGCCCCTGAGCAAGGCACCAAACCCCCAATTGCTCTGGGCGCTTGTCAGGAGCTGCCCCCTCACTCTGACATCTCTCCATTGACGCATGTATATGTACTGTGTGAACAACAGAGTGTAAAAACTGAATTTCCCCACTGTGGGACTAATAAAGGACTATCTTTCTTTCTTTCTTTCTTTCTATTTAATAGTCTTATTGACACAGGAGTGGGGAAATGTACTTGCTTTTTGCAAAAGTATGTATATATTTATTTTAACAACACAAAAACTGTTGTCCATAAACATTCACAGGTACTGCATGTAGCATAAAAAATATGCTCAAATCATAACATGATAAACTGCAGCCCAACAGGCAACAACAGCTGTCAGTGTGCTGACTTGACTGTGACTTTCCCCCAAACTGCATGTGATTATCATAAAGTGGGCAAGACTGTAAAGGGAACACTCACGAGTACCAATAGAGCCCATTTTCATTCACATATCTTGAGGTCAGAGGTCAAGAGACCCCTTTGAAAGTGGCAATGACTATTTCCTCACCAAAATTTTGCACAAGTTTTGAGCGTTATTTAGCCTCCTTCCTGAAATGGTTAGTATCAATGGATTCCTTTGGTTGTCTGGTTTCATATAATGCCAGTATCTTCTCTAGCTTTAAAACTGAGCCTGATACAACCTAAAAATTGCAAGTAGTGTAAATTAGTGGCATTAAAACAAATTTGCGTTAACTTTGACAGCCCTAATTTCTATATGTATGGTCTCCATTTCATGAAATGCTGCTTTTGAGTTTAGATTTTTCGCATTACATTTGACTTCAAAACTTAAAAGCTGAAGAAAATACTTGAAATTTCAAGTGTTGCTCAGCTTCATGTGTTTTAGCAGCTATGTGTCCTGACTGACCATCCTAGTAACATCCTTGTAGGTGAAACATGATCCACACTCTTGTCTTTTACATTAATTATTCATATTACATGATTATGGAGAAATGCACAAATCACTATTGAATGTCTCTGATTGATTTGGAACAATGTTTTTTATTATCAAGGTTTGTTCTGAATCATCCTGCTGTTGGTTAAACAAGATTTGAAAACCGCTTTAAATTCTTGAGCGTAGTTGAGGACTTTGGGGGGAAGCTGGTCAACATAAATACAACAGATGTGCCTGCACTGCTAATATGGTATGTCCATTATATAATCACTTTGGGTTCGTAGGTGTTATGTAATTGCCCTATTGTCTCCCTTCGGCCGTCTGTGGAGCTTGTGTGTGGAGAGCTGTGAGCAGTTCTAGATTGCATTAGATTCGTCAAGGCTGTGTCAATTCCACATGATCCCCGCGGCCTGTTGTGCTCCCGCTCTGTTCAATGTACACATTGTCCGAGGTTGAACACTGAAAAGTCCTGGGAATTGTGCCTGAAAATGCAACAGAACTGGGCGGCGTTCCAAACTACTTCCCCCCCCACCACCACCACCAGAGAAAGTGCATATGGAGCATGAAGTCAAATGATGCATTCTTTGCAGCATATTTTGTCCGTAACGTTAAGAGCTTTCTTGAATTTTGAGTGGGCCTGTGGAACAGCTGATTTTGTCATTGCATTGTCACTGTCATTGGTGCAGTTTTCTAGAGAAAGCTCTTCTTTTGTTGTGTCTTCCAGGCCGGTCATCAGCACACAAACGGCAGCCAGTTTGCTGTGCACCAAACTCCTGTTGTTGTTCAGGCAAATCTCATCTCTCTTTTGTGTTAACAGAGAAAGGTCGCCAGGAAGACTATAGGACTGCCTTCAACTCGTGATGGAAACATAGACAAATTGATCAGCCATTGTAATCGTCACAAAGAATAGATAACTTGGTTCATGTAATGTCTAATTTGTAGTGTTTGTGTGTGACCACGGTGCTTTTCCACCATTCAGTAGCACCACATGCTTTCTGCTTTATAACAGAAAATGTACAACATACATGTAGTATAGAATTCACAGCAAACGTCCTAAATTTTTCAGTGTTTTGTACCATCACCATGTGTCTGCTGTTATTATGGGTATAACAGTGATAGGCCCTCAGTTAAACTGTGATTTATCTGCCCACCCCAAAGGACAGCGTGTTGTTCTCTCCGCGTCTCCATTCATGTTTTTTTTTTTTTTTTTTTTTTTTTCGGAAAGCCAATGAAATATTAACATGGACAACCATTATGGGAAGGAAAGATGCAGGCTTGTGTTGAAAGAGGCAAAGGTCACTTTACGAGCGTGGCTTCTTTTTTTCCCCACATTCAAACATGTTAACAAGCTAAAAATCTGTCTTGTCTGTGAATGGATATGTTTTCAGGACTTTAAACAGCCACAAGACTCGTATTGTAGCTCAAATTATAGTAGTAGTAGTAGGATGATTGATTTCAGCATTTTCAGACATTTTGTAGACCAAACAACTAATTGATTAATCGAGAAAGGAAATAATTAGTTGCAGCCCTACCTAACATATAGACTTAAAAAGCAAGGATGAAACTGCTAAACTCGCTCTGTTCGAATGTGACAAAATCCTCTGAACACACCTTTTAAAGCTCACTATTTAACAAGTTATAGCTTGTTCTGTTGTGGTTTTATGGGTGGATATATGATGGACTCTTTTTTGGCTGTGCTCATTGACAGCATTCAGTAACTTTGGTTTTTGCACAGATTAATGAAAATCACTCCTTGTGTATGTGTATCGTCTTGATAAAAAGGTGTCCCATTAGTAAGCTAATAAAACAACCACGTTTAAAATATAATACCCCAAGCTTATGTGGGATTGTGTAATAAATAAGATAATAATTTGGTAATGGATTTTGGCATCAGTGTCGAACCAAAACACTGACTCACCTCAAATATTGAGACACACTTTCTGATTTTATTTCTTTCAACCAAACTTGTGGTTCAAACCGTTTATTCTCCCTTTTCTCTCCGTCGCTGATATAGACAACAACCAGTCTGACGACATGCCGATCATAGCGATCATGGTGGCCCTGTCCTCCCTGCTGGTCATCATCTTCATCATCATCATCCTCTACATGCTCAGGTTAGTGCAGGTTGATGTTACACACTGCTGCGTGCTAGCTCGAGACCTGTGGCGAAGGCCTAAGGTGCTCTTGTTACCATGGCAACAGCTGATTGGCATTCAGTTGCAAGACTAAAGCAGTGTGTGTGTGTGTGTATGTGTGTGTGTGTGTGTATGTTTGTGTGTTAATGTGCTCTTTCATTTGTGTCAATTGACAGGTTTAAGAAGTACAAGCAGGCTGGAAGCCATTCAAACTCCTTCAGACTGACCAACGGGAGATCAGATGACACAGGTAAAACAGCCACACGTGCATCAGTGTTTGTGTGTCGGCAGATGCGACTGCATATACACTGAGGACTAATTTATTTGTTTTGGCTCGTATCAGCAAATATGTACAGCCAGCTTGACCAAACTTGTTACTGTGAGTTGTTTCTGATAAGACTTGATTGATGTTGCTTCCCTCACCGATAACACTTCACTGGTTGACTGTTGGCAGAAGGCTTTTGTTCACTGTGATTACCTAACCAGCAGGGCTGCAGTCAGCTCCCCCATATGTCAGTGTTGAGTCACATCGCCCTCTGGTGTCCATCTTTAGAAAAGACATGTTACTTGCTGTCATTTTCTCACCCCTCTGTCCCTTATGTCTTTATCTCCACCTGTCACCCCTCCCATTCCTTCCCTCCTCTCCTCATCTCCTGCCTCCTCCCTTCCTGCCCGCCGGCGCAGAACTCCAGAGCGTCCCGCTATTGGCCCGCTCGCCCAGCACAAACAGGAAGTACCCGCCCCTTCCCGTCGACAAGCTTGAGGAAGAAATGAACCGCCGCATGGCCGATGACAACAAGCTCTTCAGGGAGGAGTTTAACGTATGGCACACTCAGAGACACACACACACACACACACACACACACACACACACACACACACACACACACACACACACACACACACACACACACCCCTCTGATAACATCCTGAGTCTGGTGTTCACCTTTAACCCACATCCCTGTAGCCTAATGAGGAGACCCAACCAGGGCAACAAGTAGCACAGCGGGTATTTCAGTTGTCAGAGGGTTTGTGGAAAGATTATTTGAAGCCCAACTGCTTTGAAAAACTAAAAAGCATAATTTGATTTAAAGAGGACCTATAATGCTTTTGGGCTTTTTCCATTTCTTTTAGTGTGTTACATCATTTTTTTTTGAAAATATAAAGAGGTGTCCAGAGTTGCTCTGCCCCCACAGAAACACGGTTCCTGAACTGCCTGAAACACCTAGCACGAAGGCTTGCCTTTTCTTCTGTAACGTGGTGATGTTACCAAGTAACACATCTGCATAACAGCTGGTTTGGCACGCCCGCAAACACAGCTAGAGCGAAGTCCGAAGAGTTTTGGGGCAGTTTGGGGAGTCAAGTTAGCTCACAGTAATGCTAAACAGTTGAAATAATGAGCTTCCAATATAATAATGAGGTCTCTATAGCTGCAACGCTTAATTAATTAGTTGTCAACTATTAAATTAATCGGCAGCTATTTACTCCTCTGTGACAGTAAATATCTTTGTGTATCAAACTGTGGACGAAACAAGACATTTGAGGACGTCATCTTGGGCTTAAGGTTGATTGACATTTTTTGTCATTATCCGACATTTTATAGACCAAACAACTAATCAGTTAATCAAGAAAATAATCAACACATTAATCAACAATGTAATATAATAATCACACATTGCGTTAGAATGCATCTCCACGTGTCACGAGTGGCCACTTGTGATCTGATCTCACTTCCCCATTCTGTACGCAAATAAACACGTAGTAAACACGCGGCTAATACAGCAGACGTGACATAATATTACAGGAACATCAGTAGTAATATCCTACATATTTGTGAATTCGGGTACATTTTATTAATGTTTTTATAGCATCAAAACAAAAGATTATTGTATGGGCGGTCCCCAGGGACCTCCATGCCATCGGCATGGTTACCTTAACCAGGCAACAGCAGGTATAGAGCTTCAGAGAGACAGCAGGCGGTCTGGCGGGCGGGTGTGTGCTCTGTGCAAAGCAGCGGAACAAAAACACTGACACATCTCCGACAGTATGATTATAATGCACTTTCTGTGCCTAGTTTGATCATCTGTAGACTATGTAGCCTATAGATAAGATGTATTTTAGCTCATTACTGTTGTACTGAAACAACACAGTAGAGCACAGAGGCTGTTGTCATGCTGCAAGGCAGACAGGTACTCGTGTCTCCCCGTCTATTCACATGAGAACCGCACTGAAACCCAGCAGGATGCGAGTTGAGTAGGCGGTCCTTAATGTAGTCCAGGACACATTTGCATACACAGTGCTATAAGAATGTGGCCATACGTGGCCCAGATCACCTCTGAATGTGGTCTGAATGATCAGATCTCAATTCTTCCTCAGTGCATCTTGAGTGCGTTCACACCTGTATACTTAAAGCTGTCCACTTGTGATCCGATCACTGAGGACGCATGTTAACACCAGGTCTGAACAGGGCCGAAGAGATCTGAAACTTTGTCCCTGTTATCTAAATGTATTCTGTGTTTTGTGTGTGTGTGTGTTTAGGCGCTGCCCGTCTGCCCCATCCAGGCATCATGCGACGCTGCTTCCAAAGAAGAGAATAAAGAAAAGAACAGATATGTCAACATCCTGCCATGTGAGCGCCAGCAGAACCACAACACTGTGACACTGACTGACATTAATAAAGCAGCACTCAGTGCAACTGAGTTCTTATCTGCGATTTACAGCTTTTAGAAATATTTACCAGAACAGTCATAGTAAATATCAGACAGCTGACAAAGTGATTTACTGAGTTATACGAGTACATGTGTCGTTCCCTCTCTCATTGTGCTCCTCCTCCTCTTTTATTTTCCTTTCCTCACTGCGTTTCCTGCTTCCTTAGATGATCACTCCAGGGTGCATCTCTCATCTCTGGAGGGAGTCCCAGACTCCGACTTCATCAACGCCTCCTTTATTAATGTGTGTATAAGTGCAGCATTTTGCCACGAAAGAGACAGTCCTGCTCTAAATATATTTTGCATCCAAAAGTCTCTTCTTTCTTTTGCAGGGTTACCAAGAAAAGAATAAGTTTATTGCAGCTCAAGGTAAGGATTGTGCTTACATTGGCAGCAGAAACTACCTGATTATTAGCTCATTACTTCCTCTGAGTTTCTGTATCTGTTTGTGTCTCTCAGGACCTAAAGAGGAAACAGTAAATGACTTCTGGCGGATGATCTGGGAGCAGAACACAGCCACTATCGTCATGGTGACCAATCTGAAGGAGAGGAAAGAGGTAGGAGAGCAGGAGGGATGAGGATGCATGTTGTTTTTTTGTTTTTTTTTATAACATCATACAACAGCTTAAAAGGACGTGTGCATTTTGAATGGAATGTACATCCACAGTTCAACCTCCAACTACACTGGTTTTATGTTTAACAAAGTGCAAAGTTAATTTTTATCTGTAAAGTTGGTTAAACAAGGCACACTGTGTGAATCCTCATGTGAGGGCAAGCATGACTTGTCTTGAAATCTTTAGTCAAGTCACATGACGAGTCATGGCTTAAGATGACTTTAGACTTAACAAAATAAAAAAAACAAAAGACTTGCAACTCGACTTCAACACCTGTGACTCTTGACTTCACTTAGACTTACTTGATACCTTCCCCCAAGTCCAAAGATTAAAAACTATATTATTTAAAAAGTGTGTGCACAAAAACAATCAACTGCCCCGGTACTTGGGGTAACTCCAACATCAGAGATGTTGAGTTTATTTACTTTTTGAGAGATCCTATACTGATGTGTTTGGGAAGAGGATTTACTCGTGAGGGGAAACTGAATTAACCTGAACAACCTGAATTTTATCTTTTGTTGTTCATTGACGAAATCTTGAAAAATTGTGTTTTTTTTTTTAAACTCTGGATTCTTTAGTCTTTGTCTTGTGAATATTATTGGGACCTGCATTTGATTATATTACACTTAACTTCACATTTTCACTTTGTGTGAACCGATCTGACAGCATCCAACCATGAACTAATGTTCTGTTACTGTTGTTAAAATGTCATTGCATTCGATGAAGAGTGCATTATGACTTGCATAGGACTTAAAACTCAAAGTTTAGGACTTGGGACTTGCCTGTCTTGGCTAGGGCCCTGAGTGACTTGCAAAACAATGACTTGGTCCCACTTCTGTTTTTTTTCTCTATACTTATTCTGTCATAAATAGAACATAATTGGATTATCATTAATTTTTGATAACCTAAATTTGTATTCTCACCCTTTTTTCCCATAAGTGAAATAAATTGATTCCTCATTCCACACAGTTGTGGTTGATGTTAAATCAACTCTGTGTTTCAGTGTAAGTGTGCCCAGTACTGGCCGGACCAGGGCTGTTGGACATACGGAAACATCCGCGTATCTGTAGAAGACACAATGGTTCTGGTGGACTACACCATCCGCAAGTTCTGCATCCAGCAGGTAATATCTTGAAGCCCAGTTGCATGAAAAGGTGTATGAATGCCACGGCAAGGCGCAAGGCATTTAGCGTCTAATAAGAATTGGTTAGTTGTGTGTCATGTTACATTAGTTAGTTTCCGTACATAATTTCCTTGGTTTATGTACTTATTTTAAACCCAGACATGACAAGTGGTTTGTTGCCTAAACCTAACTGCATACAAATGACACACGAAGAAAAGCCTGAAATGCATCCTCATGACTCACAGAATGTCCGTGTAATGTGCTATTTGTACACCTTATCTTATTTTGTTAATGTTGGTACCAGGATATAATTGTTTCATTCAGTGTTTACCCTCCACACATACTCGGGAAACACTGGTGTGGAGTGTATCAACAAAAGATCTTTTAAAAGCTATCAGGGCACACTGCATGCTAAAAATAGATGTGAAACTTTGGATGTGCTGTTATTTAAGTTTAGTGACATAAATGAGAACCTAGATGACACTCGTGGCTTGGTCTATGACCTGGTTTTATTGCGTCTCAGGTGGGAGATGTGTCTGGGAAGAAGCCTCAGCGGCTCGTCACCCAGTTCCACTTCACCAGCTGGCCGGACTTCGGGGTGCCCTTCACCCCGATCGGCATGCTCAAGTTCCTCAAGAAGGTCAAGAATTATAACCCGCAGTATGCCGGGGCCATCGTGGTCCACTGTAGGTAAGTGGATCAAAGGGTAAATGTGCCTGTCTAGTTGTGTGTCTTTGTCTGACAACTCACAGCATGTCCTATTTCTGTCCGTCAGCGCGGGCGTGGGGAGGACGGGTACCTTCATTGTGATCGATGCCATGTTGGACATGATGAACGCTGAGAGGAAGGTGGACGTGTTCGGCTTCGTCACCAGAATCAGAGCCCAGCGCTGTCAGATGGTCCAGACTGATGTAAGTCCAGTGCTGACACACTTGAATTCCCACTTTCTCTCATGATACAGTGTTGTTTTTGTGACTTCCACATGCTCTTTACTGTCCTCTGCAGAGTTACGGTGCACTGTAACATTTATTGCTTAAAATGCTTTTATGCAAAATGCTTTGAATTGCCTTGTTGCCAAAATGTGCTATTAATTTAAGCTTGTCTTGCCATCTCTCTGTCCCACAGATGCAGTACGTGTTCATCTTCCAGGCGTTGTTAGAGCACTACCTGTACGGAGACACAGAGCTGGAGGTGACATCTCTGGAGTCCCACCTGGCCAAACTCTACGCCCCCTCACCTGGAGCTGGCTGCAGTGGTCTGGAGGCTGAATTCAAGGTCTGTCTGTGTGTTGTATTCTTCCAAAGACACATTTATCATACCTCTACATCTAAACCATTTCATGCCAGTAAGATGAAAACAATTGGTATCTCAGCTAGAGGTCAACGGCGCCGATAGGACGTTTTACAAACTGTCAAGATCCGATATAGTGGTGATAGATGGCTGCACAGCCGGCACCAGTCATGCAGGGACGTACATCACTATTTTACATAGAAGCTCCATACACATATTTTACTGAAAATACCTGTGTGCATGATGTGATTGAATCCTGATCACATCTAACTACGAAGCCAGGAATCTCTCTATGTGGGTGTGTGCTTCATATATTCTGAGATCCGCTCATCCACTTGACTTCACACTTGCTAGGTGTATTGCTCAGGGCCCAAGGGAGTGCTGTGTTGAATGTGGTTCAATTTGGCCAGATGGTGGTGCTATAACAATTAACTTTATATTTGGCCTTTTGGTAAGTTTCAGAAACAAAACTCTGATTTGATTTTTAGTGCTAATTTTGTCTTTGACAGATTTTTTGCTACAACTCTTACAAATTTTGTATGTCCAGCCCAAGCTGGAAAAGGTTACTTTTTGGGATTTTTGACGTTTCGTACAGTTTTGCTATAGTTGGCACAGGACTTATATTACAAAAAATGTCATATCACCTGAACACACTGAGCTATTGCGACCACCTTCATAAGACGTGCAGATATGATGTCTGGGTGACCATGGCAAAATTTGGTGCCATCAACTTCACACTTGGCGGGTACAAACAGCCATACCGCGGTTCTCGGCAACGCAGCAAGCAGAACCTCTAGGAGCCAAGCAATCAGCCCGTTCCGGACGGGCACACGCTCCAAACAGGCACTGCACTAGTCTAAACAACAGTAAAAGACCTCATGAAATGGTACTCGTCCTTCAAGACCAGGAGAGGGAGGGAAGCGCTGACATTCAGTGCGCTGCAGCAATGAATGTGCGACAGACTTATTATTATGGTAATTAATTACGTCTTTCCATTGTGGACTACATCACAGATCTTTTTTTTTTTTTTTTTTTTTCAGAAAGCACTCTCCACACCATAAAAACCTTATTATTATTCCTTATTCCTTCTAGCGATAAGGTTAGAGAATATGGGCTAAATCTTTGGATCCCGGTAAACAGCTGTGGTTTGTCATATCTGACTCGTTTTCAGTTAATTTCTCCCCACAAAATCAATCCCTCAAATACATAACAGCAATAATAAGCTGTTTATTTAGTTAGGCCTATTTATTACTTTGAGATTGATGTTCAGTTCCAGATAGGCTGTTTATTTACATATTTATTACATTTAGTTTGATGGAGTCAGTCTCTAAAAGAGTAGGTAAGGTATCGGCCGATTAATTGGCTATCAGCTTTTTCCTGCTCCAAACTATCGTTATTATACCGGCCTTTAAAAATTCTCTTCTTCACGTCTAATCTGTTCATCTAACATATAATAAGTCTTAAATTGTGATCTCGTAATTTCTAGAAGTTGACATCCATCAAGATTCAGAATGACAAGATGAGAACAGGCAACCTGCCCGCCAACATGAAGAAGAACCGAGTCCTGCAGATCATTCCATGTGAGTGGTGCAGTAATATCGGTGTGAGCTGTATGTTTATACGTTATCATTGTGACCATACACAGTGATGGACGCCATGATGAAATCACAGATGTACAGTATAGTCCCTGTGTGAGTGAACTCTTAAAGCTTTTCATCAGTCAAGGTTAATGTTTGTCCTTGCTTCTACCAGACGAGTTCAACCGAGTGATCATTCCTGTCAAGCGAGGAGAGGAGAACACCGACTACGTCAATGCCTCTTTCATTGACGTGAGTGTAAAAGCAAAAGGGATGAGAGTGGATCATTTCATTTCATTAATGCAAGCAATCGATCGGGTGTTTAACGTCTGCCTCTTCTCCCTCCTGATGTTTATTTTTGTATCCTCCATTCATCCCCCCTCCGACGTGGACATCACTTCCTGTCACTTTCTACGTCTGGCCACAGGGCTACCGTCAGAAGGACTCGTACATGGCGAGCCAGGGCCCGCTGCAGCACACCATCGAGGACTTCTGGAGGATGATCTGGGAGTGGAGGAGCTGCTCCATAGTCATGCTCACTGAGCTGGAGGAGAGGGGGCAGGTGTGTGTGTGTGTGTGTGTGTGTGTGTGTGTGTGTGTGTGTGTGTGTGTGTGTGTGTGTGTGTGTGTGATACAAACACTAGTATTAGGTATCAGGTCAATAATTGGCTAAATTAGAATATTGATATTAGATGATTTACTCGCCACCAGTCTTGCATAACATGATAATAATCTGAGCAAAATGTCTTGATCTTTAGTGGTTTTCCAGCGTGTCTTCATGTCAGATCTTAAAAAATGTGATGTATTAGTGTCTTTAATGCTACAGGAGTACAAGTTATTATTGAAGCTGAACAGTCATAGCAGGAAATTATCTTTAACCCTAAGAGACCCACCATAGACTCATTTTTGTCTTTTTTTAGGGGGCGTACCGGGGTATTTAGGGGGAGATAACAGGTCAACAGTAGATATCACATAGAAGTGGTGTACATCATCTGAGAACTGAGAAACTGAAGCTTAATTTGAGATAAAACTCAACACTCTGTGTCATTTTGTCCTAGTCATAAATCAGAAATAAACGTGAATTAACTGTGAAAATGGCCATGCCAGTGTTTTCCTTAGTAAAATTTTGCCTAAATTTGAGCGATATGTAGCCCCTCCCCAGCGAACTAACATGACATGGGTGGTACCAAGAGATTTCTTAGGTTTTCTAGTTTCATATGATACAAGTAGTGGATTTAGTGTCAGTTTCATTCTTTGCTCACGTAAGTAATAATTCATGTAACTGGAATTTGTCTCTCTGTTTGATCGTTAATACTCTTCCAGAGAATTGAGGAATCACTGTCCAGAGATTTAGACTTTAACATTTTAGATTTCCATGAAACGTTCAGAATCTTAGCATGTTGTTAAGCCTTGGTAATTTGATCGTCTCCGTTGTGGGTCCTGCAGGAAAAATGCGCCCAGTACTGGCCCAGTGATGGAGTGGTGGTCTACGGGGACATCGCCATCGAGATTAAAAGGGAGGAGGAGAGCGAGAGCTACACAGTGCGTGACCTCGTGGTCACCAACAACAGGGTGAGGAACGACTTAATGAAACAAGCACATGCTTCAAATACAAACATGGTCTAACACACTGGTTCCCAACTTAGGGGTACGGAGTCCCATTAAGGGTCACCAAAGCTTTATGGAGGGTCATGAAGCCTTCTTGATTTTAAGATACAGTTGACCTGCATCTCAGCATTTCATTCATTTCTGTGAAGAAAACTAAATAACTTTTATTTTTAAAGTTTGGATTGTTTTTAATGTATAAACAGGATAAGAGCACGGCGAAGACCTGAACACCAGCTTTAGAGTCAGATTCAGAGTCTTTCCTCTCTGCTCAACAGCCTGCAGAAAAGTGTGCAGTTAAAACAACCAAAGAGCAGAGAAAAAAACACAGGATTTCTTAAAAAAGAAACATATTAAGTGTGAATGATTGTTAAAAATAAAAAAATACACAATACAAACAGAGCATTGTATAAAAAGTTGCTATAAATAAACAGGAAAATTCATCCCTTATGCAAATATTGACAGAAAATAATCTACTCGAAATTCATCCAAATCGCTCGTTTTGAACTTCCTGTAGTTATTTTGTTCAGTGTTTGGCTTAATTGTGCAGTTTCTGTTGTTCTCTTCTGTTATTGTTGTACACTGAATATAACATGAAATATCCACAAGTAGTAATGATAGAAAAGATGTCTCTTAAGGAAAAAGGTTGGGAAACACTGGACAGATGACAAAAATATTCTCACTTAATATTTTGCCTTTTGAAGCCCTGATTATACCAACAGCAATCTTTGCAGTATTAACTATAAAACATATCCTAATCTCTTCCTGTTTGCTCTCGTCCGTCTCTCCAGGAGAACAAGGCTCGAGCTGTGCGTCAGTTCCATTTCCATGGCTGGCCGGAGGTGGGCATCCCCACCGACGGTAAAGGCATGATCAACATAATCGCTGCGGTACAGAAACAACAGCAGCAGTCTGGCAACCACCCAATTACTGTGCACTGCAGGTAAAACACACAGCCTTCTTCACCCAGAGGTTAAAACAGTAAATTGTGTGTTACTGTTTCACATGGAAATGCTTCTGACAATCAAGTGTGTGTCTGAGAAACTGTCGCAGCAGGAAAAAACAGCTCAGGAGAATTGTTCTCTTCTTCCTTGTGGCATTTTAACTGCTCCCAGAAACACTGTATACTGTATGCTCCTTCTCTTAACATACGCTCTCCCAACAAAGCCTTGTGTGTGTGTTATTTCTGCAGTGTGTATATTGAGGTTTACATTTGTACCTGTGTGTGCGCGCAGTGCCGGTGCCGGTCGGACGGGGACATTCTGTGCGTTGAGTACAGTCCTGGAGAGGGTGAAGGCAGAGGGCATCCTGGATGTCTTCCAGACAGTGAAGAGCCTCAGACTGCAGAGACCACACATGGTGCAGACACTGGTGAGAGGCCCTGTCAGCCTTTTGATTATCCATTTGCTTTAAGGAATCAATGAATTCAGTGATTATAGTCTTAATAGTTTGGACTGACACAACTTCCCCTGTCCCCTCCCCTCCTCAGGAGCAGTATGAGTTCTGCTACAAAGTGGTCCAGGAGTATATCGATGCCTTTTCTGACTACGCCAACTTCAAGTAGGGACTTGCCATGGATTGATGGATTGATTGATGAATGGATGGATGGATGGATGTTCGCATACACGTCATACAAGCATATGCACACACCAGAACATACACGCGCATACATTACCAAGCAGGAAGCTGCATATTCCCATCTGATGGATTTTTTAAAAACAAAAAAGACTCATCACAACCTGATCGTGGATGGGACGAACTGCCCGCAGGAAAAGGGAACAGAAGCCTCGGCCCGGAGGACGGGGCAGCGCAGGCGGACAGAGAAACTAACTGAGATGCCTTCTTGAATATTTTGTAATATTGGTCTTGTTAATACAGCCCTTCACCCCTATTTGCTTCCCATCTCTTCCCCATATGTATATATACTTACTGTGTTGCATCTTATTACTTTGGTTTCAGACACAGTTTTGAGTTTGGCTGCATTTTTGGGTGGCACCTATAATGTATTTTATATATATATATATATATATATATATATATATATATATATAATGCTTTGGAGACTAATGTTAAAAAATCCAGTCAAGGTAATGATGTTAATGGATTTTTTTATTTTTTTTTTTTAACTTTTTAGGGATGGAGACTTTAAACATTTTTGGCTTGGCCAGAGCCGCGCTGTAGCAACATGTGTTGTAGCAGAACCTTGAACACTCACAGACTAATCTGAACCGTTTTTCAATCCTTGACATCCAAGTTTCTCATCCCGACTCGTCACATACTGACGCTTTACTGCAGCCGCTGGCGGCACTTTTCAGTCACAGTAAACACATACTTAATGTTTTGGAGTTTAGGCAACAAAAAATACTTTAGGAATAGTTTAGGGGAAAAGAAAACACACGGTTGGGCTTAAAATTACTACATTTGTACAGTGAAAATGACACTGAACGTTGTGAACACGGGACACAAACGAACAGCTAGTTGTAATGTGAACATGAAGCTTAACGCACAGGACATGAACAGCGGCCTCCTGGATGAAAGTCTTGTGTTGTTGGACCCAACTACCCACCCTGTGTCTCTTTCGTTCTTACATCAACTCAGCACTTTCCCTGAGTGATTCCTGTTGCCATGGATGGGTTTACATTGTAGTTGATGGAAAACTCATTGCGTTTCATACCGCCACACAAGGCAACCTTATTGAACACCGACGGGTGCGACAAAGCGTCTGTATTTGACGCCCTGGGAGTGAGTCATTTGTCAGATTTTGTTCCACCTATTGAGCCACTTACAATTTCCCCCTTTTTAAAGTTTCAGGGGTTCAAATGTCACCATTGGAGATCAGGATCTCTGTGATGTAGCTCATGGACTCAGGTTGACACACACACACACACACACACACACACACACACACACACACACACACACACACAAGACACTAAATACCAGGAGCCATTCTTTTTTTTTTTTTTGGAGTGTGTGTGTTTGAGCATAAGCTGGCAGAGATGACGCAGTGTTTTATCACATCACTGTCTTCTATCTGCTGAGTGCCAAAGTCCTTCACTCATTTGGTTGCACAGCTCTGACACCATTGTTAAGACATACAGCACAAGAAAGCTAATTTACTGTTCACGGATCTGTAACCAACACACTGCTAGACTATTACAGGAAATCGGGAAAGGAGAAATAATATTTTACAGAAATTTAAGCAGAGTTGGTCAAGCTTTTATGTTGAATCTCTAAAATGATTTTTAATTTACGGTCTGTTACAGTATCTGGATCAATATCGATCATGGTGACAAGCCAAATCACATGATGACAAGTAACTCCATTATTGCATCATAGAAAAATCAACATATACCCAGCATATTTCTTTTCTTGTTTACAGGGCGTACGTCAGTATTTCTTGTAGATTGTATTGGTTTCTTTTGAGTCTGACTGAATTAACTCTTATTTCTTTTATATCGGCCTCACATCACCACGCTGTACTGTCACACTTTTTCAGAATGATTCCCTTTTATGAACACTGATGCCGAAGAATGTCTCTTTTGATTCGAATGCTGTTGCTCACATATTTTCCTCAAAAATGGATGCGTTGTTACTTAAAATGTTGGAGGTGTGCCATGCCATGTTTGGTCAAAATTTTTTTTTTTTTTTTTAACGGCTGTCCTGTGAGGACGCTGAGACTTGAATTACAGTGTTTGTTTTTGTTTGTTTTTTTCCAGATGAGGTCGCGATTGAGGCTATGCAGTCAGTCGTGACAAATGATTTCAGTTCGCCGCAGGGCTTCAGGTCAGTTAGAACTCAGTCAGCTCAGGAAATGACTGATGCTTAAATTTACAAACTGAACAAATTCAGCTTGAGTGCATCTCCAAGGTTGACTCGCATCCAAATTGTTTTGACCCCCACCTCTTCAGATATCATGCCTTGCCTGAATTTTAACAGATTTTAATGCCATGATACTAAAAATGCTATTTCTTTTAAGAAGCTGTTTCAAATCTTTTTTTAAAAAAATGTAGATTTTAACTGAGAACAACCCCATTCTTGTACATAATTTGCACCCCACACTAACAGTCTAAATCACACTAACAGTCCTGTATTTAATTACTTTATTAAGCGGAAGGAGCACAATCAATCGTAGTTTCTTGAATGAGATTAAAAGTACATGCTGAGTTTTTATGAAAGTCAATGTTGGTTGTTTGAACACTCATGCACTATTTGCACCAAAAGCAAAGCCCTTAAAAATACAGAACCAAATGAGAGATAAGGTCAGATTGTTGATATGACTTCATATTGGATTATGGGAGCTATATCTGAAGCTCTTTCAGGTCACAAAGCCTCCTGTAAAAGGCCCCAGTTGGGACTTAAAGTAGCAGATATTTGAATTGACCAGTCACTGAACTGTTGGCTGTTTGTGCATCGTCATTGTCATTTCAGGTCGTCTTTTGTTCCAAAGCATCACAAGTGCCCACGCTATTAGTTAGGTGCCATTATTTCCTTCATTTAATTGCTTTGTGACTTATTGATTAATATAGGAGGGTATGCTTTCTGTTTGGCTCTTCTGTCTCTGCTTCAATCATGTGGGTTTATTGTGTGCAATCTGACAGCAAAACATGACACTGTGCCAACCCATGAGACCCACTGTTTTGCTCTGTATAGTGAACTTTAAAAAAAGTGCCTCACGGGTTGGTTTAAAACAAGCATTAGACATAATATGTGGTGCAACCATTAAAGGCTGTGCTTTGCATTTTCCCAACTCATTTGTGTTTCCTCAGTTACCACCTGCAGACTGATGGCAAACCTTTTTGTGTGACAAATCAACAGGGCCAAACCAAGAGTGGGTCAGTCATCCTTCCTGTCACATTCCCTCTACATAGATTCCTTGATTGTGCAGCTGAAACTAACATTGAGGTCACTTTTTAAATAAATTTCTTGATTTAACGGCTTTATTTCATTCCATATCACTGAAATGCGGTATCCATGACAACTAATCAATTATGGATACCCGAATGTTCAACGAAAACTCCCCCCGAAAACAAAAACAATTGCATCTTTTATGCATAATCACCAAGGAAAACCACACGGTTGTCCCTGTTTCACGTCCATTTATTTCTGGAGCTTTTCGCCAGTGGATTGTTTTGAATCCCAGGAGAATTTAAAAAAACAACACAAGTCTTCATTTCTAGAGCGTGGGACTGGAGGAAGACACAAGTCCAACTTCACTCTTCACCTTTATATGTCCTTTATGTCTCCTGTCCACTCATTGCTGTCCACTTATCGCTTCCTTTTCTTCCTTCACTTTGTCCTTGGACCATTTTTTCCTCACTGCCCACTCCCTTTTGTACATAATGTAAGGTTATTTATATTTCATTCCTGTCTGCTGCCTTGCTTATTATATTTTCTTCTTCCCCCTGCTTTTTTTTTTGAGAAAAAAAAAAGATGTATATTGAACTGTATCGGGACCATTTTGAAATGTATTAGAGATGTTTTGTTTTGGCCATTTTTAATTTGGTATAATTGTCTTAAGCAAATCTTATTTTTTAATTTGCCAGCGTTTGTTTCTAGTGTTTTGTTATTCAACATTTGAATATATGTATATATAATTATATATATGATAAAATTATATATAATTATATAATGCCAAATGGCCTTTATAAGCAAGATACTGTTCAAACCTAATAAAGTGCTTGAGATTTTATCATTTGTCTGTGTTTGTTATGTCTTTAAAGAGGTGCAGTTACGTCACACGTTAGGACAACCTGATGCTCATTACAGCCACTAGACTAATGGTACAGTGGTGCAAAATAATTGACGATCCTTCATGCACCTTATAGATCAGGCAGTCCTCCTGAGTGTTGCTCTGGAGGGCTTTTCAATCACTGTTTAACCCTTCACCTCCGATCAAATATTGATGTGCTTTTTGCACCAATAAATAATTTATCAGGGAATCAATTAGGGTTACAGTTTGTGTGGACAGTAATACCTGGAATACATTTTAGGAAACATTACAGTCACCATTCAATGATCCTAGTTTTATTCAGTCTACCAACTCAGCAACACGGTTGTGATATTCCAAATGAGAGAGATGGAAATATCCAGTATAATCCTCAACAATGTGATGATTTAAGGGGCACTCCCCTGATTTTGAAGTTCTGTTTACTCCTCACAAGGATGAATACTCAGCAAGTTGTGTAATATCTTCTGTGGGTCTGGCAGTGTTGGAAAACTCGGTATCAGTCTCATGACCACAATTAGAAGTTATCAGTCTCGTCTTGGAATCGACCATATTTTTACTCAAAACCACAGCTGTAGAGATATCAATAAATTGCCTGAGCATCAGCAGATTTATTTGTTACCAGAGAAAACAAAGGAACTTCCCACACATAAAATTTGCCTTTTAATTATTATCATTATCAAGACATTTATCATGGTACACTTCTACATACAGTATATACTGTATATGGCAATAAGGGAGGTGAATGTAGAAGAAGAAGAAGAAGATAGTCCTTTATTAGTCCCACTAGGGGAAATTCAATTTACACTCTGTTGTTAACTTATACACAGTACATGCAGACCCGAAACACACACATGCACAAACATGCAACAATGGAGAGATGTCAGAGTGATGGGGCTGCTCCTGACAAGCGCCCCGAGCAGTTGGGGGTTTGGTGCCTTGCTCAGGGGCACCTCGGCATTGCCCAAGAGGTAAACTGGCACCTCTCCAGCTACCAGTTCACACTCAGTTCTTGGTCCATGTCGGGACTTGAACCGGTGACCCTCCGGTTCCCAAGCCAACTCCCTACAGACTGAGCTACAGGAATCATTTATTTTCTGTGGGTGTTTTTATGGGAATGTGAATCCTTCAGATCAGTTTTAGAACTGCCAATATGGTGAGCGTGTCCCACATTTTATTGTAAGTGTGTCATGCAGTGTGGGACTTGCACTGGTCTGGTCTTGACTCGGTCTCAACCCCTCAAAGTTTTGGTCTTGTCTTGATACACTCTGGTGATGTTCAGGACTTGGTCTCCGTTTCAGTGGTCTTTACTACAACACTAGGATCTGGAGGACCTTTCTATAGATTGAAAAAATAACCTTGATGGCATCATCAGTGTCAACTTGAGACTTACTGTGCGTTCCAATACCCAAACCACCATACTACAGTATTTAGTATCACAGAAAACAGTTTACTGTGTCTCAAAGAATTGTAGTTTAAAAGCATTTTTCCAGAAATAATGTCCTACTACATCCGGTCACATTTGGCAGTGTGCAAGCCAGCATGCTTTTCTGGCTATTCTGACCCGCAATCCTCTGCACAGCAGATATATGAGCAAAGGGTCAAAGGTCAAGGTACAATGTTATGAAGAAGTACAGTAGTATGTCCCAATTGTATGCATACTGCATGCAACAGTATGTATTTTGTAAGGGTGACTGCAGCATGTATTTACAGTAAAAAGAAAAAGTATGTAAGTTGAAACATAGCCTTAAACACAAAGTCTGAAAAACTGAGGATTTAGGAGGACAGGAGGGTGTAAGGAAAAGATGGTATCTAGTTGCATTAAGGGAAATGTAGAATCCAGTGATTCAGGAGCTTTACTTAGAAACTCAAAGTCAGGAAATCTTTAGGTCTGCTGCTTCTGTTTTGACCTTTCTTGTGTTAATCTGTCTCTTTTGAGTTTCTGAACTTTATGAAAGTGCAGTGGTGAATTGCTGGAGTACCCCTTTAAGACGGAAAGATTGAGGATCAGGAAAACTTTGATCTGCAAGTTTCTGTCATGCATTAATACACTGTTCAGTGACAAACCTTTTGCTGTGAAGCGCAATCTGTAGAGGTCCGTTTGGAGCAAATCAGGAGAGGGTTAAATTGGCATGTATACCAGCAGTCACACCGGTGTATTCGCTATGTACAGTATATTGGTTAAAAGCTTGAAGTTTTTAGTTGAATTAATGCTGTGAAAACTAAAATAAACGATAAAATAAATGGTGATGAGCTCTATTAACAAGAGCAAATTTGCAGGTAATAATACCAGCCACCTATCAGTAACATTTGTAAATGTTCATTCACAGACTTCTGAAGATAACTGCTCGTGTTTCTCACTGACAGGTGGTCGTGTCATCGGTGACGCATCTTGGAGTCATCTGACTTCAATCAATCCCTTGTCCTGTGTCACAACGCTCACGCTGATGGTTGAACTGAGTCAACAGCAGCATGCCACACTGTCAGTCACCTCCTGCGTCTAAAACACGTTTCCTCCTCTAATTGAGAAGCATGTCATCAGTCCACTGTGTTTGTTCCGCCTGTCATCGGATGCCCCCGTGGATCCGCTGACCCCAAGGGTCATCGGGGTTAAAGGCAGCACTTGTGATGGGTCGCTGTGGTCAAAGTAGGTGCGAAAAGAGAGGAAATTAAAACTGTTGAGTTTTACATTCTGACAAAGACCGACTGTAGTTTGATCTGAGCAATGCTAGAGAGTGCTGCAGGACTGAGTCCTAAAACCCTGAAATGAGTTAATATTTCTGCACTTCCAGGTTTTTTGAATGGGTTTTTAGTTAAATGATAGAAATAAGGTCGGTGGTTAACACAAGCAGAAGAGTTTAACGGTTTGTTTTATGTTTAGTAAATATATAGTATAAAACATAAAATTTTGACTGTCTTCAAAAAATGCGACGGCTAACAAGTGGCTAAATGAGACTAAATGTCATCACTCTGGACACTAGTCCGCCTTTATCTCAGGGGTGGCGACGGAGTCATGCGACAATGGTGTAGTAAAAGTGGTTTTCATTTGTTAAGATTATGTTGCTCAATAAAATGTGTTAATATCATAAATATGTGTTAACCACAGAGCTTATTTTCTGCAAAAATCCTAAACCTAATGGAAAAATCCCATTGGCGTTGAGGGAACCAAGGAGCTTCCTGGTTGGCCTACAAAAATACACCATCCCTGGAGGACTCTACTGACACCCAGCATCTCCCAAACTGTTCTTGTGTACACATTCATGAGTTAAGTTTAAGTTGACCCTATTTGAAGAGCACTTCTGAGACATTTTCCATTTTTGAGATATAAGTCTGTTAGCTTCAGTGCACTTGAAATCTGATTATCTGCCAGAGTAACTATTAATATTTGGCTGTGGATATGGGTGAGGCATGAGAGCAGAGGAGCATCCCAGGGGTGTCAGCGCTGTTTGCAGGTGATAATTGGAATTGGCCATGTCTTCTGGACCTCTTGTCCCTGGGTACCGTTTATTTCACCACCGGGACCAGAGAGACCAGAGGGGTCAGTGATGGGCGGGGCAATTAGGGAATGATAGCGGAGATGTGCGTTGTTTGGGAGGGGTACATATATTCAGGAGGAGGAGGAGGATGAAGCGAATCTCTACAGTAATACAGCTGTGAGAAAACATACAGCAACAGACCAACTGAAGGGCAAGAAGAGTGAGCGTCAAGGGACACCTGTAGAAATAAAGTTGTGAGACAAAGGTAAGGACGCTTAATTTCACTTCTATGTAGTTTTACTGAACTCTGTATGAAATATATATTAATATTTGAAAAAATAGGCTAACTGACCTAAGATTTTATATTTTAGGCTTCAGTACTTTAAAATTTGGTATAAGACCATGACAGAGGGGAAACTGTCTATTGAAAAAAAAAAAAGACAATAAATGATGAAAGCTGGCTGATTTCTGGCAAGTAAGCAGTTTCCATTCAGTCAAATGACAGCAAAATGGAAAAATTTTACAGATTTGCTATAAAACAGTTGAGTCCAAAACAAAACAAAAACTCATAGCATTATCATGTCTTAGCCAGAGTGTGCCATATTATTGCAAAATATTTTAAACATTTCTCGTGACAGGCACCTTTACTGTATGTACAGTATGGTCTGGGCAAGGGGTGTCACGATATACCAGTATTGATGATAACTGTGATATTTAAAAAATAATAAATATTTTGTATAATTTGTGTAATTAATTTGCCATGAGACAAAACCTTCTATAAACAAGGTTAAAGATGAATTTGTCTGAAATGATCAGCATTATTATAAAAATTCTAATATCTCTGACTCTGTTGTACCAACCCAGATATGTCTTTTGACCGACTGATGGGATTTTGTGGAGTTAATCATTTCTTCATTTTTACAAATGGCTTTATTGTGTTGTATATTGTTTGGATGCAAATGTTTTATCTCTTTGTGTCAATAAAATAACTAACTATAGTCCTCTTGTAGTCAGAGCTGACTGAGCGTCCTTGTATATCTTTGCCTTTTAGGTGGGAATATTATCATGTGTGTATCTCGGCTGGTTTTGCTGCTTGGACTGCTTCTGTGTGTCGGGGCTCAGCTGTCCAGCGGCCAGCACTGGTCCCATGGTTGGTACCCTGGAGGCAAGAGGGAGCTGGATTCTTTCGGCCCATCAGAGGTCGGAATCGGCGTCTAGCATAGTTTTCTCATTCACTGAGCATTTCCTGTTGAGAATGAAATACCTCTTTACTGTCCTCTCATATTCTCAATGTCTCCGTTTCTCAGATTTCAGAGGAGATTAAGCTGTGTGAGGCAGGAGAATGCAGCTACTTGAGACCCCAGAGGAGGAGTATCCTGAGAAACATTATTGTAAGTGAACTAACTGTACCCTAACCACTGTGCTGCATGGATGCAGGCTGAATAAACCGCCACACAAACCAAAGTCATTAGAGCTTCCTAATGTCCCACTGTAATCAAGGGGGTTTATTAACCGGTTATGGAAGGAAGTAATCAGTAGGGCTGTAAATCACCAGTTTCATCATGATACATTATATAGATTCTTTGGACAATGATATGATATTTGCTGATATGACAAAGTCCACCAGGGTATGATTTACTGTAGATTTGATTCAATTCACAATCAGTTATATTTATGTCAACTCAAAATGCAACTAAAATATGATTTGACAACTTTATTACTGCGCTCTTCCAGACATTTAAATGACCAACAATTTATTCTTTTTAATAAAAGAAGAATAAATATAAAGTGTGAGTTTCAAAATAAAGGCATATCTTAAAGATGATATGTATTGATATTTTCACTTGGCATCAATAATATTAGATTGCTGATCACTGAATCAGGCTGCATGCTGGTGTGTCGCCTCACAGCAAGAGGGTCGCAAGTTTGAATCCAGCTTGGGGCCTTTCAGGGTGGAGTTTGCATGTTCTCCCCCGTGTTAGTGTGTGAATGTGAGCGTGAATGTCTCTATGTGCCCTGTGATGGACTGGCGACCTGTCTAGGGTTTACCCCACCTTCGCCCAGTGCCAGCTGGGGTCAGCTCCTACCCCCCTGTGACCCCTAACAGGATAAGCGGTTGCAGATGGATGGATGATCACTGAAGTGCTGTGTCGATCCAAATCAATGTCTCTTTACAGCTGACCAGTGCGTCTTATTTATTAGATAAAAAATCTTGTCAATGTCATTTCTTTGATTAACCGGAGTGGTGTTAATATGAACTCTATCACTATGTTATTAGTATTAAACAATTCATCTAATTAGATCATCAATTTTACAAGGAATGTCTCTCTTTTTGTCTCTACAAGATTTTATGTTTATGTGCCATCCTGTTAATGTATCTATAGGCTGCATACAACATAAAGCTGTACTCTAGCTGTACATTAAGTGTATCTGACTCTCATGTTATCCTGTATCACTCTTCACAGCTGGATGCTTTAGCCAGAGAGCTCCAGAAGAGAAAGTGACAGCTGTCCACTCCACACTGCTTTTCTACCTATACCTCTTCTTCTTTAGTGTCCCTGTCTTAAAGTGAAACAACTTTAAGTTGATCCTCTGATCTCGTCCACTTGTTATTTTTTCAGTGGAGTTCTTTTCCAGCATTACATGGATTTTCCCTGTGGCAAACAAATGTTGAGATTGTAATGTCTCAAAATAAAGTATCTATTTTGATATGAATATTGTTTGTGTCTGTGGTATAAAGTGAAGAGTAAATGTAGAGTAAAATAGTAGAAGTATTAGATGTTGTAGAAGTAGCAAAAAAAAAAAAAAAAAAAATTCATGATGGATGAATTTTTTTGGATGTTTCCATTTCAGGGTCCTGGTATTGTGCATGCTGGCTCAGCGTCTTTACCACATGGGACACTCAACAGATTGAAAGGGTATATTGACAAAAAACTCAACTGGAAGAACAGGGATAATTTATATAATTTGTTTTTTATTTTAGTCAGGTATCTGTCATTTATCAAATATTTTTTAAGAATGTTTCGGGGGATATGGTACATTAAATTAATAATATTATGAATACATATATTAACCCTGTGATTTTATAGGCTGAGTCTAACTTAAAACAAAAAAGCTATGGGGTACGCACATCCGAAAGGTTTTTTTTTCCAGGTAAAAGGCAAAATATCATATTCAAAATATAATTTGTGTTTTCTTCTTAATAAAGACGATGGTGAAAACCAAAAAACTTTAGTTTATCATGGGACAATGTAATTGGTTTCTTCTTAAAAAATAAAAAAATATATAAATTCAACTAACAAAAAGGCCCTTAAGGCAATTAATACTTCTGTTTATTTCAGAATATTTTATTTAGTGTTGTACCCCTGGCTGCTCTGTTATTTATTTATCTATTACTGTTTAAATTGTGTACTGTCCCCTGTTTACTGGTTTTGTACTTTTATTAAGTAAGAAAATCTCTTGGGATAATCATGTACACTGTATAGGCTACAGTCTATGAATAATCCTCAGGAAAGTATAATTTTATTTTATTAATTAGATTGAAATGTTGCATCATTAAAGTTGCTGTGAGCTACCAACACAATCTGCAGATCCTGTTTTCTGATTTTATTTTTTTTGTGAGCCTAATTTAGGCAAATTATCATTCAGTCCATAGACTGTAGCCAATACAGTATACATGATTATCCCAAGAGATTTTTTTTAATTAATAAAAGGACAAAATCAGTAAACAGAGGACAGTACACAATTTAAACAGTTATAAATAAATAAATATATAAAATAAATAAATAAATAAATAAAAACAGCCAGGGGTACAAAACACTAGATCAAATATTGTGAAACAAACAGAAATTAATTGTCTGAAAAGCCTTTTCGTTAGTCGAATTAGAAATGACTTTCATCCTTCACTAAAGCGCCAAAGCAAGGATTATAGTTTACACTTCTGAATAAAATATGGCAAGTATATTTATCTTATTATAAACTGGCATGTCTATCATAAAATGTTATGTCATCGTTTTTTGTTTTTTTAATGAACAGTCGCAGTAAATGCTACGTCAGGTCACTGCGCAGTGCGCATGCCCCGAACAGCTAATGTTAGGGAAAAACATGGACGACAGAAGTGTCTGCACTCCGCTGTTAGCGGAGTCAGACGCTCAAAATAACACTACTAGTACCCCTAACGCGGCTTCTGTCACAGACAAAGTAATAAACACTAAAACAGATAGTACCCAGGTTGAAGGTGAGTTTTGTCTAGAACGTGAAAATTGAGCCGTATGGTGTCTTTACTGACGAGCCAACGTTAGCTTCTTTAGCTAACTGGCTAGCGAGCTCAACATTCGAGTGAGCTAACTTAGCTCCTTAGCTAAATACGCTAATGTCAACTGTCTAACGTTGGCTGAAACGTTAGGAGTTAGGCTCGGTGTTTCCTACCGGTGCGTGCGTACATGACTCGTAAAAGACATTACCTATGAAAACACAATTTGAATCCTTAGACCACCCTGATAGTGAAACCGAGACATAGTTAAGCGGTTGCTAGTTTTCCGAGGTCCGGAAGTGGTTGACCAGTTGCTAATGTGTTGCGAGCTAGACCCCGACCCAAGAAGGTTTACATTAACGTCTATCACATACCAGTGGCTGATGCTAGCTGGCTGGGCAACAAGCATGTTTTGGCCACCAAATAACTCATTTAGTGGTTGACATTCAATTTTATCTAGTCTCTGGCATCATAACTCAGGCAATACTTTAGTGAAATGATAAACCGTAAGTTAATATTTCTCAGGTTAATGGATTGACATTCAGTCCAACGTTAGAAAAGACCAATCTTTCCCTCAGTTGGTGGTCTAGCTCACCAGTAGAATAAGAAATACTCACAATAATAGGGTTTGAATGGAGATAAAACACTGTACACATACTCTGAGATACAGTACCTACAAACTCTGATAAACTGCTGTGATTATCATTTGGTAAGTACAGTATTTGAAATATATCAGCAGACATGAGTATTTCAGACAGTGTATAGGCAGTCAAAGTGTGCATTACCTGTTTTACTCATAACAGTCTTTTACAGTTTATTTGAGCTGGAGATGTTTTACATAGATACAGAGGGAAATGCTGTATTATAATGCATAACTGTCTTATTGCATTACATTGGAGAAATTCTGCCAGCACACTATGTAGGGTGTCAGTCCTTTATTTCAATGCCTTATTTTTCTATAACCACATATAGATACACATATCAAAATGATATTGTATATATTTTTCTAAATTGTTTCCATTGATATAAGCCAGGCCTGTTTTTCTTTTTCTCTATACTTTCACTCAAAACTGGTTAATTTTGCACTCAGATTCTTAAAATGAGAGAATAAAACCTAAAGTACTTTTCCATTGTATTGAATCCACACAGTAGTATACCAAAATATGCTTACTATTTATTACTATTTATTTGTTGAATGAAGAGAAAACATCATACACTGTGATATACTGTATATCATTATAGAGCTATAAAATGACCTATATTGAGATTTTGCCTTATCACTCAGCCCTAAACTCAGTTTCACACTTTACGGCTGCAATGATAATTTTCAGTTTTGATTTATATTGCAGCCTTTTTTTTGATAATTTGGTCACTGATTTATTCAGTGGCAACTGGTCATCAGAAACAAATATTTAATTTACAATTATATTGTATGTATAGAACAAAAGTGAGCAAATCTTTTCAGTTGAAACACTAAAAATATTTTTTACTGATTAATTAATATGGTAATTGATTTTAAATCAGTATTTTTTTTTGTTGACTGAGTAATCGACTGATACTTCCAGCTCTAGTTACAAATTTTCAGTCACCACCAGTCATGAACACATGACAAATATATCAGTCATGCTCTGTGATTAGCTCAAGACAGCATATCGTGTCAAACCAAACAACAAATCATGTCATTGTTAAATTATGAAGATGTATTAATTATTTGCAAAACGGATGTAAACAAGCTGAGCTTCCCAGTAATATCTCAGTTCATATTTATGATGTCATTTTAATATGATCGCAAAAAATGAATCTCACTGACAGCTTCCTCAGTTTTGGAAAAATAGCAATGCTCATGGTCTAATCTTTGATCAAAAAGAGTTATTATGAATAATATCAATTTAAGGGCGATGCAAGACCCCCCAGCCTCACAATAGGTCCTGTCAGGATTTATTTCACAACAATGACCGACTCGCTGTACATTATGCCTTAATTCAGGCCAGCATGAAACCATGAGCATGATTTACTCGTGTGGTAGCGGTATACGCTACTGGTGTTTAGAGGTTTTGTTGCATCACTCTTAGAGGTTGAGTGGGAATAATTCAAGTAGCAATATTTCTAGCAGTTTAGTGTTTTTAACGATGATGAGTTCACAGCTGTCCTTAAGAACACAGCTGATTATGTGGGTAGCACCCAAGTGAAAAGTTGCCAAATTTCTCTGCCACTGCTAAACAGTGTACTCCCCTGTTGGTGCTGACGCTTGTTTTGAGCTCCAGGTGCCTGATTGGCAGCACTGATTGGTAACAAATCATGTGATGTCAAAATCATGTCGGAGACGAGATGAGGAGTTTTGTTTTTGAACTGAGCCATGTTGGTTTTGAAAAAGCTGACTTTTCAGAACGAAACAGATCACTTTGTGATCCTGTGGTCCTGTCTTGTGGTGCCTGACTGGCAGCACCTGGAGCTCAAAACAAGAGTCAACACCAACAGGAGAATATAGTGTTTAGCATTGACGGAGAATTTTGGCAAATTTCACTTAGCAATTACCCACATAATGAGCTGTGCTGCTCATCCCACAAATCCATAATCCTGACAAACTGGACATCATTGTTAGCATTGTAACAACAGAGAAATAATCCAAACACAAATTTCAAATTTCAAAACTTCTTTTTCCCCAGTTTATTATCTAATATAGGTTGCCATTATATAAAACCATGTGAGTGAACAATGAATGACTGCGTGTAGTGTAGGATTTCTTAGCTTTGTCACTTTATTCTCTGTGGCTCAGTTGTAACAGTGACATTATATTGTGCCACACAGGAGACAAGAGTGAAGAGGAGCTCCTGAAGGGTCTCCTCACCGACGACTACTGCCATGTGTGTGAGGCCGTGCTGCTCTTTGAATCTCAGCGGCTGTCCCACTATGAGGTGCGTGCTGCTTTCCAGACGCTAGCCATTGAGCCGTGCTACAGTTGTATTGACCTCACAAGGTCAGAGCCTCTGTAATAATGTCTCCTCCGACTGCAGGGGAAGAAACACGCTCAGAAACTCAAGGTCTACCTGCAGACCAAGAGAGCCGACAAGATGAAGAAAGACTTCACGAGACCCCAGGTTAGCGCTCATTTAGAGATTTTACTCTGACACATTCAGGCGCAGTCTTAATCTGTAATGCCGAACAAGTAACAGAAGAACATTGTAAGCAATCTAAGGGTTGTAACTTTAGTAATATCCTTCTCAGTAGAAAATTGTCACAGAGAGAGGTGCACAGAGAAGGTCAAGAGACATCTTTCTTTTAGTCATTGTTTTCAGGGTACACACAATATTAGGAAGCATAATATCTGTCTCTTGACGAGTCAATCTTGTGCCTGTTTTTTTATTTTTTTAACAGTGGCCCATGAGTACTGATAAGGACCATTTCTGTGAGCTGTGTAACATGGTGTTTAGCTCCCACGTGGTGGCAAAATCGCACTATGAAGGCAAAGTCCATGCAAAAAATCTTCGAAAACAAGGCCTTCAGCCCCCAGGCAAGTATGGATTGTGTGATGGAAAAGTATTATGGTGATCTGAGTACTTACAGATTAACAGTAAATTTTGTTGATTAAACTATCAGCTCAAGTTCTGCCTAAATTCAGAAAATGATTTCTCATTGCATAGACCGGTACACAGAGGTGCGGGGCCCTGATGATGCTGACCAGAAATCAGCTCCAGAGGGTGGTATGGAGCGTCATCTGAACCCAGCAGCCACCGCAACGACCCCCAGCACAGAGGTTGATCTGAAGGACCCCAACAAGTACTGTTCCATGTGTGTCGCTTCTTTCAACAATCCTCAGATGGCTTTGCAGCACTACAATGGACGCAAACACCAGAGGAATCAGGCCAGACAGGAACTGCTCAAAGAGCTCGGAAACGAAGTCCAACAAGGTAACACAGAGTTCTGGCTCCCAACAAAGTAGTAATTAAACAAAAAGGGCGTCAGACCCCAGACACCATTATGATATCAAACATATTTTAAGAGGCAGTATTGATGTATGTAAAACATCTGCAGAAACCCCAAATACAATTATGCATAATAGGTCCCCTTTAAACTTAGATGTTTTCTTAATTTTTTTTATTTTAAGTTGTAAGTTGTATAACAGTAGTCAAGACAAGGAGACACCCAAATGCAAAAAATAATGTTAAACAAATATTTTTAACATAAGTTAACTAGAATTGGAAGAAAGCAAAGAAAGTGGTATATCTGAGTGCTTATATGCCATTACTTAATAAATAATGGCATCTTTCCCTCCTCATTTGCCACCTCTCCCTCTGTGTTGTCTACAGCCGACTCCCTGATGTGTCAGATGTGTAGCATGCAGTTCAGCTCTGTGGAGATGTACCAGGCCCACATGCAAGGAAACAAACACCAGATAAGGTAAGACGAAGAATTTTCGTCACTTGTCATTTACACTGTATTCTCTGCTACTCTGCACTTTAACTTGCCTTTCCAGACCTAAAATTAAAGCTCCATTAACATACTTACCCTGATTCAGGTTAATATTATCACCTAACTTCTGCAGCTTTTAGCTCATGTTTTGTTTTCAGCCCACACATTAGGAATGTTAATAATTAACCGTTTAACAACATTAAGTATTAACGCTATCAGTTAAAGTGATAAAAGAAATATTAATAATTAATTAAAAAGCTGAGAAAAACTGAGAAGCACGGCTCGTCACTTTAAGGAGAGGAGAGAGCCAGCGCAGATACAGGAAGTTGGCTCGGGACTTCCAGCTGAGGAGCTGTAGCTTGTAGCCTCGTAGCATTTATTCACCGACAAATTAACCGTACACACACTGTCTGCTACAGCTACGTTCACAGCTATATACCTTCACCAACAAACCCACACTCACGGCCACCACACAAACAGGGTCTGACGGAAACTCACTGAAGTTACGCTACAGCTGGCAGGAAGCAACTGCCAACACTACCAGCTACTAACATAGCACAAACACACACACTGTTTGTGGGTGTTGTTACGCCAGGCAGACACACAGCTGACAACCTGCTGAACTAAACTAAATGTGTGGTGGAGACTTTTACTGGGAAAGTGGCTGCATGTCTGCAACACTACACGCAGCTCCGTGGCTGCTACAGTAACCCTCCTGATGGCAAACTGTTGACTCAGTTGTCTGTTGTGCTCATATACTCTAGCTGGCGCACCGCTGCATGTGAAGCACAGATCTTGTCGGTTAACGGTTAATAATCGGTTAACGAGGGTCAGTTATTGGTTAAGAATTTTTTTTTACAATTAACATGGCTGTCTTACACACTGAAAGGAGGTGGTTAGTGTGCACAACCAACCCAGTTGGGTACGGGTGACGGACAAAGACAGAAAATGAGAATTAAGCGCTTAACACACCGGCAGCTTGCACACGTCAATAGATTATCAGTTTTTCCAACATAGGTACTTTCACACAGAATGCAAACATTATGCGGCAAAAAAGCAATGTAATTTTTTTGGAAACAAGGCCCATATTTCTAAGCTTTCACACCGCAAAGTCACGTTGCTGCCGGTATGAATAGCTTTGATGCAAAATATTAGCAGACGATTTTTCGTGTTTATTCATCACGCCCCTGTGTGTAAAGGCCTTTAGTCCGCTCACTGCATATTGTGTCATGTAATAATGATCATTTGCAAACTACCTCTGTTTTTCTCATACATACAGCCTTGTTTAATAGTCATATAGCTCTGTGTTTGCTGGATGAGCAAACATGTTAAGTTAACTATAGACACTTAATGAGCTGATGGCATTCAAAACTAAGTTTCTGTAAATGTGTTTTTCTACTTTGTAGTGGTTGAAAAAAAACAAAAAACTAATAGGGCTGTAGTGAAACATCAATTCTTTTTGCCTGGTTGAATAGTGGATTAATTCCTGTTGACATGTCTTTGACCAGGGAGAAGAAAGTGGTTGACCTGTGCAAATCCCAACAAAAAGACTACAACACATTTGCAGATGAACTGGCAGATTACATTCAGGTTCAAAAGGCTCGAGGAATCACCCCCAAGGCCGGTGAAGTCCTCCCTTTGGGTGATGCACAAAAGGAGCGTGAGGAAGATGAAGAAGAGGAGGCATTTAACAACATAGAACTGAACACACGCACGCCTAACCTCCCTCCCACCTCTAACCCTCTTCATCACTCCCGCCCTGGTTGTTACTACCCAGTTGAAGGGTGGCGTCCTCCATATCACGGACCCCCATGGCCACCCCATGACTGGGATTACAACTGCCCTCCTCCAGTCCTCCCAGGCTCATGCTCTCCACTGTTCACTGGTCATCCCACAAAGAGAAGGAGGCGCAGAAAGCAGTCAAGCTCCTCCTCGTATACGACTTCATCGTACTCCTCCTATAGCAGCAGCACCAGTGACTGTGATGACAGCGAATACCGGCGCAGAGAAAAAAGGAGGATTAGGAAATCCAGGAAGGAGAGAGAGAGGAGGGCAAGAGATGAGGACCCAGACAAGGAGGAGAAGAAGAGGAAGCGGCCGAGGAGGGAAAGAGATAATGACTCTGGGGAGAGGAGAAGAGGGGAATCCGGAGAGTCGGAGGAAGAGAGGAGGAGAAAAAAGGGGAAAAGTCATGGCAAGCAGAGAAGACGAGAAAAGAGATCCCGGGAGGAGGACTTTGAGGTGGAACAAGTGATAGACAGTTTAATGCCAGAAGACGTGATGGACAATAGAAAAGAGACTAAGGTGCATATTCAGGCTGAAATGAATGTTGAGCAGGGGGAGGGTGGACAGGACGAGCCGGCCAAACCTAAATACAGGAAAGAGAAGAAGAAAACAAAAGAGAAAGTAGACACTCGAACAGAGGAGGAGAAGCTGTGGGATGACTCCATTCTGGGCTGTTGAACTGTTGGCATTAAAGCAAACCATGAAGAGATGATGATGAGCATGGTATTGAAAATCTCACTAACTGTATTAAAAGAATCTTTATAGCAGCTAACAAAGCAACGTTTTTACCATCTGCTCCCACAGTGTTGTTTTCGTAGGTGTGCTAGCTGGCTAGCCATGTTTAGTCAACTTGTGTTTGTAATGAATTGTTTCTCACACACATCCACAACTATAATAGCTATATTTTTCACTATGACACTTAGTACTAGCTTTGCTTGGATTCATTTGCACATTAGTTGTTGGCTGTAATATTTAAGATCTTTTATTTTTTTTTTCAATCATTTGAACTGATCAAGAAGTCATCTTGACCTCTTAATACACTGACTGATATGTTTCTGTATCTGTAGCATTGGAGGGATCTGATAGATTGTGATCCCTTTAGCAGCCTGTGGTTGGTGCTGTTGAGCTTCATGCAGAGCATCAGTAAAGCAAATAAAAGCCCAGATGTTAGAAGATCAGTCATTTTATTTCTTTTGAAGCTCTATGTGCTTTCACTCAGAGGAGAGAGAAAAAGTAGATCTCTGATAGCCCAGACAGGTTCAGCACATTGGATGTAATGGACAGGTTCAGTCTCTGTTGTACTTCAAAACTACTTTGAAACAAAACAGGGGTGCCGAGGCATTGCTTTAGTGCGGAGTGAATGTGTTCAGGGTCAGACAGGTGCAAAAGTTCAAATGAGGACAGCTCTTCACAAACTTCAAAATCCATGTTCAGATGCAGTTTGTGATAAATTGAACAATTTACGTTACATAAATGACTTAATAGAGGCAAAGTAAAACTGTTGCAATTAATTCCAATTTCCAGCCGTCCTCATACGGACTCATACAGATCCACTCAAAACAACATAGCTGTTCTAAATGAAGGGTCTAAAATAGTCTGAATACCTGCAGTAGGCTGGACAAACCTCTGATCTTTTTGGCACAGCATGCTTACTCTGCTGCTTTGTTGTCTTCACATTTTCTTTTAAGATCAACTTAGTGGTTTGTGGATCACATTTATTTATAGTTGATTTGGTAGGGACAGATACAAAATACACAGACTGAAAACAGCTGTGCAATGTATCATGGTGTTTACAGCAAATGCTAATTTGCAGCACCCATCTTTAGAAGAGCTTTTATGAAACTTAGCAACAGACTAGTGCCATTACAGCTGTCAGTGAATTAAAATAGTTAATTGCATGATTGTCCACAGTTCATCGTGATTAATCACATAAATCGCACATTTTTTATCTGTTCAACATGTACCTTAAATGGAGTTTTGTCAAGTATTTAATGCTCTTGTCAACATGGTAGTGGACAAATATGCTGTTTTAATTTTTATATTTATTTTTTTGTGAATCAGTTAACACAAAACAATGACATATTGTCTAGAAACCCTCTCTGGTACTGCATTTAGCATGACAAATATGCTTAAATCATAACATGGCAAACTCAAGTCTAACAGCTTGTGTCAGTGTGCTGACTTGACGATGACTTGTCCCAGACTGCATGAGATTATGATAAAGTAGGCATGTCTGTAAAGGGGAGACTCGTAGGTACCCATAGAACCCATATCTAGAGGTCAGAGGTCAACAGCACCAGTTTTTCCTCGCTAAAATTTAGTACAAGTTTGAGGTGTTATTTAACCTCCTTCCTGACAAGCTAGTATGACAATGTTGGTACCAATGAATTCATTGGGTTTTCTACTTTCATATGATGCCAGTATCTTCACTTTAAAACTCCTCTACAACCTAAAAAAATCACAAGTTGTGATGATGCGTTAAAGAAATTAGTGCCATTAAAACAAATGTGTTTTGTGTTATTATTGCATTAACTCTGACAGCCCTAAGCGCTATGCAAATTTCTGTTTCTGGCAGCTTTATGAACCATTACAGTGGGCTAGTGTGAGATATCTAGAAAAAGGTTTTGAATTGGCTGGCACAATGGACTATGAGAACAGACTACAGTGGTGGTCTGATATTACTACTCTTAATTCAGGTGCCATAAAACCTGCCAACAGGTCCGCAGCAGATTAAAGATCTTTAAAAAAAAAAAGACTGTTTTTCCATTTCTTATTCATTTAAGACATTTTAAAAGGTACATTATATGGACTAAGTGAAGTTTGGGATCTGTGTGGTTCATTGCTGTGTATCAGAATTACATTAAGGTCCTGAGAGCAGAATGGTGCTCATTATGTGGCTTGTTGGATTCAAGGTAAAGTAGTGTTGTTGATCAAATCCATGCATGAAACACCTTGTCAGTGTGTTTCATAGTTAAATAAGTATTGAGTAGACTTAGCTGGTGGTTTGATCATTGTTTTTTCTGCTAGTGTTGATAGCAAAGGAAAAATGTGAATGATGGAAGAGACAACAGTTGATTTGGTCGACTATAGAAGTCCTGTAACATGTAAAGAAGTGTGACCTCGACTTAAATAATTTAAAGCACCGTGAACCAAACAAAAATCTGTGACAATAATATGGACATGAATTGTCTTGTCTGAAAAACTTCTAGCAAAATTGTCAGATGGGAGCAGCAGAGAAAACAAATGAAGGCAGCTTTTGGCTTTTTTTCTGCAACGTGTAGAGAGCAGCTCTGAAGCCCCCCTGAGATCTCCTGTTTTCAAAGAATCCTGTGGTCTCGTTCCCTGTCTCGCTCGAGTCCTCGACCCCCCGTAGAGCTGTTGGGTGCCCACATCCTCTCACTTTGAGACCCCCACTAGACCGCTCTACGCCCTCACCTTTCACATACACACAAAACAATCCACAGATAAAACAATCCACAGACAACACTCAGATGATGTTAGAGCTCACATCACAACTGTCAGCAGCCAGTCTGAATCTTGATGTTTCTGCTCATAGGAATAACTTAACATACGTTTACTTGATTATTTGGCCACGTTTAATATGAACATCCAACATTACACAGCATGGTACCCAACAAACCGATGCATTGTGTGTTCTGACACCTTTCTGTCAGAACCAGCAGTAACTTTTGCAGCGGTTTGAGCTACAGCAGCTCTTCTATTGGATCAGACAAGATAAGATAAGATAAGATATTCCTTTATTGGTCCCACAGTGGAGAAATTCACAACACCGGTCCTCCTTCACTACCCACCTGCTTCAATGAGCCTTGGCTACCCGTAACCCTGTCCCTGTCCCTGTCCCGGTTTTCTTTTCTTGGACCACTTCTGGTAGGTCCCGAACCACTGCATAATGTGCCCCCTTTAATTGCCTCCTTGACATTAATGCAGCGTATCTCCGAAAGTCACTGTTGCTCATAGAATGGCGGCGAGTCTGAGGTATGATTCAGGGTTGATGAAGAGATCTCATCAGCCTCAGTGTTTGAAATATCCAGACAAATCTATTCATTGTGAAATTTGTACCAGAACAGCTAATTGACTTAATTGTTACTTAGAAAATTAATAGACAACATTTATGACAATTGTTTGTTGCCAAACATTCATTTGTTCCAGCTTTAGAAATGTAAAGATCTTCTGTTTCTCTGTTGAAGGAAGTGCTTTTGGGTATTACAGATATTTGGCAACAATTTGAAGACCTATAGGCTCTTGGAGATTGCGATGGTTGTTTTTTCTCTATTTTCTCACATTTTATAGACTAAATGATGAGAAACTAGCAAGAGTATGCTGCATTTTAGAAACGAGCCAAGTGAAAAACCCGGCTCAGTGTTGCCAACTCTTCTCCTATGAAAGTGGCTCGCAGTACGAGCTCCAAGCGTCTCTAAATCTAGAGAGAAAGTCACCAAGTCGGCAACACTGACAGTTTGTCCCTTCACGCCTCCCTCCAAAGCCACAAAATTATCCTAATAAACATAATCAGCGAACATAACTATAGTTAGTACTTAGGGCTCATTTCAGTCCTGCAACAGCCGCAGATACCAGATTATTTTCTCTTTTGATTTATTGATTGCTGTAAAGGATACAAAGAGAATTTCAACAAATATAATTAAAATGTTTTTAAACCAAAGCTTTAATTGACAAATTATTCAGTGCTGGATCGATTTGCAGCCTTAGATCCAAAGTCAGGTTTTTATAAACCTGAACCTCCGCTGTCTTATTTCATGAGTCGTAACTAGCAGATGAATTTTAACTTACACACACACACACACACACACACACACACACACACACACACACACACACACACACACACACACACACACAATACATACAGTCTGTCGCTGCTGCATTTTCATTATAAGGACAGAATGGAGACATTTTTCAAGTTGAACTGAGAAATGTCCTAAATATCAAAACATATTCAGTTTGTTAAACTAACTGAGATTTCACTGTTCAGCTACAGTATTTTACTACATTCTTCCTGAATGAACAAACAAATTTCCCTTTTCACAGAAGATAAAAGAAAATATTCTGAATGAAAATGATTTGTGTTTGCAAAAATGCTTTGCGTCAGATTGTCGTGCACATAACTGGCATGGTTTGTCTTGTTAAACTTTATACCCTCGTACTTTATGCAAAGTTAAAGACGTTGTAAGAAAGAACTGAAGAAGCCGTGTACACACACCAGTGCTGTGAATATTTAACAATCTGCAGTATTGTGGATCAGGTTTCGTATTTTGATGTTTCGGCTCCCTTCCCTTCCCCGTCACCGTGCTCTGCAGGCGTAAAGCTGCGTATGTAGGACTCAGCTGAGCTCTGTAGGTCATGCACCTGGGCAGAGACCACAGCGCTGCAAACTGCTGAATATACTGCTACTTTACAGTAAATTGCTTGATGATATGTGGTGTCATGTCAGATGTTTTCAGCTGTCATGATCACTGTATGTGTGTCACATTTGTTGAACTGAATCTTTCTCTTTTAAACAAGCCTCTGAAGCGAAAGCACAGTTGTTATTTATTGGTAAGCTTTTACACTTTTTATGCAAGTTGTCTGTTATGTTTTATGCACATTTCAAATTAAGTAGTTTTTTCCTGGCTGTGTGTGTGTGTGTCCCACTCTGATAGGCCCTGTGTGTGTCACGCTGGGGTGTTACCTTGACGACTGAGGGCCCTGTTGGCTCAGTTCCTCCCATCATCTCTAACAGATAGATAGCAGGAAAAGAAAGTATCAGCATCGTCCCTCTGCTAACACTCAACATACAGCAGGCAGGTACACACACACACACACACACACGTATACACTGGCGACTGGACAAAATGATCGTGCTGCCGCTGGCATGGACACTGCTGACAGCATCGCTGTGGACATCTGGTAAGACCACTAAGTTTCTCTGTTGTCTCGTAAGCATCAGACGCTCTCGGCATCATAACTCAGTCAGGGGCCTGTAGCGAAGGATGTGTTGTCGTCTACTCAAGCTTAAGCTTGTCTGATGTTTAACTTAAATTATGTCTACATTCATCAAATATAGCCCTAAACACAGTATGTGCTAAGACATGACATTTGTGTTTAATAGTCCAAAAGATGGTTTAAACAGACCAAGTTCGACGCTGTGCTGTAATGATCAAACTGCCTCAGAAGTTGATATTTTCAGAACTGTACAATCATGCTAGTATAAGGTATTCATAGTGAACAGTCTGGGTTAAAAGGTACAGTGATGATACATTATAAGGGTAATAATAGTTGATTTTTCTCTGTGACAGGTCTATTTCAATTTTCTATTTACATTTATTTTGTTTTTTATGTATATTATAGCTTGCAATTTGTGCATTTCATACGTGTTGAGCAACACGATCACCCAAGTGACGACTTAACCTTTCACACACTTGAAGCCTTTGAATTTCTGCTTATCTTTGGATATTTCATAAGATTGTGCCTACATACCAGAGTTAAAAACACACTAAACAGGCATTGGAGCAGATTGTCACCTTCAGAGTTTGAAATACATACAAGAAGTTTCTTCATAGTTTGGCTTCATTTCTATTCTTGCAACACTAGTGTTTCTATACCGTATTGTCAGGTATGTAGTACTTCTAGTGTGAGTACCTGTATGCACTTTTACTTAACAATTAGTCTTTTATTTTGTGAAATAGGAGAGAATGCACATATGCTGTTGCTTTGTCAGGTCAAGTCTGAAATGTTTTCTGCATCTCAGCAGCTTTTTTTCCCAACAGAGACAAAAAAAATTGATGACAGAAAAACATCATACATTAAAAAAAACACTGACAATCACTGCAGTAGTCCCTAATATAGTTGAGTATATTTCTACGATATATTATATCTACGGTGACGCTCCATATTTCACTAAAGGGTGCTTCAGTCTAACGTGGAACCCTGTATCTCCAGGATTCACTGTTCAGGACATTGTTGCTGTTAGCCAGCCTTAGTATGTTATTATATCAATCGAAGTTTATTTGTATAGCCCTTTACAATAATTGAAAGGCTCCTAAAGTGCTTTACAACAAAGCCATAAAACGATACATAAGAACACTACATAAAAACAAAACCTGAAAACTCTTTATGAAAGTGCTCCAGTGCTGCAGACTGTTAAAAGCCTGAAAAAGCACGTAAAATGGGACCAACAAAAATAAGTAAGTAAGTAAGTAAGTAAGTAAAACATACACTGCCCCATACACGGTAGTCTAACAAAGTGTGTCTTCAGCTATGATTTAAAAAGGCTGAGTTCGGTGATGGTGCGAATGTCTGGGGGTAGTTTGCTCCACAGTCTGGGAGCAGCGACGGTAAAAGAGCGTTCACCCCTCTGTTTGTATTTTGCCCTGTGTACTTCTATCGGAAGCTGTCCCATAGAACGTAGAGCCCTGCCATGACTGTGGACACTCAACAGCTCAGACAGGTAGGAGGGAGCCAGGCCATGAATGGCATTAAAAACAAAATACTAAAAGTTGAAGTAAAATCGATTCTAAGACGAACTGGAAGCCAGTGGAGTGACGACAGAACAGGGGTGATGTGTTCATGTCTGGGCGTGCTTGTTAAAAACCGGGCAGCGTTCTGTACAAGTTGCAGACACGAAATTAAAGACTGGCTGAGGCCAACGTAAAGGGCGTTGCAGTAGTCCAGTCTTGATCTAATCAAAACGTGGATCGCCTTCTGGAGATCCTGCCGACATAGAAAAGGCTTCACTTTAGCCAAGAGACGGAGCTGAAAGAAGCTTGTTCTAATGACAGCTTTAATCTGCTTGTCAAATTTGAGCCGACTGTCGAATGTTACCAAGATTGACATGTGGTTTAATAAAGGGGGCCTGGACTTTGTTATAGTGTTTTAGAGCCAAACTGTTAACGATATGACCCTAAACTCCCGTACTGGACTGTAGAAGTTGTTTAATGTACCACAAGCGTGAATTAAAATCTCAAACATCCCTCTATTTCCACTCCTAGGTTTGAGTCAGATCCTGCAGCAAGAACCCATCAAAGTTCTTTATCCCAAGATCCTCAGCACAGAGGCCATCGAGTGTGACTGCACCATCATCTCCTGTGACTCGGTCTACTGGTTCCGCAGTCTCTCCAACCACCGTAAAATACAGTTCCTGGGCAAATGCAACAACGCTGACCGTGCTACGTACGGGGCTGATGTGGACACGAAGCGCTTCAAGTTAAGCAGGAAGAGCAGTTCGTCCTTTACGCTACGCATCACCAATGTGACGGAAGAGGACACAGGGATTTATTCCTGTGTTCTCAAGGACAGGACAAGCACAGAAATATGGAAGCCAGGGGTTCTTCTTCTGCCGGGAGGTTTGTATAATTAAATCTCAGGCGTTTCATTTACAGCAGTAAAATATCAAGTTAAATATCAAGTGGCTGCGTCTGAGAGTTTGAGTACATCTTTCAGGTGGCAGGTAGAGGACTAGATAATTTATGTTGGTAAATGTACCTAACTTCTGTACATAACACATTATATTAATAAATAATTGTACAATTGTATAAACAAATGAATGTAGATTGTGATTTTGCTGCTACACAACAGTTTGTCTCACGTCCTGCTGCCTTGTTATATATCATACAGTATAACTCTCCACTGACAATGGAGACAAATATTGTCCAGAAACCCTCACAGGTACTGCATTTAGCAAAAAAAAAAAAGTTCAAATCGTAACACGGCAAACTGCAGCCCAACAGGCAACAGCAGCTGTCAGTGTGTCAGTGCACTGACTTGACCATGACTTGCCCCAAACTGTATGTGATTATCATAAAGTGGACATGTCTGTAAATGGGAGACTCGTGGGTACCCAGAGAACCCATTTTCATTCACATATCTTGAGGTCAGAGGTCAAGGGACCCCTTTGAAAAAGGCCATGACAGTTTTTACAAACTGGTCAAAATTTAGTGAAAGTTTGGAGCATTATTTAACCTCTATATTATTTATGATGGATAAAGATGGAAAAATATTGACAGGCCATGAATTACTGGGTTCTCCTTTAAACTCTCCCTCACAGATTATTTAGATTTTCACTTCACTGCTGTTATCTATTTATTTATCATGTCTTTATGACTGTTTGGTCTTTATTTGACAGTGACCCCTCCAACATTACCTCCTACGACATTACCCCCTGTCAAGTCGGTGTGTCGCTGCCCCAAGAAGAAACCTCCAAAAGGTAAGTAAAGGATTTGTCATTAAAGAAAAACGAGCACTATGCAGGTTTGTAGCGGTGTGTAATATGTATGATATGGAATTTCACTTTATATGTGTCTTGTGATGTGTAAGTACGTCTGAGTATATGCATTGCAACGGTATAAATCTCGACTTTACCAGATTGCAATGCTATAAATACAAGAGAGTATAGAAGAATAAAACCATGTATGGTATACGTTTGCTCCAGACGGCTGTGGATCGCTGGTTCTGTGGCCGTTGGTTGGACTTACTGCAGCCCTGGCTCTAGCTCTCATCTGCACTCTGTACTACTTCAGCCGTGAGTAATCTTCCAGCAACTTAGCACATTTTTTTTCTCACCAATGGTTGTCAAAACAGCTTTGAAATGTATTTTTAAAAATTATTTATTTGTAACTCTGTCATGATTTGTTTGTACGTATTCTTGCTTATAGGGCTACCTAAAAAATGTCGGCACCACTTTGTGAAGTAAGTAGATTACTACAAAGGGTGAAAATGTCTTTTTTTTTTTATTCTGCATAGTCAAACAAATGTGTATTCTTTACATGCTGTCCGATACTTCTAATCTCTTTCTTTTGTTTTTCACCATGAAGGAGGAGGTAGAGGTCTCATAGCACTGCATCTACAGCTTATATCTGACCCACAGTATGTATCTTATGTGTGTATTATGTGTGATATTTATCATTTTACTAAATATTTTCAAATGTAAAACTGCTACATGTGCTAAAATCAGAGGTTGTTTATGCATAATGAATATTAAAAATCTTTCATGCACACTAACAGTTGCTTCTGTGAGCCAACGTCCAGTGAAGCAGGAAGGACATGAAGATCCGTGAACATCACCTGTGCTAACATGTCTTGTTCATCAACAGCAAAGTGTTCGCCAGTCAGAAGAGTTTTATGCTTTTATCAGCAGCAAGCATGTGTAACATATTGTAATATACTGACTATTTTTAGTTTCATATATTACAAGACAGCTCCAGAGCTCCGTCATGTTCAATTCAAAGCTGTCCTGAAACTTTTCATCTAGAATATTTTCTGTGCTGAAACTTTTCATATATACAATTTTTGATTTGTCAATATGCAGATGACATCATTCTTTATCCAGATGTTTTTTTCCAAGTCAGCAGGTTTGTAATATCTAGCATTGGGTTTCAGATTATTATTAAATCACAACAAAATAGGACTGCAGTTTTTCTCAAAGCCAAAACCTAATCTGTTTATTTACATATAAAAACACACACAGGCCACTTAACAGCTGAACTGAAATATTTGTTAATTTACTTTTTAGTCTCTCTTTTGTCTTTTATTGATCTTTCAAGCATTTTGTTTAAAACAGCACTATCATGTTGTTTTGTCTGTGAGCATATCTCTTTTAAAGCAATAAAATTGTCTATGTCCAATCATTTACAGTCTTTTCTTTTTGTAGGTCTATTTTTAAAATTGTACAAATTTATTATTAAATGCATCTACACACAAACTGTTTAGGTGCAATCTTAGTCTGATGATACAGACCTACAGATAAGTGCCAAAAGGCAGAGTTACCCTCAGATTAATGGCACTGGCAATTTTACAAGAGCTGGAATGATACAAGTATAACCTCAAGGTAAAATGCTGTGTGTGCCTCCAATGAATGAAAGCCAATACTTCAAAATGTTTGTAGGGTTGTATCATGTGTGAATGATTTCTGTGCACGTGTATGGAAAAGAAGAGGAGGAGGTTTGGAAGTGGGTGTTGTACATTCATTGTCAATATTGTGTTTGACGGAAGTTGAGTAGGTGAGTGTCAGGGTTTGGTTTCTTCCTTCACCTTTGATATGTAAACTTGCATCACATTCAGTTTCTGTTGAACTGCCTCCAGTATGTGCCAACAAGCTTTGTTATAATCTTAAATGCTACAGGACAAAGACTGTATCTCTTGCTTTCCCTCTCTCTCCCACACACATACGTACAACACTTGTGTGATTGAGGAGTGTGAAGAAACGACTGAGCTGGCGGTTGTTTGGGTCTCTGGGAGTGTACGCGACCCTTTCCTGTGCGCTAGAGAGAAAAGAGAGACCGAGCCGTGTACGCTGAGATGCTATCGCTTCGCTCAGCTTTGAGCTCTTCATGTAGTCTCTGAAACAAAAAGACCACAAAAATACCACAGAACGAACCACAAGCACTGACAGAGGCACCGAGAGAGACAGAGACAAAGAGCGAAAGAGCGTTACAGTTTTGAAATGAGTACAGTAACAAAAGGAAAGAAAACTTCAAGACACTTCTTGCTGCAGTGTGTTTTATTGGATGAATATACTATTAGAAAATTATATTACCAGATGCATTTAAATACAGTGTATGTCATTATTAACCATGCGTACGTGTGTGTAGGTGGGGCAGGGGTGTTTGTTTATTCATTTATAAAACATAAATAGCAATTGTAGTAAATTCTAAGGATAGTTAAGTATATCACTGATAAATTCCTGTAAATACAAGTAACAGTTTAAGTTAAAGAAATGCTTCATCAACACTATTTTCATTTAAAGCTGTTGTCTATATTTTGTACCACATTACAATCAAAGTAAAGATGACCAAGACTACATTCAGCAGCCAGTTACACTCATACACCTCTCAGTAAAACACAGTACAGTTCACCAGCACCACAAAAGATCAAAAGACAAAATTGCATCAACATCTCTCTAACTATATTTTATTAGCATTCTGTGTCGACACTTATAATTTATTCATATTCATCAGTTTGAGGAAACATTAATAGATGCAGATGGCAGCAGTAGATTTGTGGGATGTCTAATACAGAGACCAATTTCTGCCGTATTTGTTGACAAATACATGTTTGTATTTTTTAAAACACAAGACTAAAAATGAAATGCATGTAGAGATGGCAAACTGCACACATTTTTTCATAAACCATTTGTGTTTGTTGTATCCTGCACGTTCTGATCATATATTAACACACTCTCAGTCCAACTTGTCACATATGGCTGCTTTGTCTCACCCTGTGGCATCACTTTAGGTTTAGGCAGCAAAACCACTTAGTTAAGTTTACGAAACAATTACATGATTGGGCATAAAACTGCTATGCATTAGACCAGCACATGCATGGTCAAGTGAACATGAACGGTATAAAAATGCAACACGATCGAACAGCTGATTGTAACGTGAAAGTGAAAGTTAATACACGGGACACAAAAAAACTCCTGGATGAAAGCCTTGTGTTGTTGGACTGACCCATCATCCCCCCCTTTCCGTCCACCCAAGTGCTAAAGGGTGCCTTTTGTGGAGGTATCACATGCCGACAGCCATGATAAATCCTCAGTATTTGATGCCCTGGGAATGAATATAACAGCAGTCTCGATCCTGTGGGTGAGTGGTACAATGGATTCCAGAGAACCTTCACTGTCTGAACAGTCAAACCAGCCAGAGGGGAAACCCAGAGGTTATGATAGTTGACGTTGAACCTGTTGTCAGAGAGCCCACTGAGCTTGGCAAGGCTACAGGCATTTTATCTGGTGGATATAAGCCAGGTATTTGTGGTCATCTATACCACAAAATGGATGCTCTGAACCCTCAAGTCAGTGGCACCACTCTTCCAAGGCCAATTTCACCGCCAGAAGCACAAAACACAAAAGAAGGCGCGTGGGTGAAGCTTCTGGTCCTAAAGAGAACTGCCATGACTTTAACGTCAGAGGCATCAACCTCAACAACAATGAGTAGAGAGATCTGGGTGAATGACGACAGGCATATCAGTCAGGTTCACATAAACAAATAGTTCTAGCACATCCCTGACAATGTTGTTTACGAATGCCTAGAAGACTAACAGAAAGACCAAAAGGCATGACAAGGTGCTCATAGTGCCCCCCAGGGGTGTTGAACTTTGTCTTGCATTCATCTCCCTCACCTATGTGCACCAAATTCAATTGACCAACTTGGTGAGGGGACATTCAAATAGCATGGACATGAGGGTGAGGGTTTCTTCACTGTGATCTTATAAAGACCACTATAGTTGATGTGTTGTTTTAATCCCCATCTACCTTCCCTTCAAAGAAAAAAAAAACACCACTGCAGGGGACTTAAAGGGGCAAAGGAGACCTGAGGCTAGAGCCTCATCAATATACACTCAATGGCCACATAATTAGGTACACCTGCTCAATTGCACTATTCAATCACATGGCTGCAAATCAAATCATTTAGGCATGTAGACGAGCGTCAGAATGGGGAAGAAAGGGGATTTAAGTGACTTTGAACGTGGCATGGTTGTTGGTGCCAGACGGGCTGGTCTAAGTTTTTCAGAAACTGCTGATCTACCGGGATTTTCACACACAACCATCTCTATGGTTTACAGAGAATGGTCTGAAAAAGAGAAAATATCCAGTGAGCGGCAGTTGTGTGGACAAAAATACCTCGTTGATGTGAGAGGTCAGAGGAGAATGGGAAGACTGACTGGAGATGATAGAAAGGCAACAGTAACTCAAATAACTACTCGTTACAACCAAGGAATGCAGAATACCATCTCTGAACGCACAGTACATCGAACCTCGAAGAAGATGGGCTACAGCAGCAGAAGACCACACCGGGTGCCACTCCTGTCAGCTAAGAACAGGAAATGAGAAACAGTCGATTCCAGCTGTGACATTCAGACGGCAGGGTCTGAATTTGTCATAAACAACATGAAAGCATGGATCCATCCTGCCTTGTATCAACGGTTCAGGCTGGTGGTGGTGGTGTAATGATGGGGGATATTTTCTTAGCACACTTTGGACCTCTTAGTACCAACTGAGCATCGTTTAAATGCTGCAGCCTACCAGAGTATTGTTGCTGACCATGTCCATCCCTCTGTGACCACAGTGTACCCATCTTCTGATGGCTACTTCCAGCAGAATAATGCACCATGTCACAAAGCTCAAAGCATCTCAAACTGGTTTCTTTAACATGACAAAGAGGTCAATGTACTCCAATGGCCTCCTCAGTCACCAGATCTCAATACAATAGAGCACCTTTGGGATGTGGTGGAACGGGAGATTAGCGTCATAGATGCACAGCCGACAAATCTGCAGCAACTGTGTGATGCTATCATGTCAATATGGACCAAAATATCTGAGGAATGTTTCCAACACCTTGTTGAATGTATGCCACAAAGAATTCAGGCAGTTCTGAATCCAACCTTTTACTAGCAAGCTGTACCTAATTATATGGCCAGTGAGTGTAGCTCCTCATAGGTGCTGTTTTAGGCCCAGACAAGGAAAACAGCCAGCCCCTGGGAGGTGTAGAGCCCAGTAGGAGATTGATGGTACAATAATAGGGCCTGTGGTGAGGTAGAACAGTAGCCTTTGGTTTCTTGAATACAAGGGATATTATGTACGCCAGCCAGGCTCATTCTGTACTTAACAATGGAGGGCTGTAATCTAAACACCAGACAACACTGAGAGATAAACTCTACATTTCCCTGGATGCTTGTCATAGCAGGCTGTGTTGGCATTTTGGGTTCATGGACTGCAATAAGGCCAGAACTGGGAGTGCATGGTGGACTACAAGGTTTGGTGCTTGGACTTCAGGTGGAGTCAGTCTGGACACAGGGAGCCTAACATGGTTCCTTACACAGAGAAAGCCCAGTGCACGAGCTTTGTTTGTGTTAATTATGCTCTGAAGCCTCTGAACCGTCGATGGTGGACGGGTCTGCTGTGTCCAACAAAGGCTGACTCATTCTGTCAGGGTTACAGGGAATGGGACACAATTGCAGACAAGGGGGATCTTAAATTTAGCCCTAAATGGGATAGTCGCAAATATCTGAAGCAACTGAAGGGGAGAGGGGAAACACCCAATAAGAATGAGCCTAAAAAAAGAAAGGCTCCCTGCCCTCACTAAGATATTTAGATTGCCAGGTCTAACCCGAGAAGTCAGGCCCGCTCTAACAGACCAAGCTCAAAAACAACCAGGAAATGATGAGCATATCAGGCAGATAGGTTCACGTGGTAACTTCTGCAGATACACACACCTCTACAAGCAACAGAGTGGAGCTCACGCTGCCTCTCACAGTGAAACAGCAAGTCACCATCTGAACAATGGAAACCAGGAGTAGATAAAGGCTCCACACACTTGATCTTCATCAGGGATAATTGGGCTCCCACAGCTGCTCCTCCTCAGAGATGATTTAAGCCCACACGCCTGCTGAGTGGCAAGTGCCTCTCACAATATACCACACACTGATGTGTGTCAGTATGCTCAGTGTCATTATAGTTAAAAAAACAGTTTTTTTTATTTTACTTCTGTTTTACTTTATATAGCCCTTACTATTTGTTTTTTAAACTTTCTCTATCATTATTTATTTCTGTCTTTGTGTTGCTGCAACTACCAAATATCCCCTCTGGATATCAATAAAGGCTTATCTTATCTCTTGTTTGAAATATAAAAAAAATACAGCCTACACTAAATTAATTAATTAACTAACTAAACTGCACATGAATGGTTCCTCTAAAGGTGTCGTGTAACTTTAACTTTTGTCAACATTTTAACCGAACTGGAGGCATAAAAGTCAGGCGAGCACAATATGTGGCAGATGAAAAATTGCATGTGTCTATATTTTATTGTAAGCATTTTGGATTTTAATTTCTGTTATATATTATCTTTGTGAATTTATCACATGAAATGTGGGATTTAACATTGAAAAACATCTCTGCTTTTCTGCAACAAGAATACAAACCAGCATATAAAGTAAAACATGTCTGAATTCAAATATGTAAATGTCAGCTAACAATGTCAAATCTCACAAATACCATGATGTGGTATTGAGGGTCCTGCAGACAACATCAGCAGTCACATATTTTAAAGGTTAAATTTGTCAATGTTTTATAATTCAGCAATCAAAGGCACAAACTGAACTAGAGAGAGTCCACTGGAGGAGTTCCCTACACAATAGTGTTGTCAAAATTATCAAAGTATTGATTGATATCAATACTGAATATTTGAAAAGGTTTCAATAATCATTTTCCACAGTATTAACACACGGCTGCCAGATAAACTTTCTGCTGTCTCTTCTCTCCAACAGAGTTGACACACACACACACACACACACCACTATTTATCTTTTAATAAAAATGTAATATTTTCTGCCTTCAATGTTTAATTTTTCTCAGAGTATTGAAAATGGCTTCAAATATAATTATTTTTCAAGGTATTGTATTAAACTTAGAAATTCCAGTATTGTGACAACACTAATCTACAATATATTCACATATGATGGAGCAGGGAATTGTTTTTTCTGAATAGATTAAACATAACACCTTAAACTAACTAAAATTCCCAATTAGACATAGTTGTTTAACTGATTTTGACTTTCTTAGCAAAAGCTAAGTTTAAATATGGAAATTATTTTCCAGAACCTGCGTATACAATCCTAGCAGGAAGTCACAGTAACAGAGGAAATCATGAGCAAATGTGTATTTATGTTCGGGCATCAGCTTGTGTTCAGTTCCTCCATTTCCCCAGAGTCTACTTACTCCTCTTTGTTGCTCTTGGTTTCCTTTTCACAACTTCATATCCCACAATGCACAGACAGGTGAGCCAAAGTGATGAAGAACTGGTGAACAAGCTAACTGGTGTTGATGATGATTTACTGGTATTGAGGGTGCTGCTGTTTTCAGATTGTAAACGTCTCTTCTGACCTGCATTTGAATGTCACACACACACACACACAGATGTAAGTTTCAGGTTGGAGACCCCCTGTATGACTAAGATAGGGAAGCCCATGCAGGTGATGTTTGTGAGTGACTCAAACCTGAAACAGAGGAATGGAAAGGTGAAGTGGGCAAACGGAGAGCGTTGTGACTGGGTCTTCCCTCTAACACAAAGCATCAACAGAATCCCCTGCTTACTGAAAACGACGCAAAACTCAACCTGTTTCCATCATGGTTTTCATTTTAAATAAACGTCAAAGTACCTCACGGAAACCAAAAGTTAATAATCTGCATTCTGACGCAGTCACGTGATGGGGTAAAGCTCTACGGCACAGGTAAATGACCAGCCCAGTTGCTTAGCAGTGTATAGAATACTCACAAAATTTAATGTATAGATTCAGGTACATAGACGCAAATTTCACATTTATGAAGGTCAGCACGAAATCATCCATCCATCCATCTGCAACTGCTTGTTATGGGTTGCAGGGGAGCCGATCCCAGCTGGCATTGGGCGAAGGCGGGGTGCACCCTGGACTGCGGACAGGTCGCCAGTCCATCGTAGGGCTGACACATAGAGACAGACAACCATTCACGCTCACATTCACACCTACGGGTAATTTAGAGGCATCAGTTAACCTGCATGTCTTTGGACTGTGGGAGGAAGCCGGAGAACCCGAAGAAAACCCACGCAAACATGGGGAGAACATGCAAACTCCACACAGAAGAGCCCCAAGCTGGTTTTGAACCTGCGACCTTCTTGCTGTGAGGCGACAGTGCACCAGTGTACGTAATAGTGAACTGGGAAATATAGAGAGCAGCGAACACGATGTAGGGAGTAGGACTTGCGTCCAGAAAACCAGTGTTCGTATCCTGTGTTGATTTATTTCTCATGTAACTTCTGTACTTAAGTTACAGCACTTCTGGTGTAATTTTAACCCAAATTGTATTTTTTTTTTTCCTAAACCTAAGTAGTTTTACTTTGAAGAGACTGGAGTATTAATTGCGTCACTTCACTGGACATTTGTGGGAAAATGCACAAAATATACGTTGTGCTGAGCCTCATAAAAAAAGCAAAATTCATGTTTACGTACAGGAATCCAATACATTAAAATTGTTATTATTATTACACAAACTTCCATGTAGCTGCGTTGAAGTGGCACACAGCGTATTGTCTCTCCCTCTCCGTTTGTCTCTGTCTCTCTCCTCCCACCCATGGAACAGATAAATCGCCCACAAAAAGAGCAAAATGACAGCACTTGTTGATCATTACTAAATCGGAGCATTTACTTTCCATCACTGAACAGGAAATAGGACGGGCTTCGGGTTGCGCCATAGCCGCTGTAGCTCTCTCAGCTCATCTGAAGGGAGTTTCACTTCCCTACAACTGTTAGACAAGCTGTCGCATGAAGTGACAGATGACATGATGGTTGTTGCTAGGATAGAAGCTACAGCACGTCCTTTGTTGTAAATGGAAAATGCTGTTTCAGACCCTGGGACCTATTTTCATCCCTATTGGTTGTGCTACATCTTTAGCTCAATACAACTTTACATGACTTTAAACATGTCCAGTTATCTGAAAAACAAAGCTAAACCAGGTAGTAGCTCTCCTAACTCTTAATATTTTTTTAGAGCCCAGCCCAAATGTAAAAGAATTGTTTTGTGTTGTATAGTTTTGTTAAATGTATATAAGGAGCGTATTTTCCCCAAATTCTGCCTCCGTGGATCGGTTGAGACATAATTGAAATTGAAAAAAAATTGCTGTTGAAATAAAGTATGACTAATGAAAAAAAAAATCCCAAATCTGGATCATGATCTGGATCGCCACCAAAATGTTATGGATTGGTCATTGTGCCACACCCCACCCCTCCAAAACATTTCAGTCATATCCATCGCAAACCTTTGGAGTGATCCTGCTAACAGACAAACAAACCAACGCTAGTGAAAACATAACCTCCTCGGCCTTGGCAGAGGTAATTATTGCATTTTCTGAGATGTGAATTTTGGTAGAAAAGGGTCTCTGACCGGTGGTTAAATTAAATATGAAATGCCTTTGTCTTGTTTTGTCTGATTTGTATTAATTTGGAACAAATAAACAACACTATTACTGTCCCAACTGGCCCCGGGGAGCAGACGTGGTTTGGATTCGTGTTGCCACCAAACCTTCAAATGGCCAACACTAGCATCAACTGATAGGCCAGAAATAAACTTTCCAATAATATACGTTCTGTATGTGGCAAAACTAAAAACAGTATGGTAGAAAAAAATAACAAAAGAGACAAAAAATGTAGTCACATGCTGTATAATTCAAACTATGAATAAAATGTGAGGAGTAATCAGAAGGTCTCCATTTTGAGGTTGAAAGTGAAGAAGGTGTGGCTGAGTGTGAGCATGGTGAGTGGTATAGTTAGCTTTTAACTTGGTAAAGAGGCTCAGTCCTCCGCTCTCCCCTAGTCCACATCCATAAAGTCTTGGGATTGAAAAGAGATTTTATAAAACACTGGATCCTAATTTTCTCACAATCAGCAGCATCTTGTGTTACTTCCTCCATGCCTTTTACGTGTTCGTCTTTCAAGCCAAAGGGATTTCATTTGAAATAACTCTGATGGGTCATCATCAGGGCTGTATTTAAATCAAAATGATTTAAAGGCCATGTACTGCACTTCTCCTAACAGCAGGCGTTTCCATTAGCGTTTTCAAAGGTGAAACACCTGCTGTGACATCACTAAGTGGGGGCGTGGCCAGTAATGCAGCACACCGCTGCTTCAGCAGAGCTGAGCAGCAGATTTGTGACTCCAGAGCTATAAATCGTGCTGCCGCTGCCATCTAGGGGTTCAGTGTTCAACGCCGCAGTGATGTAACACTGCATGAGATCGCAGCGTGGTTAGCCATGCAGCACGGATGAACCTTTTTTAGTTTACTATGCTATTGTCATACTTTGTCAAGGAGGAAAAAAAAGGTGGTGATGCTACAGTTTGATTTGTTGCTATTTTATTTGGTTTATTTCAACGACACGTATCAGAGTAATACAATCAGCATAAATAGATTCTCAACTCTGACAATATCTATATCTTTGAGCAGTGTAGGTGACAAAAAGTCCCACACGAATAAAGATTCAAAATGAACTGTGTTATCAACTTATGCTAAAAGAGAATAATATGTTAATAAGGATCTCTTGTGACGGCACTGACTGTGAACTCTGGACAAAGTGGGGTTAAAAACCACTTACAGCTGCTCAGGTGTAGACCATGTCTTCCTGTCCTACCTCACTCTGCATTTAGTCTTCTGCACCAGGGAACCAGGAAGGGACCTCACGGCAAATCTTTCTGCAACAGTACGTATGTTTTCTTCAGTGTACAATCACATCAAAATGTTGTTTTCTTAGAGTCGTTCATACTGCCATGTTTCTACAGTAGCCCAGAATGGACAAACCAAACACTGTTACATTTTCCTGCTTGTGCGGGACACAATTGCACCTTTAAGTGGTATGAGTCCTATTAGACCCCTCTGCCACCATGATGCTTACCTTGCACGGCAGCTGGATTCTCTATATGTATCACAAGATCATATCACTGACAGGTTATTTATGTCTCAAAATCACTTGATTTCATTCATAAGGGTTATATTTGACATATTATAGCTCATCCTGTCACTTTTACCTGTTAAAATACCTTTTGAAAGGAGCAAAACAACACATAATATGTCATTTTCCACTTGATTACAGCTCCTACCGTGTCACTGAATGGTATTTATTTATATGAATTCATTAATGCGGGTTATATTTGTCTGATTATAGCCCATCCCAGTTCCCAATGACGGCTGGTTTAGTGTAAACAAACCATCAGGTGTGACAAGTTGCAAGTGTGACACCCTTGTACTTATATTTTAACCCTCCTCACATCAATTACATTGCATTTGCGGCTACAAGAGAAAAAAAAAATCCCTAGGAAGATCAACAAAGGGCAGATTTGGCACAGCTCCTCCATGTCACATCGAAACAGGAGGGAGGTCAAAGGTCAAAGTCAGCTACACAGTAGTTCGAGGACACTTCAGCGGAGCAGATGTTTGCCTACACTGGGTTGTTGAAATTCATACTTCTTGAAATTCACCATTGGATTTGTGCAGAAACAGTTGAGTTGTGTTTGTGTATACACTTCCTACCCCATATCTCTCAACCTACATACTGCGCACTACTGTGTTTGTATGTCACTGGTGAAGCCAAGTTGTCTGATGCTTCAAACCAGAGGCAGGGGTGTGAAGTGCAGATCGGTGGGCTCTACTTCAAACACCATGCAGACCACGACCATGCTTGCAGGAGGTCTCTGCAGCGCTCCGCTTGCAATGATCCCATTTGACACAGTAGAGAAGAAGGTTACAGGTGGGGCGTGGTTTGATATCTTGCTGAATTATCTCCTAGCAGGCTCAAACAAACTCCCCAAAGACACATATAGTAGCTGTTGTCATCTGCAACACTAAAATGGACCAAAAGTGGATTCTGATTCTGGTGTTTTGTCAACGTAAGTTCAATATGAATTTTGAAGTCTATTCACTTCCGTGTAGCAGCTTTAAAGTGTCGTCTGCTCTGTTTCTTTCGCTTTTGGGTGCCTGAAAACAGAGAGGGGAATGATATATGTGTCATTTTATCACATCTTTTTAGAAATGACTTCAGGAGCTGGTGAAGACATAACTGCAAAGGAAGGGCATCAGGTTCGAATCAAGTGTAAGCCTGACGTCACAGGTACCATGGTCGTCTGGTTTCGAGTTCTGGACACATCTGGTGTGGAATTCATTGGGTCTTTCAGCAACAATGGCGTCCTAAAGTCACCTGTAGCCACCTTCCCCTCCACTTTCAGTCACTCAACGATTCATGAAAATGTCCTAGTACTGAAGTCATTCAGCAAAGCTCGGGACAGCGGCGTTTACAGCTGCGCGTCTCTCTTCAAAGGCAACGAGCTGAAGTTCGGCAACGTGACCCGGCTGATCGGAGGTGAGTTTTGTTTCATACATTTGGTCTAATGATGATCTGACGGATGCTTCTCAGAGTCACTTTCCATCACAAAGTTCTTTCTCTTCAGAGCAAGTAGAAGCACCACAGGGCGCCGCCACCACCGCGCAAACTCCATGCACAACTACCACGCCATGCGTTTGTAACACGAAGCAAGGTAAATGTTCACAATCACAAGAGTCCTCATCATCTTCATATGTGTGATGCTGTGAGGAGGAGGGAGTAAACGAGCATATGCTTTGCAGAGGAAACCAGGCCTGAAATGTTTTGCTCTCTGATCATACTGGGCCCACTGGCTGGTGGCTGTGGCCTTCTTCTTCTACTCCTCATCATCGCCATCATGTACTGCAACCGTAAGTTCATCTGATATCTAAAATGTTTACACATTTAGTATGTGGTCATTATATGTCTTTGGAAAGCTGAAAATGTTTTCAATGCTGCAAATGTTGCTCAGAAATGTTTTTTTTCTGCTTTTCTTGGTTTATTTTTGCTGTTAAAATAACACTTTGGATTTTCTGTAGAAATAAGGACACGGAGATGCCCACACCATTACAAAAGAAAGTAAGTGTTTATGTATTTTTCTTGTAATCTGATTGTGTTTTCATTTAGGGCCTTAGCCAAAATTTTAGAAATACCCCACCCCAGACCCCAAAATGAAAGTGTCAAAAGATCTATATTTATATTAACATATTTATTTACAGAGTAAGCTGTTTAGTGATGTTTTTTGAAGTTTTAAATTCAAATAATATTTATTTCATGGAAAGGTTCAGAAACGTAAACTCAAATTCCTGTCAGAAATTACACATCAGTGAATTAAGGTTTTATAGTTTTATTTCTGAAGTCTAAAAGCCTTTTCCACGCTCCGGGAATATTGGTGGAAAAATATTATTATACTATTTATTAGATTCACGTGTGTCGTAAAAGATGTCAGATTTAAACACATGATAACCTCAGTGTCCTCAGCTGTCGCTACGGCCCTCATTCACTTTGCAATTCCACTGTGAACAAAGACCTGAGTCAGTGAAATGAGCTATTTATCAATATTATTATTATTTTCAAATATCTGGTTTGTCTCATACAGGCCGCGGATGGTGGCTCCTGAAAAACAAATGATGACCAACAGACGCGTTTAATGTGAATGGTGTCATTTCATTTCTTTAAACAGCAATTATTTTACACTGTTGCATTACTGTTATAATATTTTTGTCTCATTTACAGACACTTAAGGTGAATATTTTGCTATATATAAGAATATAATAATATGAGAAGTGTTTAAAGTGGTTCAAGGATTCAATGCATCAAATATTTTCAAAGATATCCAGTTTTAACTGTTTGACGCTCTGGTTTAACGGACAATAACGCTGCGCTGTCACAGTCAGATTGAACTTTTTTAATGATATAACATGAACTGTCTATTTATCCATTCCCCGTAAATGTTGATAATAATTACCACTGAAGTCCTGTGAATATTAGAAGCACTCTAATTTATGTTTATTTTGAAATTCATGCAACAGTTGTATATAATTAATGTTGCTTTTGTATAGAGCCAGAGCTAATTTCACTTTTTTAGTATATTAGTCTCCCTACATTCATTTTTGTCCATTTATTTTTGTGATTTCATCATTTAAAAACAGAACTTAACTTGCCTTAAAAAAAAAAAAAAAAAAAAAAAAAAATCTCATATAATATGATTTCCAGCAGGATAACTTGAAACGCTGATTTTTTTTTAATTTAAATTTTTATTTAGTTAAGCTTTTGGTTATTTTATTTTATTTTTTTAATCTATTTATCCAAAGAATTTCCTTGAGCAAGGCACCAACCCTCTAACAATCAATAAATAAACAAAACTGCCCCTTGCTGTGTAGTAGCTGCCCACTGCTCCTCATATACTAGGTACATTTTTTTGTACAATGTATGACAATAAAATTGGATTTACATTTCTATTAAAACAAATAAGAAACATTATTTGATTTTGTAAAAATGGATGTACGCTATTTTAGAGTTCACCCACTTGCAGAGTTTTTGTACCTTGACATAAAAATGAAATAAAATACGTAATCACTCAGTGAACAACAAATTGTATTTATCTTTATTCATGTTTCTTTGTTTCGCACATCAAACCCACTCATTTGCTTCCCCATCAGTCATTCAGGGTCTCGGCACAGAAATGTAAAGTTTTACATGAAGTTTAAGTGAAAGGTGTTTCGTTGTGAGCCCACTCGAGTGAAAAGGAAGTGGGCTGCTACAACTGAATGCAGAGTGAAAAACCACCAAGTCAGAGGAGAGAAAGATAATTTCAGAGGAGATTCTGTTCCCGTTCGCTTTAATACACACACACTTCCCTTACACCTTTAAGAAAACAGTGTTTATTCATTTCCTGCTGTGTTTTCTAGCCTTTTCCCACATTTTAATGTAGTCCAGGTTAGTTTTTTAATTCTCACTTTAGGCACAAATCGTAGAAACCAGACTCTAAATAGCAACTACAGCATTCATTTATTTTGTATTTAATTAGTATTCCCACAACTCTCATATCTTCTGACTCACACCCACACAAAAACTTTGACATGAAAAAGAAACTGGGGACAGTATATTGATTTTTGCCCTTTGTAAATTATACAGTGTTGTGTTATATAGAGCATTTTTTTTTACAGTATACAAACAAAGGCAATTGACAAAGCTTGTCACCACCTCAGTTCACTAAGTGCACTTCTGGACACCATCATTTTTTTTTTTTTTCTACAAGGCCAAATACATATAAAAGACCCTTCTTCTGACAGGTATTTTCTCTCCAGAAAGTAAAAGGCATTTGCAAGAAGCTCTCGGATGCAGAATTAAGCAGAACATCTCCTGTAAATCCTCCACGTATTTAATTATGTAAACTATGTGTTGTTCAAAATATAAGCAAACTAAGCTGTACACTAGTGTCTTAATGGCGTCTGATAGAAAACTTGGCTTTTCTGTGTACGTCAAGATTGCACAAACATCCCGATACTATACACCCGCTCCGCGCTGCTCCCACCAACATCACAACCCACCAGGCTTGTTGCGATATTAGTGTGTTACTGGAAAAACTGTCAGCTGAGATGTACATGCAGGACTCTGACGGCAGCGCCTTCCTTCCCTCAGCACGCTCGACACGCCAACTGACAAAACTAAAGATTTTCACTTGACTTAATCCTCCCTCCTTTCACTCATCCTTTCATTCTCCATCATGTTTTAAAAAGTCTTTTCATTCTCTTCACAGGCTGAAACCAAAACATCTTTAAATAAATGAAACCGAGCAAAAAAAGGCGCCGCACGCAGAGGTGTGTGTGTGTGTGTGTGTGTGTGTGTGTGTGTGTGTGTGTATGGGTATGTCTAGGTTTGTCTTTCATCCAGTAAACATTCTCGACGATTTAGAAAAATAGAATCATTATCCAGAAAGCAGCTCCCTCGCTGATGTGTCCCTGTGGCCCGGGATGACGACCTGCAACACAGTGGAAAGGTGTTCATCCTCGTCCCACTGAGCATCTTTTATAGGTTAAAATCGTACAAAAGATGAGAACAAACCTCACATAGTGGTCTAGCTCCTGCCTCCCTTCTTTGTAGATTTTGGCACGACGTCTGAGCTGAGCTGAGCTGGCAGCTGGTCGGTGGCCGGCGGCTCCTCTGCCTGGTGTTTCTGAAATAAAGTTAAATTAGAGGTCGACCAACATGAGGTTTTATGGCTGATGTCAATTTTGTTTTTTTTACAGAATCAAGACAACCGATGGCCGATCTATGATGCTGTTTTTTTGGCCTGATATGTTTGGGTGATTTTCTTGTATCATACATCTGATAAAATATAACAGCTTAATAATAACAAATGATACACAAAATTTCTTAACTTCAGTAAACATTTACTGAACAACACCTATGGTCTGTCTCTCCAATCTACATTTTGTGTCTGCACTGCAGTACACATATTTTAAATAAAACTACTAAACTAAATATTATACATGAAACAGGTAATCAAGAAAACTAAACTTTGTCAAATAAACTTTTTGATGAAAGTTTTGGCAGCATTTATCACAGATGCAGAGGAGTTACTTAAGGAATTTTTAATTCAGGGTTTGATTTCTACTCCTCTCTGTATTTTTGTGTGTTCAGCTGATGTCACTAAAGGTATCCACAGTTATGCTGTGCTAATGTCACAGAGGCACCCACACAGTGGATGAGGTGAGTAAGCGACTGAGGCTGTGTGAGTGAAATGCAGTGCAGATTTTAGTGCAGTGATTTGTTTAAGACAAAGAAAATTATACATGTACATCCAGCTTCATGTTTGGGCGATTCATTTGCAGTCTTGACATGGAGGGATGAACATCTCCTGCTCTGACTGCGGCTAGGAGGGAATGCTGAATGATGAGGACTGGGCTGCCTGTGAGTGCTTTGGGGCGGGGGAGGGGTCCACGGCAGCATCCGCTGCTCGCTGAGAGAAGGATGAACGATACGTGCTTCCACGTCAGTCTCTCGCTAGATTTGTCGCTAGTCCCTTTTTTTAAAAGAGTCGATGGAGGGGTCTGAAAACTCATTAAATATAGCAACAAAGTCATTAAGTTTTCAACACTGCTGAGGTCTGCTGGTAGAGCGGTAGTTTGATTGACACAAGGGGCGGAGTCACACCTGTTCTACAGCAACAACAACACTGGGCTGCCCGCTGATGTGCCTGCTTGATAATCGGCTTAACATGCTCAGACGTTGGCCCATGCCAAAAAAAAAGGGTAAATAATCGGCCGACCGATGAATCGGTTGACGTCTAGAATGAATATAGAAAGGAAAAGTGGAAGCAGCACCTTTGCATGCAATAATACTACAGATTTGATGTAATTTGGAGGAATTAACATCAGCTGAAGCAGAGCGTCACATGCAGCTTTGTTCAGACTCCACTGATGGAGAGATACGTGATTTCACTTTGGTTCAATCATAAACCCACAGTTTCTTTTAGTTCATCATCGTGCATAATCTAACTCAATGTTTATCTTCATGCAGCAGGCCGTTTGCTTACCTTAGACTTTGACTTTGACTTGCTCTTGCCCTGTAACAAAATTGACACCTTGTTTAGGCCAGAGACAGTTCAGAATGGAGACGGAGCTCTGGGAGTCAGTTTCCTGTATCTGTGTCACGTGGGTTTGGCCACTGCCACTCTCCAACGGGAGACCTGAACGCAGATTATGACCGATTCTTTCGCCCCATAGTCAAAAAAGTAAATATTAGACAAGCCGGCTGTACGGTGGTGCAGTGGTTAGCGCTGTTGCCTCACAGCAAGAGGGTCACAGGTTCGATTCTGGCTTGGGACTCTTCTGTGTGGAGTTTGCATGTTCTCCCCGTGTTAGCGTGGGTTCTCTCCGGGTACTCCTGCTTCCTCTCACAGTCCAAAGACATGCTGTTTAGGTTAATTGATGACTCTAAATTGCCCATAAGTATGGATGTGAGCGTGAATGGTTGTCTGTCTATATGTTGTTGTCTATGTGCCCTGCGATGGACTGGCGACCTGTCCAGGGTGAGATCTGTTTGGATCGGCTACAGCCCCCCGCGACCCCTAACGGGAAAAGCGGTTGACGATGGATGGATTTTCCACAAGCCACATAGCTTCTGAACATTCAGACTCTAAATGACATTTTTCAGACTGACAAATCAGAAGAAAATTAACTTTGTTCGAGACCTTTTTCTGTCTCTGCAATATAAGATCAGCTGACTTTGGGCCGTTTCACTCTTAGTTAACCAACCAGAGTCTGCCACGATCTCCCTGAGCCAATCATATCGTTGCTGTGAAATTTTAAATCTGTTCTCCTCTCTGCTGCTGTCAGTCATTTCAGTATGAACCGATGGACCACCCCAACACCTCCAGCCCTCATCATATTCAATGCCCAGTCCTGCTCTGCATCCCTTCACTGGATCCTCACCACCACCATCAGTGTCTAGACTCCAGAGGGGAATATACCTAATCCCACCACGGCATCACTACCCACCTTTAATATACTCATTATTCATTTTATTATGCACCGTGTGATAAATTAGTGTTCATTCAATATGGTGTCTCTCCTGATTGAGCTAACGTTTGCTAACGGCCTAACTTACCAATTTTCATAATGCTAAAAATTGCTGTTAGCTGTGTAAATATCTAATGTTGAAAATTGAAATACATTATGCAAATATAAACCAGACTACTTTCATCCATCCACATGACAGTCACAACACTTCTAAAGAAGGAGGGCGAAAGGGGGGAGAGGCGAACACGCTATGACCACGCCCACTTAGGAGACAGGAAGTGAATACCATTTCAAACCACTGGCGGAGCTTAAAATGCATCATCTTTGTTATCAAGTATCTTTGTCTCGGCTCAACAAGTCTTGCGAGTTCACAGCCTGTAGAGGGCGCCATGCAACAATGAAAAAGTGGTCAACATCAGTGCTTTTGAACTGCCATTGGTCAATAGCAGATTTTTTTTACCATTAGATGTCAAGCTCTACGTTTACATTTGGTCTTCTGCTTTTTAAAGATTATTTTTTAAGGCTTTTATTAACTTTATTAAAGCAGCAGGAGAATGACTGAGTGATGCCATCTGATTTTACATCCTGATCTCACTCAGATCTCGTCTTTACCTTTGGTTTGTCTGTCTTAGACTTGAACTCGGGAGCGTCTGGGAGCAGGGTGCTAGACAGGGAGTCCAGGACGGGACCAGGCATTGGCTAGGAAAGAATAATAAAGAAATAAATGACATGATGCATATTCATGTACTGAACTAACACAGTTTAAGTTAGAATCTGAAACAATTCAGCATAAACAAATGTCCAGCTTACCACTTTTAATTGCTAATGTCATGGTGGAATTATAACTATTAAACATGCACTACTCCCTACATTGCTGTTCTAAAGATAATCTAGAAATATCTAAAAATAAATCATGATCAACAGAAAATCAAAAGAAAACATTTGTTTGACGTAATCTCTGGGGAGTGCAGTACTGAAACATGACAGCAATGAGCACCACATAGCTCCATAATAGGTCTTGTTGGCCGCAGACATTTTGATTATCCTAGAAGGAAAAGTACGGAAGCCCAGAGAGGCAAAACACTCTGGTTTTCCATTTTTTAGTCTGATCTTAATTGTTTTCTCTCATGTGTTTGACTTAAAAACATATGAAAAAAGGGAAGTTCGTTCATTTTTTTGTGAAACCAGTAGGAAAAAAAGTTTTGGCAGATGCATTATTTTTTTGGTATTTGTTGTAATACTAAGAACATACTATATATTGTATTAGCAACTTATGTAAATTGAAATAGAGCTGCAATGATAAATCGACATGTTGTCAACTATCAAATTAATTGCCTTCTATTTTGATTATCGATTTGTCGATTTGAGTAATTCTTTGAGATTCCAGCTTCTTAAACGTGAATATTTTCAGTACCTTTACTCCTCTAGGACAGGAAATTGAATATCTTAAGTTGTGGACAAATCCAGACTTTTCAGGACATCGTCTTGAGCTATGAGAAACACTGATCGATATTTTTCACCATTTTCTGAAATTTTATAAAGGAAACAATTAATCAATAAATCAAATAAATAATGGACAGGTTGATCGACAATGAAAATAATCGTTAGATGCAGTCCTAAAGTAAAATTCACTCGGGCAAATGTTTTTAGTCTGACATGGGGTTAGTGGTGCACTTCAGCCTCTTATGACCAAAATGAGTATTACAACAACAACACTAAAAACTTTTTCTCAAAATTTTTTTTTTCCCACCTGTTTCACAGACTGAAAAAATGACCTTTTTGTGTCGCAGCCATTGCAGAACCCGTTTCACCTAAATGAACTGTGACCAATATAAGCTGTGCTTTTTTCACTTTAACATGTCAAAATGTGTTGCAGTTTATTTTCTGTGCTACCTTCAGAGGCTCGGAGTCCAGCACGGGAGGTTCCAGCTTTGTTGTGGCAGCAGATGCTGCAGTGGGTGTGGTGGGTGTGGCAGAGAAGTCACTGGACAGCAGGTCCAAGGCAGTTTTATCATCCATCGTCTTCTATGGAAACACAGGAAACCAAACAATGTGCATGTTGCGTATACACAGTGTACTGTATTTATCAGTGTTTAACAGTGCTCGTCTGTCTGCGGTCATATTCTGTCAGTGTGTTTTTTACCTTCTTGGGTTCTGCAGCTGCTTTTGCCTTTTCTTCTGCCATTTTCTTTAAAATGAAATTGATGAACATTAGACACACAGTAAAGTTACCACTATTACTAACAAGCATGTCACAGTAAATATTCAAACACACACCGTCACATAGTATTTTTGCACCGGATGCAAAGGCTCAGTCACTTGTAAAACACTGGGCCTCACGCAACAACATTTCTTGTCTTAACTTTCTCTGAATTTTTTTGTGCCACATGCTCATACGAGTGTGCCACATCAGATTCAACACTCCGGACTTCAGATAAATGAGTAAATGACCTGCCTAAACATGATGAATGCCACCTGGGTGTAAAGGAGCATAATTAATGCTCAAATGATACCATATAAGGCTACGCTCCTGCCCCATTCATCTGTGCCAAAATATCAGCACGCTATCTCGCTCTCCTCGCCATCTGACCCTGACGTGCATATGAAAGAAGTACGTCAGCCATGATGCGCCTGGTTACACTTCCTGTTGACCTTATTACATATAGAGACAAATTAACCTTCAATTAGTGCATAATTTAAGTTATTTTGCAGTTTGAGATGTCCACATTAATATTGTAATTTATACAATAGCATCGATGGCCATTTAAAGTAATGACAATATCAGTGATATCAATGAATCCTACGACGGGGCGGAAGAAAATTCAACATACAAGAAAACTGGTGAATGTGGCAAGAACAAATCTGTTTGTGCATGTGCATAAGAGCCATTGTCTCCTTTCTTTATTATGTCTTCCATTTGATGAGATCATGTTTCACTGTTGTTTCTGCATAAACATTAAAACAGCAGGCCAGAAGTGATGAAGACTCACATACCACCACTCACTCCCACAACGCTGTCAACCATCATACCAGCTTTCAAGCTCCTAAGTCAAATTTTCAAACTCTGCTTCAGAAATGTAGTTGAAAATAATCACTTTTTTTAGAGGACATTTAAAAAAAACTTCATAGCACCACCCTGGAACTCTAACCTCAGAAAAGCACAACTAGACCACATTGTGAAGCTGCAATATTTTGCCCCGGAAACAAATCTGAAGTTAAAAAAAAATAATCTGAGTTTTTGGCCAAAATTTCAAAAATTTCGGGCACCCTGGACTTCTTCCCCCTAAAGCCACAACTACACCACACAGTCAACCAGCGCACCAAATCTGAAGCTAATAACTTAAATAGTTCTCGAGTTCTGCTCAGGAAACGCCAGCAAACGGAGGGACGGTCACAGGGATATAAAAACTATAAGAACCATTATATTCTTATGACTTGCCACTAAACATACACCAACATTGTGAATCAAGCTCACAGCAGCTGCTTACTAAACCCTTAACAAGCCTAAGAGTCTACAGCCACACTGAGAGGTTGTATTTAGAGGAAAAGTCAGGGGAGCACCAAAGTCATTAGGACCATCTGGGAAACATGAATGTATACAAAAGTTCATGGCAAACTATCAGGCAGTTTTTCAGATGATTCAGTCTGGGCCAAAGTGGAGTGGAGCACTTAAGTCAGTGTGGTGGTTAAAGAAATATCCAGAGAAAAAGGCTACTGTCTTTTAAGATCCTTGACTAAAGCATTTTTATTGGTTTAAGTGCAAACTTCCAACAACAAACACAACACAACAAACAGGGCTGACATCAGTAACAGCGAGTAACAAGAGTTTTATTACCTTAAGATCTTCCTCCGTGGGTCGGTACTCTGGTGGCAGCGAGTCGTCTCTCTCTCCCATCTTAATCAGCCTCTCTTCAACAACCTTTTTCTCCTGCAACCACACAAATCAGGACAGCTATAGTGACTAGCAGACTTTTTTTTTAACTGAAAACCAACTGAAGGAGGCTGGTTACATTGACAATGTCTTTGGCAGGAGGTGGGGCGGGCTGAGGGGCTGGTGCGATATCCTTCAAGGTGTCTGACAGAGCATCCAAGGCGATGTCTGCTCCTCCGGACAGCTGAGTGCATAAAAAAAAAAAAAATCTGGTGTAACCACAGGATTTTAGAGAGTCTATAAGGGCTCGTGTTGTACTTGTGTGTTTACCTCTGAGGCAGTTTCTGTAGGAGGACAAGCAGCGGACTTCACTGTCGGGGCGGCGGAGCAGGTAGCAAAGTCTCCCGCCAAAGCATCCAGAGCAAAGTCTGCAGAGGACTGAGGGACAGAATCAAGTGTATCAAATCTCAATATCCTGTCCAGGACTTTTTCCATTGCAAAGAAGGTTCTGTGCATCACATTGTATTATTTAGCGCTGCACTAAACAGTGCTAGACCAGTGTACCTGTGCAGGAGGAGCTGAGGGGGTGATGACAGGAGCCTGGACAGCAGGAGCTGATGAGGAGGTCATGAAGCCTTCGGATAAAATGTCCAGAGCCTCACCAGTACCAATGGTGGGCTGCAGGAGGAGGGGAGAATGGAGAGAAATGAGGAGGAGCTTGTTTTTCACAACAGCACATGCAATAAAATGGTCTACTTAAGATTCATAGACAAAGAAACAGCAGTTTGATCATCACACTCTAACAATAAATAGCAGCTTATGTGTGAATTTGTCCAAATCTCACCTCAGGTTTAGGAGCAGGCAGTTTTTTGAGTTCTTCCTCATTAAACCTGTACTCTGGAGGAATTGTGTCATCCCTCTCTCCTACAAGCACACCCTTCTCCCTCTTGTGTTTGTCCTCCTATGACAAGGAAAAGCAAAACAAAAAGACATTACATGGTGGGAACATTATTCAATACAAGTGTGCACACCTTTTTCTGAATCCAGTCTGTTCCCTTAAACACTCATAAACAAACAAAAGAAGGGCATTTTACCAGCATAATTAATTTTCTTCTTGTAATTTTCTTATATGTCAAATCCAGTAAGACTGATTTCGTACCACATAAACTAACAAAATGTCGCAGATGAAGCCAAATGACTACGTGTGTTTGGTGACCTTGTGTGCGTATGTGTGTCCCATACCGAGACGATGTCCTCAGGCCTGAGTTTGGGGAGTTCAGGTTTTGGTTTGTCCTCTGGCAATGTGTCACAAAGAGCACTGAGAGCATCCAGAGACATAGAGCCACCCTGAGGAGACAACAGAAGAGGAGCTATATTATTTTACTGTGATAGTGTTGATGGTGAGCTTAAAGGGTAGTTTCGGTGTTTTGAAGTTGGGCTGTATGAGGTTTTAGCAACCTTAAAGAAAGGCTCACCTAAAAAAGATCAATATCAGTTCAAGTGTACGCTATATTTAGAATATTTTTACTGCTTTGCCTTGTCGTCAGACAGCCTTTTCTGAAGGGGAACTGGAGCCATTGTATCCAACTATGCTCTTGTCGAAGCCACCAGACTCCATTGAAATTACCTGTAATTTTACATCGCAGTACAAAGGGGTTTCTGGTCTATCGCTGCCCCGATTGCTTAGTTTTATATAATTATATGCAATATAACAAACAAACAAACCGATCAAGGTAGCGATAGACCAGCAACTCCTGTGTTCTGTGAGGTAAAATTACTGTTTTTTTTTCCAACGGAGTCTGGTTTGGGTAAACACTGACTTTCGGTAACACTGTGTAGCTGTCTCATGGTAAGGTAAACTGATGAAAAGATTCTAGATATAGCATATTCTTCAACTGATATTGCTTTTTTTTGTAGGTGGGCCTTTCTTTTAGGTGTCTAAAACATGTTTTGCTGCTGCCCCCGTCCACAGCAGTACATTGCTTTGGTTCTGTGCGGTAACTCCTGTCTGCTTCTCCTAGGTGGGCGTGCTCACCATCATTTACTGTAGGTAATACAGTGACTGTGGATCACTACCTCATACAACCCCACTTCAAAACACTCAAACTATTCCTTTAAACAACGCTTTAAAAAACAAGTAAGTTAAGCAGAAAGAAGATACCAATAGCTTTACCTCTGGCGTCGTCTTGGTAGGAGGAGGGGCAGATTTAGCTGGAGCCACAAAATCTCCAGAAAGTAAATCTAGAGCTGACAAATCCTCTACTTTGGTCTGGAAAACAGAGACGACAACTTTTAGTGATAATACAGTGAAGAAATCACATCCTGATTGAATCAAAGTCTTGATGAGAAGATCGATAACACACTGACAGATATGGTATCAATCTTCTCGTCTAATGAAGCACCCAAAAATGCCAATTTCTACCATTCTTACTGTTTGTGTATTCATTTTCCATCTGCTCAAATGATAATAATAGGTAATAATAGGTAGATCATCCTGTGGATTGTAGCTACAGGCTACCAGTAATAGATCCACAGTGTACCTGTGTAGGAGGAATACAGCTGCTGACAGGAGCCTGGACAGCAGGAGCTGATGAGGAGGACATGAAACCTTCAGACAAAAAGTCCAGAGCCTCACCAGTACCAATGGTGGGCTGCAGGAGGAGAGGACAGAGTGATGGATCAATCAATAACATGCAGTTAGTGTTCACATATGTACATCATTTGCATGAGAGATTAACCCTTAAGAATCCTTTTAAGAGCCCAGTCTCACCTCAGGTTTAGGAGCAGGCAGTTTTTTGAGTTCTTCCTCATTAAACCTGTACTCTGGAGGAATTGAGTCCTCCCTCTCCCCTACAAGTACACCCTTCTCCTTCTCGTGTTTGTCCTCCTAATAAAAGCAAAAAAGGTGGGAATAATAATGCCTGGTGAGTCTTTCTGCAAGGAGCTGACACACAAATGCTACCGATGTGCCAACAGCAGGAGGCTTTCTGCAATCAAAAGCTGTGAACTCTGTGAGTGTTTGTGCTCCTACCGAGACGGTATCCTCAGGTCTGAGTTTGGGGAGCTCAGGTTTTGGTTTGTCTGGCAACGTTTCACTGAGAGCGCTGAGAGCGTCCAGAGACAGAGGGTCACCCTGAGGAGAGAGCAGGAGATTGTACTCCACTGATCTCTCATACAGTTGTAGTTTAAATGAGAAGTCTCTCCCACATGAAAGGCTGATAAGGCAACATGGAGAAACACAAGAGAGCGAAATCTCCTGTATCTCACCTGACCAGTCTTGAGCTTGCTATCAGTGGCGTCCTTTCCATCAGCAGTTTTCTTACCAGCAGGAGGAGCAGGAGGACACACAGCCACAGAGGACTTCACGTTCTACACCAATCAACAGAAAAGACATCTAACCTTATATTTACTGTGGCTATCTGTAGCTGTATCTGTTTATAACAGCAACAATAGCTGTATCCATATTCATTTCCACTTATCCTGATAATGTCTAAACATCTGCTGGATGGATAGGCACAAAATTCTACAATAAACATCCACAGTTCGCAGACAATCTCTTGACTTTAAACTTACACCACCATGGGTTGTGTAAATGTAAAATCAATGAGTAATACTCTCAAATTGAAAGGCCACTCTCTTGAATTAAGATGGGAAAATAGCTCCATATTATACCTGCTAATCATCAGCATGTTAGTGTTGTTATTATGAGCATGATGTTAGCATTTAGCTCCAAGAGCCACTGCGCCACAGTACAGCCTTACAAAGCCACTAGCAGGGCTGTAGACTTGTTTTTCGCAAATCTGCATGCTGCTTCATTGCCAGCAGTTCATGTTTGCACCTGGATTATTTTGATACTTCTGAGAAAGTCTGAAAAAGCCAAGATCTGAACTCATAAGATGAATCTTTTTTCTATGAATGGACATCCAGTCCATGATGGACTTTTGTCCTCATTTGACAAAGCTTATCAATGTCAGACTAGCCAAGAGATGCTTGCAGGAAAAGAGGTGTGAGCTCGCCGTACCATGGCAGTAGAAGAAGTAAGTCCAGCCTCCAGAGAGAAATCATCTGACACTTTGTCCATCTTGGCTTTTTTATCAGCTGGAGGACACACAGCCACAGGTGGAACTGCAGGCGTTTTCTACAACAACCAACAGAGACAACGTTTGAAGAGATATTGTATTTCTGCTTTCATGATTTTGTCTGCTGATACCAGTAACAGATCTACAGAGTACCTCTGCAGAAGCCTGGACAGCAGGAGCTGATGAGGAGGACATGAAGCCTTCAGACAAAAAGTCCAGAGCCTCACCAGTACCAATGGAGGGCTGCAGGAGGAGAGGACAGAGTGATGGATCAGTCAATAACATGCAGTTAGTGTTCACATATGTACATCATCTGCATGAGATAAACGCCCTTAAGAATCCTTTTAAGAGCCCAGTCTCACCTCAGGTTTAGGAGCAGGCAGTTTTTTGAGTTCTTCCTCATTAAACCTGTACTCTGGAGGAATTGAGTCCTCCCTCTCCCCTACAAGCACACCCTTCTCCTTGTCGTGTTTGTCCTCCTAATAAAAGGAAAAAAGGTGGGGATAATAATGCCTGGTGAGTTTTTCTGCAAGGAGCTGACACACAAATGCTACTGATGTGCCAACAGCAGGAGGCTTTCTGCAATCAAAAGCTGTGAACTCTGTGAGTGTTTGTGCTCCTACCGAGACGATGTCCTCAGGTCTGAGTTTGGGAAGCTCAGGTTTTGGTTTGTCTTCTGGCAGCGTTTCACTGAGAGCGCTGAGAGCGTCCAGAGACAGAGGGTCACCCTGAGGAGAGAGCATACAGTTGTAGTTTAACTATTGAAATAAAAGTCTCTCCCACATGAAAGAGTGACAAGACAACATGGAGAAACACATGACGGGGAAAAAAATCTCCTGTATCTCACCTGTCCAGTCTTGAGCTTGCTATCAGTGGTGTGTTTTCCATCAGCAGTTTTCTTAGCAGCAGGAGGGGCAGGAGGACACACAGCCACAGAGGACTTAACGTTCTACACCAATCAACAGAAAAGACATCAGATTTTATATATAGGGCTATCTGTAGCTGTATCTGTTTATTCTACAACAATATCTGCAGCCAGATGTATACCGGGAGTGGGTGGGGCCTGCATAGGAAGTTAGTTCTCTGCCATTGATCGTTTAAGTTAAAACTATAGTGATAGCTCCTGTGGTGTCATCTAGGTTGCTGGTTGATTCAGCCTTCTCTCTCTGCTGGCTGCTGCAGCTTTGTCTTTCTCCTGTTTGGTTTGGTTGTTTCTTTGGTTTCTTGTTTGATTTTATGCAGCTTTTTCAGCACTCATTTCCACATCTTCCACTCAGCCACACCACACACTACTGACTTTACTGATATCCACACCTTATAATTTACTTAATTTGACTCTTAAATTTGGTCTGATTTGCTTTACTTTGTTATATAAAAGGTTTTTTGTCAACTGCTCATATGGTGTATCACCTTATTTGTTATGGCCACCTGAGCTCACTCTGTTTTTAGCCATGCTAGCGACATGGCTCTATGGATCTCCTAATATCTAGTGCCACCAGCAGGTTAAAGATTCCACTTACGCCAAATTCACATCAGGCAGCGGCGAAGTGTGGCTTGCCGAAATAATGACATTTTTGTGTGGCCGGGAGGCATATTTATGTGTTTCAACAAACTCTTTGTAACAAAGGTAACATGTCACAGGAGTCACAGGATCTGTTAACTGATTGGCTGTGGGTCCTCTCTAGCAGCACTTTGCCGCTAAAAGTTTAACTTTTCTCAACTTTTGTTTGCTCGCACTTCGCCACAGAATCAGACAGCTGCAGCTTGCTGAGCTTGGGAGTGGCAATGCTATTCACAGACACTGCATGGCAGCCTGCCGCAGGCCACACTTCAGCACTGCTCTCGTGTGAATTCAGCATTTTCCTGAGAAATATCTCAGTTTCTACTGGATGGATTGGCACAAAACACTGTAACAAACATTAATTGTTCCCAGACAGTCTCTTGAATTTTCCTTTTAAGCCATCATCAGGTCAGAACTGCATTTTGTCAAATACTTTGGTTTATGGCTGAAAACTAATATCATTATCAGCCTCAGTTGTACTTTGTGCTTAAATAGCAAATGGTGCCATGCTAACATGCTAAACTAGGACGGTGAATATGGCTGGTAAGCATTAATGGTATACCTGCTAAACATCAGCATGTTAGCATTGTTATTGTGAGCATGATGTTAGCATTTAGCTCCAAGAGCTACTAAGCCAATGTTCAGCCTTGCAGAGCCACTAGCAGGGCTGTAGACTCATATTACTTTCGAAAAAGTCTGAATGACCTAAGATCAGGAGTCATAAGAAGTGTTTTTCTATGATTTTGAAATGAATGGACATCGAGTCTATGATGGACTTTTACCCTCATTTGACAAAGCTTATCAATGTCAGACTAGCCAAGAGACGCTTGCAGGAAAGGAGGTGTGAGCTCGCCGTACCGTGGCAGTAGAAGAAGTAAGTCCAGCCTCCAGAGAGAAATCATCTGACACTTTGTCCATCTTGGCTTTTTTATCAGCTGGAGGACACACAGCCACAGGAGGAACTGCAGGCGTTTTCTACAACAACCAACAGAGACAACGTTTGAAGAAATACTGTATTTCTGTTTGTATGAGTTTGTCTGCTGTTACCAGTAACAGATCCACAGTGTACCTTTGCAGGAGCCTGGACAGCAGGAGCTGATGAGGAGGACATGAAGCCTTCAGACAAAAAGTCCAGAGCCTCACCAGTACCAATGGTGGGCTGCAGGAGGACGGACATATATATATATATATATATATATATAGTATAATAATATCATGTTATCACAGTGATACTTAAGGGCATTAAAATTAATTTGTCCAAATCTCACCTCAGGTTTAGGAGCAGGCAGTTTTTTGAGTTCTTCCTCATTAAACCTGTACTCTGGAGGAATTGTGTCATCCCTCTCCCCTACAAGTACACCCTTCTCCTTGTCGTGTTTGTCCTCCTAATAAAAGGAAAAGAGGAGGAAATAAGACATTGTCTGGTATTTATTAAGTAATTGTATCTGGGAGGAGATGACATTGTGTCTTGACTGTACTGTCCACTGGAGAAGCTGTGAGAAAGTATCAGGACAAGACAGTGTGGCTCCTACCGAGACAATGTCCTCTGGTCTGAGTTTGGGGAGTTCAGCTTTTGGTTTGTCTTCTGGTAACGTGTCAACAAGAGCACTGAGAGCATCCAGAGACATAGAGTCACCCTGAGGAGGCCACAGGAGGAAGGATGTTAATAATCTACGACTTTGTCACATATTGTTGAACTGAAGAAATGTGAAGAGGAGAGGGACATGGGTAAAAGGCCTCCCCTCTCCTGTTAATCTCACCCCATCAGTCTTGGTGTCCACTTTGGTATCCAGTCCAGCCTTCAGAGAGAAATCATGCTCCATCTTGGCTTTTTTATCAGCAGGAGGAGCGGGACACACAGCTACAGGAGGAGGAGCTTTCTACAACAGAAACAGAACAACAACTTTTCTGACCACCCGAGAGCAAAAAAGAAAAGGAGGTGTGAGCTTGCTGAAAGGGTTTGACATTTCTGCAGCAGAGACATGAAATTTAAACAATAACATTCTTACTGTCGCTCCTTCTGTCAGAGACTTCAAGGTTAATTTTACTTTACCTTTACCGGAGGTGGTGCAAAGTTAGCAGGGCTAGCAGATGAAGCACTGACGCTGTCAATAGAGTCCTTTTTCTACAAAATACAGGATGGGAAATTGTTAGACTACTGAAAAAACCCCACAAAGCTGTATCTTCAATTTAATACAAGAATGTGTGTGTGTCTATTCAGGGTGGATACTGTCTAGAACAGACATGCCAAACTGGGAATTTTAAGTATGGACTAGTCAAGAGGGGACATAGGGAGTAAAGGTGGAGGGCGGACTAGCAGATAAGTGCTACAGGCTTGAAGACTCTGACCTCTTGCTTCTTGGGTGCAGCTGGAACAGTCGAACTCGTGAATCCAAATGAAAGTGAATCGAGGGCCTCTTCTGTGCTCAGTGGTTTCTGAGACAAAAAACAGAGTGCATCACCACCAGATCTGGCCAGGTCTGTTAGTTGTGCAGGACTAAAACCTTTGGTGAAGCAACTTTTAGCTATCAACGTCCGAGCCACTGCAATAGTCTGCCTGAGGATCTGAGGGCTGCTGAAAGTGTTGAAATCTCTAAACATAAACTTAAAACCTATTCAGGCAGGCCTTTGATTAAGAATGGTTATCATTTTATTATTCTATTTACTTATGTAAGTTGTCAGATTTTATTCTATTATTTTCTTAATCACAAATTTTACTGTTTACATTGTAAAATGTTATTCTTTTATATTGTTATTTTATTAGTCACTCATTCTATTGTATTTAAGTTGAATTATTTTATTCTATTTATTGTTATTTCATTAATCTAGTTTTAATTCACACTGTTTAATAACAATTACTGTTATTATAGCTTTTAATTTTATTTTATTACATTTCTATCATTTTATTGTCTCAGAAGCATTGGTCGATCAAATTGATTAATTGTTTCGTCTTTTCTGTTGTTTTCCTTGTTTGGTCTTATTTTTGGCTTGTCAGTCATCGGTCAACAGCTCTAACCTGTATGAACGGTGCTATACAAATAAAGTTTGATTGATTGATTAACATAACACAATAGACAATATCACATGTTTTTTTTTTAACTGATCTATCTGATCAATTAAGGAACAGTTACTTCCATATCAGTCACATGATCCTCCACTAGATGGCATGCCTGGCCAAGTCAAAGACAAACAAGAGTGCAAAATAATGCAAACCAGACTGTCCAGACTAAGTATCAACAGTGAAGAAAAAGCACAGACACACCCTTCACATTCCATAGAGACAAAATAAACTCCCCGAAAATACACATTTGACATATAAAACCACCTTGGTCTAGCACAAATATGATAAATATCCAAACATAAAACTCACACTGGAGGAAAGTATCAGGGTGGGAACAGATCATGAGATAGAGCTAAAGTTTTGCAAGACAAGATGAGAACGTGGGTGTAGGCTGTGATGCAAATGTGGGTGTGTTGAATGTCAGCAAATAGTAACCTACATAAGGGTGGATATATGAAAGTGTGTTACAGATGTGTGAGCACATCACATACGTATCTGGGTTTGGTTGGACATGAGCCAACAAGCTCGAACAAAGACGGTGGGTCCTCTGCTATTTACTGAGACAACACCCAACAGTGCAATGCAACATTCCCCACTCTAGAGGAACCAGGAGATCATGGAGTGGAAACACTGCTCCCTGAATATGTGTGTAATGCAAGTGTAAGCTGATTACCTAACACGTAGGAAAAAGTTTAGTCAGCGAGTGAGTTTAAAGAGAAAATTAGTGTAATGCAGGGAGGTTGTGATGTCACTAAATGTGGGCTGTGAAAAGGTCACTTACAGGAACGTCCTTGGGTTTGACATCTGCAGGAGCTGGAGGCTAAGAAAAAAATAGATTCATTTTTCATTAAAATATACTCCAAAGGCTTAAGTAATTCAGAGAGTCAACAAATACTGCCTTAAAGGGATATTTAGTGGTGTTTTGATGAGGGGTTGTATGAGGTAATTATCCATAGTCAGTGTATTACCTACAGTAGATGAAGGTCAGCACGCCCCCGAAGCAATGTACAGCTATGGATGGAGCAAACAGCAAAACTTATTAAAGCCACCTAAAAGAAAGGCTCACAAAAAAAAAAAAAATCAATATCAGTTTAAGTGTACTCTATATTTAGAATATTTTCACCTGTTTACCTTGTCGTCAGATGGTTATACAGTTTATGTTTCCGATGGGTAACCGAAGTCGTTGTCTATGCTCTCACCAAAGCGACCAGAATCCATTGAAAAAAAAAGCATAATTTTACCTCGCAGAACACACATGTTGCTTGTCTCTGCTATTGTGGGACTTTGGTTAATTCGGATTCTGGTGGCTTTGACATTTGGATACAATGGCCTCAGTTCCCCATTAAAAAGGGCTGTGTGATGGTAAGGTAATGTCACAATAGCACAAACTAACTAGCAGATAGAGTCAGCGATAGACCAGCAACATCTGTGTTCTGTGAGGTAAAATGATTTTTTCAGTGAAGTCTGGTTGCTTTGGTGAGAGTATAGACAACGACTTCTGTTCCCCGTCGGAAACGCTGACTGTATAACCATCTGATGGCAAGGTAAACCGGTCAGACTTTTCTAAATATGGTACACTTAAAGTGATATTGATTTTTTTAGGTGAGCCTTTATTTTAGGGGGCTGAATATGTTTTGCTGATGGCCCCGTCCACAGCAGGTAGGTAGGTAATACACTGACTATGGATACGTACCTCATACGACCCCACTTTAAAACACCATAACTATCCCTTTAAAGGCCCTGATCTCTCAGATTACAAACAATCCCAGACATTCTCTCATTTCCGTCCAGTGGTATGTGGACTTACAGTTTTTGGCTATCTGTATCCAGGTTTTGAGGTATCTGTCTCTAGGGCTGAGTATGCTTTTCATTTTATTTACAATATTTGTGCCAATATAATACATGAGTTTATGTGAAAAATTAAATGTCAAAATAAAATAGCCAAAAATTGGTACAAATATCATTCAAAACTCGAACCATCTGATTTGAAGAATCAGGCTTTTGGTACTTAACATAAACGCTAAAGACATATTTTGGAAGTCACCAAAAACAGTGAGATTTGACACACACTTTGACAGGCCTATTCATCTCTGCCCCATACAATGGAGGTGAATGGAGCTGTGATTGTAGTGCTCAACTACATTGAAAAAAAGACATTTCAAAACTTCATCATTTCTCTCTAGATAATCCACAGACCTGAGGAAATACGTCACATACATAAAACGTGTTTACAGTGTTGACAGTATCAGTAGGACAAAAACACACTCTGGTGGTAGTACAGCAAAGCTGATTAGTGAAAAAGTGATGAGGAGGAGGGGAGAACTGACCATATCTTCAAATCTGTAGCCTGGAGGCAGTGTGCTGTCATTTTCTCCACACTTCTGAGCCTCCTCAGAGGTGACGTCAAGCTGGGACACATGCAACAAACACTGTCACTCACATGCTGCAGCTAAGTGCGATTCAGTTTATATACACACACATATGCGTGCACACTGTGCTGTACCTCTTTGACCTCTGGCCCGGTGTATACAGGCTGTGTGGGTGCGACAGGATCAACTGATGGCAGTATGCTGGCCAGGGCATCAAATGGATCCACCTGCGCATGCAGCACAACTCAGCAAACTGGAGCAAGCAACATGCTGTTCAAAGCAAACACCTGCTTCAGTATATACCTCTTTGGTTCCTGTAGCTGCTGCGGGAGGAACCTCCACCTGCACCTGCAACACAGATCAGGATCAGTGCACAAACCTCAACGTAATGAAACACGCAACATGCAGACTTTGTTAGCATTTTAGGATGTACAGTACGTGTGATTATGTCATTACTCAAGAAACAGCACTAACTGATCGATGTGCACCAGGCCAAACCTAACTTTTCCTCATGATATCACCCAGAAAATATGTAAAATGTGAGACATTTCACCAAAGTCTGCCACCAATAGAGAATTTCACCAGGCCCTGATGGTACAGTAGTAGCAGTCTATTCAGTCAGAGAACGATGACAATGTCCAATGCAACATAACCATTAATATTCTACAGACAGGAAATACACCAGACAGCCTCCACCCCTGATGGTTTCAGGATCGTCTACCTTCGTTTGTGTCGGTTTAGCTTCCATCTTCCCCTGCACAGACACATTTCCGGCCACAGCCGTGGTGGCTGGCTTTGATGTTTTAGCTGGATCAACTTTATGCACATCAGCTTTGACCGTTGTGGTGGCAGTGGTGCTCTAAAATACAATTTGATGCTATTAAAACCATGTCAAGTACAATTACAGGTGTATAAAATCAGTAATATACCCAAAGAAACAAATTAAAGACAGGGCAGTCCAGCAGATTCTCAGCAGGTGTTGTTCAATAAAACCAGAGCGACAAGACGGACCAACAAACTGTAGGACTCTCTTCTCCATTTAGTTTCCTCCCACTGACTCAGATTTCTGATTTATGTGTTGTGCTGCAAGTGGACAGGTGTGCACTATTTGCAAATACAATAACAAGCGTAGGCATGCTGAGCAAAGGGCTGCACTGTAGGGTAAAGAACAAAAAGTCCTTTGTGCTTCCCAAGAGGTCACCACACAAGTAGAAAAGACAGAAACTCCCAAAGTGAGCAATGTCCAAAGCAAGAGCGCTCTCGGGTAAAGAAAAAAAAAAAAACGTGATAAGAGTCTGCGACACAAAGAAGATGTCGCTGAAAGAAAAGCCTCGATAAGGACACCTCGATAAAGTCACGATAAACAAGCCTGTAGCAGTCGAGTCTACCTGGGCTGCGCCTTTGGGTGACTCTTTAGGTTTGGTCACAGCAGCGGTCGCTGCGACGCCGGCGGCCGAAGCCACTCCAGCAGCAGGAGAAGGAGTCGTAGCTGTGGCTTTGACTTGGGAGGCAGCAGCAGTAGTCTACAAACATGTAGCCAAATGATTACTCAAAAACACAAGGATGAAATAGTCACTGCACTTTCATATCCAGTAAACATATTGGCAAGAAATTCAGAAAATATTTAACAGTGTTAGTGGAAAAAGAGCAGGAGAAAATGTACAACGATCTCTGTCAGATCTGCTGCTGTAGTCTGACTAAAGCAAGAAGACACATTTCAACCACTCAGACACTAATCTGACCATTGATCACTGTAATTGGTTTAATCCTGGTGCTTTTTCATAGTTTAGCCAATTTCAAACAAACATTGTATACTTTACAGTACTGCTGACCTGTTTCTGAACTCTCTAAATTGATCTTCTGCCTCGCAGGCCGCTCACAAGTCACAAGAACCTTGAAACTTGCTTGAGATATGTAATGGACCTATATGTAATGGAGGATGTTTAGTGTATATCAGAGTCAGCTGCTTAGCTTCCTGTTCAAAAGCTACAGTATGCTATTAGAAAATTAAATCTAAAAACCTAAAATAAACCAAAAGAGAAATACTGTGGCAATCAGCAGTACAATAAGTAATCAAATGGACTGTTATTGTGTCAAATCATTGATTGCTTAAGTAGGTAGCCATGTAATAAGCAGGATGATGTACAGCGAGTCGGTCATTGTTGTGAAATAAACCCCTTCAAGGCGATGACAGACCATGCTGTATCACCCTGTCGGGGTTTATTTCACAACAATGCCCGGCTCGCTGTACATTATCCTTTACATGTTATGTGCACTACCTAACAAAATTATAAAAACGCCTTTGCACTCGATCTACTCCTAAAAAAAAAAAAAACTTAAAAATTTACAGACTTCACATAACTTGAGAAATGTTAAGAAATATTTTTTCATGTTTCTACATTTAGAAATCTTTTGGATCAGTGTTTTGCGTGTTTATTTAGTAATCTTTTATTTTAAAAAATGTAATTTTTTAAATTATTTTTTTTAATTTCTGACACAATTTCAATACTTTAATTATCATGGTTTATTGACTTATGTAGCCTTTTAACTTAGGTTGTACAGATTTTAGGGATATAAAGCATTTGAAGATACTCTGAGAAATGACTTCATAATAAGCAAAAATACCAAAGTAGTGCCTGTATTGGTATTTTTAGACTATTTTCTATTGCACAGTTCAAAAGGTTACGCAGCTGACACACAAATTGTGGATGTTGGAGTTTCCCACAAGCACATAGCTCAACCAGCAAGGACTCTGTTCACAAGGCATTACAAACTGACAGCAACACAATATATGGTTAAGGTTATATGGTTAATGTTCAAGTACCTGCATGCTGCCCAGTTGGTAGAAAATCAATCAAAAACGGGAGTAAAATGATCAGCAGTAATGTAAATAAAAAGAAAAGCACCGAGCAGTGCATTAGTCATGAGGACACCATTAAAGTACCTTCGACATCTCTGTCGGACCGCCCCTCGCCCCAGCTGATGTCATGTCAACAAAGGTAGACCCAGCGGACGACATGTCAATAACAGTAGCACCGGCCAGCGTAGTGTTAGTCTACAAACCAAGTGTTTAAAGAAAGTCATGAAAAAGTTATTCAGCTCTAGTCTGTGATGAGCGTTCATACCAAAGCGTGATATTAGAGACACAGCAAGTGTTCAGCCCCTGAAAGGTCAAGATGTTTGAGAGACATCGCACACAGAGGAAAAGAAGATGAAGCTAGTGAAGAAGAGGCGTGAGCTGCCTCATGATGAGCACACGCTCAGAGTGTAGAAGGAACCAGCGGTTGATGTTACATCACACCAAGCAGCCAAAAGCCTCCACATCCAGAGTCTGTCTACCTCTGGTTTGGCTGTTCCTGCTGTCCCAACTGAAGCACTTCCTCCTGCTGTGACGCCACTTCGTGTGACCCCGCCAGTTGCTGTGGTAACCACCCCAGGCTTTGTAGCCATGGCGGATCCTGATGATGCCTTCTGCAACGCACCAGGGGAGGAAAAGTTGATCATCTGCCTTTATTACAGCTCACTGGATGCTTGCATTGACTAATGCTAATGTACTGACGAAATAAAAAAATTTTTTTTAAAGAGGCAATCCACCGATTTTATACACAAATGTCAGTTTACTGTGAAAACCGCTGCATATCGGCAGCTTCTACACTACAAATTTATACTGCAACTTTCAGCCTGTTACAAACTGGGGGTGTTGTATTTACCGGGTAAGGAGCATCAAATGATATGATGTTATTGGTTGCATTATAGGAAATGTAGTGGTTTTGGAGTTTGACCTTTTGCGTTTCTGTAACAAGGAAGAGCTGACACCGGAAGTGGGAATGTGTCAAATTGACATCTGCTGCTTGTGATCACCTTGCACCAACATTTTGATAAATATCTGACAGACTTTATAACATAACATACAGTGTGAAGGACTGACAGAGCTGTAAGAAAATCAGAGATTTTCTGCTACAGCAGCCTGATAAACATCAACTGCTATTTACAGAGCAGCATGGTGACTGGTCAGAGTGTTTGATTGTGTGGAGACTCGTATCCTCAGGTGCACTATTACACACACTCCATGACATAAACAAGTTAATTATACTCCACATTATCAGTAACTGATCAGCCATAACATTATGACCACCTGCCTAATATTGAGTAGGTCAAGCACATCCCACAGACTGGATTGAGATCTGCAGAACTTGGAAGCCAAGTCAACACCTCAAACTCATTGTTGTGTTCCTCCAACCAGTCTTGAACCATTTTTGCAGTGTCACACTGCCTCCACCAGCTTGCCTTCTTCATCCCACAAGAGCTGCAGTTTTAGAGATGCTCTGACCCAGTCGTCTAGCCATCACAATTTGGCCCTCGTCAAAGTCGCTCACATCCTTACGCTTGCCCATTTTTTGTGCTTCCAACAAATCAACTTCATGTTCACTTGCTGCCTAATATCTCCCACCTACTGCCAGGTGCCATTGTAACAACATTATCAATGTTATTCACTTCATCTGTCAGTGGTCATGATGTTATGGCTGATCAGTGAATGGTAGATGTACACACAGTTGGGTGAAAATATGTTTGATTCCTCCAGACCAAAAAAGTAAACCTCATCTGGTTTTATGTAAATAATGTTTAGAACTTATTTATCTGCATCTGGCCTCTGCTACTTAGATTTTGAACATGAGTTTTTAAATCCATCTTGTGAGTCCTCCAACTTTATGGAAGTGCAACATTCAAATCAAACTACTACTACTATGTACTACTACTACATACAAATCACTGGAGAGCCCCTTTAAATTGAAAAAAGAAGTAAAGATAATCCTTTAGATGGCCTTTATTGATGCACTGTACATAATGGCTGGGCTCCACTGCATGCACATACTCATATACACTGCCACTGATACAGGAGCAGCTGAACCACACTATGGCAAAGTCAACCAAGAGGTATGAAAACAAGGGTCACTTACAGCTAAAGGTTAATGACTGAGTAATATAAGCTTAGTCTATAAATAACTGGGTAAATTTAAAACACATCATTGTCTCACATACTATTTCAAATACTAGTGCACCTATTTTCTGCACACTCGCACAAGTTCAAATATCCCACCAAAGCCTTCCTCTACAAACCAGGCACCAAAATAGATGAAGTCAAAGCCCAGTTGTTGAAGGCCAAGAGAAAACACTTCAGGCTGTTGAACTGTCCTGTCGAAACTGTCTGGACTTAAAGAGTTTAAAGAGAATACTGGAATGCAGTTAAGCTGTGGACTCAATGAAAGTGCTTTAAAGCCAAAATTAGGTTAAAGACATTGTTTCAAGACAAAAACAAGTCATTAGGAGACGTTCAATACTTCCTGTAGAAAAAAGACATTCAGATTTCCTGTCTGTTCTGTTTTTGTCTCCTATAAATTGCACCGGATGGATAAAATACAGCTTGTACCTACTACTCTAAACTGTTTTCTAGCAACAGACACCATGCTGGTATGTTAACAACAACAACTTAGATCCTAAAAATAAATGTGGAAAACTGATATGTAGTCACAAACTATTCCTGAGTTCCTGATTAACATACTGGTTAATTATTTTAAAATTCCTAAAGTCCTTTTAAAGCAAACATTTAAATACTTTCGTAACATCTGGAAATTACTGCATCACAACTGAACACATCGGCTTTGATCCATTGTTTGAGAGCAGCATTACGGGGTTAACCTGCTTCCTACTTAGAAACTGGGTGTTACCTCCCTTGTGCTTGAATGGAAGGAAAAGGAAAGTTTTCTTTTCTGTGTGCTACTGCCCTGAGGACACAGCTGCACCTATTCCCTCACCCTACTTTGGCCTTGCTCACACGTACACCAGTATTTTGAAAAAGTGGCTTTTTCTACATGTTTAGGCCGTTCGTCCACACCCTAACTGTGTTTAAGGTCACTGAAAATGGAGCTCCATCCAGGGTGAAGATTATCAGAATCTCCCTTGTGAGGCGTCAATAATGAAGTGAAATGTGCAACGGTGGCATAAACACATCCATGACAGGCAGACGTGGCCAAAAAAACTTGCTCAGAATGCCCTACGGTCAATGCGACTCATCCAATACAACAATCCCACAACAAAGATCTTGTCGCTGGTCTATATGTGTTTGCTTTTTGCATTTTCATCTGGACGTAAATTTGTTTTAAGCCGTGCTTTGTGTGGATATATGGTGGAAAAATGTTGCCTATACAAATACCTCTGGACGTGTGGTCTAGGCCTTGAACTACTAAAAACAAGAATCTGGAACAGGAAAGAAACTAACAATACTACTTCACAGTCCAGATAATGAGTGGGTCAGAGGTCAGACAACAATCCAATGATTGAACAAAGGAAGTTGAGAAATTAGTTTCCTCAGAGAGAGAGAGAGAGAGAGAGAGGTGAGAGAGGGTGAGAAGAGGTTAAAGGTCATTAAAGAGGAATGTTTGATACCTCGAACTGTGCAGGCTTCACAGTGGAGACCTGAGCTGCCGGTTTGGGTGTGGCCTGGCTAGGCTGCGACTGGAGAGACAAAGAGACAAACAGAGAAAGAGAGAAAAGTTACACGTGCAGTGAAAAAAAAACAAACAAAAAAACAGCATAATCATTTCAATAGTCACACAGAGCAACGTCGCGGTTTCACAAGAGAAATAAATTATTCCATGCAGCTCATTTCTGGATGGGGAGGGAGAACAGGCTGAAACGCTTGTCAACACAGCTTCCTTTTGCTTATCTTTTAAGAGAAAGAAAGGGACAAGAAAGAAAGGTAAAGACCTTTTACGGTGCCCACAAATCCACAATACTGCAGTAAGAGGTGGCTGATTCAAGCGTCACATTCCAGACTGAAGGGTGTGACTGTTTGACAGCATAGAGGCAGAGTGTTATTGGCTGCAGTCACCTCAACAACTGACAACAGTGATGAAAAAATGCAGAATTCACAAGCTGCCCTTTAACTGATGTCTGCTGGTGTCAAATTAACACTGATAGTTCACATCAGCCCTCAAAGACACCCAACCAGGTCATCCTTTGACTGGACTGACCTAACGAAGCCATTTTTCACACTCACACATGCATGGCAGTGACGCACCGTACTTCCTTACATGCCAATTATCAAACAGTGTCCGTAGTGCTGTGATCTCCTGCTAAGAGCTGAGTTTCTGTATCTGATGCTCTTTTCTGTTCAGTTACCATGCTGAAGATACAGCTCATCTCCTCGTAACTGGCCTGGTCATCAAACTGCAGCCACAAACTGTATTTTTACAAAATTCATATAAATATTAATAGAAAATACATTAAGTCTATTTTTAAATGCTGTGATAAAAGATGCATACAAGCTTAGTTAGTTCTCTTACTGTCAGTGTCTAATACATTTTCTTTTAAAGAGTCATTCCTACTGTTATTTAAGTGTGTCATACAGCCGTATAGAGTAAAAGCTTGTACTCATAATGTTAAATGTATAATATCTCCCATATGTAAGGTGGAATAATCCATCCATTCATCGTCAACCGCTTATCCCGTTAGGGGTCGCGGGGGGGCTGGAGCCGATCCCCGCTAGCATTGGGCGAAGGCGGGGTTCACCCTGGACAGGTCGCCAGTCCATCGCAGTGCACATAGAGACAGACAACCATTCACACTCACATTCACACCTACGGGCAATTTAGAGTCATCAATTAACCTAAATTGCATGTTTTTGGACTGTGGGAGGAAGCCGGAGTACCCGGAGAAAACCCACGCTTACACGGGTAGAACATGCAAACTCCACACAGAAGAGTCCCAAGCCGGATTCGAACCTGTGACCCTCTTGCTGTGAGGCGAGAGTGCTAGTGGAATAATATAAATCACAAATCCTGTTATTTCTACTGTGACTTATGCTCTATTAAGAAATGTCTCCAGGTGGAGCTCAGTAAGCTGCAGAGCCCAGCCCAGTTCTTTCAGGTGGTGTGAATAAAGAAAACAGAGCCTCCACCCAGCTGACACCAGGTCAGAATAAGAGCCAGTTTCACATCCAACCCAATGCATTGTGTGGTGTTGTATCACTGCAGTCAGACCTAACCAAGCCGGTTAGTGAACATTACTCTGCTCCTCCGTCTGTTCATGCTAATCATGCAAGGTTGTGAAGTTATTTTGGTATTAGCATACTGTCAGACAGTGCACTGTAAAACATTTACTGTACGTCCTACATTGTTTTGTGTGCTTGCGTATTTAAGTTTATTATTTACAGTATACTCTGTACTTGACAGGTGCCGTTGAGTCATACAACAAAAACTATGTCCACCAATTATCATTATAATAACATAAAACACACTTGTCTAGGCACCTGCAAGCCTATGAATGAGTTAACCTGTCAAGCCAGCTGTGAATCTCAGGATGGAGGATGAAGACAGGTTGCATTATCTGTCAGTGACTACAGTGAGTAGACGAGAGGAGGGAAGAGACAGAGAGGCAGAGTGAATTGCACCACTCTGAACCATCTGCAATCTGGGACCTCTGATTTAGAAATGATTGCGGCTTAGTCAATGATTGCCTCACACGCTGGTGTTACATTTAACACCAATACGGTCACAGCCCAGCTCAGGGTTAGCAGCACATGTGAACCACATAGCAGGGTTTACTCAACTATACAGGACAGTACTGAGGCTCAAATGTCTAACAAAAGATATGTTGTACCTTAAGACCCACAACTGATGAATTAAGTTGCAGAAGCAGTGTGAAGACTATTGAAATTAAGCAAATAAATAAAAACATTAGCCCCCTACCTGTCCTATATTACTTCCTTTTTTCTCTCTTAACATATTTTTCTGTCTATAATCATGTTTTTTATTAACTGACTGTTGGAAGAGTCAACATAATGCTGTTTAGAGAGATTAGGAAGTGGCACAAAGGAGGAAGTGAGGTCACCCCAGGACAGGGCATCCCCCTGCCACAGGGGAAGTCATGCTGCTCCTGTTACTGCAGGAAAGTGTTGATTGTTGCTAAATTACCCACAAAAACACTTTAATAACTTTTAAAAAAAAAAAGGAAGCAGAGTTTTACTGCATGCTGACTGATACTGCGTGATGCGTCACATGTGTTTTGCAGGTTGAACTGACAAATGAAACAGAAATCCACCACCTAAAATATTTTTGTTGCCTTCAAATGGGGTTGTGCTTACTGTGTGTACAAGAAAAGTCCATGTTAATGCCCCCCTCTTGTGGTAGTCACAACTTTATACATGGAAAGTTTCTGACGTGTGTGTTGACGTCAGAGAATGATGTTAGATGTTTTCCGCACATAATAAGTTAATACATTGTAATTTTTATTGTATGTTGCTTTTCTTGGCAATTTTATAATATGTCTGAGGAAAATATTGATATTCCCACCGACCTCATCTTTCTCCTCTGTCATGTCTTTACATTTGCTGCATTCTTTTACCCGCTTGCTAGCTTGCTAAATTGTTAGCCTCTGTGGCTTTTAGATGGCGACAGTGACATTAAAAGTGCCGTTGTTTAGCAGTGGTGTTTTTTACAATCTTACCACTTGAACGCCACACCGTGTACATGACTTCCCATGTCCCACGCTGAAACACTGTGTGATCACAGTAGTCCTGGGTAATGCTCAAATTCTGATACTGGTGCTAATACACCTGAATCTTGCTATCAATACTAAAACATTACTTTGTCGATACCTTAAACCAGCAGTTAGATTTTTTAAATGATCCAGCCAAAAAAGCCTAGTGTTGCCAACTCTTTTCCTCTGAAAGTAGCTAGCAGCAGCAGCTCCAAAAGTCCCTAAATCTAGAGAGAAAGTAGCCAAATCAGCAACTGCCCCCAAAATTCTCCTTATGAATGTAAACATACCATAATGAACATAAACAACAAACATGGCTATTGTTAGACAGGCTTATTACAGTCCTGCAACAGCCACAGATGTACTTGGTGAAGGTCTCCTCATTGATGGTAATGCAAATGCTTGTGGATGCAAATGTATGTGTTTGACCTCTACTAAGTGAACATAATTGTTGAATGTGTATGAGGGGTTAGAGAGCAAAAAGCACTGTCACACTACCTTGAGCTCCGCAAGTAAACCCATGCTTTGGTCTGGACTGCACTCATATGACTAAAAGACAAATTAGTCACCAAATCTTCTTGGTCAACTTCCTTTTATTTCAACAAACATACGTAAATTTGTGGCGAGTCTAAAATTTAGTCTGGACATGTGAGAGTTTTGGGTTTGTCATTATGTGCATTTTTGGGGGCGGCAGTAGCTCAGTCTGTAGGGAGTTGGCTTGGGAACCGGAGGGTCACCGGTTCAAGTCCCGACATGACCAAGAACTGAGTGTGAACTGGTAGCTGGAGAGGTGCCAGTTTACCTCTTGGGCACTGCCGAGGTGCCCCTGAGCAAGGCACCAAACCCCCAACTGCTCGGGGCGCTTGTCAGGAGCAGCCCCCTCACTCTGACATCTCTCTATTTGATGCATGTATATGGGTCCTGTTTGTGCATGTGTGTGTCTCGGGTCTGCATGTACCGTGTATAAGTAAAAACAACAGAGTGTAAAAATTGAATTTCCCCATTGTGGGACAAATAAAGGAATATCTTCTTCTTCTTCTTCTTCTTGTAAGGGAAAGTATAGAGCACAGCTATGACATTGAAACATGAAGTGTTTACTTCCCATGAGACATCTGACATCTTGCTGTAGACAAGAAGGTGATGAGCTGCAGTGAAGTAATCCCCATAATCAAACGTAATTACTTCTTCAGCGTCTCTTTAAATGATGTCAGTGTCAAGCCTGGGTAGCGGGACTACTGTTACCCCGTTTCCAGTCTTTATGCTAAGCTAAGCTAAATGGGTGTTGGCTGTGGCTTTATATTTATTGTAAAGAGATCATTTTAAAAATTACAACAAAAAAGTTTGTAAAACACATTATCCACCCAAGTTTTAAAGGCAGGGTTGATGATTTTAGAAACATCTTTTTGTTACACTATTTCTCATTACGGCAGTAGCTCAGTCCGTAAGGACTTGGGTTAGGACGCGGAGGTCACCGGTTCAAGTCCCCCATGGACCAAGACCAACTGGTTGCTGGAGAGGTACCAGTTTACCTCTTGGGCACTGCCGAGGTGCCCCTGAGCAAAGCACTGAACCCCCAACTGCTCTGGGTGCTTGTCAGGAGCAGCCCCCCTCACTCTGACATCTCTCCATTGACATGTATATGTCTGTGTGAACATCAGAGTGTAAAACTGAATTTCCCCACTGTGGGACTAATAAAGGAATATCTTTCTTTCTTTCTTTTCCGACAGCAATGAATCAAATGACAAAAAACAAAATCTGGCATCTGCAGTTGTTGCACGACTGTGATAAACCCGTCCAATTATTTCATTGGGCCTGAATGTAATGACAATGCCATTACACTAACAATATCCATGTTCAATGTTCATTATGATATGTTTACATTCACAGTGATAATAGTAGGGGAGTGGCTTTGGAGGGAGGCCTGAAGGGGCAGACTGTCTGTTGGCAACTTTCTCTCCAGATTTAGGGACTTCAGGAGCTCGTACTGCAAGCTACTGTCATTAGAAAAGAGTTGGCAACACTGGGCTCAGTTTTTCAGCTGGATAGTTTTTAAAAATCTAGTGTGCTCTTGCTAGTTTCTCAAGATCACCCACACTACCTTGAAAGTGATGTTTCTACAGTTCTCTCCTCATTGTTTTACTTTGAGGGAGTAGTACAACATTTTAAGAAATGCTGCTTTCTAAAGGCGATGATTGGCACCACTCTCATCTCATAAATAAAACACACCGTGTTACATTTAGTTGAATGTGAACAGTCCACAAACAAAGTGCAAGACCAAAACCACAGAGGAAGTTGGCCAAGAAGATCTGGTGACTAATTTGCCTTTTATTCATATGAGAGAAGTCAAGACCAAAACTGTGGAAGCATGGGTTTACTTGCTGACCTCAAGTTAGTGTCAGTGCTTTTTCTTCTTTGACCACTCATACACATTCAATAAGGGATGCTCACAGATCAAAGAAGAAGAAGAAGAAGAAAATTGATCCCCCCTTTGTTTTGTTTTTTTTACACAGTGTTCAGGCCCAAAATACATACATGCACAAACAGGACCTATGTACATGCATACATACAGGCACCTCGAGGCTACCAGTTCATACTCAGTCCATGTGGGTTTTGAATCAGAGACCCTCTGGCTCTCAAGCCAAGTACCTACGGACTAAGCTACTGCCGCCCCTAAGAGACGCATACATTAGCATCCACAGGCATTTGCATTAACGTCAATGAGGATATCCATGCCTCATATCCGTACACAAAGAAAAAAGTCTCCCCTGACACTCAGTCTGACATCCAAACCAGTGCACAAGTCTCCCACCAGCCCTTCACCTTTACTTTCACAGGACAGGTTAGGCAGCAAATATAGTCAGCGACCCACCTGGCAAACAGGCTGCTCATTTCATTTTCCATAAAGGGAAACAATGCACTCTATAGCAGACAGGAGGGCCGCTACATTAACATGTTCACAAGATGGCTCCTGCTGTCAGTATCGCAATACAATAAAAATGATCAACAATACATAAGCATGCTAAAGATCAGGAAGCACATCAGTCTCTTCCCTGGACTGAAATAACTTGATTATCAGTCTTAAATTTGGAAAACTTTTCTCATACACCTAAATGAATAGGCTACAAGTTATTTAACAAGTTATTTTAACAGCAAGCAAAGACAAAGGATTTAGCTAAGCATTTATTATCTACTCCGTCAGTCGTCGACGGGTTTCAGTTGTTTGTCTAAAGCTGGAGTAGAGGTGTGTTTTGTTACCTGGCTGAACTCTGTGTGCTCACCTGAGACCCACCCAAACGCTTCGCAAGCTCTCTGCCTGCTTTGACTCCAAACTGCAGCATTCCTACATTGTTCAGGCAGACTGCTCTCTGCTCTTAAATAACACTGTATAGCCACCAACACAATACAAACAGCACACATGCAGATCAAGCTATCGGTTAAAAGAAATATCAACAATTAATTAAAAACTCAGAGGAGCGACTTGTAACTTTAAGACCGGAGCTTAGAGCAAAGAAGTTGTAGCTTCATAGCATTTAATCGCCGACAACTAAACTGGAAACTCTGTCTGTTACAGCTATGTTCACAGCTATCACACCACCGACAAACCCATACTCACCGCCGCCACACACACACTTGGTCTGTCGGAAACTCCCTGAAGTTACGTCTCGCTGACAGACTGTATGTGTGTGGCAGGACGGCAACACTGGAGCTGCTAACATAGCACAAACACACACACAGACAGTGTTGTTACGCCAAGCAGACACACAGCTGACAAGCTGCTAAACTAAACTAAATGTGTGGTGGTGTGGCTGTACCGCAGCACCGTGGCTGCGAAAGCTCCCGGACGGTGAACTGGAGACAGTGAACGGAGCACCGTGGTTGCTAATGCTCCCGGACGGGAACTGGAGACAGTGAACGCAGCACCGTGGTTGCTAATGCTCCCGGACGGGAACTGAAGACAGTGAACGCAGCACCGTGGTTGCTAATGCTCCCGGACGGTGAACTGGAGACAGTGAACGCAGCACCGTGGCTACTACAGTAACCCTCCTGATGGTGAACTGTTAACTCACTTGTCTGTTGTGCTCATATACTGCAGCTGGCGCACTGCTGCATGCGAGGCACAAATCTTGACAGTTAATGGTTAATAATCGGTTAACAAGGGTCGGTTATCAGTTAACTTTCTTTTATTTACATTAGCATCCCTAGGAGAATTAAAAAATGGATGTTAAGTCTGGCCCTACCTCCTGGTTAGCCTCTGCTCTGTAACATTTGTTATTCCAGAAAAGCTAAAACATGTCACTTGAGTTTTCTCCCCATATTCTAAGGTGAATGAGTATCTACTTGCTGTGCTGCAACGTAAAAAAAATACGTATCACATATACTAACAACAACAATTTCATTTGCAAAGGCCGGGCAGAGTCTAGGTACAGACACCAAAATGTTTTAATTTACCGTTTTTAATTTAACAAAAGAAACTAAACTTCTCAGCTGTCAAATGTTGAATGATGTAACACATATAATATATAAGTTACCCGAATAGAACATTTCAGCATCTGTTTTCACAACTTGCTATTTTTCAACACTGTGTTCTACTGACACATTTAGGTTGGTACCAAAAAAGTAATGAGGTTTGATAACCAGCCCATGACGGTCAGCCATGCAGTAGCTGAGCTATTAAAATGCTGGTGTAGAATTTTAATAAAATAAACATTATTAAGGCTGTTTTTTAGGCCTTGAAGCTTCAATGACAAATATTCTAAGCTTTGGGACAGTGCCGCTGCCACACTACTGTACACATACGCCCCTCGACACATAAACAGTGACATCCGTCTGAGGATAACTAATAATAATCATGTTGAATATTAATTTTGAATAATAATGAGGAATTATTCCTTATTTCATGGACTATTTTGAGATTGAAATTGATTATCATGGCAAAAGTCGAAGCTTCGAAGCTTTCAGGTCAGCCCTGGACATTACATTTTTGCTGAAATGAAAATGGACCCAAATTGTGTCAGTAAATATAATAAATACCAAAATGACATTTGAATTTGGACAGGCCATCATTTAGTATTTATCATCATGATCAACTTTTCACAAAAACCAAACAACTCACACTAGGGAACAGAAGCTGGAGTAGTACGTGCCTTTGGCTTCGTATGCTGGATTTATGCAGGACTTTTCTCGCACAGTCGAGATGAGCGGCCACACGTGGGGGCGGACAAAGTAACAGGAACATCTTACAATCCTGCACCCTTTTGTTGACACTGTGACAATCAGTTCAGTGCTGCAGATTGTGATGTCTATGTTACATAACACTGTAAGCAGTCAGGAGTTCCTGTTATTCTGTCCAGCCCTGGACACAGACAAAATAAAAGGGTGCAGACGGTAGAAATTTCACACAGCGGTACCTGGTAGAAATTTTGTTGGGGTAAGGGAAGGGGCCGATAGTTGCCACGTATCTGTTTTACAAAGGGACAAGTGAACAGCTGTTAAACAGAAGATCAGCTGACAGACAAACAGAAAGACTGAATCAGAGCAGTTGTACACTGAAACATATAAACACAGTGATACACACTGTATATTCTCAATCAATGCTATTGCAAGTCACCAGTTTAGGGGCTCAAACAGACCTACAATGAAGCAGCAAGTGGTTATTTGTTTCAACCATGACACTGATGGACACAGTGATGACCGACAGCAGCAACCTCTGTTCATCGAAAGCCGGGAGGCCACACAGGCAGGTTTATTTTATTACAGGGCACTCAGGTCGGTGCTTGACCATGTCTCCTGTGGTAAGAAGACACATGTCATACACACACACTGCTGCAGGCACGTAGTAGCTTCAGCTACTGTAGCAGTAACCAGTGAGGACAACACTGACTGACGTAGGTGGGACAAGGACACTGATATGAACATCATGGTCATTCTGTGAGAGATGTGGTGAGTGTGATCAAAATAGACACAAGACTTTAGAGCGTGGATGATGGCAGGAAGAGTGCCATTTGAAACCGCTGCTCATTTCAAACTGGCGTTCAGTCAGTTTGACACATCATCTCAGACGTCGATGTGCTCGAGGTTTACCCCTCCTAATCCTGTTTTAGATCAGGTACGACGCCTGCTCACACATCTCAGACTATACGGGACCTGCTCTCTGCATGATGCACACAACTCACTATGTCTTTGTTTTGTCAGAAGTGAAGAAACAATGCAGTAGATCCAGGCCTTACCCAACAACAGCGACTAAAGCAGTAGCTTGTGTGCCTGTAATGAAAACTGATGACTAATGCTGGGCCCCACCCGAAAAAAACCACAGACACGCACATGCGAATGTATCTGGAAAGCAGCTCCTTAGCTTATGCTACCACTTCAAAATAGCACTGGGGACTTGTTTAAATGGTCAGCGGTGACAACGCGGATCACCTCGGCTCAGCAGTGGAAACAACGAAAGCTGCAGTCGGTGTTCGAGGGAAATAACTCAGATCAGACGTGTAAAAGTACCAACTGCAGTTGTCTGACTGAAGTTTCAGTGCAGAGCTGCATGAGGCTGAATATCATCGCTGTAGGGAAGATGTCAAGTGCAAAGAGACAGCTGGGTAAACTGTGATATCATTTGTTAAACCTACAGTAATGGCTACCTGTGCTGTTAATGCTCGTTATTGTTACATCAAAACCACCATGGCACTCCAACAGCACTGTACTGACTTCATATACTTGTAACTGTACTTTGCTTCATTCTGCACAGACTGAATATGTGTTACTTCTCTCTCTTTTTGGTTTACATTCATCAGCCTTTTATTGCAAACTTGCATGCACTTTACCTCCTATCTAAGAATGGAGAGAGGATCTTCTGTTTCACTGTACTTGTTCTATATTTGTCTATCATGTGCACACTGACTCATACTATTTTTTTTAAATCAACAATAAGCAAAAGAGCTGAAACGACTGAATGATTTTACTAATCTGTTAACCATTTTTTGAGAGTAAAAGTTAAATTTCTCTGATTCCAGCTTCTGAAAAGTGAACATTTTCTGGTTTCTTTACCTCTCTATGACAGTAAACTGAATATATTTGAGTTTGGGACAAGACATTTCTTGGGCTTTGGGACATATTGTTCAACATTTTTTTCTCCATTGTCTGGCATTTTATAAACCAAACCACTAATTGATTAATCAAGAAAATAATCAAAGATTAATGAACGATGAAAATAATTGTTAGTTGCGGCCCTAATAAGCAACAACACCTGGTTTACAGAAGTCTGGATATCATTAGATAGTTCTGTTTAAAGAGCTGTTGTCAGACTCTGACATGTCAATTATTATTAATTATTAGTGCAGTATCCCTCACTATCTACAGTTTATTTACTTTTATTTGGTTGTTCCCTCGGTGACAACTGCTCTATAAAAGTAATAACACTAACACAGTATTCTTCAGTCCTATGCCAACTTTCCTCAAGTTGCCACGTGAAAAGCAGCAAACTTGATCCCCATAAACTGCTGTCTCACACAAACACAACGTGGCAAACTGCTATTAAAAGTCAACACACGAACGACAAGCCTCCAACTGTTTGACCATAACCACAGCTGTCAAAATGAAACGACAGGTATCAGTCAAACAGGAAGCCCTTCCACACACAGACGTTTGCAAAAGAGCGAGCATGAAGGGGAAACGCTGTCCAGATACATACCATAAGTTTGGTTGTGGGTTTGTTTCCTCTATATATGCTGCTGTTTGGGCTACACTAGCAAGATGCTCTCCTCTTGAGGCTGCTTCACCTTAGATTCCCGCTGTGGAAACGCTCTATGTCAAAACACATGCACACATACACACACATGTAAACACACATTTAGGAACACGCCTAGCGCTGAAAAACTTGCTGCTCCGCCTTCATGGGAGCAGCATAACAAGCCTGTGCTGCTCTGACTCCACCTCCTCAGCCACAAGGCAGCAGAGCAGGCTCGGACGGATTGGACAGTCAGACACACAAAGACCCACCCACTACTCGCTTGAAGCCAGGAAAAATAAATAGGCCTGCTTCAAACCTTGGGCTGGGTCCGGGCAGGCTTTCAGAGGAGGGATGTTGCAGTTTGATAACAGACACGATGGCCTTCAACAAGATATTTACTGGAAGAGTTAACATGAAGGCAGAGCTGAAGGATGAAGCAGTGAAGTGAATTTGCTGCAGTTGCACTGCAGTTGCGCTGCAGTTGCCTTGTTGGCAGAGTCTGGGTGTGCCTGAGAGAAGACGACTCACTGCTTAGGAATCTAGAGCCACTCAGACAACAGAGACAGTGTGTGTGTTGGAAAGAAAAGAAGAGAGGGAGGGGGGGATCACATCACATGTAGTCCTAAACACACCAAAAGTAGAGAAGAACTGTGAATTTAACGCCGTAAACAAAGTGACCATCGAAACAAGTTCAGGCATGTTGTCTCTGGTCTTCAGTGTTCAAAGTAGCCCCTGAACAAAGGATCAGACAGGAAACACAGCTGCTGGACAGCAGCCAAGAGTTATGTAAGAAATTAAGAACAACACAGCAGTTTAACCTTTCCCCTCTAAGGACACACACTTTTCACCATAAATTAGTTTATAGTTTAACACCCGCTAAAGTGAATCCAGACACTATCAAATACTTCTCAGATAAAGCGCTCCACACCACAGAACATATCAAACATGTTAAAAGGGGGAGGGCTTTGGAGAACAGCACCCCCCTGTGTCTAAAAATACTCATAACACTTAGATGAAAATGAATGGAGGATTGTGTGAACGCCATCTGAAACTGCTGTGTGTAGCTTCAGTGTGTCTGTCAGTGTTTGTATCAGTCTGTTGTTTTATGCTGAATAGACATAAGACTGGTATATACTGCATGTGTCTTGTCTCTGTACTATATAATATTAATTCAGAATCAAAATCAGGTTGATTTTGACAAGTATATACATACATGGAATCTGACTCTGGTTTTATGCAGCTCCCTCAATGTACTTATACAACAATAAAAAAAATGTCTCTATACAAGACAAGTGTTCTGGAGGATGTAAACAATACAATAATAATAATAATAAATGTATGGAACTACTACTACTGTCCCTCCTCGTTAGTATAGTGGACAGTATCTCCGCCTGTCACGCGGAAGACCGGGGTTCGATTCCCCGACGGGGAGTACTTCTTTGGGGGGGGGGGCAGTAGCTCAGTCTGTAAGGAGTTGGGTTAGGACGCGGACGTCACGGGTTCAAGACCCCCATGGACCAAGACCAACTGGTTGCTGGAGAGGTGCCAGTTTACCTCTTGGGCACTGCCGAGGTGCCCTGAGCAAGGCACCAAACCCCCAACTGCTCTGGGCGCTTGTCAGGAGCAGCCCCCTCACTCTGACATCTCTCCATTGACGCATGTATATGTACTGTGTGTGAAAAACAGAGTGTAAAACTGAATTTCCCCACTGTGGGACTAATAAAGGAATATCTTTCTTTCTTTCTTTCTTTCTTAATAATATACTGTATGAACCAATGCAAAGCAAAGGAATAACATGAGTAAAATAGATTTTAGCCATGATTCATAAAACTGGGTTATAAATTTGAGGCTTTTTAAAGCAAAGAATCAAAGACTAAAACATTTCAATGTTATTTGTTCTGTGTTTAGCAGAGAATTTGGCATGGCATCCTTTATTTATATTACCCCAAAATGAACTCTAGCTACTGTATGAAAACACATTTTTTTCCAACATGAATAGACTTGCATAAACACCAGCCAAGGCAAGGACACAGGGTTACCACCTTGAATATAAATACACAGAGTTCAGAATTGGGTATGGCATGGTATATTTCTGGTATTTTCTAGGGCTGTCAGTCAATTAAAATATTTAATCGCAATTAATCGTGACTGTTCATGATCGATCATGATTAATCACGATCAATCACACCTTTATATCTGTTCACAATGTACCTTAAAGGGACATTTATCAAGTATTTAATACTCTTATCAACATGGGAGCGGGCAAATGTGTTTGCTTTATGCAAATGTTGAAGATATTTATTATTGGAAATGAATTAACAACACAAAACAATGACAAATATTGTCCAGAAACCCTCACAGGTACTGCATTTAGCATAAAAAATATGCTCTAATCATAACATGGCAAACTCAAGCTGTCAGTGTGTCAGTGTACTGACTTGACTGTGACTTGCCCAAAGCTGCATGTGATTATCATAAAGTGATCATGTCTGTAAAGGGGAGACTCGTGGTTACCCATCGAACCCATTTTCAGTCACACATCTTGAGGTCAGAGGTCAAGAGATCCTTGTGAAAATGACAACATGACAGTTTTTCCTCGCCAAAATTAACCTTCTTTGCAACAAGCTAGTATGATTGGTACCAATGGATTCCTTAAATCTTGTAGTTTCATACAATGCCAGTATCTTCTTTCTAGTTTTAAAACTGAGCCCAGTACAACCTCGTAAGACAGACTGCCTTAATATGTTTAAGAAATTAGTGCAGTTAAAACAAATGTGCATTGTTATTGTGTGAACTTTGAATAAATTCAACTAAATTCCTCTAACCATATTCTTTTTTTCTAAAAATATTTTTAAAAGGGCAAGTAGGCAAATCTCCTAAACAACCCCTTCCCTGGCATCTCCCTGGCAGAAATACTTGAGTCTGTTTTGGTGCATATCAAAATAAATCTTCTCTAACAGCTTTGCCCCGACTGACTCCAAAAACACAACAGAGCCTGGCCTCTGCTTTTGTGTCTTTGCCTCTGAGTGTTTATGTGCTGGCATGTTTCATGCATGCTTACACTGGATCCAAACGCCTTACTTGGTAACCCATGGTAACACTTATCTTTGTTGACGACAACTAATGAGCTAAAGCAGGCCACGGACGCACCCTTCCAGAGGGATTGGCCAATCAGAACGGCGACGCTGAAAATGGGGGGTTTCTAATCTGAACTTCTGATTATGTTTCTAGGAGCTCACAGGAAAGCTCTAAGTGGGAGGTTGTAGGGTATCGTGTTTCTTAAACTAAATCTGTGGGAAAACACCAGACGGGCGTTGTATACTTTTGCTGGCTAATGATCACAGTGAAAAACAAAAAAACTGGTAGAACTCAGATACATGGATGAAATAGTTGTGTTTGCCAAGATGTTCTGAAAGGTTAGAACAGACTGTGTAAACCAGTCTGTGTAATCTTGATGAAAAACAGGGGCTACCAGAAGGAATATGTGTACTCAATATGAACTTGTTACAGTGAGGCTTTAAAGTCATGCAAATGTTGTCAACAAGTACACCGACTATGCAGAAACAAGCAGGAATACTGTAGACAGGAGCAACCTGGATAACTTGTCAAACCAGACTACTAGTCCTTTCAGAAACACCACAACATGGGCTAAATGTGGCATGTATAATGTCTTGCCACAGCCAAGACATACAGGGCAGCATATCACCTCTACTACTGGGTCCAAAAACATAGAAAAGGCAACTACTAACTAACAGCACGGCAAGAATATGGCCAACCTGCTGAAACTCTGAGAGGCGATAATCTTCATGTTAATTCGACCACATTAGCCATCTGTGTGTTTGTGTACTTTTTGATAGTTTGTTTATTGGATTAAATCCGAATTGGCACCGCACCGGGAGGGCGGTGTGCAGCGGCTTTTTCTAGAAAAAAACAGAGTTCTCAGCGTCTTTCATCAAATAAAAAACTCCAGTTTTTGAAATAGGTCCATCAGATGACGGACGCTACAAACTGAAAGTGAAAGTGTCTGCTCCATAGTAACTCTCAGCACAGAATAGCAGGAGTCGTATTTCACACATACTTGTAGAGAGAGAGTTGTCAGACAAGACGATGGCGGGGGATTTGGTGTCAAAGCATAAAGCAAAAGCGCTTTTTTCCAATATTTCGGATTTAAACAATGCTATAAGAGAGCCATAACGCTAATGAGGCAATCAGCATGCAGAGGACAGAGTGTGAACTGCCAATGTGCGCGGCACAGCATGGCGCACGGTGGCGCAACAAAAGCTCGACCGGAGAGGCCAGACACACAGCCATCCGCCATTAAAGATCACAGTAGGCGATCTACATGTAGCGACCACCATCCTTCCTTGTAAAATGTCCGGTGTACTCTGTAGCACCGGTGTTGTCACAAGTCACAATCAGCTGTGCTTTGAGCTTAACTGCAACACTGGCAATCTAGCATGCTAACATTAGCATGTGACATATAATCATTAGTTTCATCTTGTTATAACTTTTGGACAAATGGAAACCATGGGGATCACCATAGTAATATGATATTTCACTCTAATCCAAAACGCTGGCTCAATAGACCACTTAACCTGCCTACATCTCCATGCCATGAGCCATGCTACTAGTTTGACTAAAAACACTGGTAGTATCCAATAAATCTACTCTCACACACACATTTTAAGTAAGTTGATCAACTCCTTAAATTCATCTATTGACTTTTGAAATGCAATACAAAAATGCTAACTTCAGCAAATAAAGACAACTGTCTGCATCTTCAATTTATTCAAATATTATAACTCCTGTTAGGAATGCTCCTAAATCCAAATTCTGTTTGGCTAAACATAAATTATTCCCTTTATTAAAATATCTGTCCATCAACTGGTCTAAGAATGAGGCCATTTTTTAAATCGTCTTACTGGTCATCTGACCTCTATTGTGGGGAAGTCAAGGGCATGAAATATCACAGAGTTAACATCATGGCTGAATGGCCCCAAGCTTTTGAAACCTGTCAGAAACGATTTAAAATGATGGACAAGTTTGCTGTTTTCACTTCGGGGGAGGGTAGAAGTACTCCCCTGATTAGCCTTCATTTTTTCTGCAATTTCACTAAAGAGTTTCAACATTAGCTAATTCATTTCAGTGTTCCTATGAAAAGATAAAAAGCCTAAAATTACCCTAAAGACCTTCCAAGCCGTTCCAAGCAACAAAGGTGGGTTAGGGATACCAGATGTGCCTTTTTATTACTTGGCTTATGAGTGGATATCCAATATCCTGAGCCTACAAGACAAATGAGCTAGATGAGGTTAAAAACATTACTCTTGATAGTAGTGAAACTATAGATATTGGTTCCACTGGCAGAGGAACAGTCTCCCAACTATATAGATTATTATGCCATACATTTTTTGACCATAGTACATCCATAAGAAAATAGAAAATTAGAAGATTTGGGGTAAATGTTAAAGACTTTAGTGAAAAGTATTAGATATAAATTTCCCATTATGTCCAACAGCAAGTCTACTGCGAAGTAAGATAAAAGTCTTGATTGGATTAGCCTTCCACTGCAGTGACACAGACAATTCTTTAATTAATTGGAAGGTGAGGAAACCAAATTGGACTTGGCATCTACGGAGAAAGCAGCATTGGTTCTTCAAGATCTGGGCAGTGGGCACGTAGGCTCTACTTAATCATGCCAGCTTCAGTGTGTCATATCCTGTCGGTGTTTCTGCATATTATTTTTTTTACACAGACTAAACAGGCACTTTAGCACTCATCACTTACTATATCCTTCTGCATCAGTGTTGAGCATTGCAAAGCAAACAATAGCGTTACTGTCCAATGTGTCTGGGCAGCCACGACTGAGTGTAAATCAGCTTGTTAAGACCTGATACTTGTTTGAGCTCCATTACCGTGGCTATCTTTATTTATTTTTGTTAAGGGTGCCACATCATTGTGTGGTGCACCTTCTCTTTTACTTTTTACTTATTGTATTCATCTGTACTGTTGTTGCTGCTGCTATGACACCTGAATTTCCCTCCGGGGATTAATAAAGGTTCATCTTATCTTATCTTAATGCACTTTAAGGTGCAGGCTATTGACTTATGGTGCGTTCAAGCATGAACGAGATGCTCAGAAATCTGAGATATGGGAGCTGGCTGGTGAACAGTGCTGCCTGTTAGTGGTCGACCGATTTATCAGACCGATTTTTCGACATTTTTTCATTATCAGCATCAGCCGATGTCTGAGCATATTAAGCCGATTAGCAAGCAGGCGCATCTGCGGGCAGCCCAGTGTTATTGCTGTAGAACAGGTGTGACGCCGCCTCTTGAGTCAATCAAATTGTCGTTCTACCAGCAGACTTCAGTCGAACTACGGGCTAACCTTTTCAAGAGTGCATGATAATAACAACGTCGTAACTGGGAGAAACCGGGCAGACACAAAATGTAGACTGGAGAGACAGACCATAAGTTTTGTTCAATAAATGTTTACTTAAGAAATTTTCTGTATCATCTGTTATTATTAAACTGTTATATTTCATCAGATGGAGGAAAAAAAAAAAAAAACAGCCAAAGATATCGGCAAAAAAATTCAGTATCATATAACGACCATCGGCTGTCCTGATTCTGTAAAAAATCGGCATCGCCCATTAAAAACCCCCATCAATCAACCTCTACTGCGTATATCAAAAAGAAATCAAACACACATGGGCCACAAGAAGTAGGATGATGTAAATGTGACAGCTCCATTCATTACCAAACAGATAACTTGTCTTTCTAACCATTATAACACAACTGTAAAGCAGCAACATAACTTGGCTGCTAACAGCTAACATTAACTAGCTCTCCTCCTGCAGATTTCAGCACAGATTTGATGTTCATAATGTGGCATTATCAGGGGAATTTTCCCCAGGATGCCGTTAGTCTCGAGCCCTGATTCCTAGTACCTACAGTATCTGTGGTGCTGCAAAAAAACAAGTACTGTTACATTTTCTGAAATTTGGCATGGACTTGCTACTGAAGCACTGCTTCTTGTGACATCCCTAAAATACTCAACCCGTAAGTATAGCTGTCCTATGCTCTGCTGCATGTCCACGTAACGTCTCTAAATTTAGCAATGCACTTTCCCCCTCAGTTTGTCGACCCACATTTCACCCCACACTAGAAACACACATTCACACAAAAATCAGGCCTTTTCTCTACTTATGTACTTAGATTGAACCTATATGTTACATCTGCACAGTAAATAGGCCCAGACTCTTCATTAGCTTCACATTACAGGACATGACAGAATAAATCTTTAGAGCCACAATCACATTGTTGAGACTTGTCAGCAATTTTAGCTCATGATAATCACAAGCTTGCCATCATGTCGTCATCATCAACTTTAGCTTTCCACTTTCATGTGTTTATGTGAAGCAGTACTCGGAATCTAAATCATTATATCGCATTACAATTTCCAGTAAGCGTCAGGCAGCTGGGGCTTCATTACCTGCTTACTTCGTCAGGACAAATATTAAGCGACTGCAAGCAGCAGCTTTTCCTCAAGCATGTCAGATGTAAACAGACAGCAGGACAAGTCTTCAGAGAGAGTTTGGTGCTGAACAACAAGCACATTCTCAGGTGAGCCCAGAGGCCTGGAAACTCTCCCAGATTTGCTTTTATATAACTCACATGACAAAAGCAGTCAACTCGAGCCAAACTGACAGCAAAGTGAGAAATCTGACGAGTCCCAGTGAGCGCTAGGAAATAACACGCAGGCTGGCGACGAGATAAACACCAACATTTAAAATACGCAAATGGAAACGGGAAATGGAAAGATAATATTTAGTTGTGCAGCGTACAGTGTGTGTCAACAGTAAAATCTGTGTACTTATGCTCACATGTACACAACGTGCTTTCCCTTTCTGGCACAAACACACTCACAGCCTGAGGGCTTAGAGTGCCACGTAATGAAGCGTCGCATCAATACAGTTGATTCCCTCCTGCCTTTAGACTGTTTTGCTTAAATTCATAAGCTTTGCACAAGTGGTTCTGCATAGCAGAGAGCATTACGGTGAATGGCTTTTTATGACATTTGAACTTCAGTATCCAGACACCTTGTGGCATGATATCAATAAACTGCACATGACACAGGTAGTCGGTGATGGGATAATAACAATTCAAGTTTTCACTTGTCATTTCCCAACGAAGGAAAATTCACCATGTCAACGTTCATTTGCTCAAATGAGTCAGCAGAGTCTTGCACGCTATTTTGTACTGAAGCCCAACTTTGTGCTTCAGGCTGAGACAATAAAAACAACCAGGACCTTTCTCAAGCTCTGTGCTTAAGCACAATTTTGAGCTACTTTGTTTTGGTATTTCTATTTGATGCTAGTTTATACTTCTAGTTGACTATGTTCCAGAGAAAAATATCATACTTTTCATGCCAAAACATTTACTCGAATGCTTCACTTACTAGCTTATTTTGCCAATTAACATTTTGCAGACAAAACCTGTTAAAAACAAACAAGTAGTTAGAATTAGTTCCTCCTCAACCGGCTGCAACAGTAAAATGCTGCTTTCTCACGAATGCAATTATCATAATAAAGCAATAATATAAATAATATAGAGCTGTTGATTTGGGAGAATATTCCCTGTAGGTTCATCACTATGAGAGACACCTTTTACACTGGTTTCACTCTGTTGAGTTTTGATTATATAAAAAAAAAATCTTTTATAGCTCGAAAATAGTAATTTGAATTCTGAATGTAGGGCTGCATGATATGGACAATAACCAATATAGGTCATTTCATATCTTGATAACAATATATATGATGGTATCGCATGTTTTCTGATAATTCAATAAATAAATAGCCTCTATGAAATAACCACATGGTAAAGTCTATTTTTGTATACTCCTGTGTGAATTAAATACTTGACAAATAAAAAGAAGGTTTTGCTCTCTGTAGGTTTTGTATAATAATAATATTAATAATAATACTGCTGTAATACATGATGTGCAGTAATAAAGATCATTTATCACTCTACTGCAGTGTTGTGTTGTCAGCTTATTACAGAATGTAAACATAAGTGTCAAATGATGAGACTGATGTGTACAACACTCAGCTCGTCTATTATCTTCTTGTCATTGTTAGACTTTGCTCTGCATGTCCAGTTCAGATATGTTTCCCAGCGGCTGTTTCCTGTCTAAGACTGACAACAGAGGACTGCGGGGGGAGGCAGACTGCTGCAGCCCAGGGATGAGAATTTTTAGCCCAAAAACACAGCAACAAAAATCCTCCCACCAAAAATCTGTGCAGCGTCCTCCCCCCCAGGACACATTTTAACCTTTAAGCCCTGATAACAAAGCACCAACATCAGGACAGCCAGTGTAGACCTGTCACAGTCGCTTTCTCTGCAAGTCATGTGAAACTATAACACAACATAATGGTCTGAGTTTACAGTATATGACCTGCAGTACAATTCCAAGTTATGCAAAGAGAAAAAAAAGGAACACTTGAGCTTATTCCAGCTACACACCCTTACATACTGCTCCATCTGCCGCTGCACATTATCACAGGAGAATGCTATCTGGGGCGAGACCTAAAAACTCAAAAGCCTGTCCTGCACAAAAAGCAGGACACCTATCTCTTTTAAACAACCGTCACATAAAGTTTCCCCTGTGGATGGTACTTGTAGCAGCAGGTAGCAAACAAGGCAGGCCTTGTCCCAGCTTTGGTTTAATACCTCACTACTGCAAAACCTACACCGACAGACTGACCGGCAGACTCACATTCCTCACAGAGAGAGAGGGGGGGGGGGGGGGGGGGGGGGGGGGGGGGAGGTCTGACTTGGACTGTAGCCAAGACAGTTTTCCTCCTTAAATGTGTTTCCCCCATAAGTCCTTTGTTAAACATAAAGTACAGACTGTACTAGCAGCGCTAACTGACAAAGTTGGATTAGTTGCTCAGCACATACCATTACACCACAAACACACACACGGACATGGCACACATTTGCACACACCTGCTCCTCCACGGACACATCCTGCAGGGCCTGGCCGTCCCGTGGGCCTCGGATCCAGCTCAATAACTGGCCCATGTTGGCTTAAAGTGCCTCCGAGCGTGTGTGCGAGTGTTATGTCTGTCAGCCGCTGCCTTGTCTGTCGGCTTGCAGCATGTTTCCAGCTCACTGGGAGAGAGAGGGAGAGGGAGAGGGCGGAGGGAGCGCAGAGGGGGGGCGTGGTCCGGGAGCAGAGGGGGCAGGAGGGAGGCTCAGATGTGGAAGTCACAAGAGAGGCCGGGTCGTAAGTCTCAAGGCTATAAAGGGTAGGGAGCCACATCTGAGCCGCTTCTCAGGGAAATAGATACTGCCAACACACACACACATACATAAAAATACACCTGGGCAGGTGTGTAAAACTATTTTTTGCAGAGACAATATCCGAGCCGCTTATCAGCAAGCACACACCCAGATTTGTGATATACAGGCCTTGAGTACACACAGGCATAGAGAGACACATGTGTACACACTTCTTATGTACACGTAGCAAGAAAAGATAGCTTGTGCAACCAACCTGGTTGCCTAACTGCCGGTGAGAATAAAGGGAGGGGCCAGTTTTTAGTTTTCAATCACATCTGCGTCAACTATCTGCCAAGAGAGACAACAGTGAGCTTTCAATCACGTCATATATTACAGTGACATCATCACCACCTCTTGAGAATGATATTGATTAAACCCTCATTATTTCAACATCTGGTCGCCATGCCAGAACTATCGATTGATAACCACTGGCTGAGCCAATGAGAGACTGTTATCTTTGGCAAAAGGAGAGCATTTCATCATGACTCCATGCATCAAAACAGCCGGGGCGGCTGCTGAAAAATATTTAAGGAACTAGAAATTAGGGAGAGTTTCTACATAACACATGACTAATAAATTACTGAAGCTTAAGGCATGGGTGTCGGTTTTCTGTATCTTCACCTGCCACACTTAACACTTTTAACTTTAAGTGAGATACTTTAGTTTTAAATTATTATTTTAAAATTATTTGAACAACATTCAGCAAACTACAGATGTGGAAAGACAGCATTACATTCAACAGTTTATTACCTTCTATGAAAACACAAATACAGACAGAAAAAGTATATTACATGATTGTGCCCACTGTTTTCATGACATTTACAGAGGAGACAACATTGGTGCAAAGTGCAATTCCAGTCATAACTCTAAGGCTTGACCTCACCTATGTCTTGGGTGTATTTGTGCATCCCTTTGTGCAGTTCTTGGGTTGGGTGTGCAGACAATGCAGTCTTTGAGTGAGTCACTCTGTTGGAATCAGTCTGAGCCTTTCCAGTGTTTCAGCAGCACACCTCAGCAAAATATGGAAATAATGCACTATACCATTAGTGACTTTAAACCAGCCAGGCATGAAACTCCTGCTTGTGCAGCACACGGGTTGAATGGTCACTAAAATAAATGTCCAGGTAGAGATGTGAGGTCTTCCTCTATGCATGCCACATAGAAGAGTTTAAGACTACAATTCACTGGTATTGCAACCGGTAAAATCATTGTAGGTGCAATATGAAGCTGAAACTAAATGGCCAAAAAGAAGAGAATCAAGACTACACATAAAAGTGGACATACATGATTAAAGACTATCTGTGTCACTGATTTAATATGAGAATTTGCTGTCTGATAGTTTTTGGCCTAAATTTTAAAACTTTTGGGCACCCTGGATTTCTAGCTCTTAAAAAACCACAATTACTCCACACTGTCAACCATCACACCATATTTGGAGCTCAGTTTCCAAGTTCTGCTCCGGAAACAACAGTGGACGGAAGGACAGATGGACGGACACACGGAGCACTACAGTATATAACCCCAATGTTGTCATGGTGGTATAACAAACCAAAACAACATACAACTCAAGCTGTAGCCCAGAGGGGACTCATGACTCAATGGCAACATTATACTTCCTGTTTGCTTATGGAAACTGCAGTTCCAAATCTTAGAGAAGGATCACTCCCTGAAAAAAACTAAAACAATGACTAATCATAGGAGTTATCCAACAAAATCAGTTAATATTCATAGCGCAACAAGAAACATTACTAAGGTTCATAATGTCCCATCAAAACACACTCTCCGCTATCCATTCATATACAAATATTTACACTGCTGAAAACTGCAAAAAAATCAAACAAACTGAGGTGGTGGAAGCGAGGTTTGGGCTCTGCAGTTCTGTCTGAGACCGGGACCACAGTGTCAGACTTTTAAAACCTGCTGTAGTCCATCTGATTAGCCAGTGTGCTCCCACAGCAAAGGAATGAAGTCATACAAGTTTGCTTTTCTGTCCTTTTCTGTACCCGATGACTCAAAAAACAGACAAAGCATGTGCAGCAGAGCCCTGCAGGATGTAGATATTGTATATGTTGCGTTGGAGATGCACTTCTGCATGTTCATGCTTGCACATGTGTGTACATATGCACACAGGCATTTGCAGACTGGCCCCACAGCAGCAGCCACTGTGGCTATCTACCAGCCACTCCATAGATTACCAGTGTTTTTTGTCTGGTGAGTGACGCGAATTTAATGGCTGGTGCTAATTTCCAAAGCTGCCCTTCACACTCCCTGTCAGACAGACACACCTTTGCCAGTGTGAACTGCCAAATGACCAAGCCTGTAAAACTTGCTGGTGCACCATGGGAAACACAAAGATATGTCTTGTACTGTAACCTCCCAAAGACCTACAACAACTACTAGATTCAATTGAGATTATGAGATTTGCACAAAAAGATTGTTTACTGACAGGAACATGTGGTACTTTAGCTCAACACTTAGAATATGAGTGTTACCGAAGATGATATGGTTAGTTAAATATGAATAAAAATGAATGAGGAGATGCCAGATGTTGTCATGAACATATTTTGCAAGTGCCAGCACCACATACGTGATATGCATATGTAACTGGACTCCTCTGCTAAACTGGCCCTCTCCTTTATATTTAGACTTATGGCGTACTACAGTCACCTAACTCTATCGCCACCACAGCAGTTGAGACATCTACACACTCTGACCATCACCGCCTCACACACCGGATCACCTACGTTCGTAGGGCTCTGTTCCCTGTAAAAACAGTAAACTTTTACAAGAGTTTTGAAAATGATATTAGAAAATAAGCATTACAGGTCAGGCGAGAGTTGGCTCTGGTGAAAGTCTTAACATAATCTTAGAAAAATTACATTTTCTAAAGCGATGAAGAAGGATTCGTAGTAAAGATAAATGTGACTCCTAGTAAAGATATAAGTTTTTACTAGTAAAGATAAAAGTAGCGCAGGGATTTGTGGCTTTACGGCCCCTCCTCATCAACAGAGTCAGCACAGGCAACTTTCCCAGGCGGCAGGTTTACACACAAGCAGCTCTTATCTGTCAAATCAGCATTAGCGTACTCAAGTGCGACTGCACGCAGCAGAGGGAGACAAACGCAAAGATTCCTTCACATATGCTGCAATCCAGAACTGGCCTTTAATTTCAGAGTAATATGCACTAATCTACTGTAATGCAAGTAGATAACAAAGTTCTTACTTTTCTGACCTTTCTGGCCCCATTTTAAGACCTAAAAATGGAGGTAATGCAGGATAAACAACCGCTCCACCTGTCTAAATCTTAGCTAAGCTGCTGGAAACATAAATGAGCCCAAACAATAATAGATTCTTATTCTTAATAGATTCTTTAATACTAAGCTTTCAGACTGTCAGACCTTCATCAGAGCTTTTTTTTAATCCTCTTCTGAGATGTTTGTTGTTTTCTCATAGATATCGGGATATCTGATTTATGATAGCTTAAGCCTGATGCTTTTCATAGCCCCATTTACTATGTGATGTATGTATGATATTATTATTAGGTGCTTTGTGAACTCATGTTTTTGTTTTTACTTTCTATATTCACTGTGCTCTTTGTATTCTGATAAAAGGTGGAGCCTCTACCACCACCAGGAGTTCTGCATACTACCAGTGATGAGTAAAGGGAGTGGTTATTTCTACTAGCCTGTCCTTTGTTGAGTAATGTCTGCTCTGATGAAGGTCTGACAGACTGAAAGCTTAGTATTAGTAGAATCAAGTGAAATACCACATAGATGTAAGTGTGCAGAAATCATTTCTATTATCTTTAAGACCCAAAAATGGAAAAATGAGAAATGTATCTAACGACCACAGAAATAAGAACATTTGTTTAGTAGGACCTATTATATTTCCAACATATTTAATACCGTACCTTACCTATTTAGCACTATATCAGACAAGTAAGTCAGAAGTGGAAGATTCTGCCTACATAGGGAAAAATCAAGAGCTTGTCAGTTTCAGTGAGCATATATATGAGCCAGCAGAAGGAGGTGAAGGCTGTACCTTGCCATAGTAGGACCCTGCAGTAGGACAGCTGTTTGAAGACTTGCTACCACGATGGACATCAAGTTGGGCAGCAGCTGCTTCTTTTTGCTACACACACACACACACACACACACACACACACACACACACACACACACACAGGCACCAGCTTGTTATCGTAAGTGCTGAAATTCAATGGAACGTCTGCACAGGATGCAGTGATTTCAACCTATTGTGCTGGTTGTTTATTAATTTAACATCTGACAGAAAATATTGTTGCATGTACAAGTTTTATTATCTTGTTATCTTGTTGCTCTTCCTTTTTCAACATTTTTGTAGAAGTCTAATCCTACATAAAGAAATAAATAAAAATGAAAAATTAGATATTAGTGTGAGTAATAATAACTGTATGTCATGGAAATAACACCTCTGAATACAGCTGCAAAAATTAGTACATTAATCGATTAGTCGACTGACAGAAAAGTAATCGCAAATCATTTTGATAATCAAATTAATTTTTCATGTAAAAGTGTCAGAAAATGCTCAAATGCGGAGATTTTTATATCATATTAAATTGAATATATTTGGGTTTTGGACTGAGGTACTGAGATGGACATTTTTCTGACATTTTATAGACCAAATGATTAATCGAGAAAAATTTTAATCTTACAAAATGTTAAGAAAAATAGTGTGGAACGAGTTGACACCATAGCAAGACACTGCAGAGCATTTTACATCTGATCAAAATAACTCGGACCAGAAGTGTGCATGTTGAAGCCTATCTCAGTTTAAACAGACACACACCCTCGTATCCAAACAGTGTGTGCCACAGAATACGGGCAAAGCCCTTACAATCATTTATTTCAATTCAAAGGTTATCGTGTGCAGCCTATGCCAAGTTTTAAGGAGCGTTCAGCCGTACACATTCAGACAAGTTATGCTGGCTTACTACAGTAAATGAATGCATGCAGCGTCTCTACAGGTGCCAGGCTTTACTCTAGTGTTACTGAAGTGTATAGCCAGAGGGTCAAACACAAAAGAGAGTTGAAAAAGGGTGAAAAGTAACAGATGTACTCACAAGACTGCACCAGTACATTGCATACGCCATGAGGGATCAGGAGGGTAGCCTACTGGAGAAAACCAACCATGAAAAGTGTCTACCCTGCACTGTCACTCTCTCCTGTCCTCACCACAAGATCTTTTCTCTCATGCCTTCCCAAACAGTGAGCCACTCCCCAAACACTTCTGATAGTTACGACACTGATCCGGCTGTAGTGTAGCCGTCTTCTGACTCAATGACAATGATGAAAATCCATTGTATTCTCATAGGATATCTGGCTCTTCCGCATTACCAAGGAGGAATCAAGCACTGACCTGTCTATATATACACACACACCAACACCCCTTTCACCTCCCTCATCACATATTTCCAAAGAAGGAACTTCATATTGTTTCCAGCTAAAACACACACTGCTGGGAGGGTTGGCCACAGAGTTTGATCTCTGTTTGGAGAACCACACGACCATCAATAGCTTTAAAAGCTACTGGCAACGTCCTGTATCGATTGACCGATGCTGCTGATTATAGGCAAGGTTAATCGATCTGCAAAGATAAGCGACATGCCACAATTACGCATATAAAATACATAGCTTGTACACGTGTATTACAGTGTATATGCGTTTATGGAAACTATTGCATTGCAGCCATTTGGGTATTATTTGCATTTATAAAGCCAATCCCCGTTGCTCCGTATGTGTGGCATGCAATAAACTTACTTCATTTGCCTCCTTTGGGTGTTTATGGTGACCATGGCCTCTCCTCTTGTGTGGCATCTTTACGAAACACGAGTGGTTGGACTTTTTAAGTTTCCTTGTGCGCCCTCAATCCTCTGCTGGGAATCTGAGTCTACGAGCTGATCTGCCCCTTGGAGCAAAATAAGTCGCCCCTCCCGCTGAGAAAACTTTCGCCTTTGATGGTTGATCGAAAGTTGAGCTGAAAAAGCAAATGTTTTCGCAAAAAAGCGTGTGTATTTAAGGAGTTGCAGCAAGTAAGATGTTGTACTTTATCAGGTTATTTCTGGATCAGGTACAGTGGACAGACTAGTCCAGACACCACTAAAATACACAGATTTGACACAGATATGATCATATGTGAGGTAAGAGGATAAAAGTGTGAATTATAAACTGCGTCATGCAGCGCATGTGAGGATATATTCGTGTAGCCTGTTGTTTTGCGTGCTTGAAATCAACATTTAACACAGGAAGAACCCAAAAACTGGACTTTTTTCCTTCTTTTTGGGTATGATGAGACACGCCCCACAGCCCAGGGAAGAGTTGACTCACCGCTGCTGCTGTTATCCTTTTTCCTCTCAGGAAGCTGGTGTCTTTATTCGGCACAACGCTGCCCTCCGGTGGCGGAGAGAGGGGGAAACAGCATCTAATGTAACCAACTACATTATTTCAAAGCACATTTATACTGATAGATAGAAAGTCCTGGTATCCCAATAGCTTTGTTTTCATTCTGGATGTCACCTAAAAAGCCCGTGGGACCAGGAGTCTCAACGGCTCGCTCTCAACATGGCGCCGGCGAGGCTGCGGCTGGTAGCTCACGGTGCAAACTATGGCCAAATGACAGAGGTAACAAAGGTACGGTCGAAATTCCACATTAACATGCTATTTAGTACGTTTAAACAGTATGTGGTATATTTTAGTATGTTCAAAACCTTGGTATTAAATCAATAGTACGGGAATTGTGTACTATTTCCGGTGAAATACGCAAGGCTGGGCCATAGACAGGTGGTGCCTTCAAGTGAAACTCGTGAACTAGCGTTTACAACATGGGAAGTCTGAACACATCATGCGTTGCGTCAAGTGATTAAGGTGTGAGAAGACCGCAACTAATCAGCGGCAATATCAACGTTACTATCACAGTCTAGAAGCCACACAGGCTAACAGTTTAGCAAGCTAGCAAGTGGCTAACATTATGCAGTAAATGTGTAATGACAAAGGAAAAAGATGAGGTCTTTGGTAATACCAACATTTTCCTCAGACTTATTATAAAATTACAATATATTAAACTATTATGCACTGAAAAAATAAACATCCATGGGAGTAACTCGGAGCTTTCAGAAACTTTCCTCTTCTGAGGTTATGAATACCACATGAGGGGGGCGTTCATATGGATCCAAATGGCAAAGCCGATAAACACGACCCCATATGAAGGCACCAATATATATATGTATGGTGCCTTCACATGGTGTCGGGTTTTACCATGTTTACAAGTGCAAAGTTCACGACCTGATGGCACGACCGGGTTCCACCATTTCTCACATCAACAAACGTTGATGTGAGAAATGGTGGAACCCGTGGAAGTTCATTTTCTCGGGTCATAATAAGTTATTATTGTACAGTATATTGTCATTTTAGTCATATATTGTTTTTCTTGAGTCACACAAATTATCAAATGTTGTGACAGTAATTTTATAATATATGAGGAAAATGTTGATATTCTCAACAACCTCACCTTCCTCCTCTGTCATTATTCCTTTACATGTCCTTCATTATGCTACCCACTTGCAAGCTTAAAACTGTTAGCTTCTGTGGCTTCTAGACTCAGACAGTAAGGTTAATATTGCCATTGATTAGCTGCAGTGTTCTTAACTACTTAACCACTTGAACACAACCCATGTGGTGCTCAGGGCATGGGAAGTTGTAAAGACAACATGCAGGGGGTTAAGTACATGAGTTTGGACATTGCCATTTCTCTGGATAAAAAGCACTGTAACATCTACATTTCTCAACCGATTTTAATGTCATTATTACATTAAAGTGTTTATGATCTATGTGGAGTAGAAAAATAAATGTTTATGTCCAGTCACACTTAGAATCTTGATAGTTACGCTATAATTGCTGCAAAGAAAAACTAATTCAGCACTTCCTGTGAGCACACAGACTTGTTCATTGTCATGTATCTCTGTTCTCAGTTCAGACAGCGCTGATGTCGGTGATACAGGGAGAATGAAAGTGATGAATTGCCCATTAACAGTGTCCATCACTGTGATGCCCTTCAGAGACAAAGTCTACATGACCTTCACACCTCCTGATAGCAGCATGAACCCCATCACATCCCCACAGAAAGAGTCTATCACCTGCAGAGCGAAGCCAATCAGGATGACACCAGAATGACATTTTAACAGCATCTTCAGATAACAGGTGACATTTGTACAACGTTGGTTGAGCTTTGTTGACATGAATGAATGAAACTCCTCTTAACCTTTGCTACTTTTCTTTCCAGTATTACTCATATATGCAACAGCTGAAACATTTATACAGTGATTCAAACAATCAATGCAGTGTTGGTGCCCCCCCCCCCAACACATCACTGCCTCTGCCTTTAAGCATTATGCTGCTCTAGTAGTAGTAAATAGTTTTAAGGTAAAAATAAAGATTTTTATTTTCAGAATAACTGTATTTATTGGAATATAAATAATCACTTGGTCCTTGATGTTGTTGGCTTAAATGTGTTTAGTCAGTTTCACTATAATTTATGCTTTTATTAACAAATAAGTGCAGCCAGGCAGATGAAAAACTGTGAGAAAGAAAATGAAGAAAATGAGGAAAGATGCCCACCGGCATTTTTTAAGAATTGTTATTATTATTATTGTTTTAGAGGGCAATCAGCGCCCCCTAAAGGTAATGCCTATATGGCTTATGCCTAAACCAGCCCTGGACATATCCACTGTCTCAGTTATCGCTAGAAGAGCAATAAATCTGAACAAATAATGGCCTTTATCAGAGTTTAATGCAAATTAAAGTTTCTAAAGAGGCTACTACTACTCTACTCTGTTTAAAGTGTTTGTTTTTAATTTATTTTTTACTGGCTTGGGACGCACAATACAACTGCCGGGGTATGTTTTGAAGTGTTCTATATAAAGTTTATTACTGTTTCTAACTTTAGTAGCAGAAATCCTTCTCTTCTTCTAATATATATTGAATAAATATGTGACTGTAGAAACACATATTACTTGCATGCTTTAACATCTTTTGAACCCTGATTATACCTTTAAAATCTCCTTTAAATTACTTCAAAATTAGCAAAATGTTTCCTCTCTCTCTCAGAATGGAAAACGTATATTCTGTGTCTGGCTGAGGCTACATGATACTTTCATCATGATAAACAAAATTAAGCCCAAAATGTTGTCTCTGTGGACTTTGCAGTGTTGACGAGAATTTAAATCCCAGTTCAATGTGTTTGATTATTTCCACACAGCATGTTTTAGGAAAAATATCCCAACTTGATGACAGTTGTATTCCAGTATAGCACCGATCAGAGCATCCTGAAATAAATCAAAAATAAATAAATCTGACACAGTTCAACATCAGTGTTTATATTATAGCAACTCTTGTTTCTTGATTTGTCTTACACAGTTTCTCTTTGATGGTCACAGAGACAATAAAGATGACAAAAGGACGGGGTCGGCATGGCAACCGTGCATCTTTGTTAGGTGTTACATGCAGCAGACTTCACAGGGTTTGTGGCTGAGTTCACTGGTGTCATGTGTCTCTCTTACTTCACAATGATGTGTTTCATGACCATATTAGACTACATTAATTAAATCACTTTGAATATGACTTTATTATCAAACGTTTTTTATATTTTGTCTGAGGATTTTGAAAAATATTAAACTGCATGTAATACAAAACACCAAACCAGACAGTAACGTATCAGTATACAAGGTGAAAATTGCCAAGAAGCTGCAAAACACTGTATTAAAAAAAAAAAAAATTGAATGCTTTCTTTATTGAGCTCATGCTCGTTAACAAAGGTACAGATACATAGACAAAAAGAAAAGAAAAGAGAAATAATTACATATGCATTTCATAATGCCAGGATTTGTGTTTATCCATCCATCTTCAACCGTTTACCTCGTTAGGGGTTGTGGGGGGGCTGGAGCCGATCCCAGCTATCCAATCTTATCTTAACTAAAGTATATCATTACATCAAACATATTTACTTTATCATTCATCTTAAGTTTCTATTGTAGAAAGCTGACCACATCCATTCAGATCATTTTTGTATGTAAACAGTGAAAGAATAGATTGGAAATATTGTCTATATCAAGTCCACAGAAATCACTCTTGTTATCAGTATCCAGCTTGAATCTTTCCAGTTTTACTGGGTAAATTCTATGTAATATCTTGAAAGCCACTTCAAAACACTGTTATTGTCACTGAACTACAAATGTGCGGTGATATCAGTGGGAAGTGCAGTTGAGGTCTTCACATCTATTTGCCACACCTAATTGAGCTGCTGTCAGTTGAGGTGGCTGCAGTCGATGTAGCTTCATCTGCGTCATCCTTCACCTAAAAGCCGGAGCTTTCCTTCACCGTCTGTCTCTGGAGCTGGAAAAGTAATTAGCTGACGAAACACGTTCAGACCTCTGACCCCATTTGATGGAAATGATGTGTGCGTTGCTCTTGTGTGTTGTGTGTGTGTGTGTGTGTGTGTGTGTGTGTGTGTGCCTCACAGTGGAATAATGAAGGCCGGATGAATGATCTCAGACCACTGTATTGTGAAACACACACCCTCACAGCTCAGCGGTAAGGACACAGGGTGATGAGAATCAGTGAAAACAAAGTCAAACATTCACTGCCCTGTAATGAAACCATGAGGTTGTCCATCCTGCTAATACTTCTGCTCTTCACCTGTGTGTTTCCGTGTGACTCAGTGAGTGCTGCGGTCAAAGCAAACAGTTGTTGCTAGGTAAGCGAGGATTATACTGCAGATGTGGTGCAGATCTGTTTACACATGGCCAGGCGACCAAAGGTATTAGTTACTATCAGTTATCAGATAAGTTCAACTCACAATGACCAACAAGCTCACTAGACAAATATTGTACCTCTGAATTAAACTGACCTTTTGTATAATAATGCTTTATCTATCCATCTATACAGTTTATATCTGTGGATCACTTTAAACCTGTGAAACCAGAACACACTACTGTTTTCATCAGAAAACAACTCAGTCAGCATCTGATGCTGGCGATAGCAGTCGTAAAAGCCTCTGAACAACTGCCTGCAAGCACGGTTTGATTTAGATTAATAAAATAACAGCAGGATATAGTTTACATTTTGTGATAAAAAAGCAATGTATATTAAAAACATTTGAATGAAACTTTAAATTTTTATAATGCTATCAAATTGAGGTATATAGTCCTCATAAACCCACCAAACCTGATGCTGTTGAACTAAATGAGATGTGGTTACTGGAGTTTGAGTCCTTTTTGAGTTTTTAAATTCACCTTGAACATGTTTTCTATGTAACGGTATTCTGGAAGAAAAGGCATGATCCTTAACTCTCAGTGCTGCATGATGTATACCATTATTTTCATTTATAAACTATATTTTACATCTATAAAATATAGTGTATTTTTGAGTATATATATACACACATTATACAGTATATATATATACAGTATATATATATATATATATATATATATATATATATATATATATATATATATATATATATATATATATATACATTATCAGATATACATACAGTACATATATAAAAGAATACATTTTTCTAACAGTGCTAAGAGGTCATTAGGAACACATTATCTTTGTTATATATTAATTGAAAATCTTTTTGTTATCCTGTATTGTTGTAACAGCAGCTGCTGTGATGAGTGATCTGTTTGGTTTCAGTTTCATCACCTGATGACCATCTGTGGTGATAGAGGGGAGCTGTCCATGGTGCTGAAACATCCCTCTGTCTTTGTGTCTCTATCTATCTATCTATCTATCTATCTATCTATCTATCTATCTATCTATCTATCTATCTATCTATCTATCTATCTATCTGTCTATCTATATATCTATCTATCTGTCTATCTATCTACCTGTCTATCTATCTATCTATCTATCTATCTATCTATCTATCTATCTATCTATCTATCTATCTATCTATCTACCTGTCTATCTATATATCTATCTATCTATCTATCTATCTACCTGTCTACCTGTCTACCTGTCTATCTATCTATCTATCTATCTATCTATCTATCTATCTACTTGTCTATCTGTCTATCCACCTATCTATCTATCTATCTATCTATCTATCTATCTATCTATCTATCTATCTACCTGTCTATCTATCTATCTATCTATCTATCTATCTATCTATCTATCTATCTATCTATCTACCTGTCTACCTGTCTATCTATCTATCTATCTATCTATCTATCTATCTGTATGTCTATCTATCTACCTATCTATCTGTCTGTCTGTCTATCTGTCCGTCTGTCTGTCTATCTATCTATCTAGGACACCTCATACTGATACACATTTAGTATATATAGTATATATACTGTAGTGTATATATTATTTATAGAATATACAGTTTATATACTGGAGTGTATATAGTATTTATAGTATATATAGTATATTTACTGTAGTGTATATAGTATTTATAGTATACTATATGTAAGGTAGTTACTGAAAGGCGTCACAATGTGTTACTGTTGCGCTGTGCTAGAGCCTCACCTGAAGCCCCGGTGGCACGAGTATGTGGATGCAATGACACACGCCTACAACTGCACATGCCATGATTCAACAGCATATACACCATACTACCTGATGTTTGGCAGGCATCCCAGGCTCCCTGTCGACTTGATCTTTGGGCTCCCAACCGCTAATGAGCCATGTGGATATAGTGAGTATGTCCAGACTCTGCAGGACTGCCTATTGCAGGCCTACACCCAGGCTAATCAGACCTCTCGCCAGATCAAGGGACAACAGAAAAAATACTATGACCAAAAAGCAAAGAGTCAAGTTTTCAGCCCAGGTGACAGAGTCCTTGTTAAAGTTTGTCAGGTGGAGGGGCGGCAGAAACTGGGAGACAAGAGTGCGACAGAAACTGGGTGTATGTTTCTTCCAGTGGAGCAGGCTGGTGAGGTGACAAGGGAGGAGGCTGAGTCAGACACAGCAGAGGATTGTGAGATGAGGGACACAGAAGACACTGAGGAGCAGACTGGTGAAGTGACAGTTGAGGAGGTTGAGTCAGGTACAGCAGAGGGCTGGGAGGTGAACAACATGGAGGAAACTGTGGAGATAGCTTTATTGGGGACAACAAATGGACAAGTTGAACACATAGGAATGGAGGGAGTGGGCATGGAGGCAGGACAAATGAGTGAAGGAGGGGAGGAAAATGGAAGTGTCAGGGCCACCAACTCACCTACTGGACCCAGCGATCCAAGGAGAAACCTGCCAAGAAATCGACGTCCCGCAAAGAGACTGTCTTACGAGTCACGAGTCTTGGAGTCAGAGGAGGACCAACGGAAAATAGAAAGGGGAAGGAAGTTGTGGCAAAGGGCCAAAGCACGAAGACCTGCAGGTCATGTGTCACACAACAAAGCTAGTGCACCCACCTAGATAGGGGATGCATGCACACATTCTTTATGCCACACTTTCATTCATCCATCATATGTTGTACGGGACTGTACCTATTGTCTGTGTTCAGTGGGTGGCCCTTGTTTTATTTTGTTTGGTCTGATGACTGGGACGCCATCAATTAAAGAAGGGGTGGATGTAAGGCAGCTGCTGAAAGGTGTCACAATGTGTTACTGTTGCGCTGTGTATTCCTTTGGGAATCCAGAAGTTAATGTTGGTCCCTTACAGGACACCATAGTGTTTGGTTTTTGTCCGTGCAGGTCTTATCCTGATTTAATGTTTCACCTGATATTCTCTGAAGGTTCTCCGTAACTTCCGGCATCAGCTTTAAATATTGTCACTAAAAATGTCCATCCAGTCAATTGTTTAACCAACCTGTTGGTTAGGATGCGACTGTTTGAGGAGTGTGTGATGACTTTTTATGTATGATTTGAATGTAAATATCAGCCGTGATTTGGGCTCGGCTTCCGGGTTTGAGAGCAAAACTGGTTCATTGAATGTCAAGTTATTATTCGTGCAGCGTAATTAGACTCTGCCGTCTTTGCTTAAGTGCCTTAATGATTATGCATGTAGCGGAGCAGCTCTTTATTTTTGATCTCTTGGTATTATTTTTATATTAGATGTTTTATATTATTTTTATATTAGATGTTTTATATTATTTTTTGTACAATGTGCGCACCAACACGGAAATTAATTGTAATGTTTCACCTGATATTTACTGTAGTGTATATTGTATTAGTATATACTGTCGTGTGTATAGTATCTGTTATGTAGGATTCATCTTTATTGTTGTACCTCCTCCCTGTGTCTCCTCCTCCTCCTCCTCCTGGGATATTTTTAGTCGGATCCCCGCCCCCCTCCTCCTCCTCCTCCTCCTCGCTCACACCTTCTCCCCCCGGGACTCGAACACACATCTTACCTAAAGGTAGACGACAAACTGACGTCAGAGCATCCGTAATTTGACGTGTGTACACCCCCCATCATCTCGACCACACACACACACACACACACACACACACACACACACCAGGCACAGACCAGCCCTCCCCATCACCAGTGTTTCCTCTCCATCCTCAGCGATCCAATAACGCGCAGTTTCTCTCCCTCCATCATCTCAGCCAGCTGTTTAAGGAATAAACGAGGACATTTATTCATTATCACTATAAACATACACCTCGGAGTTGCGGCTGGTTTTCTTGGGATCATCTAAAAGCATCTTTGTGGGTTTTTTTTCTCATCTGGTTGAATTTCCTCTGAGATGGAAGTGAGATGTCGTCCAGCGGTGATGTGTTGTGTTTTCGCCATCCTCCTCTCCGTGGTTCCCGGGTCGCTGGAGTCCTCTTACGGGGACAGACAGTACCTGAACGAGTGGGCAGTGGAGATCCCGGGCGGACTGGCCGCTGCGGAGGCGATCGCCAGAGAGCTGGACTACAAACTGGTCCGACAGGTAGGCACCAAAGGCACCAGTTTAGACCCGAAGAGGGAAAAAGGCTCATTTTCATGTCTCATTTTAATATCAAACATCTCATTTAACAGCAACAGAGAGCAAAATGTATCATGAAATATTAATGAAGCCTGCAGCCTACAGTGCCAGCTGTTGAGCCAATATCTATTATTCTGTTTGTGTTTGATAAGGCCATAGCTGATGCTTTTTTATGATAGCTCAAAAGCACTGCTCTAAATTAAAAGAGGGTTTAATCAATCTGTGACTCACTGTTTACACACTTCTGATAACTCTGCTTCTCATTTCCCCTGTTCCCTATACATCCCTGCATGTTTGTCCCCCAGCATTTCAGACTACAAACACATTATGAGTTCAGCCTGAGTCATTGATATGAAACCTGTAGCTCTGGACAGCAGTGGTCAATGATTAACAGAGCCATCATGGATACTGAGGCACACCGGATGCTGTCTTCTTCCCATAATCACACACATTTCAGTTTTCATTAGGGCTGGTCAGTTAAAATAGTTAATTAATTAATCATGTGATTGCTCATAGTTAATCAATTGATCTATTCAAAATGTACCTTAAATGGAAATTTATCAAGTATTTAATACTCTTGTCAACATGGGAGTGGAACAGTATGCTGCTTTATGCAAATGTATGTATATATTTATTATTGGAAATCAATTAAAAACACAAACCATGCTAAATATTATTGAGAAACCCTCACAAGTACTGCATTTAGCATAAAAACTTGACAATGACTTGCCTCAAACTGCATGTGATTATCATAAAGTGATCATATCTGTAAAGGAGAGACTCGTGGGTACCCATAGAGCCCATTTTTATTCACATATCTTGAGGTCAGAGGTCAAGGGTCCCTCTGAAAATAGCCACACCAGTTTTTCGCGCCAAAATGTAGCGTAACTTTGGTGCGTTTTTGAGCGTTCTTCTCGACAAGTTAACATGACATGGTTGGTACCAATGGATTCTTAGGTTTTCTAGTTTCATATGATACCAGTATCTTCACTCTAGAAGAAGAAGAAGAAGAAGATCTACCTTTATTAGTCCCACAGTGGGGAAATTCAATTTACACTCTGTTTAACTTATACATGGTACATGCACACAAACACACACACACATGCAGTAATGGAGAGATGTCAGAGTGAGGGGGCTGCTCCTGACAAGCGCCCCGAGCAGTTGGGGGTTTGGTGCCTTGCTCAGGGGCACCTCGGCAGTGCCCAAGAGGTAAACTGGCACCTCTCCAGCTACCAGTTCACACTCAGTTTTTTTGGTCCATGTCGGGACTTGAACCCGTGACCCGCTGGTTCCCAAGCCAACTCCCTACAGACTGAGCTACTGCCGCCCCCCTCTAGCTTTAAAACAAGCTACTACCTCTGAAAGATCGATTGCATCAATGCATTAAACAATTTGTCACGTTATTATCACGTTAACTTTGACAGCGCTAGTGTCTTCTGTCCAAAGCAATTTAATAAAGCCTCCAACAAAAATACTGTGGAATGGACACGTTGTTTAGCATCAGTCCATAGCGTGAATGTGGACATGACATGCTTTATGTTGTAAGAAGGGGTGTAAGAATATATGGACACACATGAGTATCACGCTATTATGTTGTGCAATACGTTGTCGATCCTCCAAAATACTGTATTGGTTTTTAATTAACCTCTCAAATCCCAAGTCTGATGCTATTCGATGTTTTGGAGGTTGTAGCAGGTTTTAAAGATTGAGTGAAGATACTGGCATCACATGAAACTAGAAAACCTAATGAAACCATTGGTACCAATCATGCCATAGTAGTTTGTCACAAAGGAGGAGAAATAACGCTCCAAAGTTCAGCTAAATTTTGTTGTGGAAAAACTGGTGTCTTTTATTTGTATGCAGTTTAAATATGTTGTTTTTGCCTATTCAGGAATGACAATGAATTTGGTGTGATTTTTACATTGTGACAGTTTTACTAAAATTATAAATAAATCTAAAAAAATCAAAATACATGTATTGCCTTGCTTATAGTATCGCAATATACTGAATCGTTACCTCAGTATCATGAAATGACTCTTATCACCAGATTCTTGCCAATACACAGAACCTATAGGCCCTGCACATTGTACTTTGTTTTTCAGTTAAAACAAATGAAAATAAAACCTAAAAATACTGAATGTCTTCCTGTAATTTGATATGTTTACCATCCACTTAATAGAAAACACCACAATGTAGGTGTTGCTCCCCCATAAAATGGATTCCAGAGGCTTTTTGTGAGAGATAATAATGTTTCCAGACCTGTGCGACAGGCCTCAGCCACCAGATGGCTGGTATTATGTCACTTCCCATCAAATATTCAGCCCGTCTCATGCCTTCCTCTCTGCAGATCGGGGCCCTGGAAGACCATTTCTTGTTCAAACACCGCAATCATCCTAGCAGAATGAAACGGAGCGCCGGTCACATCACCAGGCGGCTGTCGGAGGACGACCGGGTGAGTGGCCACTTTTCTCTGTCATCAGCTCTGTACTGCTCTGCGCGCCATCAATCAGTCTCATTTTAAAGAAATGCCTCCTGTTGTGTGTGTGTGTGTAGGTGCTGTGGGCAGAGCAGCAGTACGAGAAACGTCGCAGCAAGCGAGCTTCCCTCGGGGGGTGCAGGGACTGCCCTGTGGATAAGCTGTTTGATGATCCCATGTGGAACCAGCAGTGGTACCTGGTGAGTCTCCAATAGGGCTTCAATACGTATCACATAACACTAACAACACAAAGAGATTAAAACTGTTTGCTGCAGCCTTGATTGAGAAACTACACAAGAAATTCAACAAGTGGCTCCACAATTAATCTAGTTCTTACTGGCTTAAAGATGCCTGTACACATTTTAGAAAATATGTGAACACTGTGTCCTTTCAAGAGCTCCAAAAACTGCAGATTTCAGTTGATATCCAGCCTACTGGTCATATGTTGCATACTTCTGTTGAGCCTTCTGTTTGCGTGCAGCTGGTCTGGTCTCTCCTGAGACTCCCTTAAGCGCTGTGAGTGCTGGACAGCTCCACACTGTCCACGCAGCTGTCCTCACAAGGCCTCTCACAGGAGGACACTGAGTGTGTGTGCAGCATATGTGCGTTGCATGGGCACAGGGCTGTGCCGTAAGTTTGCATGCATGTGTGCAGAAGTGCACAAAAAACATGAAAACAATGAAACAATAGCATGCTATCAAGCAGTTCTAGCCCAAAGAGCCATTTGCTTAATTGGTCACACAGTCCGTGTGGAGATAAGAGGAGTGGAGAGACGATAATCCAGCAGGATGGGTGAGAGTAGAGCAGCGTGCATTAAGTCCCAATTTACCCTGAATGGGATGATTTAGCCCAGCGAGGCCAAGTAGAAGCAGAGAACAGTAGATTGTCACAGATGTGCTTCCAGATCCATTACTGACACTTTCACGTTATCCTGACCGCATGCTGACCCCGACATTCACCACTTTGCATGACATCTTTACTCACTTTGATCCATAAGATCAGAATGAACTCAGCGACTGTGTCTTTGACTACAACACATGCTGTACATACTACAGTTGCTGCAGTTGGACGCCTTTGAGGGAAAATAAAGTGACTATTTTGGATGCTGCATATATTTTTAATCTTACCAGATCAAACTAGCCTCAAGTTATTTCATTAGCTCTGCAACTCTGCAATCTGTAGATTATTTTTTTGATTAATTGAATAATCATTTGGTCTATAATAGGGCCATACATGATATTGAACCATGATATTTAATAATAATAATATAATAACATAATAATATGATAATATTGTGTAAATAATCCAGTGCCTGTTACTCCACATTTTTGTACAGTTGGTCATAATCTCTCTCCATCTCCTTGTACATTTGCCAAAAAGAGAGACAGCGAGCACAATAAACAATGTTAAAGATGAATTTGACTGACTGAATAATATTGTCGGCAGCCCTAGTCATGAAATGTCCCATGTCAGAAAAATAGTGAAAATAGTGGATAATCGAAACATATGTAATTTACAATGACATAAAATGTCAAAAAAGCTCCTAAAAAATTATTTAAGCAATCAATTATCAAAAAATTGCTGATTTCTGTTGATTGTCTAATTGAATAATTTATTAATTACTTAACAGCACAATCAGTTGTAATTATAACCAAGTATTATAATAATAATATGATAATGTAATAATGTAATATAATATGCAACAATACAGTATATTCATACCAACATGAAACAAATACCATTCATCTAATTTATATTCAAGCAATTTATAAAAATATATATATAGAGAGAGAGATAGTTTTGCATCGCACCTATTTAGTTTCAAATTGCTTGACCTTTTAATATATATTACACATATTTATATATTTAATTATACATATAAAACTAAGAAGTCAATTAATATTATATATTGTATTCACCACAATCTGTTAAACTGTAGGAACCAGATATGATCTATGATATCATTTATCGCTCCACATCACAGGGATTAATGGGTTAATCACTTCAGAGCTGATCAGTCATTAACTGGATCAGGCTGATGTGGACGTGTGGTGCGTCAGTGTTGTGCTGTTCAGGAGCACTAGAGGCACGCCCATGTGCTCATAATGGGGATCCATAAATAAACAATAAACAGCAAATATTCAGGAGAAAGAGGCAGATTCACATCAGCATCCACTTCTCCGCACCTGCGCTAACCCAACATGAGTCACACGCTTGCGGGGAATAAGAAAACAAATTGAGATGAATCATTTTTGCCGATGAGGGATGATGACACTAATGGAATTGGCCTTAAAGTGCCGCTTAGTGTATTTCCACATCATGCCCATGCCTGCCTGTGTCACTGCAAGAGCCACGTTATAGTTCATATAAATAAATAAATAAAAAAGCATCGTGAGTCATTCTCCTTGTCTGTGCAGCAAGGACAAAATAGAAACGCTGGAAAGAAAAAAAAAAGGGTTTCAGGTGTCTTTTACATCTTTTTACAACAGCTGCTATGCGGTGATGTTATTTTCTTGTGTGCAAATGAAGACACACACACGATAACGAGGGAAAAGGGGTAGAGGAGGACAACGGGCATTGGCAGCCGTGATGACATCAGAGTGAGGGTGGAGCTGGGCCAGAGAGCAGGATGAGTGTCTTTATCTATCACGAGTGGGAGCCCGATAATTCAATCAGGCAGTGACTCATATTTGTAGCTTGAAATTGTTCCTGCCTGCATGGCTGTGTGCGTGTGTGTGTGTGTGTGTGTGTGTGTGTGAGAGAGAGAGAGAGAGAGAGAGAGTGTGTACAATTGTCAGTTTGTGTTAACTGTGCATCAAGGGATCTCATTGCGCTCTGGCATGTGTGTCCACTCCCTCGTTTTATATGCGAAAAGCTGCAGAGAGTCTTGCATAAGCTGCTGTTGTGTGTTTGCCGTGCACCATTAAAATCTAAGCATGGCAGGCCCACCGAGAGCCCCTCAGCTGCCACCAGCATCAACAAGTGACTCATTTGGTGTTACACCAAAGCAGGCAAGCTGCAGATATGAGCTGGAGTGAAATCTCCTTTAGCAAATTGCCATTGAAACACATTGTGTGAAAGTGTGACATCTGCTGTGTGTTTACATTGAGATTTGTGTGGAGCTGGAACTGATATCCAGAGAGAGAGAGAGAGGGGGGGTAAAGATGCTGTACTGAGAGGATGGGAGTGAAAACAGGGAGTCAAAGAGGGAGCTAAGGAGAGGAGAAAAAGGCGATACATCACAGGGATGAGTCATGTCTTGGGGTGGCGTTCTGCAGTGTCTGTGCATGATGCGCAAAGAGCGAAAGAGCAATGTGAGATCTTTTTTTAGTCTTAGCTCTGAATCATACTCTTCCCAAAGCAAGCAGGTCCCTCACTCCCTGCTGAGCTTCCATTTAAAACAGGCTCGGCGCCCCCCTTCACTCGCTATATTTCATAGCCTCGGAGATGCATTTCTAAATAATCCGACAGGGGGATTGAAAGTGAGTCGAGCCAGAAGAACTGTGGGTTGATACACAGCACATAGGCACTGTAAAAAGCCTTGTGGGTGAATCAGTAATGCTGCTGTATAAGACAACACAATGACCCATATCATTATGACCTTCTGGCAGCAATCTGTCTACAAGTGGCCACACAAAGGAGTGGACTCAACAAGCCAACAAACAAGTAATGAATTTCTGTAAAGGTCAGAGGAAGAACAGGCGAGCTGGAGGACTTTGGCTGACCTTTTTAACATATATGATAATATTTAAAGAGCCAAGTGCTCAGAGATAGAATTACAGATGTGTAATTTTGTCATGTTTATCTTCCAGCAAGACACGCGGACGTCTTCCTCGCTGCCGAAGCTCGACCTGCATGTGATCCCCGTGTGGCAGAAAGGCATCACAGGGAAAGGAGTGGTCATCACCGTCCTGGATGACGGCCTGGAGTGGAACCACACAGACATCTACTCCAACTACGTAAGACACCGTTTCCATGGAGACAGCCTCCGTCGTCTGGGTCTGCCGTTGCCACAGCAACACTGCTGGTGACACCTTACAAGGCGATTCATAAAGACAGTAACGCATCTTCGATATGATAAGAGCTTTTTGTGTTTTAATTCGTGGATGCAAATCAGGTGTTTTTTTGCTGTAATGCAAATTTTGCTGAGAATGCATTTAGGGATGCAGAATGTGAAAACATTTTTTTGACAGTCTGAAAGCGGATGCAGATAATTACAAGCTGATGAAAGCGAGCATGACTGAATTGGAGCTCAACAAGGTTTCATTTTGGCATAGTTTCCTCCTGTTGAGAGGGAACTCTAAAAGTCTTAAAAAGCCCCATCTGTGGTTTGGTTTCAAACAGTGCTGCTGCTCTCAGAAGCCGCCGCCTCGCCTCTCCAAAAGAACGGAAGGGGAAGAAAGGGATCGAGGGAGGGAGAGAGGCAAATCATGTATGACAACAGGGCTGATGGAAACAAGTCCCACTGTAATTAAGTTAACGCTGATTAATCAAAGAGGCTCAATCAAGCGAGACGCTCATCCTCAACAATAAAGGCGTGTGAGCGGCTGCATTTGCATGACTTAATAGCAGTAATTCCAAAATGACAGGCACGGGCAGCTGATTTAAATCGCATATTAAAGCTGTTACTGTGAACCAGAAACTGAGAGGAAGCTTTCATTCTGACTTCGTCTTTAATAAGAACATCATTTGTGATCATTTGTGACATATATATGTATATCTATATATATAGATATACATATATATGTATATATATATATATCATGTGACATATTTATGTCACAAATGATCACAAATGATATATATATATATATATATATATATATATATATATATATATATATATATATATATATATATATATATAATATATATATATACATATATACAGTACATACATACATATATATTATTATTATATGTATGTTATTAAAGTAAACATCTAAAATAATAAATCAAATAAAATGATTATTTTTAATCTTGTCAAAGTTAATGTGATAATGACGCGTTAACGCAAATTTAACCACTACTAACTTGTTTAACACGCTACATGCAGCATATTCAGCATTTTTTAGTATGTTGAACTGGGACATAACCTTCAGCCAAAACCGCATTTTCAAGCTATCTGAATGTTTCCAAAGATAGTTGCTGACAAGCGCCCCTTTGTCCTCAGAGTCGTTTAGTATGTGTCCTTTCACTATTTCACTACACATCACCATCATATGTCTCTATGACAGCAGATTGGCTCTGACGAATGTGCGTTTGGAGCATTTGTCGCTGATGTGAACTGACGTCAACCCCTGGTCATTTCCTGTCTGTTGTTTTTAAAGGATGCAGCAGCTAGCTATGACTTCAACGACAACGACCCCGACCCTTTCCCCAGATACGACTCCACTAATGAAAACAAGTGAGTTAAGTGTTGAAAAGTGATATTGTGACATTACCTGGCCATTTTGTGGCTTGGGCTTGGTTATTTCAGGGTACAACCAGGTATAATAATAAATAAGCACTAAGTAGGTTAATTCTCCTGTTTCTCATCTCCAAGTGTTTCTCTCTACCATACCTGAAGTTAATGACTCACCCTCTGATAGCACACACACACACACACACACACACACACACACACACACACACACACATCACTAGCAACCCTGTGCTCTTTTGTTATCGGCATACTCAACAGTTCAAAGCCTATTCTTCCAGATGAATAATTGCAGAGCCCGGAGAATCTCCATGAACCCCGTCATCACGATCAGTATTTTCTGCTTTAAACATGACCATTTTTAATGAGAAGTTATGTAATGAAACGATACAGCGGCCTCCTGTAATGAGGTTTGCATCCTATGAAATAATGAGTAAAACAGCTCAAAATAACCATTACAGAGGAACACAACACAGTGAACTTCCTGTCAAAAGCAGCGCATTTAATGGAGGATTTCTTTTGTGCAGATATACATTTACGTTTGTGCAAAATAGCACCCAATTTTACAGCTCTGACTTGTTGGATGTGTGAAATTGCTGCAGGATTTGTGATTTTAAAAATGAAGTGTATATTGAATATGTGATTTGTTCTCAGACATGGGACCAGGTGTGCTGGGGAGATCGCTATGCAGGCAGACAACAATAAATGTGGTGTTGGAGTCGCATACAACTCCAAGGTTGGAGGTAAGAGCTTTTGTTGTTCTTTTCGTCATTAACTATTTATGCATTTAAGTATGCTACATTACATTAACTGTCATTTATATCTGTCTGTGTGCACACTGTGTTGTAAAATAGAGACTTATGAGAGTAAATGTTTATTATTCTGGTTGTTGACATTGCTATGTGGGATTTAAATGATTATTAATCAAATCAGAGTAAAAGATCATGAAAACTAGAGGCAGAACCTCTGAAAGCCTTTGTTTAGTGGTGAAATGAAACAATTCCTCATTTTCTTACTGTATTACAAGTACAATTTTGAGTTACTTTTATGCTACTTTATACTTCTACTCCACTGCATGTCAGAGGGAAATATTGTATTTTTTACTGCACTACATTTATCTGACCTCTTTAGTTGCTTGTTATTTTGTAGATTACGATTATTAATTCAAAACATTAATCAACTAATAAAAAAAATATTTATTAGCTAATGAACTCATTAATGCATCTCAAATAATAATATAATATTATATAAATTACTTATTGTACTTTTGGTACTTTAAGTATATTTTGATGCGAATACTTTTATACCTGTATTGAAGTAAGATTTTTACTTGTATTTCTGTATTGTAGTATTACTACTTTTACTTGAGTAAAATATCTGCGTTCTTCTTCCACCTCTGCCTTTGTTTTAGTACTAATGACAGAAGTGACACAGTAAAGACATGTTTGGTTTCTGGGCACTGCTATTAGATATCATGGCTGCACATCCCTAAATGTTACTGATTCATTTTTATAGCCAATAGGGATCTGATTTTAAAACCAGATAGTTGCATAATATTACTGTCCTCCAATCAACCCAAACCAGTGGTTTGCAGCATTAAGGCTGCAGCATCTGAAGGGTGGCCAGCTGGTTCTTAGTGCATCTTAAACTATGAATCCTGCTCTCCAAAAACAAAGTGATTATAGTCCTAACTTTTAAATTAAGGGCTTTAATACATTTAATTTTGTTGTTTTCACTTTATTTATTCTAATGAGTTCGTGAATTGCAACATTTGATTTCAATTTTACGTCCTCCCTGAAATATATGGCCATAAATTGTTGATACATCCATGAGTTTTAATACCAGTACTTGATGAACTGGAAGGACAGTTGGAGAGCGTAGACCTCTGCCAAGGTTTAATGCCCTATCTGGCAGTGTTAATGAAAGTGAAGTCAAGTCAGTTTATTTTTCTATAGCCCAAAATGTGGGTGTACAGCGTAACAACGTAATGAAAATAAAACACAGGCAATCCATATGACAAAAATAAATACATATAATGTGAACATAACTGTGTTAGAAAGTGGATCCAGAATAATGTCAATCAGCTTCCCGGCGTCGGCAAACTGATAGAGCCAGCAACACAACCTCCTCTCAACACCTAACAGATAGAGCCAGAGCAACACGACCTCCTCTCAACACCTAACAGATAGAGCCAGCAACACAACCTCCTCTCAACACCTAACAGATAGAGCCAGCAACACAACCTCCTCTCCACACCAAATAGATAGAGCCAGAGCAACACAACCTCCTCTCAACACCTAACAGATAGAGCCAGAGCAACACAACCTCCTCTCAACACCTAACAGATAGAGCCAGAGCAACACGACCTCCTCTCAACACCTAACAGATAGAGCCAGAGCAACACAACCTCCTCTCAACACCTAACAGATAGAGCCAGCAACACAACCTCCTCTCCACACCAAATAGATAGAGCCAGAGCAACACAACCTCCTCTCAACACCTAACAGATAGAGCCAGAGCAACACAACCTCCTCTCAACACCTAACAGATAGAGCCAGAGCAACACAACCTCCTCTCAACACCTAACAGATAGAGCCAGAGCAACACGACCTCCTCTCAACACCTAACAGATAGAGCCAGCAACACAACCTCCTCTCAACACCTAACAGATAGAGCCAGCAACACAACCTCCTCTCCACACCAAATAGATAGAGCCAGAGCAACACAACCTCCTCTCAACACCTAACAGATAGAGCCAGAGCAACACAACCTCCTCTCAACACCTAACAGATAGAGCCAGAGCAACACGACCTCCTCTCAACACCTAACAGATAGAGCCAGAGCAACACAACCTCCTCTCAACACCTAACAGATAGAGCCAGCAACACAACCTCCTCTCCACACCAAATAGATAGAGCCAGAGCAACACAACCTCCTCTCAACACCTAACAGATAGAGCCAGAGCAACACAACCTCCTCTCAACACCTAACAGATAGAGCCAGAGCAACACGACCTCCTCTCAACACCTAACAGATAGAGCCAGAGCAACACAACCTCCTCTCAACACCTAACAGATAGAGCCAGAGCAACACGACCTCCTCTCAACACCTAACAGATAGAGCCAGCAACACAACCTCCTCTCAACACCTAACAGATAGAGCCAGAGCAACACGACCTCCTCTCAACACCTAACAGATAGAGCCAGAGCAACACAACCTCCTCTCAACACCTAACAGATAGAGCCAGAGCAACACAACCTCCTCTCAACACCTAACAGATAGAGCCAGCAACACAACCTCCTCTCCACCATGAAACCTTGAGACAGAACCAGAAATAAGTAAAAAATTTGATGGGCTCTTCCTTGGACCATAATACACCCTTCCATCAAGTTTCGAAACCGAAAACTGCAAACACAACCTTGGCGGAGGTAATAACCAATCGGGTAACTAACTGAGCACTAATAATCTTGCCTGTCTCTGCTCAGGCATCCGTATGCTGGATGGGATTGTGACTGATGCCATCGAGGCCAGCTCTATTGGGTTCAATCCGAACCATGTGGATATCTACAGCGCCAGCTGGGGGCCTAACGATGATGGCAAGACTGTGGAGGGCCCTGGCCGCCTGGCCCAGAAGGCTTTTGAATACGGTATCCAGAAGGTAAAGACGGGCAGTTTATAGTCACACTAAGCCAAAGTGATCTCAGACTGAGGTTCCTAATGGCATCTATTATCTGCAGCAGTGATGGGAATCAGATAGAATAATCAATAAGGACATGTACTCAGCTGCTAGGAATAAAGCCACTCGTCAGTGTAAACAAAGATATACATTGGACAGTTTATGCTGGAATTCCTTGTTCCTTCTTGTCATCTTCAGCTTTCTCTCCGTCTCCTCCTCTGCAGGGCCGTGGCGGGAAAGGCTCTATCTTTGTTTGGGCGTCAGGTAACGGTGGGCGCCAGGGTGATAACTGTGACTGTGATGGTTATACCGACAGCATCTACACCATCTCAATCAGTAGTGCCTCCCAGCAGGGCCTGTCCCCGTGGTACGCTGAGAAGTGCTCCTCCACTCTGGCTACAGCATACAGCAGTGGAGACTACACCGATCAGAGGATTGTAAGTAACTATGCCTGCTGTGTTAGCAGGCAGTTGTAAAAGTAGTAGGTATTGTTGTCGTGTTATTCAAAGTGATCTTAATATGTTAATTTTTTTTTTTTTTATGGTGCCTGCTTTCTTTCAGACAAGTGCTGATTTGCACAATGAGTGCACTCAGACTCACACTGGGACGTCAGCCTCCGCCCCCCTCGCTGCTGGAATATTTGCCCTGGCACTGGAACAAAAGTATGCAACACAGCACCTGCTGCTCACAGTCTGCATGTGATATTCTTAATGCAAATCACAATGGATTTAGTCATTTGACTCTTCTATATCAGTAAATGCTCCCTGTCTGTCTTCCCTCCCTCAGTCCAGATCTTAACTGGAGAGACCTGCAGCACATCGTGGTCTGGACCTCAGAGTTTGATCCTTTGGCCAACAACCCGGGCTGGAAGAGGAACGGAGCAGGGCTGATGGTCAACAGCCGTTTCGGCTTCGGTCTCCTCAACGCCAAAGCCCTGGTGGACCTCGCTGACCCGGCCACGTGGAAACACGTGCCTGAAAAGAAGCAATGTATCGTCAGGGATGATTCTTTCCAGCCCAGGTATGTGAACGTCTCACAGCTGCTCTTGTCTACCTTTTGACTTTTGTTTGATGCTTTGCCAACGACCCAGGATCTTTGGCCGCAGTTTTTAAGATGATACACATAGCTGCACAATACAGTCCACGGTATATCTCATATGAGGTTGTAACTTCCATGCAAAATCATGGTTAAAGGGACAGTGTGTAACATTTCAGGGGATCTATTAGCAGAAATGGAATATGGGAATATGATATTGAGCTGCATGCAGTGGTTGGCACTGTCACCTCATAGCGAGAGGGTCGCACATTTGAATTGACTCTAAATGTGAGCAAATGAATGTCTGTCTCTGTCAGCCCTGCGATGGATTGGCGACCTGTCCCGCCGCAACCCCGCCTTCGCCCATTGTCAGTTAGGATTGGCTCCAGCCCCCTCAGCGACCCCTAACGGGATCAGCGGTTGTAGATGGATGGAATATAATATTCATAACTATATTTTCATTGGTGTAAAAATCACCTGAAACTAAGAATAGTTGTCTTTTCGTTTGCTTAGAATGAGCTTTTCATATCTACATAGGGCGCAGGTCCTTAACAGAGTCCGCCATGTTGCTCCTCCATGTTTCTACAGTAGCCCAGAATGGAGAAACCAAACACTGGCTCTAGAGAGGGACATTCATGTTTTTATGTTACCTGAAGGCCTCTGCAGTTCTCCAGCACACTTGTGAGACTGTGGTCACGTGAGCCGGAGTGCAAAACCCCGGTACTGTAGTCGCCATCTGACTTCCGTTACTCTTAAAGTAGTGTTATTGTTGTAAGGATGACCGCTGAGTGAGGCAAACATGGTTTTGCACTTGGAGACTCACATTACGACAGTCTTGGAAATGGAAGATGGAGCGGAGGGGTACTCAGATGGTTTCAATCTGCAACCACACTGGATGTCACCAAATCTGACACACTGTCCTTTTAAATGTACCTGCACAATACAGTGTGTATCTCATATATGGGGCTGTAACTTGGTTAACTTTGTGACCCAATACAACATTTTTCACATTTTGTTAAAATATCTTCTTTAAGACAAAGAGATGCAGATAGAGCTTTATTTCCTTTTGTCCTGACATTTGAGGTCCTACAAAGCAAACAGAAGAAACTATCTGCCTTATTAAAGACACATCTGTTGCTTCTGGAGAGGAGTCATGACAATGGCAAGTCTTAAGCCTGGGAGGGTTAGGGCTTCCTGTACCACTAAAATGAATCAAGATGAATTTAATAAAAACCATGAATTTTTATGATGACAGCTTGAGGTCAATCATCATCTCTGAACACTCATAAATGCTAATTGTTAAACAATGGGATTAAATAGCTGCCAAGCACGCGACTAAAAGGAAATAATCCTCCCTTCTGTTGTGTCAACAGATGTTCTGTTTGCATCCCTTTATTTTGGGCTAATGCTCAGCTGCTATACTTTGTCCTTGAAACAACCTTGTGATATCACATTGTTCCACCTGTAGACAGCAGCAAGTGAGTTATATCTTCCTTTAAGTGTCCATTTTGCAATTTGCTTTGGATTATGAGACTCAGTAACAACGGCACCCAGTTTCTCCATTACCTTGCTACATCCCCATCTAATCCGGAGGATTTGACTCTACGTTTCTGCCAGTACTTAGTGGTCTATCCCCCTTCAGCTTTGTGCCAGCTTGAACACGAAAATCCTTTCATTCATGTCTGGGAGGGATGGAGATTAATTGTTTTTGCAAATGAATGACCAAATCTGCATCTACTGTATGTACGCTTCCCAAAATTTGGGATTCACACCATAATATGTAACGTGTGGAGCAGTAGTCTGTTTTTATTCCACCCACGCTGCTGTTTCCCAGACAGTAATGAGAACATGTCAGGGAACTACTGTTTGTGTGTCTCATTCGCTGCTATATTAATGCATCCCACAGGGAGCTGAAGGCAGCGGGGGAGATCACTATAGAGATCCCAACCAAAGCCTGCGCCGGGCAGGAGAACGCCGTCCGCTCATTGGAGCATGTTCAGGTGGAGGCCAGCATCGAGTACACCAGGAGAGGAGACCTGCACATAACACTCACCTCCCCAGCCGGTTAGAGACGTGCACACACACACACAGGCACACACATTTGAGTGAAATGCTCCCAACTGATCTATCGATTTGAATTTTCCCATCAGGCACCAGTACAGTGCTGCTGGCTGAGCGAGAGAGGGACACGTCCTCTAATGGCTTCAGAAACTGGGACTTCATGTCTGTCCATACATGGGGAGAAGATCCTGCGGGTACCTGGACGCTGAAGATCACAGATACAGTGAGTTACACACATATCTGTCTGGTTTGTATTAACAGCTGAGCTTCTTCTTAATATCTAACCAACGTTACTTCGCTTCACAGTCGGGCCGTCTGCAGAACGAGGGTCGGATTTTGAACTGGAAGCTGATTCTTCACGGGACGTCCGAGAAGCCGGAACACATGAAGAAACCCAGAGTGTACATCCCCTACAACGCTGTGCAGAATGACCGCCGTGGTGTGGAGCATATGGATGACATGATGGAGGTGAGTACACGGCAACAGGATTAATGACAACATAAACCATAACCTGGTTTAGATGTAGAGGAAAGGAATGAGTGATAGGTATAATGGACTAGTTGTCAACAATTAAATTAATTGCCAACTGTTGATTAATCAGTTTGAGTCATTTTTTAAGGAAAAAATCAAAATCTATGATTGCAGCTCTTAAATGTGAATATTTTCTGGTTTCTTTACTCCTCTATGACAGTAAACTGAAAATCTTTGAGCTGTTCCACAGAGGACATTTTGACTTACACAGTAGGAAACAAGCAGGTGTAAATAATGAAACTAATGATGACTGAATCCCTTCCTTCTTTGCAGATTCAGATTATTAATACAAAATATAATTAACAAATACATTATGATGTATTATTACGGATAAATATAAGACTTGACTGCTACCCAGCAGTGTATATGGTAAATAAAATCAGCTCCATTTTTACCAGCTGCCACATTAAAGTGATGAACAAATTGATGCATGAATAATTATAATCTAATAACAATAAATAAATTATTCTGAAGTGGGCAATTTTGCATAATCAGTACTTTTACCTTCTGTTTTGATGCTGGTATGTATTACTAAAGTATTTCTTCCACCACTGTTTACGTCCATATTTTGCAAACGGTAGATGGTAACCGTAAATGGTAGATGGATTGCTTTTATATAACGCTATTTTAGTCTTCTGACCACACAAAGCTCTTTACACTAGATGTCACATTCACCCATTCACTCACACATCCATACACTGATGCCAGAGGCTGCTAAGGTGCCAACTTTGTCCATCAGGATCTAATCTAAATGCATATTCATCTCATTCACACACCAATGGCTATGCCTTTGGGAGCAATTTGGGGTTAAATGTTTTGCTCAAGGACACATTGACATGTGACCGGAGCAGCTGGGGATCGAAACACCGAACTTCTGATTGGTGGACAGCCAGCTCTACCCTCTAAATGTATCACTGCATGACCCTGTAAGATGGCAAACATTACATTTGTAGGTCCATAACTGCACTGGGGAAAATGGCACAAAGACTATCCCAGATAAAATAATGTGCAAATCAGAAGGAAAAATATATAAATAATTGTCCAGATACATGTATTATCACATTCAACATCAATAAGGAAAAATAGAAATCCCACTGGACCGATTTGGATGATCAGAACCAGCTCAACAGCTGCCAATTAATAATCTGAAGTCCATCCATCGGCAACCGCTTTTCCCGTTAGGGGTCGCGGGGAGGCTGGAGCCGATCCCAGCTGGCATTGGGCGAAGGCGGGGTTCACCCTGGACAGGTCGCCAGTCCATCGCAGGGCACATAGAGACAGACAACATAGAGACAGACAACCATTCACGCTCACATCCACACCTACGGGCAGTTTAGAGAGATAAATTAACCTAAACAGCATGTCTTTGGACTGTGGGAGGAAGCCGGAGTACCCGGAGAAAACCCACACTTACACGGGGAGAACATGCAAACTCCACACAGAAGAGCCCCAAGCCGGATTCGAACCTGTGACCCTCTTGCTGTGAGGCGAGAGTGCTAACCACTGCACCACCGTGCAGCCCATAATCTAAAGGAATGTAATTAAGTAAACGCTGCAGGTTATTTGTAAAAGGTAAACAAAAAATATGTAATAAAACTTTCATTCAGCATTCTAGACGATCACATTTTTGTTAAGTCTGTCAGCCTCTTGGCTGTAAAACACATCTACTGAACAGTGTGGAAATAGCAGCACTTTGTATCACCACAGTGCAAGTACAGTGACAGTCATTGTTTTTTTATTTTTAAATCCATTGTGCACAGAGCCAACTCAATAAAAAATAGGCCACTATCCAGGTGCTTTGGGACTGCACTGATGTTTTTAAGCATATTATTATAACTGTAATACGATGCCAATATAAACACAACAGAACACAGTTATGTTGTCTATCTTTAGATGCACTCTATGGATATTTATCTCACACACCACTAACCTGCCTCCTCTCTGTCCTTCTGTCTGGTGATGCAGGAGCCAACACAGGTTTATCCACCTCCACCTCCAAAGACTGAGACTGCACAGGCCTCCCTTCCTTCCAACCCAGAGAAGGAGCCCAAAAAGCCCTCAAACCCCCCTCCTCCCCCTCCCTGGCCCTGCTGCGTCTCCTTCAGACGGCCTTCAACAGGCAGACCCCTGCCCTGCAGCCGCCCCCGTCCGCAGTCAGGGCCTCCTCTGCCTGGAGGAAGCAGCAGCCGGACCGGAGCCTGTCTTCTCCTGCAACAAGACTCCCCCCTCAGACGCTATACCAGGCCCTGGACATGATCAACAAGTACCACGGCTCAGAGGACAGTGTCTACAGTGACTACACTGACGGCTTCTACAGCACCAAGCCGTACAGGCACAGAGATGACCGGCTGCTGCAGGCGTTGTTTGAGATGATAGATGATGACCGCCAGTAAAGTCCTGGAGGAGAGGCAAGGAGGGGAGGAAATTGGGGAAGAAAGATTAAGGGGAAGCGTGGTTATGTGTTGGTTGGGGAGCAGAGGAACAAGGCAAAGAGAAGAGAGAAAGCAGAGGGATGGGACCGGGTACTGGAGGAGTGGAGGAGGAGAAATACAGGAAAGAGAACTCTTCCACTTACTTCTGTTCCCCCCAAAATGCTGCAGATCTGATCTCTTTACCTTCATTGACCAGTCACTATTCACAAATTAATTCAGCCATTCAGTCATGCAAAATTTCCTAAAACACAAACTTGTTTAGGGCCTCTCTGATACAAACTGTACCTCCAAGTAGTTCAAGTAAAAGCATTTAAATCATAAGAAAGGAGAGGGAGGCCTCATCTCTCTTCTCCTCACTGCCTGCTCAAGCATGCCACCTTTAGAGTATAAGTTTTGTATTAATATCTATATCTATATATCATACAAAGACAATGATTGTAATATGGTTTGGAAAACACTTGACATCTAAAATCTTCATCTTTCCCCTTTCTATTCATATTCATATGTTCGACATAGTTTTACTTTCAGTATGTTTCACTATTATGGGACTCACTTTAATCACTTTAGAGGACAAGATGCTTGAAAAACTGACATAACGTCGTGAAATTAGTCAGCATACATTCAAAATGAAGCCAAATTACAAATCAATCAGCAGTCTGAAATGTTTGAATTGTGTTGACAAAAGTTTCATTCTCAGGGTGTCAACAAAGCTAAAGAGAGTAACAGCATCATATTCTGGAAGTATTAAGAGAGATATATGCAGAGAGTGAAAGATTATTATGCTATAAAGAGACAATATAGTTGTACCAATACACTATTAAAAAAGAGAAACCAACCTCTACTCTGGTGATAATTAACAACATATGGGAATTAGGAGTAGCGATACATTCAAAGTGTAAGAAATTACAGATTAAAGGGATAGTTCAGGTGTTTTGAAGTGGGGTTGTACGAGGTACGTATTCACAGTCAGTTTATTATTTACAGTAGATGACGGTCAGTGTGCCCCCAGCTATGGAGATGCATACAGGAGTACCGACACTGAAGCAAAACTATACAGTGATGTGGATGGGGCCAGCAGCAAAATGTATTTTAGCCATGTAAAAAAAAAAAGGCTCACCTAAAAAATCAGTTTAAGTATACGCTATATTAAGAATAGTTTCACCTCTTTATCTTGCCAGCAGCCCTTTCCTTCTCCTTTCTGACAGGGAACTGAACTGAACTCAGTTCAGTGTAGGAAATATTCTAAATATAGCGTACACTTAAATGGATATCAATTTTGTTTCCAGGTGAGCCTTTGTTTTAAGTGTCTGAAATACGTTTTTTCTGCCTTCCCCGTCCACAGTACTGTATTGCTTTGCTCCGATGCCGGTGCTCTTTTCTAAGCCTGGGGCAAACCGACAATCGAGTGTGGATAAGAAACTCCTACAACCTCACTTAAATACACCCGGACTATCCCTTTAATCTTCTTCTTGTGCTATTTGTTTAATTTTGTATAAGTACAATGCTGCATTAAATGAAATATTTTTCTAAGGATCCTCATAGTTTATGGAAATAATATATACAGTATCAAACCCTTGAACAGTTTATTTTCTTGTGGTGTAGTTCTCTCAATAACTGCAAAGTTATCATGACGACAAACGAACACTGCCAAAACTTTTGCTGTCAAAAAGCTTGTGTGCATTTCAGTGAATGTGCAAACATGTTGTTTGTTCATCATCTGCAATATACCAACAAACAGTTCCTTGAATCTTGGACAGATTAATTGGTATTCCTTCTCTGGTATTATTTATTTGATATTAATGGACATATCACACTTCAGAAACTCTGTAGAATAGGGGCTCTGCGCCGCAACCTTCAAGCACATTCATCTTGAACGCCTTAATATACGCTGTAATAAATGTGCACACTCATCTCCACATGGTCTAGATCGATTTACAGATGCTAGTGTAAGTGTTCAGTTACAAATCCTCTATGCAGAGTCTCTATCCTCCAGCTCTGGAACTGACTGCCCCGCTTCTCTACCAACAAGGTGACAGGAAGAAGAAGATGTTTCGGACAACGCTTCACATGCACCCTGTAATTTACCCATTCTTTAGTGTAGCCTGTGCTGCTTTCTCTTTATGTTTTTGTTTTTTGACTGGCGCTTCAGTCCAAGGTTGTTTACACAAACCAATATTATGTTGCAATTTCTGTATGGGTGTACGAAAAAAATAATGAGATTTATCGTAATAAACTGCAAAGTGATCTTTTGAGTCTGTCTGAGTCTCTGGCAGCACATCTGGGAGTTGATGCCAGCTGTGGCTATAGAGTAATAACCTGGGGTTGATAAATGGGAATATATAGGGCTTAGTGAGAAATCTAATAAATGTGATTAATTTGAATTAGAGTGGGGCTACACAGTGGTGTAGGGGTTAACACTGTCACCTCACTGCAAGAGTGTCGCAGCTTGGAGCTCTTCTTTGTGGAGTTTGCATGTTCTCCCTGTGTTAGCTTGGGTTTTCTCCGGGTTCTCCAGTTTCCTCCTACGGTCCAAAGACACGCAGGTTAATTGTTGGCTCTAAATTGCCCGTAGGTGTGAATGTGAGTGTGGATTATTGTCTGTCTCTATGTGTCAGCCCTGTGATAGTCTGGCGACCTGTCCAGAGTGTACCCCACCTTCGCCCAATGTCAGCTGGGATCGGCTCCAGCCCCCGACCCCTCAAACCCCCTCGACCCTGAATAGGATAAGTGGTTACCGATAATGAAGTAATGAATTAGTAGCAGTTCTAGTAGTTCTGAGAACTCAATAAAAAATACACAAGAAACAAAAGCAGCAGGTACAGATGAATTAGTGAGAAGCTTCTATCCGTCCTGAAGCTAAACTGGATGTCTGTCTTTTACTTAATGGAAGCAAGTGGTGCTGACAGTCCATAGCTCTGTAACCCACATATTCAGCCACGTTAGCATTATAGCCAAATAGATGACAATGTCAGTCTAGTCGGTCGGTGCACCACTTTAGTCCACACTGAAATGTCTCAGCAACTAGTGGATGGATTGTCAGGAAATCTTATTGACAGCATCTTATTGATATTCATGTTCAAGAAGAGGAGAAACAACACACCACTTATTGCCTCTGCACTGATTTATTATAAAGTGTCCATGGTTTGAGAAAGGTCCTTGCGACAGAAACATTGACACATTTTTTAATAAATCAATGCAGCGGTTTTAAGTGTTTGCTTTACCATTACATTGCACCTGAACTTTGGCCATCTTGCTCATACAGTATGTCCACTGTGCAGAGGATTGTGGGTCAAAATAACCTGCTGACTTACATATTACAAAATGCAACCAATACAAAAGGACATCCTGGTATTTTTAGCGTACTGGGTTGAACTTCATCCTGCACATTTCATGCTAATTAGATGATAATCAGCAAGTACAGTAACCTATTTGAAATTTCTTTGGAATTACTGCCAAATTACCCCAATATTTACCTTAAATTGCATTGAAAATTACTTAATTATAAACATGATTTAATAATTATGCTAAAATAGCACATAATGGTTAAAATAGGGCCCTTAGGCTTGAGAGGCGGCTGTGTGCTGCTCTTCAACGGAGGAGGAAAACCAAAACTAAGAGGAAACACCTCTGATCACGCACAAATCTCACCATTGTGACTTAGAGTCTACACAAATGTAACCTGGTAGCTAATGTTATGACTCAGGGAGTTTTTAAAGAAATTTCAAATGCTTTATTTGCTAATTATTATCTATTTATCAGCAGACATGTAAATAAAGCATATCACTTTGTATTCTTTTCCTGAAAATCTATTAAATAAATTACCAGCCACTGGGAATATAATTATGAAATAATGGTTATAATAAAGTCATTTTAAACAAATTTTGAGGTAAATATTTGGATAATTTGGCAGTAATTCAAAAGAAATTTGCTCATTATCACCTAATTACCATGACATTTGTGGTTACCATATACTGCATTTGACATACTATGTGATGGGACATACTGAATCTTTTTCTGGCATACTAAATAGTATGGTAGTATGGGTATTGGAGCATACAGGATATTTCATTATACAGAGTTCAGGATCTTATTTCTCACACTGTCTTCAAATATCCGTTTTAATTATAATTTTACATAAAATCATAGCTTGATAAACAACCTCTTTATTGTATGCTGTCTCTTTATGTTCACTGTTGGCATGCACACCTTCTTCCTTTGTATTTCCTATTTGGTGGCTCCACCTTGTGGACAGAAATAATACAACATCCTGCTGACGTGAACTGCAGCCTGGTTGAAAACACAGCATCATGTCTGTCTACCTCCTCCTAACTCTGCTCCATACAGGATCATGAAACACTTCAGATGTGTAAAGTGGGATTTTATGTCAGAATAATGCATTTTAGGAGCATTTATTGAGATTCCCCCAAGAGTTTTTGAGAGACCACCCATTTCCATCCTTGCAACATGAGTGGGAGGAAAGAATGTTAAAATCCACTTCCCTCTTTACTTAATTCTACCGTGTCTTATCCCTCCACTCCTCAGCTCCTCCCATTACCCCAGATTCTCCACACATCTGGTTGCTTTGGGTTTTCTCCAAAGCTGAACACTGCAAAAGCCTGAGGGGAAAAGGTGGGGGGGCAAAAGAAAGAAGATATTTGTGAAGAAAAGGGAGTGGAATATATTATAAAAGCAGGGACAAGAGAGAGAAAGAGGGAGCAAGGTAAGAAAATAATCATCAGCAGCGGAAAACAGTGAGTTAAACAGCACATTTCCAGGAAGAGAAAGAGAAAGAGAGAAAAGCAGAGATTATTTTGGCAAAAAATAGTGGCCTCAGACAAAGGTTTGTGTGTTTATCCACCTTTGTGTGTTTATCCACCAGCAGGTCACGATATGGCGCTGTTCCACTTCTGCAAGACGCCCACAGGTCAGTACAACCTCAGCCACTGCTCCACCGATTCTTCTCCTTCTTCTTCTGCTCAGTTGAAAGCTTTGGGAAGCTCTTCTCTTCTATATGTAATCTGATCCTGAAAATATGTCCAAGAAGGCAAAGTAAGTCTTTGATTAGAGCAAGAACTTTTATGCATTTGTCCCCAAATCTCTTGGCTGGTGAGAGAGCATGCACATCAGGGGACAGCATGTAGAGATAAACATCTACATTCACTTACATGTGCTTCGACTTAGGATCTATCTCATGCAATGTGAAGCTTTTGGTTCTGGAGCAATCTCTTCCCCTAAATCTCTCAGCCCAGTCTGCGTTCTCGCTTTGCTCAGCATCACATGCACAGTTTTAAATGACGTATGTCCCAGTTGTCACTGCTTGGTCATTTCACATATATCTTGTTTCCTATCTTACCTTTTTACTTAACTTACTCAAAATCAGAACAGAACCTTAAGCGCTGTCTCATTATGTCATCTCTTGATCTCGTTGTATGAGAAAAAGCTTAATATTTGAGCAGAATTTAAAGGAACTGTGTGTAACATTTTAGGTGATCTACTTGCAGAAATGGAATATAATATTCAAGACTATGTTTTCATTTTCATTTGTTAGCTTGAATGAGCCCTTCATATCTACATCTTCATGGAGTCTGCCATGTCGCTCTGCCATGTTACATGATTGTCCATAATTAATGACACATTTTTATCAGTTCAAAATGTACCTTAAAGTGATATTTATCAAGTACTTAAAACTCATGAACATGGGAGTGGGCAAATATACTGCTTTGTGCAAATACATGTATATATTTATCACTGGAAATCAATTAACAATATAAAACAATGACAAATATTGTCCAGAAACCCTCACAGGTACTGCATTTAGCATAAAAAATATGCTCAAATCATAACATAGCAAACTGCAGCCCAACAGGCAACAACAGCTGTCAGTGTGTCAGTGTGTTGACTTGATTATGACTTGCCCCAAACTGCATGTGATTATCAGTGATTATCAGTTGAAATGCTGCCAAATCCTTCACACTATCTACACTGTCAAGTTAATTTAAGTAAAAAATTGTCTCACACATATTCATGTCTCATGTTTACATTGTATAGACTACTACCTCATGCAGTTTTAAAGCATAACTCACAATGTTCAGCCAATATAAATATCAAGTAATTGTATGCTATATTGTATGTGTTTACACCCTACAGACACAGGGGTTATAGTACATAATCATTATTACATAAAGATTTCTTTATTTGCGCAGTCAGAGGTTGCTGCATATTTCTTTATCAGCACATTCTTTTCATTCCTATGACCTTGGGTCTTTTATACCTGTCAGGGTTTAATGGAACATTTTGTCAGTAAAATGTGTTAACTGGAAGAGCAAATAGCTTGTACTGGTTTCATTTAATTGCATGTACATGTGTGTGTTTGTCCTTCAAACAGGACCAATCAGAGTGACCAGAATACAACTGGTCCTGTACTGTTTTCTCCTGTCTCTTATCATATGTAAGTGTGCAGAAGGATTTGTTCTACTCTAACACTTTGTGCCGGGACACTGAATGCACATAGAAAAATGTGCTTCTGGCAAAGTAAATGTTAAGTACATCTTTTGTTGCTGCATGCGAACTGGATTTGTGTCCTGTTGTCTTGATTGTGACAGATTATTATAAATATGCAACATCTTCTTTAAATATGCAGACACAGTTAAAAAGTACTTTAAATAAAGTTGGTTGTGATCAGTTGGATTGAACTGGGTGACTTTTCTCCAGCTCTACAGAGGTGTATGCAGGCTACTTCACAACAAGTGTCAGAAAAACTAGTTTGGTGTTGAAATTAAAAAGAAAAAAAAACATGTTTTGCCCCCTCAGACTTCCTCCATGGACGTAAAGCCGCTGTCGGCGTGGAGTCACCTCATCCTATCTTTCCTGCCTTGGGAAAGGACAGGGGAAACGTAATGACAGACTTGACGGTCGTCAAGGCAACAATGCCACAGACTCCTCTGGAGACACCATGGGGTGCTCCTTTAGTGTGGGGTGACACTCGTAAGTCAGCCGGACGCAGGGCGAAATTTGCACAACAGGGAATCCGCACTGGTCTGCTGGCCGTCGTGGTGGGGACTTATGCCAAGTTCATGCAACGTTTCCTCTCTTCAGCTGAAACCCACTTCCTCCCTGGTCAAAAGGTCACCTACTACATCCTCACAGACAATCCCAACTCTCTGTATCCCCCCATCAAGTTGGGGTCTGAGCGACAGCTGAAGGTGGTTCCTATTGCAGAGCTGCCTGGCTGGGAAAGGTTGGCCCGTCGCAGGATGAACCTGCTCGCCGACGCCATCAGAAACCCCATCAGCAGGGAGGTCGAGTACATCTTCTGCGCTGACATCGATCAGGAGTTTGTGGCCCCCGTGGGGGAGGAAATCCTCGGGGATCTGGTGGCCACGTTGCACCCTGAGCTCTACGGGATGCCACGAAATGCATTTCCTTACGAAGTTGAGGAAGACTCATCAGCGTGTGTGGAGGAGGATGAAGGAGACTACTACTACACCTCAGAGCTGTACGGAGGGTTGGTTTCTGAGATGTACAGACTGGCTCGAGCCTGTTCTCTGCTCATTCTGCAGGACCAGTCCAACGGGGTGGTGGCCAGGGGCCTCGAGGAGAGCTACCTGAACCGCTACCTGATTGACAACAGGCCCACATGTGTGCTTTCCCCAGAGTACAGCTGGTGGGAGTCAGCCTTGGCTCCTGATGTACCGGTACAGAGGCTGGTCTCTTTGGGAAGGAAATCTGAGGCTTTAGATAAGCAGTAAAGAGAATCAGTGTAAAATAAAAACACAGTCTCACAACAGTTTGTGAAATAAACACAAAATTTGAATCTATTTGATTCATGTATACAGACATGAATTTCCCCTTTTTTTCATGACGCTCAGCACCACTGTCAACAACACATGATGGACATCTCAATTTCTACTCCAGTCTTTTCAAAACAAAACTGCTTACTTAGATTCAGGAATAGAGTGACTTTGTCAGGTTTAGGCCACAAACTACTTAGTTAGGTTTATTGCTCTTGAAGTGTCATAACCTAACTATGGATGGTAAGTGCGCTTTTTATACCTCCCGGTTCACTATTAAGTGGATTACATATGAAATGATTTCGTGCTGAGCATCAAGAAAATAATGTGAAAATCATGTCTATGTACACAAATCCATACACTACAATTTTGTGACTATTTCACAAACTGCTGTGCGACTGGGCTGAAAATAATGGGTTCTGCTGGCTGAACCCACTGAAGTTTGGATGTAAATCTCACTCCCACATGAAGAATCTAGTATTTTTAAGGGTTAAATTTCCTTTTGGAGAAGGAAAAAGTAGCAATCAGTGTTATGGTGGGACAGCAGATGAAGGGAGAAGATGAAGAGAGGGCACATTTTCCAATCATCTTTATTCAATTCATAATTTCCATTTTGTTTTCTGTTCTATTAGCCAATAAATGTAGCCTGGTTGCAATCACACACCAGCAAACTGCACACTCTGCTCTCAATTAAAGGCCCATTTGTATGAACAGCGTCTCTGCGTGCTATCTCTTCCACAGCGGACAAGAGAAGAAATTGACCTGTCTCTTTAAAACGAAGCACTGTGCTCTCCATTAATGTCAGCCTCAGAGATACTGCTCCAGTGGCTTTGTGGTCAGCAGCGATAAGAGTCAACAGTGTAAGTGCACACTTTCCCCCGCAGTGGCCAATCATTAACTGGAAGAGCTGCTGTTTCAAGGTCTTTAAATACCAGGTGGGAGGGGATACGATGGGATGCTGTTTCTCCAGATTACAGAAGCTAAAATTGTTTGGAAAATGGTGAAAATGCAGGATGCAATACAGTCATTTTCCATTAAAAACTATTCTTTCCCCCCCATAGTTGGAATAAAAGGGTAAATCAAATGACCTGATATTGGTAGGTGTCTGCCTATCTCTGTCTCCCACTCACAAAAATGCACTCCCATGTTCACACTCTGTTTTTCTGTGCTGTGTTTTAATGGGAGGGTTAAACAGCAGCAGATGGTTTTTTCTCACTGCCAACAGAAATCTGTCCTCAGGGCCATATCGCCACGTGGATAGAAGCTGGAGGTAAACGTCAGATAATCCTCTGTGAAGCTCATTTTTCACTTATATTTCACTAAAATCTAAATGTCCACTGCTTGCCACTATTCTGCAAAAATGAACTAAACTGTATACATCTGCAGATCACATTGTGATATATGCATGTAGTTACAAGGAATTAGGGTGTTATGAGACAATACATATACACATATGAATTACGGCTGCAACATTAACTCAGTAATAAGGATTTAAGTAATAAGTAATACGGTCATCAATGCAATCGATCTTCCGGAGATTGCACCAAGCTCAGATTTGAAGCTAGATTTAAGATACTGCCATCATATGAAACTAGAAAACCAAGCAATCCATTGGTACCAACTATGCCATACTAGTTTCCAAATGCTAAATTCTGGTGGGGAAAAACTGCCATGGCTATTTCCAATGGGGTCCCTTGACCTCTGACCTCAAGATATGTGAATGAAAATGGGTTCTCTGGTTACCCACGAGTCTTCCCTTTACAGACATGCCCTCTTTACGATAATCACACACAGCTTGGGGCAAGTCATAGTCAAGTTGGGCTTGAGTTTGATATGTTATGATTTGAGCATATTTTTATACTAAATACAGTACCTGTGAGGGCTTCTGGACAATATTTGTCATTATTTTGTGTTGTTAATTGATTTCCATTAACAAATATATACATATATTTGTATAAAGCAGCACATTTGCCCAGTCCCATGTTGTAGCATTTACTCTACAAATCTCCCTTTAAGGTACATTTTTAACAGAAAAGTGTGATTAATCTGTCTCAACACAAATCACAAGTACAAATCACAATATGATCTGCAGATGCTCCTAAATTTGCTTTGGTTTTGTTATGAATGCCTCAGTTATCTATAACGTATTTACAGTATATAAAGGCTTTTTGGCTACCTGATCCATGCTGACTACCTCTTTTCATGCCATAATGCAAAGCAGTTTAAAGAATTATTGGTTTAATCCCTGTCATGAGATTTACGGGTGGTCAAGGAGCCTGGCAGCAGGAAGAGGAAGTAAAGAAACATAAAAACCTGCATGCATGTAAGTCTAGCTTCTATGAATAGCAATTATTAACATGTATAAATCTTCCATGTCGGGATGAAGAGGACAAATGAGCTTATATGTAGCTATACAGAAGGGTTAGGGTGCATCATTTCCTCCACATTTAGACACACTTCTGCTACAACAGGCTGTTAAAATGCTGGTCTGAGGCCTGTTGTATTTCCTTGGCTTGACCCTGTTGTAAAGTAATTTTCAGTGACAATACAGTGACAATGATGTGTACACTGTTAGCCAAAATACATTAATATGGCCCACCTCTTTAAAAAATGCTACTGGTCAGCAGCACCATCTATGTCTGTGTATTAACATAATTGTGACCTCTTAGATGTGACCCAAAGATAAGATAGATCCCATGCTAACACTGTGACATTCGGATGGCAAATATTTACAGTCTTTTATGGGTGATTATGTTAGCAAAGAAGTTTTAATTGCCTAACAGATTCAGTCATTTATTAATGTTGATGTTGATTCTAATGAAACATTTTGGTTCTATAGGGGTGCCCCAAATGAAGGGGGGAAAAAATTAAGAATGTATAACTTTTACTATATTTTGCTAATACTACTTTAATCTTATCATTTCAAAATATTACAAAAAAAGCCCAACACACCTTACGTAGCTTATTAAATAGGCCCTATTTTCTGGGTTGCCCACAGCATCACCCTAAAAGCTAATAAATAGCTAGTTACCCTTAGAGAAAAGAAGTTTATTCAAGTATGTAATTAGTACTTCTTTTAAAACTTAAAATAAGAGAGTATGCTTTCAGATTTCTTTTAATGTTCTTATCAGAGATGAACTTAACAAAATTATACTGAAGTATACTTGGCTTATACCGACAAGTATACAGAAAAGTCCAAGTATACTTGACTTATACTGAAGCTGAAAAGTATAGAGAAAAATGTAAGTATATTCGGCAAAGTACTACAAGTTAACTTAAAGAAAATGTAAATGTAATAGGCATGTTCAGTCCAAAATGACGGCTGTTGTCAACAAAACATGTCATCTTTTTGCTTCTAAACTCTTACTGTCATAGAGGAGTTAAGAAACCAAAAAATATTCACATTCAATGAGCTAGAATTTTTGCTTTTCTTTTTCTTAAAAGATGACTCAGACTGATTATCAAAATAGTTGGCGATTAATTTCATGGTTGACAACTAAGTGATTGTTACAACTCTATATTGAACCAATTCAGCTCTGTAGTCATGCAAACGTCCATTATCTGCCACATCTATCCCAAAGCTAAATGCAGAGGTACTTTAACTAGTTTATCCCAACAGACAGAGATAAGTTACACAGTGTGATGGCGGTGTGGTGTTTACTGTGTGATGAGGCATCTGACTTTTCAACCGAGCTGCCTCGGAATGACCTACTCTGAACTTAGCATTGAATGTGTTCGATCTGCATCAATGTGACAATAAGTTTCCCATACCTCCAGGATGTATTTACAACAAACAAACTACTGTACTCAACGGTAGTTTGTTTTGGTGAAAACTAATACAATGATTATCTCCAATCATTAGCAATAACTGCATTAACTGCATCTTGACCCAACAGAAACACCTGAACATACAAAGGAAAGACTCTTCAGCAAGAAAGATAAAGAGTTTGTCTTCATCAGCTTTTCATTCACTTGAATTCATCTTTACACAGATGATAAAGATTGTAGTGCGTGTGCACTACTCGTCAGAGTTTACTTCATTAGCATGGTAAAGGATCACAACTTTATCACGAGTACTGATTTCAGGCTCTCGACTCCTGCCCCTAAAACATGTGCTGCTGATTAGCACCAAAATCGGAGCCTGGCCAAATAATACAATCAATGATTAACCTGTTGAAGGATCACACAGAACTGTGATGAAGAGTCATTTAGTGAGAAAAAGCAGTGAGTGATGAAGAGCATTTGCTCTGTGTTTATCAAAAAACTGAAGCAATAAATGTCCACATTTGAAACATAACTGTCAATCTTCATACCAGACTGGTAATACAGTCTGGTACTGTGACGGTACTGTTACTAATCACCCTGTGTTTAATGTTTAGCCTCAAATTGAATTAATTTTAAAGTATTCTTCTCACTGTGCTCCTGAGCTTCCATCAGGTGACACCTTCAGGGCCTCTGTAAACACACAAGAGCTCTTAAAATCAATGAGTCCTGTCCCACCCCAAAGGCTTTATTTAATTGTTTGCACAGCAGATGACCTGTCAGACAATCCAGTGCACCCCTGGAATTAAACCAACTATTAGTGTTTAAAATCCACATGTATTAAAACCAAGAGAAGATTAACAAAGTTGTGTTTAACTATGGGTGAGTAGATGAAGGGCACTATCATTGTCCTTTGTGGGACAGTTTATATTTGAGAAATAGGAAGAACCTAATGCGCCAGGAGTCTTGAGCATGTGTGTGTTTCATCAGAGAGTTGGGTGGGGTGAACAGCTACGGTAATCTGCTAGATTCACACAGGCCTTTCTCCACCCTGCCCAAGGCGACGCCACACCAAAACAGCGTTGTCCTAATCACTAGGTCAAGGGGACTGACACTGAGAGATAGGGGAGGTGCAGCTCAAAGGGGGACACACTTGTGCCCATTGTGCTGATGTCACATTATATCCCAAAATCATATCATTATATCTCAAAAGGGAACCACATGAAAGTTGATTACAGGCCAACATAAAGGCAAAGTAGTTCACAAAGCAGTTGGCTGTGAAAGATTCCTCCTCGCTGACTCTGTAGATTAATATGTCAATTATGTTTTCAACTTATCTATTAGTTGCTTGGTCCATAAAATGATGAAAAACGTCAATCAGTGTTTCCCAAAGTCCAATATGACGTCCTCAAATGTCTTGTTTTGTCCACAACTCAAAGATATTCAGGTTACTGTCATAGAGGAGTAAAGAAACCAGAAAATATTCACATTTTGGATTTTATTTATTATAAAATCACTCAAACTGATTAATCAGTTATCAAAATAGTTGACATTTGATTTTATATTTGACAACTGATTGATTAATTATTGCAGCTCTAGTGCCATATTATGAAATTTATGAAGATTTTTTTACTGTATACACTTAATAACACAAAAAACAAAATTGTTATCATTTTAGACAACGTAATAGAGCCAATGGGAGTTTTTCATTGGGTTTTGGATTACTGCAAAAAATAAGATCTGTGACAAACACACGTTTAGTTCAGCTAGATAATCTTCACAAATGAACACCATTTCTATGATTTTTGAGGTGTGAATGTAAACACCAGAAGTAAAAAGCTAATGTTAGACTGTAAACAAAATACACCATAGTTGCATTAGCCTGAGTATACACAAGTAAAGGTGGACAAGTCTGCGTGATGATGTTTAGTAGTCTCATTTAGCCACTTGTTAGCAACCGAACTGAATGGTCATTTCTCTACCATAAGCCGTCTCCAAAGGCGTTTCCGAAAATTTGGCAGTTCATCCAACCGGCCTCACAACCGCAGACCACATATAACTACACCGACCCAGGACCTCCACATCCAGCATCTTCACCTGCAAAATCGTCTGAGACCAGCCACCCGAACAGCTGATGCAACAATCGGTTTTCATAACCAAAGAATTTCTGCACAAACTGTCAGAAACTGTCTCAGGGAAGCTCAGCTACATGCTCGTCATCTTCACTGCGGTCTTGACCTGACTGCAGTTTGTCATCATAACCAACTTGACTGGGCAAATGCGCCACACAAGCTAAATTTTGGTGAGGAAAAACAAGGCAAGGCCACTTTCAAAGGGGTCCCTTGACCTTTGACCTCAAAATATGTGAATGAAAATAAGTTCTATGGGCACCCACGAGTCTCCCATTTACAGACATGAAGACTTCATGATAATCACATGCAGTTTGAGGCAAGTCAAGTCAGCACACTGACACACTGACAGCTGTTGTTGCCTATTGGCCTTGAGTATGCCATTTTATGATTTAAACATATTTTTATGCTAAATGCAGTACTTGTGAGGGTTTCTGGACAATATTTGTCATTGTTCTGTGTTGTTTATTGATCTCCAATAATAAATATATGCATACATTTGCATAAAGCAGCATATTGCTCATAATGCTCACTCCCGTGTTGATAAGCGTATTAAATACTTGACAAATCTCCCTTTAAGGAACATTTTGAACAGATAAAATAATTATTTGCAATTAACTATGGACAGTCAATCAATTAACTATGATTAAATATTTTAATCGACTGACAACTCTAGAATGCATAAAAGCCAATAAGGTAAAGAAGTTCAAAATATGATAGATTTAGATTATGAGGATATTTATCATAATGGCTGCTAAACTGTATTTGGACAAAACATAGTTGACAGTGCAGACTACAAAAGCTACCTTTAACAGTTTCAGTAGTAGGCTAGAATTAGTTCTAGCATGTCAGCAAAAACCACAGCAGGCAGAGGCAGTTTTAGTAGGAGGTAACTATGTGTGTGTGTGTGTTTGACAGAGAGACGTTACGTTCTCACAGAGAAAGAGAAACTGGTTATGTTATGTTTCCTGTTAATAAGGCTTCAAATGATCGAATGCGAAAACAGTTTTAGTTCTGTAAATGACTGCAAAACCAAGCTGTAGGCCTACAAATATCAATACCAATGTAGAAATACCCTTTTGCATGTGAAAGTATAAAGCAACATTCACTAGAAATGCTAAAGTACAAGTACCTCAAAGTTGTAGGCAACCCTTTAAGAAGAATATTAAATTTTGACAACACAACTATGTTACATCTAAGTTGTGTTTTGTACTGCCACGTACAACCAACACTTTTTCATAAGGGAAAACGTGTTTACAAATTCTCACATACTCAAATAAGCTACTCTATCAAAAAGTATGCATAAGCCAAAAATACATAGACTTTTCTGTATACTTGTCAGTATGAGCCAGGTATACTTATGTATACTTTTGTTTAGTATATCTCTGATAGTACATACACAGTAAACTGAAAGTATACTCTCTTATTTTATGTTTACAAGAAGTATATGAATGCCACACTTGAATAATCTTTTTGGTAAGGGAAAACATATGTTTACAAACTCCCACACCCTCAAATTGGCTACTCTGTCAAAAAGTAAGCATAAGCAAAGTCCTTGAACTTGAACTTCTCTGTATATTTGTCAGTATAAGCTATGTATACTTAGACTTTTCTGTATACATGTCAGTATAAATACTTATGTATACTTTTTTTTTAAGTATATCTCTGATAGGCTACTCTATCAAAAGTAAACATAAGCAAAGTATACTTAACCTTTTCTGTGTACTTGTCAGGATAAACCAAGTTTACTTAGACTTCTCTGTATACTTGTCAGTATGAGCCAAGTATAGACTTATCTGTATACTTGTCAGTATAAGCCAAGTATACTTGGACTTTTCTGTATACTTGTCAGTATGAACCAAGTACTGTATACTTATGTATACTTTTGTTAAGTATATCTCTGATAAGTATACAAAAAGTAAACTGAAAGCATATTTTTAAGTTTAATAGCACACTTGAATAAACTGTTTACAAAGTCTCACACACTCATAGGCTATACTCTATCAAAAAGTAAGTATAAGCCAAGTATACTTTTCTATATACTTGTCAGTATAAGCCATGTATACTTAATTTGGTTAAGTATATCTTGGATACGTACATTAAAAAATAAACTGAAAGCATAGTCTTATTTTAAGTTTAAAAGAAATACTAATAGCAGTCTTGAATAAACTTATTTTTGGTAAGGGTACTTGAATTTATAATTACTTTCCACCACAGTGTAAAGCACAATACATGCTACTGTTAAGTTCACTGTGGCTGGAAAGTGAAAAACTAAGAAGCTAGTAGCAAGTCGAGACCAATCCAGTGCTGCAGGCGGCAGCTGTAGTCCCTCCCCGGGCCGGAGAGAGCACAGGGAGCCTGGGCTGCTAAATGCTCCAGCCTCAAAGGGACGATGGTGGAGGGCTGGTAAAGATGGCGGCGCTCTCCGAGGATGGGAGGTACGGATTAAATTGTGGCCAACAGAGCGCAGATAGAGTCACCGTATTACACGTCAAATTGACCGAGACAGCGCTGAGAGCCATAGAGAGCCACCAAAATTGTAAGGTGAGTGAAACGGCCGCTTATTTCACTTAAAAATGAGCCAGGACCGTCGGGCTGACACAGCTTGTCTCAGCTGGGAAGTCCAACTGCCACGCACAGCTAACGCTACAAAGTTAGCTAAGCTGTTGACAGAGCGACTTTCTGCTTGTGTTTTTTATTGTATTAGACGCGTGTCATCAAATTAACCAACTGAATGCGGTAAACGAGGTCTTGGCGTTATGATGTGGCGTGGTTTTACGAAGTGACAAACGTTATTTAACCTAGAAAACTTGTTGGTAAAGTTAGACACTCTGATTAGCCAGCGTTAGCTCTATAGCTACTTCAGTCTGAATCCCCTGTTCTGTGCTGTGCTGTGCTGGCTAGTAAAGTAGTCCATCTTTTTCTACCTAAACTAACGTTACCAAATTAGGAAAGCGATCATTTTATATCCTCTATTACACTCCCAGCCAGGCGAGTTTCACAAACTGACAGTTTAACGTAAAAGCGTAGTTAACGAGCATTAACTTTAATTCGGCGAGCTTGTAACGCTGTTTGACGGGGGAATCTACAGTTAAATTGAGGCTAATGTAACTCGATAACAAGTTATTGGTACACGCATGTCGGTGTCTACTCAGCTTACCATATGGTTACAAGTTTTAGCTAGTTGGAAAACGTCACATCACACCCTGGCAGTGGTATGGAGCTCACAGCCAGACTCAACCCTTTTACAGCTAATTAACTTGATTATAAAATGTTGCAGTCAAACCAGCTGCCACACTTTAGCTACAGGATATATAACGTTATTATGAGAAAGTCCCTCACAGGTCTACACGGGGCAGATATTTAATTTGGGCTTGCTTGCCAAATTGTTGAAATTGTTTTTCATACTGCCATTTTAAGTCAGGCTGCATGACAGCAGTTACAAGTACATGGTGTCTGTCTGACGGCAGCCAAACCTAAAATATAATAATAATTGCTATCAGTGTCATTTTGTTCAGTTTATTAATGCACTTTCTAGCTCTCACCCCTTGAGCTTGACACCCACCAGTCATGACATAGCTTTTGCTAATAGGTCACTGCATACCTGTGCAGATTAAATATAACTTGTTAATCTAGAATGGTACAAAAGGTGTAATCTTGTTGAGGTGCTACACAGGTTAACTATTCTGGACCGCTGCAGTCTTGGGTTGCGGAGGAGGCCCGAAGCCAAGTTACCTGACCTTAAGTCTGCCAACAACAACGCCGTTACATAACACACCGACAGGGCCTGCTCCGGGCTGATGCACCATAGCTTAGCGTGGTGCTGTAGTGTTCAGAGGTCTCTGTGAGTGCTTTTTATGGCGCACGGTGTGTGTCCATATGTATGCCACACATGAGAAACCTTTGCTCGCTCTCAGCCCCGAGCAATGAATTCGAATGTGGATCAATAGCACGATTTCAAATGATTATTTTAGTTTGTGACAACTGGCCAACGCTAAGTTGAAGGAATTCTTTTGTGGGAGCCCATGCTACAACCTTATTGGATGTGGTAATGTTGGTCCGTACGCTGCATTGAACGGCAGCCTGCCATCTCTTGCTGACTGAGCAGCCAAAAACTGCCTGCTTTTTGTTTCTCTCTCCCTCTCAGTAATGTGTGCTGTAGCTCAACCAGTCATCGAACTATGGAAGCTGGCTATCTTTGTCTTTCTGTGGTGATGTGAAATGTGATCAGAACTGTGTGAGTGTATGGATAGTGGGGGAGGGAGTCAGTCAGTGGCTTGAGGGTAACATAGTTTTAACAACCATGACATGCTTCTTTGAGTCTGAAAAAAGTGTCCAAGATTATCTGTGTCTTGTTCCATGTATGAGTAAGCAAGCATATTTTAATGTCCGAGAATGCAGCTGTTGTTAATAACATGTGCATTCCTCTCAAACCAATTGATGCAACATTTCAGAAGTCTATAATCGAGCCAACTGGTTCCTCAGCTGTGTGAAGACGCAGCAGAGCAGCCGCTGCATATTTGTGGCTGTCACCTCCATTTCAAGTAGCCACCGACACAAACCTGCAAACCTACACAAAACAAAGACATTTCAGAAATACCTTCTGGAAAAATATTTGCTGTCTTTGAATATTGTCCACGTTCCACTGCTTGTGTTCAGATAAAAGCCAACACTTTTACTCACCACCTACCTCTTAAGCCACTTTAAAAGAAGATACAGGTAAAGTTGACTTGCGTGGTTTCTCTGTAGAGACCAAGCCGAATGTTGGCTGCCAATGGACTGTCATCAGGTATTTGTGGCTGACAGTTACCCATTGTGTCTGCAGCCAGGCCGCTAGTGCCAGAGGATCAACAGAAAAAAAAAAAACTGCAGCTATTTTGCTAATTTACTTTGGCATTTTTTGAGCAAAAATGTCAAACATTCCCTTGCCCAAGCCTAGCAAACGTGCTGCTTTTTTGCTTCATGCGATTGTAAACTAAATCTATGAAGGTTTTAGACTGACAAAACAAACGACTGTCATCACCATGGGTCTAGAAAGAAATGTGGGGATGCACCAATCCCACTTAATGATTGCTAGGCTTTGGGTGTCGGCAGATACCGAGTACCGATCCAATAGCAGTGTTTCATTAATAAGCTGTATGCCTCCTTGTTTAGAAGTGACAGATCATTCTTTTATGTGTAAAGCAACACAAGGCTGCTGTTAACAGATTCATAGTTGCATGAAAATGAGAGAAACTGTCGCTCTGCAATGCTGACATTTAATAGAAGATGTACTGTCAGTAGTTTGAGGTATGCTCGGTGTGACAGGACCCCAAGGCTCTGCTATATCTTCAACCAAATGTTTTGAGTTCTGCAGTGTCAGTCAAATAGTGAGTGCACGTTCTGCAGGTTCCAGACCAGGATTTTCTTAATGTAGTTACTCTGTACTTAGCCAACTGGTATTGCTCTCTCAATAGTCTTTTTACATTTCCCAAAGTGTTATTACTGTAGGCGTTAAACTTGTGTTTCTCTTCACTTTCAGAATGTACCTTCTTTGCGTCCAACAATACAATTCATGGGACTCCAAGGGGTAAGTACTTATTTTCACCCTGTTAAGATTGAGGTCTGATGAGTGATCACATCACAACTTGTAAATTCAGGTTGTTAGGTTGTTAATTTTGCATCTATTAATGAAAAATCAGTTATAGTAATTTATTAATTCCTTCATTTACAGTTTTTGCTTGCATGTGCCGAGTTGTATTCATTGAGGCGGCCCCACACCAGTGTCGGAGAAGAAATAAAACCACTGACTCTTTCTGACTTGGTCAAGTTATAGCTAGTTTACACTACTAGGGCAATCGCAATACTGCAATATTGACAAGTCAACCACAGGTGATGGCAAGCGACTGCTACAACAGCTATGTTTTTTCTTTTTTTAAATCTTTGCAATGGGAGGGAAGCATATTGACATTATGCTGCTAATGCTAGCAGTGTGACAAGGTATGGTGGGGCTGCTAGCCATTGAGTGTTGAAAAGTATTCAGCTTTGCGTAAAACAGCACAAAGACCAACCTTCACATCCTACATGTAGCTTCAAGTGTTAGAAAACTACAACAATGGAGAGGAAATTAGTACACATAGACCGGCGGGTCCATCGTCTCTCCCTTCGTGCTTTAACCTTCGCTTCATCCAAAGGAAGTACTCTACCCTGTGCTGACATTTTGATATTTCATTTCATAGCAACCAAAGCATATCAGCTGACAAACATGCCCTTGACCGTCTTTTTTTTTTTTGCATTTAACAACAAACAAGTATTTTATTTGTTGTGTTGTGTTGTGTTGTTTGTTCTGTCATCTTTGTCATTTAAAAAGCAGCAATTTACCTAATATTATCCAAACAGTAAAGCTTATTTATATAGCACTAAAATCAAGACTAATAAAGTAATTTGCAAAAAAAAAAAAAGGTTGCAACAATACTACATATCATGCTTTTAGCCAGTCATTATCACCACAGGGGAAAATCCTTCACTGCAACAGCTCTTCACATTATACAACTTTAACCCTGAGCTTCCACTCCAGTTTTTAGAGCTCCCTGACAGAAGCCCCGGATCAGAGGAAAATCTGCATCGGCTCACATCAGTGCTCAAGTGTAATGTGTGAACTGCTCAGAGATGCAACCTGAGATGTTCGCAAATGCCTCATAGACACATTTCAGATATCTAGCATGCGAAATATCTGGACCTGTCGGGAACTCCGGCTACAACCAACGAGAGTGCAAAACATGGGTTGAGGGAAAACTTTGTGTTGCATTTGCAACATGGAGCAAGGTTGTTGTTGCACCTAGAGAAATCTCATCACCCATCTTTGGTTGGGTCGTGCGGCTAACAGCTCCAGCTAGGGACCCCAAACTTGCCTTTCCCGGGCCACATTAAACAGCTCTGATTGGGGAATCCCGAGACCTTCCCAGGCCAGTGTGAAGATATAGTCTCTCCACCTAGTCCTGGGTCTTCCCTGGGGCTTCCTCCCAGCAGGTCAAGCCTGGAACACCTCCCTAGGGAGGTGTCCTCACCGGATGCCCAAACCACCTCAACTGGCTCCTTTCAATGCAAAGGAGAAGCGACTGTACTCCGAGTCCCTCATGGATGGCTGAGCTTGTCACCCCATCTCTCAGGCAGAGGTCAAGCACCATCCTAGAGGAAAATAAATATAAATAGTAAAAAAAGATGTGTGGAAACAAGCTGTTTTGTAAACATGTGCCAACAACATCAGAAATGTGTCTCGTGTATGGTATCGCACCATTTACCGTGTATTCTTGTATTTGTTTTTGTGAGTTTGGAGATCTCACCAGGGATTCCACCTGGTGAAAGACCTTGGAGTGTGTTAGTAATAATACTGTACACAGTATTTCAATGCACATGCGTTATATTTTTAAAACAAGTTTTGTTCATTCATGTAGATTGGTAATATAAGCTGTGTTCTCTATGCAAACTGTCTGCTGAACTGTTCAGAGAGGCATAAATTTCAGACCATTCTGGAATCTATATACACTGTTTTGCTCTGCTTGTAGTCCATGATGCACATGACTCGCATATGGCCTCCCCTTAGCTGCTGAGACCTCAAACCTTCCTGTCTCATGTAAACGCCTCAAACTCCATAGCTTATAGTCCCTGCCTGTGCATACACTGAACTGTAAGGTGAAAACCCTGGCAAGATTTGAAGGTGGTTTGCCATGTTCAACTAACTACGTGTATTTGATAATCCATTTCACCTCAGTTCATTCGTTTGTTATTCTCTCTCTTTTGCGTGAACTTCTGCAGCGCATTAAAATTCCCAAGACCGATTCCTCCTCAGACACCTTCCACAATTTTGATTTCTACCTGTCTAACGTGGGCAAGGACAACCCTCAGGGAAGCTTTGAGTGCATCCATCAGTATGTGTCGAGGTAATGGTAATCACTGGTCAGCTGAATCAACTGTTGCTGTCTTACCACACATTGCTAGAAGGTAATCCCTCTCTGCCTCACATTTCCCTCTTTGTCTCCAGCTCAACGGCCTCACACCTGGCATTGTTGGCGACGGTACAGGACAAGGTCACAGTGTGTGCCACCAATGACTCCTACCAGGTGACCCGGGAACGCATGACTCAGGCCGTGGAGGACACGCGTGAACGTGGGACCAAAGTCATCAAGCCTGGGGGGCAGTTCAGAGGTAAGGCTCTCACTACAGTGTGCATGTGCCACAGTCGTATGCCAGGTTGGATCCCCTGACACCAGCATGGATTCACGTCCTATTAACACCTCTCCTCTCTTTTCAAACTTGGCCCCTTTTTGAGGGACTGAATAGGTGAAAGCTGACCCCATTCAAAGCCATTATTGCGACTGACTAAGCCATTTTGCCGTCTCAGTCTTTTCCAGATTAGCAGTCTGACTGATAAGGGCTAAAGGTTGCTGGTGAAGCTATTTGTGTTTTATTGACATTTAGTTGGCCCAAACTTTATTGAAAGTATCACAGCACAGCCAGTACTAGTGGCAAGTGCTGCTTGTGTTTAGCACCTATCACCTGAAACCAAGTAGGACTTACTTTTCATGTTTCCTTTACGCCTAATGAGCACAAACGCTTGCAAATCAGTGTCCTGTCCACCGTACCACCCCGTGCCTGGATGTTAGTCACACAAGCTGAACAGAAAAAGTAATGTTTTATAATCTAATTTAGCTTGTCACTCTCTCCAGTAGAAACAAAAATATAGCGGAAACTAGTTTTACAAACTCTGTATTACAAAACAAATACAGGCTCAAGGCACAGACAACTTAAAACCAACTGTCAGACAGGAAGGACAAGCCCACACGTAGCGGGTGTGTACACCTGCTCACATTGAATGACAGTGTTACTTTCAGTTTCAGTCCAAGAAAATTAACAAAAAATGAGCATGCCAGTAAAGGAAACCACAAAGGAAGAGTAGGGCCACTCAGTCTCTTATCTTGTGGAAATGGTTTGGCTGTCAAAGGTCTAACAAACCACAGAGAATGCAAAATATTTTGATGGTCTGTCAGTCACTGCTAGGGATGCATATAGATATAATAGGTTCATAGGTTACTGTTGTTTAAAATTGATTGGAATTATTGAGCATCAATGAAAATGGGGGTACTTATCTAGACTCATGGTTCAATGAAAAATACATTAAACCAAAATACATACCACTTAGTTGCCTCCTCTGACTGGTTTGAAAACAGCAGCTCCAAGGATTTTACTTTAATATTGTAACTGGCTGCGTAGCGATTAAAAGTTTTAATCCCATGATTTCCCTGATTAATCCTGATTAATTGCATTTTTATATGCAAAATCCAATAATGAATTCAAAAATAATGTGTAGCGCACTTTTATTTTAAATGTTCAGCCATGTGAACAAAAGTGCCATAACATTTGTTGTGCACTTTTAACATCAGCATTTTTATAAAGTAGCAGTTCAAATATTTTGGGTAAATCTCAACTTAAACAATGTTATCAAAGCAAATACAAAATTGAAACTTATTGCCACTGCCAGGGCATTGATGTTATCCTGTTCGTTATCTAAAAAAAAAGTTTGTGTTTTCATTACAGTCAGAGCATGTTATATAATATATAATATGATTTATTTTATTAACATCTTAGATTTGTTTCCAGTGAGATATCATTGAGTTTATATGGTGATTTTGCTGTTGTAAACATGAAGTTGTATTTAAAATATTCAACTACCTTGCTGACATAAGTATAGGTACACTGATCAAAAACACAACACTCTTGGTTTTGCTCCAATTTTTTATGGCTGATGTCAAAGATCTAAACTTATGTACTTATGTACATACCTTAAGCAACATCTAGCGCCCAGTGAAATTTGCCAAAATTCTCTGCCAGTGCTAAACGGTGTATCCTCCTGTTGGTGTTGACTCTTGTTTTGAGCTCCAGGTGCTGCCAGTCAGGCACCACAAGACAAGACCACAGGATCACAAAGTGATCTGTTTCATTTCGGAAAGTCAGCTTTTTCAAAACTAACATGGCTCAGTTCAAAATTTAGTTTCAAAACAAAACTCCTCATGTCTTCTCTGACATGATTTTGACTTGTGCTGCCATCAGGTGCCTGATTGGCAGCACCTGGAGCTCAAAACAAGCGTCAGCACTAACATGAGAATACACTGTTTAGCACTGGCAGAGAATTTGGGCAAATTTCACTTAGCTACTACCCACATAATCAGCTGTGCTGCTCATCCCACAACTGCATGATCCTTACAAGTTAGCCATCACTGTGAAGGTAAATAAACAAGCTTTCCAACAATGTCAAATACAATGGCAATTAGCATTGTAACAGAGAAATAATCCACCAAACACAAATTTCCAAACTTTTTTGTGAGTTTATACACACACACACACACACACACACACACACACACACAAATGAAGAAGATGATTTTAGGTGAAATTCATAAGTGAATGAAAAGAAAACTCTTCTTTAGTCTGGCTTCAGACGTGGACAGATGCACTGCCTGCTCACATTGTACTATTTTAATTTTGCTTGGCAGTGTGAATATGAGTTCTGGATAAAACGTTAACCTGAGTTAAAGCACTCCACTTGATGGACATCATACAAAACGTAATTATTACAGTTTGTGTCTCTCTGGAACACAAAATAATATAAATCTGTAGTTCCTGAGGCTTATTTCCTGTCTCCACAATCTCAAAAACTAAGAGTGTGAGAGAAAATGCGAGATTTGCACGAAATTCAACTTTGTTTGGATATGTAGAAAGTAGAAAACAAATCAGCAGAGCCTCTCTCTCCATCTATCCTTCTTAAATAATGTCCTTAATATCATATGTGATATTGTCAACATCATTATGATTGGTAAATATATAACCATGAGTCAAAGTAATATCACGTTATAGGTGATTCCCTTTTCTTTTATGAACAATACTACTTCTAGATACTCCATCTGATGGCTCTCTTGACATTTATTTATTTATGTATTTGATTGAGTGATGGGATGACCTCACACCCTCATACTCTGAAAAGGCACTCGGACTCAGGCACCCATCTTTAAAGTTTGAATAGTCAAAACTAGTTTGTTGGATTTAAGCCTTTGTCAAAAGATTTCCTTGTTTAAACCAGAATCAAAAGTTTCAAAAGTATTTTTTTCTGCAAAAGTTAAAACCTCCTAAGGCCTGTTTTTCTGAGCCCAGGTGAGAATTTGCATATACTGGCCCAGATAGAAACTGAGAAACGGGAGGAGCAGGAGAGAGGAGGGGTGGGACAGGAGCTCGTAGCAGCTGGTTTGGAGTGAGCACCCTATTTATTAATGCAAAAGGGGCCTGTAGCGTGTTGCTTTCACATGCTGTTAATTTCAGGTAACAGCCTGTAACTTCATTTTCTTTTCTTTGTAGCCTGTAAATTTAATGAGCTGAACAACTATCATTTCAAAATCTGTGGCATTTAATGTTCTGTGTTACTATACTCCTGTTCTACATTTTGTATATATAGACTGTTGCAGGTTAAATGCTTAACAAAGTTTCCTCCAGAAATAATAAATCTGTCATTAGACAACAAGCTTACACCTCCTCACATTGCTCCTCATCCATGCTTTTTCACTGTGGGTGGTTCCTTTCTCTATCTCTCTTTAATCATAATCTCTTAAACAGCTTTACTATTTCATAATGGCCATGAAGCAGTATAAGGAAATGTGAAGTAACCCTGATTAAGCACATGGCTTAGCACCTCAGAGAAGAGGTATCTTGGGTTTTAATCACCTCAACTCATTGATGTAAATCTGTTTTCTAAACTAGTCTTAGGCTACATCCACACTGCTACATTTTCACTTTGAAAAGGCATAACTTTTGCTCTGTTTATGCTTATCTTCCACACTACTCCAATGATTTTGAATCCCGAAAATGGAGATTTTTGAAAACACTACTGACCCCATTTAATTTGAAAACTAAAGGTTTGTGTTTTAGTCTCTGCGTTCCAATACCCATATTACAGTCTATTTAGTATGCCAGAAAAAGATTTAGTATGTCCAAATACATCGTCTGTCAAATGCAGCGTGCCAAAATACCAGGATATCCTACTACATGTGGTCGCATTTTGCAGTATGCAAGCCAGCATGCTTTTCTGGCTGTTTTGACCTACAATCCTCTGCACAGCGGATATACTGTATGAGCAGGAGAGTCAAAGTTCAAGGCACAATGTTGTGACGAAGTTGTATGTCCCAATTGTATGCATACTGCATTCAATAGTACATACTATGTGGTGTCCTTCCCTGATTCGTCATGCCTCTATCACGTGACCTTTTTTCCAGAAGAAAACAAGCAACTTCAGCCTGGACTACCAGTGGTTAATTCATCATGGATGACAAAGTGCAGGCGTTGCCAACCATGTTGTTTATGCTGGCAGCTGTTTTATTTTTCCGTTCTTCCTGCTTTAGTGGTGGCCTCTTTTTGCTTCTGACTGACTCTCTGCTGATGATTGGCATCAACAACGGGGACGTCCTTCTTTTCTTCCTTCAAAAATTGAAAAAAAAAAAATTTACCAAGAAAGCAGTAAGTTGCATCCAGAAATGACATATGAGGAATCACTCATAACCTTACCTTGTGTAACCTTTAGATCCAGTTCCCAAGTTCAAATTTGTCATTCTATCAAATATTCATGATATATTTCATTCCCTCCCAGTTTAGTGAAACAATCCTGTCTCATTGACTTCTTTTTAAGTATGCACTGTTTGTGGCCACCTGGAACTAAAGGCAAAATTGCTTTATTGCATAGGCAGGAATGTTGAGCAAATTTGTGACAACATAACATTGTCTGATGATGATATTCCCTGCAGAGAAGAAGACATTTAACATTTTCTTTACTTTCTGTCTCTAGGAAAGCAAGTCCATATCCGTAAGCCGGTGCTATCAGCCCCAGAGGTGGTCCCAGAGCGCAAGCGCTCCACACCCATCAACCCAGCCAACACTATTCGCAAGTGCCTTTCCAATAACCCTGTGTCCCAGCGGCCGTTCCGGGACCGCATCATCCACCTGCTGGCGCTCAGGTCCTACAAGAAGCTGGAGGTGCTCGCCCGTTTGCAGAGGGATGGTATCAACCAGAAAGACCGAAACTCGTTGGGGACCACCCTGCAGCAGGTACTGTAAGGTGTCTGTTTTTGTGGCTTTTTTTTTTAAATGCCAATCCATCTGTTCTTGACCAATAAAGTGTTAGGTGACTAAAACTCATATGACATTGTGGACTAATCAATAGGGGTGTAAAAAATATTGAAAAAAATCCAATATTGCAATATAATGTTTTGTGATACTGTATAAATTCTCTAACTATTGCTTTTTAATTAATACTTTACAGTTTAGTAAATACTTAATTTCATTTGCAAAGATGTGCCGTCTCAGTGTATTCCTAAAATTAGATAAAACAAATCGTATTAGAAGAAGAAGAAGATCTACCTTTATTAGTCCCACAATGGGGAAATTCAATTTACACTCTGTTAAACTCATACATGGTACATGCAGACCTGAAACACACATACATGCATTAATGGAGAGATGTCAGAGTGAGGGGGCTGCTCCTGACAAGCGCCCCGAGCAGTTGGGGGTTTGGTGCCTTGCTCAGGGGCACCTCGGCAGTGCCCAAGAGGTAAACTGGCACCTCTCCAGCAACCAGTTCACACTCAGTTTTTGGTCCATGTCGGGACTTGAACCGGTGACCCTCCGGTTCCCAAGCCAACTCCCTACAGACTGAGCTACTGCCGCCCATTATATCGCCTTACTTGCAGTATCACATTATATTGAATCGTATACCCTGTATCATGATATGTATCAATATTGGCAGATTCTTGCCAGTACACAGCCTTACTAATGGATTAGTTCATTTAATTGATGGATATGTGAAACTGAGTTTCTCGACAGAGAATCACTCAAAAACACCACATTAAATAGATGTGCTCATAAATTTCTTGGAAACAAGTCATTCAGTGTTAAAAAATCTTTAAAAATTAATTGACAAAGACCAAAACTACAGATTAATCAATAATTCTACTTAGTGGTGGCAGTCCAAATCATGCCTTGTCAGTATTGAGTGCAACTTAAAATGTATTTAAAATGTTAAAGTAATAACTTCTGGTTTTATGAAAGCAAATATTTTGGTATTTCACGTTCTTTAAGACTGAGGTATGCTGATCTGTCTGAGGAAATTTGGTTCACAGTAGAAAAGGCTTCATTCACTTCACAAGAAACATACCATTTAATCGTTAAACATCATTTGCATTCCCAGATGTTAGGCCGGCACTGGAAATGTGAAGTTTCTGTCCATGTATACTTCTCATGCTCTCAGTTTGACTTTTAAACTGTATCTGTGTGTACTTAACAGGTGGCAAACCTGAACCCCAAAGACAACACATACTCATTGAAGGACTTTATTTATCGTGACGTCCAGCGAGAGTGGCCTGGCTACTCTGAAGACGAGAAGTCACAGGTTGACCGGATCCTGGCTCGGTACAGAAATGGCCTGTTGAGCCTGTTATTTTCCTTTTGAGCTTAAATACATATTTGGTTGAGCTAATATAGCGTTTGCATTATACGGTGAATAACTACACTTAGGCGTAAGTACTAGTTTAAAGTGGTAGCCTACCTCCTGAGGGCTGAAGGTGGCTGTTAATTCACCTGCACCGACAAAAGAGACACCTGTAATGTTAGTTACTGTGGACCCAATTAATTTTTTAATGAATTATCTTTTTGCCGTCAGAACACATTGTAATTGACATGAATTCATCTCAGCTGTTGTACTCTATGAAGGACTAAACTAGCAACTTTTAACTACCACCTTTTAAGCCTTCAGATTACATTAAAGGAATAGTTCAGCATTTTTTAAGTATACTTACCTAGTATACCTTATGTTAGTCATGGAACAGGGTGGAAAAAATAACAGCTCTACAGTTTAATGCAGTTATGTTAGTTGTTTAGGTTACACTATATAAATACAGAGGCAGAAAAAAATGGCTTATAGTGAGATAGCTGAGATTTGAGTTATGTTTCATTAGTAATGAGAGAGCAGCTGGAAAGTTTTTACAGATTTTGTGATTTATTACGAAGGATTGTAGATGTCTTATGGAGTTTTGTTGTCGACAGTCAAAAGAAATGTTTACATTTACTCACCACCTCACATTATGTATATCCTTAAGGCCTGACAAACATGTTTAATACCTTTTCTTATTCATGAAACCTTTGCAAAGTAGATTCTTCGAAACATTTTAAACTGTGCATTGTTTACGTCAGTACACCATCACTGACTAAATTCTTTCCTTTCTTTAACAGCAAGTTAGGTCTTCCTACTGAGACACTCTCATCAAGCAGTTCTCCCAAAGACAGCGTCCCCACATCCCCCCAGGTATCTGCGCAAATAAACACTAACGTACGCACCTCCACAGTGATAATTATCCAGCTAATTTCTGGGTATTTTCTTCCAGAAACGTCAGTCAGACTTTGACTTCATTGATCCTTTGGCACCCAAAAAAGCCCGCATCTCCCACCTCAGCAGTCGAGGGACAGCCTCATCTTCATCGTCCTCCACTGACCGCCGCGAGGATGAGGGCAGCCCCAGCTCTAAACACTCGTCCCTACCTTCCAACGTCACCTCGGGCCCTCCCACCCATCTCCCCATCCCATCCCACCCTCCTGCACCCTCTCACCAGCAGCCCAGCCCGGCCTCCAACTCCAACTCCCCCAGCACCCCAGAGGGCTGTGGCACCCAGGACCTGCCTATGGACCAGAGCTCCTCCTGCAGAGACCCTTCATCTAGCCCGTTCTCCTCCGATAGGACCCTGCAGGACCGCTATCAGCACCCTGTCCCAGTTCCCAGACCAACCTCCTCCCCCAGCCCCCTTCCTCTTCCTCCTCCTCCTCCTCCTCCTTGCACCTCACTCACAGTTACCTCCACTGTCATCACTAGCCCTCCCTTGTCCAGCAGCACCAACAAAAAGTTCAAAAAGAAATCCAAGAAGCACAAAGATAAGGATCGAGAGAGGGAGAAAGGGAAACGGACGGAAAAAGGTAGCAGCAGTCCCCCCAGTGTAGAAGAGCAGACTGATGAGACTCGTAGAGCCAAAAAGAAGCGCAGTGCTGAGAAAGAGGACAGCAATGTTATCGACAAGAATCCTCACAAAGATCAAGGTGAGTTTCTGTCTTAATTAAGTATTTATTATCAGAATCACTGAACCAGAAGTTTTATTTAATTGCACATATAGCCCTACACAACTTAATAATATTTATTTATTATAGTTACACACCTCAACTTGCTCAAAGTCAAACATTTTCTAGCTTGTACATCATCTAATTTCTTATTGAAATATTTATTTTCTCTCAGGCAGCTATTAAGGTTTATTTTGTCAATGACTTAATTTGTGTGGTATTTAAGTTTAGGGGGCATGTTTGAAAGGCGTAGCAATCTAATTAATATTTCTATATTAACACTGAATTAGATTAAGTACATGTGATGGAAAAGAGGTTGTTCTGTGTCCGACCCACAGAGAAGTAGTAGCAGTTCTGTGTAGCATTTTAGCCCTGTGTAGTTAGTTGGTAATTGAATTAAGAGCCCATATATTTGTATAACGGCAGATACCTGTTATTAGCGAAAAGCTTTGATTAGCACAGTGTACGCCATCAAATAACAGACAGCTGTTATTAGCATCTAGCTGCTAAATCTAGATATTTTCTTGGGAATTAAGATAACATAGGATATATGTTATCACCCCAAGGGGAAATTTTGCTTGAGCAAATAGTGCTGCACACAGCTGCAATCAGCTTAAAAACAATACATAACCAAGAAGACATTACAGTAGCACCCCAAAACACGGTGGAAAACATGTCAAATATATCACATTCCCTGATATATTATGTTATGTATATATATATATATTCCCTATATAGAAATAAGTAGACATTACTAACATGACATTACAAAGATGCACTAAAGACACAGTACAAAAACATGTTGCACATTCCTTGAGAAAAAATATATAAATACAGATGCAGGTAATAAGAATATTGTAGAAAAAGTTCAATATTCTTTGTCAGTTATTTAAGAAAGTGAAAAATTAATATATTCTACACTCATTATACGTAAACAAACATGTTTAAATATATTTGTTTTTATTTTAATTACAGCCTACAGCTCAAAAAAGAAAGAGAAAGGTATCTCAGAATATTAGGATATTTCATAAGATCAATCAATACGATACAGAAATGTCCAACCTCTGAGAAGTATGTGCATTTATTCACTCAGTCGGAGCTCCTTTAGCACAAATTACTGCATCAGTGCAGCGTGGCATGGAAGCGATTGGCCTGCGGTACCACCGAGGTTATTGAAACCTAGGTTGCTTTGATAATGGCCTTTAACTCATCTGTATTGTTGTGTTGGGTGTTTCTCAGCTTCTTCTTGACAATACCGCATAGATTCTCTATGGGGTTCAGGTCAGGCCAGTAATGTCATGGTCAAAAAAACAGTTAGTTGTAGTTTAGGTAGTGTGGGCAGGTGCAAAGTCTTGCTGGAAAAGGAAATCAGCATCTCCATAAAGCTTGTCAGCAGACAGAAGCATGAAGTGCTCAGAAATTTCCTTGTAGACAGCTGCAACGACTTTGGCCTTGATAAAACACAGTGGACCAACACCAGCAGATGATATGGCACCCCCCAAATCACCACAGACTGTGGAAACTTGACACATGACTTCAGGCTACTTGGATTCTGCGCCTCTCCACTCTCCCTCCAGACTCTGGGACTATGATTTCCAAATGAAATGCAAAATACTTTCACCTGAAAAGAGGGCTTTGGACCACTGAGCAGTGGGCCAGTTCTTCATCTCCTTAGCCCAGGTAAGACGCTTCTGGCATTGTCTCTGCTTCAAGAGTGGCTTGATACAGGACTGTGACAGCTGTAGTCCATTTCCTGAAGACACATGTGAGTGCTGGCCCCAGCCTCAGTCCACTCCTTGTGAAGCTCTCCCAAGTTTTTGAATCGGCTTTATTTGACAATCTTCTCAAGTCTGCATTCATCCCTGTTGCTTGTGTACCTTTTCCTGTCACACTTTTCACTTCCAGTCAATTCATCCATCCATCTTCAACTGCTTATCCCATTATGGGTCGCAGGGGGGCTGGAGCCAATTCCAGCTGGCATTGGGCGAAGGCGGGGTACACCCTGGACAGGTCGCCAGTCCATCGCAGGGCACATACAGACAGACAACCATTCAATTTCGGCAATTTAGAGTCATCAGTTAACCTAAACTGCATGTCTTTGGACTGTGGGAGGAAGCAGGAGAACCCGGAGAAAACCCACGCAAACATGGGGAAAACACACAAACTCCACACAGAAGAGTCCCAAGCCGGTTTTGAACCTGTGACCCTCTTGCTGTGACCATGCAGCCCCACTTTCAGTCAACTTCCTGTGAATATGCTTCGACACAGCACTCTGCAAACAGCCACCCTTTCAGCGATGACCCTCCGTGGCTTACCCTTCTTGTGGACAACTGTCTAGTCAGCAACCTTCCCCATCATGGTTGTGTGTTGGACTAGACCCTAGAGATGCACAGTATTTATATTGTATGCATAGTAATTTAATCAAACTCGAAACAAAATATTCTAATTATCGAAATAAAAAATGAAAAAATGCTTGAAACATTTTAGTTTACGTGTAATGAGTCTAGAATATATTAAATTTCCACTTTCTTAAAACTGACCAAAAATATTGAACTTTTGCTATATAAATTTTTTTTAGCGGCACTGGTACATAGGCATTAAGGGCAAAAGAGAACCATAAACACCATAAGACATTATACCAAATTTGCATAGTGCTTCCATCCTGTTAATTATAGAACCAAGGATTCACCTGTTTTCTAGTCGAGTAGTGATAGAGACGTCAGGAGGAAACAAAGTTTGATGTGGTTGGTTTTACATTTGCTGGCTTTGTAGCATCTCCCTGAATGTAATAATTCGTATTCAGAGTAGAGAATGTGTCACAAGTCCACTGGTTTGTTTGAACCAAAACCCAAAAAATGCTCAGTACATACTGAAATTAAATTTCTCCAATAGGTCTTTTTCACAGAAGCTATTTTGACATGTAAGAGTAGGAAAAGCACAGTGAATGATGACTACTGTGTCAGTTTCAGGGTCCTGGTATGTACTTACTTTCACTGCCTGTTCTAGGTGGAAATATTCGCCGTTATTCCACCTTCCCACTCTGTATTACAGATACAAACACAGAACGGGGGGGACAGTCGTTCTGCCCTTAAACAGCAATGCAGGTAGTCACGGAGACGACGCACACAGTAGATACCGACGCTGTTGTTACACGTCATGCCTGTTTTGCTTCTGAAAAGCCAACATGTTATCTAAAATCACACACCGGAGCAGCATTATGCAGGCATTGTTTGGTTAAGTGTAATAAAACAAAGCCAGCATAATGGCGAATGGTTTTTGCCCGTATGTGCACATCTAAATTGGAGATCTTTGAGGAGCATTGATAGTGTCAGGTCGCCGCAAGGAGAAATCTGCAGTATAAAAGATCCAAACAATTCCTCAGCACGAATCCACGTCTTCTCAAGTTCTTGCGAATGTCCTTATGGAAAGTATAACCGAGGCTTTACTGGGATACTTTACCGGAACAGAGCCATGGTTAGTGTTATTAATAACAACTGTGCTTTCCCCACCACAACAAGTCAAAATATCTGTTGTGGTTGTGGTTATTGCTCTGTGCTAGTAATGGTTTGCAAACATGTTAGCCATGAAAACTTAACTATGATGTATCAGGATCATTAAAACAACTTTAATGTTGTCTAGAAAAGTCTTGTATGAGTGCTGCCTTCACCTGCTATTATGTGGAAAAATCAAACTGACGTCAAACAAGGAAACTTGTATGTTTAAAAAAAAAAACATGATTAAATTTTAAAACTAAAATTCCTGTCACTTTACAGTATTGCAACACAGGTTGTTAGTGTGTCACCATGCATGTTTAAAAATACTATTGAGACATTGGAGGATAAGCTAACGGCATTTAATGCAGCTTGAGTCCAACTTTAAGCACACTAAACTTGTATGTGTGTGTGCGTTTAGACTAATTCAAGCAGCGCTGACATTTCTTCTGACTGACATGCCTCCTCCATCAACGTTTCCAGTCAGTTTATCTTTCAGACTTTGGCTTGTTGCTCGCCGTGTTTCACAAGTTTATCTGTTTATGTCTGTTACAGCCCACCCGACCAGATACAGTCTGCTCTTTGATTACACTGGATGTTGTCTGAACATGCAGAGGCATTGATCTGAGCTTGTTTACTCTGCGGTCTTGGTTTACCTGATGTTATAAATGTTGTGGTTGAAGTTTTAGGGACTCTTTTCATTCTCAAGAATATGCTAATGCTAAGTTTAATAACCGCTAATAAGCCAGGAGCTCTTATATGATGCATCATTTACTGTCTATGTGTACTGTCAATGTCTGTTCCTTTGTGTGTCAGTGTATTTGGCAAAAATAGCAGATCCCACCAACACCACTTTGTCAGATCTAGTACATATAAAATCTACACAGTGGTGGATGTAAACCAAGTACATGTACTCAAGTACTGTACTTGCTACATAATACTTCTACTTCACTACATCTCAGTGGGAAATATTGTGCTTTTTTACTCTACTACATTTGACACTTAAGCTACTAGTTACTGTCTACATAAAAAAAACACGATATACTTTTGTGATATGATGCAGTAATGTATTCTACCTAGTAGTATATGAAGTATTTAAACTGCAAACTACATTAAAATGTATGTAAGAATGTGAAGAAGAAGAATGTGACTCTTTAAAATGAGCCCTTAATAATAATGAGTACTTTTACTTTGATAATTTAAGTACATTTTGCTGTTAGTACTTCTGTACTTTTACTTAAACATTCTGAATTGAGGTATTTACTTGTAATTGAGTATTTTTAGACTGATACTTGTACTTTTTCTCTTTTGCTGATACTACTTTTGTACTTTTTCTTAAATAACATTCTGAATCAAGGACTTACTTCAAGGACTCATTTATGATACTTTAAACAAATGACACCTTTTGGCTTTTTTTTCTTTTATTTTGTTAGACCATGTTGGTAAATGCAGTCATCCATGCTCTGTATTTTGGATTGTAATTGCGGTATTTACATTCTCACATCTCCTCTTTCTCCTCAGACGCTTCACATAAAGAGAAGCCGATCCAATCTACTGAATTCTCCTCCACAATTGAGATGCCTGACTATGTAGTGTGAGTGAACTTGATATACCTCAGAGTTTCCATTTTCCCACAGTGTGACCCTCTTTTACCTTTCAGGGCTCTCATTTCATAGTTCAAACCATTTGACTAAACAGGACATTGAGAACAGACACAAGCTTGAGAATTAGGATGCAGGAAATGCAGCAATAAACACAGATGTGTTTCATTTGTGCAGTCTGGTATTTTTCTTTCTTTTCTGTACTAACAAATGTTTTTGTGCTTTCCACGTAATGACTGCAGGGAGTGAGTTATCCATTGCACAAATAGAGAAGCTCAAAAGATGTGAAACAGGATTCCTACCTTTGAGATTGCAAGCTTTAGCAAGGTGTATTCAAAACAAGGACAGTTGGGGGAAGTCTGCTCTTGGTGGAGTGCTGGCATTGGTCATAAAATATGACAAACTAGGAAAGAAGCATTCATTTATATTTCTTTTCCTGTGTTTACAGGAAGTACATGCCAATCGTGTCCATGGACCAAAGGCAAAGCTACAAGGATGACTTCAACGCAGAGTATGATGAGTATCGCCGGCTACACGCCCGCGTGGAGAGCATCACCCGCCGCTTTACCCAGCTGGATGCCAAGTGCCGGAAGCTGGCACCCGGCACCAAAGAATACCAGGTCATATCAGTTAGCAGGCTGTACTTATGGTGATGTTGCCATTTTCATACTGTATAATAATGATAAGGAATGTCATGAGAACCAAAACTTAGGTACCATGTTGATGCCAAAATTCAGAAAACGTGACTCATTTTTCGACAGTAACGTCGGTACCAGAGGAGCTCGAGATAAACCATCTAAAATCCAAAAAAAAATTCTAAAGTTTGACGCATCCAGGTGGAAGCACCCTACATTTTCGCTGACAATGCCTCATTGCGAACAAATCTGTATTGAAATCAGCAGGACAAGAGCTAGTTAATGTTAGCTGTTAGCTGGTGGGCAGCACAGTCCTGCACAGAGCTAAAAGCTGATGTTAACAGAGGTTGCATTGAGTTTCATTATGATGACGCTCTCTTCAGTAAAAACAAGGGCAACACTTCATTTTACAGGTCCGCAAATTTCATGGTATTTAGGTGATAATTAGCAAGTAACCTATTTGAAATTACTGCCAAATTACCTCAATATTTACCTCAATTTATCATTTTTTTAATTACTTCATTATAAACATTATTTAATAGTTCTATTCTGCTATTTCCCAATAGCTGGTAATTTATTTATTCATTTCCAGGAAATGAATTCAAAGTTAATTGATATGGTTTATTTCCACGTCTGCTGGTAAATAGAAAATAATTAGCAAATAAGTTATTTGAAATTTCTTTAAAAACCTCCCTGAATCATTACATCAGCTACCAGGTTACATCTGTGTAAACAATAAGTCACACAACAGTGAGATTTGTGGCTGATCAGAAGTGTCTTTTATGTTTTGTTTTTCCACCTCCATTTGAAGAGTAGCGCACAGCCACTTCTCAAGCCTAAGGGCCCTATTTTAATGATTATATACGATTTTATCATGTTATTATTAAATCATGTTTTTATTAAGTAATTATAGATACATTTCTAGGTAAATATTGGGCTAATTTGGCAGTAATTCCAAAGAAATGAAGAAGTTACTTGTTAATTATCATCTAATTACCATGAAATTAGCAGACACGTGTTACCAAAATGAGTAATAATTAGTAATAATAATTAGCATTATTACAAATGAACATGCCACATCTGTTCCTCGACCCACTGAGATCTCTAACCAACAGACAAGTTATCACATGGATCTGACTTTAAAGTATTGATTTCTGTATCTGCTAAATGTAATGTCCACAACATTTTCAGCACATACTGGTTAACACCTCTTTTTGTTACAATGTCTGTCATGATTTTTACATTTATAAGTGGATTTTCCTTAAACGTGCACATTTTTATGTTTACAGAAGGTGCAAGAAGAGGTCTTGAAAGAGTACAAAAAGATGAAACAAGTGAGTAGCTACATAGACTTCTGTCTACTAAGGATTTTTTTTTTCTATAGCCCACATAACTTATACATATTGTAGTTTGTATTTATAACTATTATGCGCGTGTGTGTTTTACAGTACAGCCCCAACTACCACGAGGAGAAACAGCGCTGCGAGTACCTGCACAACAAGTTGGCCCACATCAAGCGGCTAATAGCTGATTTTGACCAGCGCAGAGCCCAGGCCTGGTGCTGAGAGCACGGCACACAACGTCTTCACTAATCAGTATTGAGAAAGGAGTGTTGAACCAGGAGGGGGTATCCAACTGGCTGTTATTTATTAATACCCCTTCAGTTACTGCCTCCACAACAGCCCCCCACCTCTCTTCCTTCCATTTTCCCACCATCCTTTTTCATTCCTTGCTTCCTTTTCTGATCTTTGATTCCATTGGCTTCATTGTTGCCTGCAATTTTGAAAGTGTCACTTTGACTTTATCTTCCCCCCCCCCCATATTTTTTTGCTTTCTCTGCGTTTCTTCTCAATGAGCTCCTGTGGACCTTCATACCACTGGACCAGTGGAAGGGGCTGCCTGCATTTGGGGTAAAAGAAACTTCAACTCTTCTATCCTTTGAAGGACTTTATCTTCAGGCAAAAAAAGAACAAAAAAAAAAGATTTTTGAGCATCAGAGAAAATATTAACTTGTATTTAAGTTAAAAAAAAAAAAAAAAAGAAGAAAGAGGGAGATCTATTTATTTTGGGGCTCGTAGTGCTAAGATGAGTCCGCAGATGATATATTGTTTAACTTTTGTTGAAAACAATGCAAAAAAATTTACCGCGGGCCTTATGTGTTTTGACTTTGTGAAGTCATTTTGCACGCAAGATCCATTATGTCATCTCATGTGGCAAAGATGTCTCTCCTGCCTCATTTCCTCTCTTTTCATTAAAAAAAAAAAAAAAAACTGTACTGGATAACGTTTCTTCAACACATTACTGTGGTTGCTGAGTTTTGAGGAAATGAGACGCGCAGGAGAAATCACTTGAGCCGATTGAGACGCAACAACAGTACGTGTGCATGGATTGTAAATTTTGTTGTGACGAAGACGTGGGGTGGGGTATCTAAAAGGAGTATGATCCCCCTTCGGTAGGGGGCGCTATTCCCTGCACCGACAGTGTTTAGCGGTCACAGTGCATTATGGTTGCCTTAAGGTGTTTACACTCGGAAACGCCAACCCTTTAGGGTCCGCAGGCTACACAAAGAAACTATAACTGCCTGGAAACAGGTTGTGTGTGTGCATGTGTGTGTGAATGAATGGAGAAGGATGGGAGAGATGTTAGTCTGGAAGGAGTGTTACAAATTGTATGTGTGCGTTCGTACAGTTGTGCATTATGTGGTGTCACAGGTGTAAGAAAAAAAAACTAGAAATGTGGAGAAAAAAGTGAGAAATATGAAAAATAACAAAAAAAGCTGCTATAGTGTTTGACCAGCCAGAGCACTCAGGATCAACCTGGCTGGAGTAACAGTTCCTGATCTTAACCGAAGAGATAATAGAAGATCCTTATTTTCCAGTATGGTTGGATGAATGAATGAACCCTGGAAAGGACTACGCCCACCTCTTCAGCTTTATCCAGCGGCAAACAGCCTGAATTTGTTTTTTATTTTCTTTGTTTTGTTTTTTTTTTCTCTTTAGAAAGAAGCAAAAATGTGTCATCCACCAGAGAACAAATCTGTATTACAATTTCAAATGTATTTGATTCTCAGTTTGAGTTCTGCAGAGCAGTGAAAGATTTTTTTTTTCTTTCAACATTATAATAACAGATTTAGTTCAGTGAATGGATGAATGGCTTCTATGAAAAATCTTTATTTCAAGCAAGGGAAAAATTGTTTACAAACCTGTGTTAGAATGTTTGCCAAAAATTAAATATGTTTCTGGTACTGCATCCATGGAGTACAATTTCTGATTGGGGCTTAATTATAGGAGACATTAATATTGGAATATTTGTCTCATTATATTTGAAGATGTGAAGAGGAGTGGAGTCACTGTGCCCCCAGAAAAGACCAACAATTGAGGTGTTGACTCAGCAGTCTGCTCTAATACTGTATTCAGTGGACATAAGAGTCTGTGTCCTGCATTGGAAAAAATGTAGCCCCATTTTTTCCCCCAGAAACTGAGATATAAGTAAATATTAGCTAGTTCTAGCTCATATTTTGGTTGTGACATCTTGTCAGATAGTCAGTCTCTGCAGCAGACTGGCTGTTGGTTCGGTTGTCAGAATCAGTTTAACGTCATTACAGACTTGGCTTATTTTACTTGTTGTCTCTCAACTTATTTTGGACAGAAAATCAGCACTTGCATCTTGGAATGCGTAACAAATTACAGCAGATAAAGAAATGTCCACAGGCTCTACTTGAGATTTACACTTAATATGGCTGTGGACTACAGGGTCAGTGTTTCGTTTTTGGACCCCCAGCCCCCCCAGCCAATGGTCTTCCCAGAATATATAGTCCAAAAAGGGCACTCCAGCTAATTTATAATGGAGGCCAGGGCTTTACATGCAGCCTTCAAGGGGGTGTGTCCTCTTCTAAGCCTTCCAAACATTTCTGTCTTTATCAAAAACACTTAAAGTGGGTCTGAACAACATTAATTATGTGACTCACCGTGGTGGGAGGAAGGAGGGAAGAGCTTTCATCAAGAGTCTTAATGAAGAAGTGTTTAGATATGAGAAACCACTGAAAATCAAGTGAAATCTGATCCTGCCCAGCTGAAAATGTACAGGACATTTCAATAAAAAATCTATTTAGTTTTACCTGGAAAATGTCTTTTGTTGTATTTTCTTTATGGTTTCCTTTAAAGCAGTTTGAAATTGTTAATATGTAATAACAGAACCGGAGCAGAAACACCACCTGCTATCAGCCTATTACATGATTAAGGTGATTTATCCAGTTCAAGTGTCATTTAATCTACAAGGTCCCTCAAAATGTTAATATATTCAGTTTTAAAAGATTTGCTGTTCTCAATTAAAACCTGTTCAACTCCATCAGTAGTCTACGACCCTTTTGGGTCAACTACTATATGATGCAGAACATTCCACTGGTCTGTTATACAATCACATTTTGTTATAAACATATTCACCGGTTAAATGTATATTAGTTCCTTCCAAAATGCAAATAATCTGGTTTATTAGAGTTGAGATGTGGAACGGTTCATAAAATTTACGGTTCGGTTCATATTACGGTTCGGGGTCACGGTTTTCGGTTCAGTTCGGTACATTTATGGAACAGCATAGAGGCCAATTTACAATATTAATTTGAACATGCTGTTCATTTATTTGGCAAAATAGGTCAACTGTTTGCCTTAATAAAAGTAGGATAACATAAGGAACAAAACACTTCCTCATTGTCACATCTTATGGCTGGACTTCTCATCTAAAAGAAAAGTATCATTGTCTTCATCTCTTCATCTTCATCTTCAGCCGCTTATCCGGGGTCGGGTCGCGGGGGCAACAGCTCCAGCAGTATCATTGTGTTACTTAAAAATGATTAAAAAAAAATAAAATAAATTTTTAGGCTCACTCACAACAGTAAGATATACTAGGCCTGCAACATATGAGGGAAATCTGCAATGTGTGATAACATTGTTCAAGATTGCAATTATGATATGACTTGTGATAAACTGATATTGAATTGTGCATATTATACTGAGCAAAAATATAAACACAACACTTTTGTTTTTGCTCCCATTTTTTATGCGCTATAGTCAATTATTTATGACTTTTTCTATGTACACAAAAGGCCTATTTCTCTCAAATATTGTTCTCAAATTTGTCAAAATCTGTGTTAGTGATGATGTGTTGCCAAAATAATCCATCCACCTCACAGGTGTGGCATATCAAGATGCTGATCAGACAGCATGATTTTTGCACAGGTGTACCTTAGACTGGTCACAATCAAAGTCCACTCTAAAATGTGCAGTTTTATCACACAGCACAATGCCACAGATGTCTCAAGTTTTGAGGGAGCTTGTAATTGGCATGCTGACTGCAGGAATGTCCACCCGAGCTGTTGCCCGTGAACTGAATGTTCATTTCTCTACCATAAGTCCTTTCTCACAACCACAGACCGTGTATAACTACACCAGCCCAGGACCTCCACATCCAGCATCTTCACCGGCAAGATGGTCTGAGACCAGCCACCCGAGCAGCTGATGCAACAATCGGTTTGCATAGCCAAAGAATTTCTGCACAAACTGCCAGAAACCATCTCAGGGAAGCTCAGGCGCATGCTCATCATCTTCAAATGCTCACCTTCAGTGGTATCTGGCACATTGGAGAGGTGTTCTCTTCACTGATGAATCCCTGTTTTCACCGTACAGGGCAGATGGCAGACAATGTGTATGGCATCATGTGGGTGAGCGGTTTGCTGATGTCAGTGTTGTGAATCACGTGGCCCACGGTGGTTGTGGGGTTATGGTATGGGCAGGCGTATGATCTGGACAACAAACACAGGTGCATTTTATTGACGGCATTTTGAGTGCACAGATACCGTGACGAGATCCTGTGGCCCATTGTTGTGCCACTCGTCCACCGCTGTCAACTCATCTTGCAGCATGATAATGCACGGTCGCATGGTGCAAGGACCTGTACACAGTTCCTGAGAGCTGAAAACATCCCAGTTCTTGCATGGCCTGCTCAATGTCACCCATTGAGCATGTTTTTCATATTTATTTGGGGTAAATGAATTTAATTATAAAACATATTTCAAATAATCTATGCATTGTGTGTCTCGGAGGGTTTAGTAAACCAGAAGGAGCTCCAAGTAGTTCACAAGCTCTGTTCTCTAAGCATTAGCCTACTGCCCCTAAATGTAAGAATGGGTTTCAAGTGGATTAATGGCTTGATATGAAGAGTTTGAGGGACAACGTGCAGTATCAATGCAGACTGAGGTCAGAGATCCTGTTTCATCCGTAAGAACAGAATGACATTTCCTCCCTCTGCTGGTGATTTTAGATCTTACAATATGGTGTATGATACTGAAAACATTTTTACTTTACCAAATGACTTGACTGCAAGCATTTGTTATTATTACCAAGCATAATTACACTGCCACCAGCTATTTCTAGCATACCTTTTGTCCCTCGTGCTGATTGCTCATATCCAACTGCGGAGTGCAATACATATTCAGTGATCACTGAACACATGACAGGAGTCATTTTCAGTTGGCCTACAGGCGTCTGGGGACATTACTGCTGGGAAAATGAGGTGGCAGCAGGTTCCTAAGATGAGACATGACGAGGAGACCAATTAGGATGGAGAGACGCCACATTCTCTCAGTGGAGAAAGATAACATGGAGGAAATGTACTGCTGGAGTGTAATTAGCCGTATTTACTGTCTACAAGCTGTTAGCACCAATTTGTGATGCTTGAAAACAAACTGTTTAAGGTAATGGGCCCTGGTCTTGTTCAGTACAGTTAATAATATTACTGTCATGTAATTGCACGTACAGTTCAGCAAACTGCGTCTTGAGTCGTCATTCATTTTTTGGGAATCAATAATGGAAATGATCACTTTTAGTTAATTTATAGTCATCTTCTGCTAGTTTGACAGGTCAGTATTGTAGGGTTCAGTGGTGGAAGTAGATCATTACTGCAGGAATAGTACCAATATCACTGTATAGAAATACTTCAATACAAGTAAAAATCTGCATTTAAAGTCTTACTTAAGTAAAAGTATACAGGTATTAGCAGAATAATGTGCTAAAGCATCAATGGTGCCGGTTCTGCTTTAAAACATCACCTGCGTTATATATATGATACATTATCATATATGACCAGTGGTGGAAAGTAACCAAGTTTAGTTAAGTACTGTATTTAAGTACAATTTTGAAGTACTTTACTTCCACTTGAGTATTTCAATATTATACTACTTTATAATTCTACTGTGGGTGCAGTGGTTAGCACTGTCGCCTCACAGCAAGAGGGTCACAGGTTCAAATCTGGCTTGAGGCCCCTCCGAGTGGAGTTTGCATGTTCTCCCTGTGTTAGCGTGGGTTTTCTCCAGGTTCTCCAGCTTCCTCCCACGGTCCAAAGACATGCAGGTTAATTGTTGACTCTAAATTGCCCATAGGAGTGAATGTGAGTGTGAATGGATGTCCGTCTCTGTGTCAGCCCTGCAATGGACTGGTGACCTGTCCAGGCTGATACCCCGCCTTCTGGGTACCAGCTCCAGCCCCCCACCCCCCACCTCCCATGACCTCTAAACAGATTAAGTGGTTGAAGATGGATGGATACTTCTACTGCACTACATCTCAGGGGAAAAACACAGGAAACAGGCCTAAATTACTAATTAGAGTGTTGGCATAAATAAATTCCCAAACAATTCAAGCATTCAGTTCAAAACTACCAAATGTGTTAAACAAAAGGAATAAAATATTAAAAAAATAAAAGGATATTTATTTATTAATTTTATTAAAGAATAAAGGAATAAAATATGTGAGATGTGTCACTTTATAGTGAACAGAGGTCTATTTTTATTCTTTTTATTAAGAATAACAGATTGTCTTTCATTTAAATGTATTAAAGAGCCCATTTATAAAACTGTAAAATCCTATTTTTGTTTTATTGTTGTGATATAAATGTAACTGACTGCGTAAAATGGACATAATGATATTGTGTCATAGTGATCGCAGGACCCTGAATTGAATCAAACAGAAATCATATCATGGCAGACTTTCGGCAAATATTGGATTGTTGTTGTAGAATCGATATGATATTGTGATTTATACCCCCTATTTGGATCAGAAACAAGCAAACATTGCTTCAGCTTTTATACACTATTTATAGCTGGTGAGATAAAAAAAAAAAGTTGTGCAGCTCAATTTTAGAATATTGCTAAAACGCACAGATGTATCACACTTACTGTATTTATTGTATAATACAGACATGTGAGTGTAACATTGCATGAATGTGCAGATGAACAGAAGGAGATTACCCAAAATGAGACAGCTCAGCATGATCAGTCTCTGGTTGATGCCACATGCAAAATAACATCTCTGGTGCTAATCATCCTCTTTACTGATTTACATATCAGTTAGTATGCATAATGCAGGTCTGTACATTCTCAGTGAATCGGTTCATCAGCAGAATTTAGATATTAGCCGTGACCCTTGAATAGATTGCTGTTAAATGGGGGCGGCAGTAGCTCAGTCTGTAAGGACTTGGGTTAGGACGCGGACGTCACGGGTTCAAGACCCCCATGGACCAAGACCATGGACCAAGACCAACTGGTCGCTGGAGAGGTGTCAGTTTACCTCTTGGGCACTGCCGAGGTGCCCCTGAGCAAGGCACCAAACCCCCAACTGCTCTGGGCGCTTGTCAGGAGCAGTCCCATCACTCTGACATCTCTCCATTGACGCATGTATATGTACTGTGTGTGAAAAACAGAGTGTAAAACTGTGCAAACTGTGCACAGTGAGCCCCACTGTGGGACTAATAAAGGAATATCTTTCTTTCTTTCTTTCTTAAATAAGGAAAGGAGTTGACTGCCAAATATTGAGAAAGCACGTTAATCATCTCAATTAAATACTTACCAGATCTATCAATTAATGTGTATAAAATGAGCTGCTGCTGCATGCTGGCGATAACCCTGATGACGACATTGATCACAACGCGTCCAATGAGCAATGAACAACAATGAAACCATGTAAAATAAAGGTATTTTAAATTTGGATTATTTTGGAGGGAGCCTTGCATTTTGTACTTTTTTGACATGGCGTTCCACCCATGCAATGAGCCCTTCACAAGACTGAATAAGCCAATATACTGTACCTGAAGGATCCAAAGAGTACCTGTAAGTGATTACCACAACGACCCAGCAGCGCTTCTACTCCATTGTCTCTGTGTATACGAGTGATTCTGAAATGATGGAGGCATGTTCACTGAAGCTGTAAAACACAAATGTGAGTAGCACACACACATATTCAATCACTCGCTGTAATACGACAACAACAATCATTAATTTAGCAAAAGTATAATTAGTTCAGATAATGAATGTAATTCAACACAAAGGAGTCACCTTTATTAATATATTATCTGTAGGGCACAGAAAAATTAGATATATTCTCTCTTATTAAGTGTGACACCATTAAGCCATATGCACCTGGGTGGAGGCTCAGAGACATGCACCGTTACTGAGCTGACTGCCTGCTGGGGCAGTAAAGCATCCAGATCCAGGATTTCAGGTGTGATAAGCTCCTGAGCAGCTCTGGAGCCCCCAGGGAGCTGCTCCCTCATCCTCCATCTACGCTCTCCATACTGAGGGTTCCCACCAGTACTGCCTCCATGTTACTGAAGGCTCTAATGTTTGGACATCTTGCAGGTTTCACTGATAATAAGATAATAAGTCGGCATCTGGTTGCTCGCTCTACTCACTAGAAGTGAACGAGCACAGGCATCACGTGTGGCTGGACATGACAGCTAAAACCACAACATCACTATATATTTCACTTGCTTGGCAGTAATGTTAACTTTCCAAATGATCCAATGAATCAAAGACCCAGTCGATGTTGATCCTTATGTGAACTTTTCCTGCTTCCTGCTTCAAGGAGACAACATTGTTTTGGTCCCCTGGGCTGGAGTCGATTAAGTTACTCACTCCAGCGTTAACCACCCTCATTTCAATCAGCAGCAAGGAAACAAAACACAGGAAACCTCTGTTGGTCGAGGAGCTGCAGCATTTATTTCTGCAACTTACACTGTACATTAAAAGCAGTCTGCAGGCTGATAGAGGAAACCCAGAAAGTGGCAGAAAGTCCCATTTTTGGGGGGTTAGGTTACAACCTTTTCACACATCAGCAATAAAAAACAATGAAAACATATTTATATGTGTAAAACATTACATATAGTGCTTTTAAGCAGAAGTAGATTGCCATTGCGTTAGAGGAGGAAAAGTTGCAGCATTTAAACTCCTAAACTAATAGCAGTTTAAGATTAGATGCCAAGTTTAATCCCAACGAGGCAGCTGTTTGACTCTTGACTGACTTGACTAGGAGACAGTAAACAGTATTCAACAAGCGGTTTACATCTGATGCGGTCTATTCTGGTTGACAAGACCTTCTTGATTTTAAAGGTTGTTTAAAGTTGGCCTATATCTCAGCATTCCATTCATTTCTGTGAAGAAAACCTATCTATCTAGTATCTCAATTCATTCCAGTTAATTTGAATCCTTATTTGTAAAGACCCACTGTACTCACAGGAGGCAGGAAAACCTTCAATATTATGGCAGGTGATTTCCATCAAAGTTACATCTCGCTGGTCCACTGGCGACTTGGTGTTCTACATTAAACGTTTTCACACTATCGCTGTATGATTTAACACGATATATACAGTAACACAGTACAAAGCTTAATGCGATCCACACCAACGCAGGCTTCACAGCAACTCCCAAAAGCTGTTTGCTGCCATGCACACTAAAAAACTGCCATACAACACTATATCCTGTCATAAATAATAAAATGTGTATTCTAACAAGATATATGGATAATCCTACATGGTGGCTACTTCAACTATACAAAAACAGTTGTATGAACTAGAACTTATGCAATATGTCATGCCAACATATACAAATTTACCAGATATAAATATATGTATAATTGGCTCTTACACAATCTATATCCACAGAGCCTCCTCTCTGCTACACAGCCTCATCCTGCATCAGAAAAGTACAGTTAAAACAACCAAAGAGGTAGTACAACAGTGACCTAGTATCAGGGAGAAGAAAACAGCAGAAACAAAGCAGCCTATTGAGGATGTATGATTGTTAGACATTAAAAAATATGTACATAATACAGGGGCTGCACGGTGGTGCAGTGGTTAGCGCTGTTGCCTCACACCAAGAGGGTCGCAGGTTCAATTCCTTGGGCTTGGGACTCTTCTGTGTGGAGTTTGCATGTTCTCCCCGTGTAAGCGTGGATTTTCTCCGGGTACTCCGGCTTCCTCCCACAGTCCAAAGACATGCTGTTTAGGTTAATTGATGACTCTAAATTGCCCGTAGGTGTGGATGTGAGTGTGAATGGTTGTCTGTCTGTATGTTGTCTGTCTCTATGTGCCCTGCGATGGACTGGCGACCTGTCCAGGGTGAACCCCGCCTTCGCCCAATGCCAGCTGGGATCTGCTCCAGCCCCCCCGCAACCCCTAACAGGATAAGCGGTTGACGATGGATGGATGGATATATTAATTGCTAATCATACACCTCTAAAAAACGGAATAATTATCTTTGTTTTTAATATATACAATATATGATAAAGAAAAGCTTAAGTACAGATAATTAATATTCTTATGACACAATGTGCTGTAAATCTAAGACATTTAACTCTATGACACAAAAAAACATGTAAATTTACTTTGCAAAAGCACAAGTTTACTTTAATTGTCAGAAGTCTTATGAAAAAGATCTGTCAAAATCCGTTTTTTATTATTCAGATATATTAAAAGTGGTGGAAAAACTACTCAGAGCTAGAAAATGTAGTAATACTACTAACACTTAAAAGACCTGTATTAAAGTCCTCGAGAAAAAGTATTAATAACAGAGTACCAAAAGTAAAAGTATTCATGATGCAGATTGTCCGATTTCATATTTATCATACAGTATTATTGGATTATAATTACTGAAGCATTAATGTGTTCATCATTTTAATGTTGCAGCTGGTAAAGGTGGAGCTAATTATACTTACTCTATATACTGCTGGGTAGCTCAGTCTACAATAACACCTGATAGTTTGATGAGTATTTTGTTTTAATAATCAAAATCTGCAAAGTAACTAAAGCTTCCAAATAAATGTAGTGGAGTAAAAAGTTTAATATTTACCTCTGTGATGTAGCGTAGTAGTACTCAAAATTGGCAAAAAATAAACAGTCCTTAAGTAAATATACTTAGTTTCATTCCTCTGCTGTACTTTAATGACTGGCAAAAAAATGCATTTATGTTCTTTCTGTAGTTATACGTTTAGTGTACCTCATCAGTCATCAGTGATGACGGGTCGTCCAGATGTCTAAGAACAAAGACAGTCAGCCTCTACCTTTTACCACCAATTAGAAATCACAATACAGCAGCCATTTAAAAAAAAAATCCCAAACTATGACCTTACAAATGAAGGGTTGCACAATCCCAGTTTATATTGATGGAGGCAATTATGGCAAAGATGAATTGCTAAATTAGCATGTTAATGGGTTATTATCACACAATCAAGTACATTGGTCCCAAAAGATTTCCTTCCTAGCGGTGGCTTAATGGGAGCGCTCCCATGTGCTGATGGAAAGGAACAATATATAACGCTTGACAACTGGTAAATTGGAAGAATCTGAATTATGAATGCTAGGCTAATGAAGCCATATAACATTCTGCCTATAAGACTGGCTCAATTAAATTAGACACATTTTACTGTATTTTGTGAAATCTTGCCTTTATATTACACATTTGCTTCCTAACGTGTGAGAAGCAACTTGTATTTGAAAGAATAAAATAAATGCTAACTACTCTACTCTAGATCACCTCATCAAATATTGTCCACATGCCATAAAAAATGTATAAAGATAAATAAATAAGTAATAATAATATAATAATAAATTATAAGTTTATTCTTGTTCATCAACATTACTACCCACACTACCAATGATGTTGCAGACTGTTAAAAACAATATCACTGTTTTTATTCAAAGTTAGGGCAATAATAACATGTTAATGCAAATTTGTTTTACTAATTTCTTCAGCACATTACTGCAACTTGCAATTTTTAGACTATAGCGGGTTCAGTCTTAAAGCAAGAGTGACATCATATGAAACTAGAAAACCTAAACCATGCTAGCTTGTCGCAAAGGAGGCTAAAAAACAACTCAAACTTACACTAAATTTTGGTGAGGAAAAACTGTCATGGCCATTTTCAAAGGGGTCCCTTGACCTCTGACCTCAAGATATGTGAATGTAAATGGGTTCTCTGGGTACCCACGAGTCTCCCCTTTACAGACATGCCCACTTTATGATAATCACATGCAGTTTGGGCCAAGTTATGGTCAAGTCAGCGCACTGACACACTGACAGCTGTTGTTGCCTGTTGGGCTGCAGTTTGTTATGATTTGAGCAAATTTTTTTGTACTAAATACAGTACTTGTGAGGGTTTCTGGACAATATTTGTCATTGTTTTTTGTTATTAATTGGTTTCCAGTATAAATATATACATGCATTTGCATAAAGCAGCATATTTGTCCACTCCCATGTAGATAAGAGTATTAAATACTTGACGAATCTCACTCCAAAACTTCACCAGGAAGTACTTGAATAGACCCGCTGTATAAAGCACAGTTTCAGTTTAGCATTTGACCACTAGGTGGCACTCTGACACCGTGGTAAAGCAGCCCGATGCTGTCCAGATGTTATTCAAATCTAAAGGTTAGCTGCTCCCACAGTGCTCACTCTTTGCTGTTTGAAAGGTCATCATTTGCAGGCAGAGGACAATCTGATGTAACATTTATGTCGCTGAATCATAATCGTGGCCTGCGACAGGGTGTGGAGTTGATCGCTATCACAGTTTGGATGACACTCTAATTTTCAGACCCTCACAACGTAACCTGAAGGTGAACGTGGCGAGAAGAGGTCCATACTAATGCCTGCGGTGTCATCTCGCCTGTTGTGCTCAGATAATGGGTCTCCTTTATTAGTTTTCCAACAGCATGAAAAACATTTTTCACATTCACGGTGAACAATTTGTTCAGAGTTTTCTCCTGTGACTAAAAGTGTCAGTGTGTCACGCTGATGCCAGATTGGGGCCAGTGTATCGGCTCATGGAGGGATGAATCAAATGTCAGTGTGACAGCGAGCATGCGAGAACAGATCCATATTTCTATTAGGCTGCACAGACAGAACAGATAGGGCTGGATTGCCAAGCATGTTTGTGCATATTTTACTGTAATGCAGCTCCTCCATCTTCATTGACCTACAGACGAGGTGATAGAGATGCTCCCATCGACACATACACATACACACCACCATGTCCTGAAGCAATCCATACAAAGCGAATAGATCTGAACATGCTTTCGCCACAAGTGCCACTCCAAGACTTTTCATTCTGGCTGGGGCTGGTGTTATTGATCCATTTGCAGCTGCTTGAAGGGAATGACTGCTAGCGAAGATGAAATTTACTTGTTCACATCTGGTCCCAGTGCTGCAGAGGCCTTTAGCATGGTGCAAGCTATTGGCAGGCCACACGTCAACTGTGAGCTCTCAGACCCACACGACACAGGTGGATATTGACTGAGCTGTACACTCTGAGGTGTAGTAGTCGAAATTACACTTGGTGCACCAGCAGGGAAGTTTTAGCACTGTGTGGTTAAAAGAAAAATTATTGGAGGATCTTCAAGACCGTAGAGCTTGATTCAAGGTGTAGTAGTTGAAATGCAAGCAGGGGGATCCTCCATTTAGCATCCTATATCTGCATCTCTGTGGTTGTAGCAGAAAATGGATTGAGATGGTGACCAGGGTTGTGTGCTATGGTGAGTGTTATGAGTGTGATGGCTCTGTTATTGAGATCTGCAAGGTTAGTGATGGTGATGGTGTGTGACAGTCTATGATGCTCTTGTAAGATAACACAAAAACACAGGGAGCAGTACAGTAATAGTTATATAGACTGAATTAAGCTTTTGTCAGAAAAAGTTTTTTTTTTTTGCAATGTACCATGGGTAGGCATTGCACCCCAATGTGGTTGATGGCAGAGAAAAACTCCCACTGTATCTGTAGTTCTCGTAGACTGTATAAAATATGGATGCACTCTCTGTGACGTCACCCATAGGTTTCTGAAGAGCTGTTGTGAAGCTCAAAGCGAGTGGCTTCAGCCATTGATGACAGCCTAACTCCGAAAATCCAAAAATGGGTGAAGAGATGGATCGTCGGTGGAGCTGAGGTAGGCCCGGGTGATGTAGCAGCACTGACACCTTGCACCTAGCAACCTGGTAATGCACCCACCTGTCACTCAAAATGGAAACTCCTTCAATTATGTATAACTTTAAGCCTTAATATGATTTAGATTTTTTGTTGTTGTACCAGCCTGTAAACATTTTTATCTCTCCTGTATTTTAACATAGAGGTCTGTGGGTATTGGCTTAGCATTCTCACCAACTGTATCTTGCAGGGGGTGTTTTCTGCCCTCCGGTCCCAGGGGGCAGTAATAGGCCCATTACAGCTTGATGTTACAGGAGAAAAGCCTCAATGATGACGTCACTGGGTTGTTTGGCACATCCACATTTGACCATTCAGACCAGGCGGCAACTTCCTGGTCTGAAAGGTGAAGCCGATGCGGAAGTGCCTTAAACTTGCGTTCTTTCTAATAGCCAGCAGGGGGCGACTCCTCTGGTTACAAAAAGAGGTCTGATTGTGTAGAAGTCTATGAGAAAATGAGAGTACTACTTGATTTATTAACTCAGTAAACATTGTAAACATGAGTTTTCAAGTCTTCTTCAATACAACATGATGTTCATTTAGTAAGTTATGGTCCCATTTAGAGTCAAATAGACCATAAAATAGGGGATTTAGGGCATGGCTATCTTGTGATTAACAGGTCACTGCTGGCGTTTTCTGGTCTGGGAGTTGTCCATGCTTTTGTCTTACAACTTTAACTCGTTCACAGTGTTTTGAGTTCAGGAAAGGTAATAATAACCTTTTTGCTTGCCTAAAAACATCTTATTCAGCGTTCAGTCTTAGTTAGCTCCACCCTTGTGTCCCTTCTGGTTGCAAAAAAACAAGATGGCGATGACAGAAATGCCAAATTGGAGGCTTCAAAACCGTAGTCCACAAACAAATGGGTGACGTCACATTGACTACATCTACGTCTATGGCCCAAATGAGGCTAGTGAATGGTGGTGTAGTTTTTTGTCTTGATTTCAAGGTATTTGAAAGTTGCTAAACAACAGCAGGCCGTATTTAGTGTAAATTATCGGCAATCATCATGAGTTGCTCTCGTTCATAGATCATGGAGTCACACTAGGCAAAAACAGGAAAGACAGTGGGTGCCAAATGTCTCTTTCAAGTGTGTGTATGAGAGACAGAGTCTAAAAAGAGATGCATGAGACAGCTGTGTAGTGTTGCAGGAGGCTTTGTGGAGCGTTATAGCTGCACTGAGGCATCAGCCGCCAGACGGCAATCAGGCCTGGCAGAGATATCTATCACTGCAGACACAAAGACTGAATGACATTAGGAGAGTCAACGAGGTGTGTTTGAATCACATCACACAAAAGTGCTCTCCATTTGGAAATATTATGCTATACAAAGTCAAAGGAAATTTAGATTTTAGCGTTCAAGCTTTTTTGCTTGTTTTATCAGTCATGCATGAGGACGACCCCCCATTCTTCCACTTCAGACCATCACCTATTGAATGAGTGTAATCTATAGGGAAGAAAAGTGTGTTTTTACTAGAAAAAAACAGCTATATAGTGAATCATAAAGAAGTGAGACTTGGTGAAGTGATTTATCAAACAGTCAGGATGCTGCAAACAAAGCTCCTATGATTCATTTCGCAGCTCTTTGTGAAGTATTGTTGTCTGGGTGCCCTCACCTTTTCCTCCTCAGCACTTAGGCCATGACAAATGCAAGTGCCATCTGTGACTAGGAAGCAAAGCAGAGAAAGGCCAGTCAGTTAATACCAGCGAAGGCAGGAAGTCAGCCACACTAGCTGTGATGAATAGATACTGAATCTCCATTGAGATAATTTTGTGTGAGTTGCTTTCTGTGAGCAGACTAGCTGCTCATTCTTCCTGCTTTTACACCAGTCAGCACATTTCTCCAGCGAGGATTCAACCTGTTGACTTGTTTCTGTCTAGGATCACACTTGTGCTGACACCTTTTTAAAAGATTATCAGGGTCAAAAAAAAAATCTCAATAATTTAATTGAAAATATTATGGCGAACTGTACATTAAAACAGACTGAAACACACCCAACCATGAGTTAAACTGACCCCAAACAGCCACGCTGTAGTGACTGTGAGGCTGTACTTGGGCACAGCTGGACTGTGTACCAAATGCTAACATCAGCATGTAAACACGTTCACAATGACAGTCTGAACATGTTGATGTTTGGCAGGTGTAATGTTTACCATGTTCACCATTTTAGTTTAGCTTGTTAGCATGCAAGATGCTCTATACTATGATGTCCAGAGCATTAATATAGCAGCTAACATCTATTCGCAATGTAAAGATATAGAGAGTAATGGCTCCCTGAGCAGAAAACGAAGCCACTCCCCCTCTGTGTGTGTGTTGTAACCTGAGCTTGTCCTGGTGTGGGCCTGCTGTGAATGCTTTTAGTGCATGTTTGTGCACGTGGGCGTGCCCACAGCGGCCGCTCTGCACTGCTGTCATACAGCGGTTACAGCTGCAAACATTGTCCCGTCTGACAGCCCCACTGTGGAAGTGTAGCACCCACCCTCCTGTTCCCCCTTACGCACTAGCTCTGTCAGCACTGCAGCCGTTCACTGTTAGCACTCTTAGCGCTGTTAGCTGTGAGCCGTTGCCATGTTGAGAGCCATGCAGAGGCAATAGAAATGCTTGCAATTTGGCATTTAGCACCTTTAAGTTATGCAATGTTAAGCTCAGATGGCAAAAGTGTGGACCAGAGTGGTAAACCAACCAACAGACCAACATTGCCATCCCTACTGCCACACTGCTAGCAGTGACCAAATACAAGCATAGATGAACAAGGTATTATGTCATTTATGGTGTCTTCAAATGGAACTCGTGTTCACGACATGGGAAGTCGTGAACACAACATGCGTTGCGTTCAAGTGGTCAAAGCATGAAGAACACTGCTGCTAAGCAATGGCAATATTTACGTTACTGTAACGTTACTGGCTAGCAAGTGGGTAACATAATGAAGGAAATGCAAAGACATAATGACAGAGGAGAAAAGCGAGGTCATTGGGAATATCAACATTTGCCTCAGACATATTGTAAAATTACCAAGAAAAACAATGTATGACTAAAATTACAATGTACTGCACAATATTAACTTATTATGCACTGGTAAATGAACTTCCATGGGCCCCAGCATTTCTCACAACGTCAATAAACACGTCTCAATTCGTGAACTCAGAGCATTCAGAAACTTTCCACTTACGAGGTCGTGAATATGACATGAGGGGGGCGTTCATATGGACCCAACTTGTAAACACGGTAAACACAACCCCATATGAAGACACCATAAATTTGGAAGACTTGTTGTATAGTATATAGGTAAGTCTATGCACTCCTTTTTGCTGGAGCAATGCCACATCAGGACACAAGCACTGTACAAGTCCACATACTCAACTCATAACTAATGATAAATGAAGTCATTGTGGCAACAGAAACAATATGTCACTGTTTAACTTTACGTAATTGTGACCAATACTTGACAATACATGACAGAATAGCAGTAGAATGAAATAGTTTGTAGGTAATAATAAACGTGACTTGGCCTTTTCAATGAGCATTACAATGATTTGTAATACAAGCAAATAAACCACTAGAATGTAACTAAATTGTCATATAATACTCAAAGCTTTATCTCCATTGTGATAGAGATCCTAACAGCTGATGCCTCTATTGTGGCCACCGGACAGCTATAACACAAAGGTGATTACACCAGTCCTGACCAATCGAATGCCATCGTAGCTCAACTTAATGCGAAAACCCTTCGCTCAGCTCACCTGCTCCTACTGAGGCAACGACAGCGACGTAGGGCACAGAATCCATCAGCGTGCACTGTGGTGAAATTGATCACTGCGATCGATATGAACCAGTGAAGCCATTGGCACCGCTGCTGCAGAGGAGGAGTGCTTTGCCTTGTCTGTGATCTATCTATCTTTAGGCAGGAGCTAGGCATGGGATCAATATGCTACAGGCAGCTCATATTTCACTGTTGGCCCAGCAGGGATGAGAGGGGCAGTGGGGGAGAAAGGAAGGAGAAGGGGAAGGTGGGATGATGACAAGGCTTTGCAAGACTCTCGGGGGTCAAGCTAGCGTGGAGCAGAAAACAGGTGATGTGGATGCAGCAGCTAAAGGTGAGAAAAGGAGGGAGAAGTTTTGGATGTGACGTAGGAGTCAATAGTGCAACAGAGGCTTATACGCTACATGGACGGCGGCGCAGCCTGACAGCTTGTCGATTCAGTGAATTTATAATGAATGTTCTTTTATTCTCCTCTTTCTCCCTAACCTTTCTCTTCTCCTTTATCTCAGCTCCCTCCTTCCTCCCCTCCTGTCACCTCCCTCCTCCTCTCTTCGTTTGGAGCATCACCCTCCCTTCCCTCCTCCTCCCTCCTGCTCTCCCTCTCTGTCACCGACTCATGTAGCCCATCATCCTGAGAGCAAAAACAAAGAGTTGTATGAAAGGCGCTTTGTCGCATCTCCTCCTACCCCTGCTGTTGAGGTGTCCTAATGATGCAAATGTTAGGGCCGGCTAATGAGCAGGAGTTATGTTTGGGCTGAAGTTTACCGCGCTGCTCGACCACCCTGTCTCATGAATAACATCACCGTGTCAGACCCAAGATGTGTGTTCCTCTCAGCTTGCAAATAATGACCATTACAGATGGTGCTTTCTCAAATTATACTAAAAAAAAGACAATTGTTAGTCCTTAAAGGTGTCTAAAGAGCCTTTAAAATGAGGGTAATGAAAATTCATTTGGAGAACTGTAAGCAATATGTCTGGTATAAAACACACAGAGGCAGAAAAGGTGTCTAAAATCGTAACACCCTCTCACCTGTGCAAGTCACATAACCGTTTGCTTCTGAGTTCATTCTGGCTGTCATCTCGCACACAGGCCTCTAAAGGAGAGCGAAGCCAATAGATGTTGGCTTCTGTGTTATTACAATAACCCTTATGGCTGCGTACATTTCTTTCCCTCCCCACATCGTGGCTTAATCCTGCGTGCTTTTGCCCTTCAGTTTTTCAAAGACAGCCTGCGGGCTAGAATTGCCCTTTGCTGACTTGTGGCTGACAGTGAATAAGTTCCCCTCTCGTCTCCTCCCTTTTATCTCTGAGATCATACTCTGAGCGGGTCAAGATCAATGGTGCTCCCTGCAAATCTGCCCAGACTGCGGGTGCTTCTCATTGACCTTACACGGGGGTAACTGAGCACTCCGACTCCCATCCAGCCAGCTTCTACATTAACTTCTATGGATGTGTTCACCCACGGCTCGCAGGGCTCTCAGCCAAAAAATAAGTCGCCGACCATGTTGGTGCAGACCAGTTAAGTTCTTCTTGGCCTCAAACTGTGACGTGCAGCTGGGCTCCCTGAGGCATTTTCTGCATTGAGGTAACAAATGAACAAATACAAAGAAAGAAATACACTTTTCACCTGTGTAACTCTCTTTCTCACACATTTTCATCTATCCGGCCACACTTATTTGTTAATAAAAGTGTAAATTATAGTGAAACTGACCAAACGCTTTTAAGCCAACAATATCTGGGACCAATTGTTCATTTATAAATAATAAGTTGTGTGTTGTGGTTATCCTAAGAGTGGCCTGTGTGTACCAATTAGGGGGGGTCTATTGTCAGAAATGGAATATAATATTAATTACATTACTTTAATTAATCATCTGAAAATGAGAATTTAGAATTTAGACATTTATATCTGCACAGGGAGAAAGGCCTGTCCACAGAGTCCGCCATGTTTCTACAGTAGCCCAGAACAGGCAAACCAAGCACTGTTAACTTTTCCTGCTTGGACTGGAGTCAATAACGTTACTCGCTCCCGTTGCCGCCACTGTCTCCCTCTTGCTTCATCACTCACTTCCCACGTACACACACTTTACGAGCTGGCTCTGCTCCACATGACCTACGCTACTCTGACAACAACTGGCTCTGGAGGTGAACGTTTGCATTTTTGTGTCACCATTGTTCTTGTACATGCTTGACACACAAGAGAGGCTTCAGTTGGATGCAAGCTGCAGCCTCACGGCTACAATAATAGTAATGATTTTAATAATAATCCAAACTTTTACAAGTAACTATTTCATTTAGTCTTCTTCGCTGAAATTAATGAAATATTGAGATATAGGCAAATTGCCTTACACCCCTTAAAATCAAGAAGGACTCACTACTCACTGTGAAGCTTGGGTGACCCCTGGGGGACCCCCAGGTTGGAAACTAGTGAATCAGGTGATGCTCAGATGGTCTAGAAGGTAAGAGATTTTCATCTCTGCTGAAGAAACGAATAAATGGTTCAGAAGCAAAAAGTTAACAACAACAAAAATCTTTCAGAAGTAACACACTTATTGGAAATATGATCCTAGCTGGTCCGGTCTGGTTAAGAAACTTCTATGGTTTGTACATTTTTAATGCCACCTTAAGGTTTGCTGGCAGTCCATTGAGACTTACAGGAATAGAGCACAAGTGACAAAAATCCCAATAACTATGGACGTGCAGTGACAGGGTGATAAATGGCTTTACATGATGGAACCTACAGGACTCTGGACACTGACTGCAAACTTCTCGAATGAAGAAGAAAAAAATCAATTTCAGGTATGGTGTAGAATTAATGTGCTGTATTGACTGAACTGAGGGACAAAGTCTTCCTTGGGGATGGGCTGTATGTAAAAGCACCAGCACAATGACAGTGTCACGATAAATAACCATTGCATATGTTCAGGGGAGCAAAACATGAATAAATAAAGCCTAAAAAAGACGGCAGCAACAGTGAAACCCTGACACAAGGTGAAATATATCTGAAGTCTATGTTATAAAGTGCAGCATCAAGACAATAAAAGTGTGAAGAGCAGTGTGTAAGTGATGCTACTGCCGTCCTCGAGCCTAATACAGATCAAGACAGCAGAGACAGCAGCCCGGTCCAGATCCAGCTGGGGCTCACATCCAGTGGGGATCCCTGTGAGACCCGCTTCAACAAGATGGATGACGGGCATCAAGCTTCAAACTGGGCGCACTCAGCCCAGACATCATTGGGTCCGGGCTGAATAAAGAGGTGGTGGCCCCTCGCCTGCTCTCCCCTAATAGGAGGCGCTGTCTGGCTGACAGCAGCCCATAAATAACCCAGTCGGAGTGTCACTGGAAAGAAACACACTCACCTGAGCACACTCACTCAGTGGGATCACAAGGGAGACACCAGAATATAAGGGCTCACAGTTATGGGATGGCAACACAGGTGTGTGTGAAGGTAGGTCACAGAAGCACATTTTTTATGTTTTATGCTTCATATCACTGAAAATGCATTGTGTCATTACATGTATCAGTACTATCATATATGTGGTAAAATCAAAGGAACAGTGTGCAACATTTCAGGGCAACTATTAGCAGAAATGGAATATAATATTCATAACTTTGTTTTCATCATCACCTGAAACTAAAAGTCTGCCATGTTGCTCAGCCCAGCACGGACTCTAGAGAGGGCCGTTCATGTTATTACTTTACCTGAAGGCCTCTGCACTTTTCCAACATGCTTGTGCATTTGCGGTAAGGTGAGCCCCAGAGTGCAAAACCGTGGTACCGAGCGACGTTACCACAGTTTACCACTCAGCGGCTCACGTTACCGCAGTCTTGGAAATGGAGGAGTGAGTGGAGGGATAAAGTTGGTTGCAATCTGCAACCACACCACTGTCCATCCACCTATTTTCTTCTGTTTATCTGCCTCTTACTAGTTGGCCGTGCTCAAAAAACCTCCAAAGGGAGGTTTCCAGGAGGCATCCTGGTCAGATGCCTGAACCACTTCAGCGGTCAAGAGCTCCTCACCCTATCTCTAGGGCTGAGCCCAGCCACCCTACGAAGGAAACTCATTTTGACTGCTTGGATCCACGATTTCATTCTTTCAGTCACTATACTCAAAGCCCACAACCATAGGTGAGGGTTGAAACGTAGAGGCCCTGGTATATCGATAAGCCTTCTGACCAAGCTCCCTCTTCATAGGGAATAGGTATAGCGCCCCCACAACTACACACGTCGTACTGAAGCCACCGCTGCCAGCTCCAAATCCTACACATCTTTATCAGACAGCCTGCAATTCAAGCCTCTCAGCATTTATCAGAATTAGCAGACTTTTCTATATATTTATCAATTCAATTCAATCTTGGCTTTATTTGCATGGTGTAATACTGTACATATTGCCAAAGCATATTTGAATGCTGAAAAGTTAACACAATGTACACTTTTATTAACAAAATATAATAACATTAACAAAATGCACATTCAAAATGCCAGGGGTGTATTAAAGATTACAAACCAATGCAAAACATAACAAATAGATAAGAAATATAGATCCATATGGAGACAAAATAAATTTTCATCTGTTCATAAGAAATTTATCAAATTGACTCTGGCTGCCTACTTATTTTTAATGTTTTTAATTGTGGTGCCATACTGCCTCAGGTGGTAATAAAAATGTTCAAAGTTAGGTTTGGAGTCCGACCATCTCTTCTTCCCCCAAATTTGAATCAACTGCACAAAAAGTTAGTCTTCATCGTTCTCATTGTCTTTGAAACAAATAAAAATGTCCTTTTCCTTAAATTGAATTGTTTGTCCAGTTTTCCTCCTTAAATAATGTCCAACATCCATCCAGAATATTCTGGCATACGTACAGTGATAAAACAAATGACATATTGCTTCTTCTTCTTCTAATTCACAGAAGAATACTCAATATCAACTCTAAATCGCTCCAGTGTCTTTTTGCTGGATATATGCGAAGCAAAAATTTAAGGGAAACTAAATTTTCTGTCATTTAATTTTTCTACACATCAAAGCCCAAATGAATCTTCCTGGTGGTACAGTTACACCTTGTATGCATTCATTATGAATTTATTATAACATTTATTCTTGGTAATGTCGACTTCCAAGGAATATACCATTATTAAATGAAAGTCTCTTGGCAGCTGCAGCATACTCCTCAGCGGAGCGTCTGATTAGTGAAGTAACAGAGACGCACTCCGTTCGCAGCGTCCATATCACGTGATTAACGTGCGTCATGACGTCAGACGGAAGTAACTCAGCCAAAATGGCAGCGTCCTTCACAGGCATGTTTTGATTCCAGTTGAGTGTCAAACATGCTCAACAGTGGCAAATTTTACGAGCTGCACAACTGCTAAGAGCAGATTTTGAGAGCGGAACATGGAGAGACGAGAGTTCGTCGCGTCTCTGGTGGTGAGTTCGCTGTTTTGTTCAAATTTTCGTGCTACCTGCTAGTATTTCTATCCAACACTATCTCTAGTTTCACCACATTTAATAAGAACGCTGCTGGTTACTGGCAGCTGAAGACCAGACACGTTACAAGAGCTTAAGTCGTAGGTATAATTGTTCGTGTTCTTCGTGTAAGACGTTAAAGAATTCAGCTGTTTGCAAAATATAATGTTATTATACAGTATGTGCTATCACACAGATAAAGCTAGACAACAGATGTTACTGCAAATAGCCTATTTTGTGCTGTAGGTGGAACCAGCTTTGTGTAGTAATTGTCGAGCATCTCTCTATGTGGAGTAACTGTGTGTCTACCCCATCCTATTACAAAGGTGCCCTTTTCAAGTGACAAACCAAGACTATGAATGTTACTCTAAAATAAATCATATTTTCTTCTAAATTGTGAATAACTGAAATGTTATGGGATTAACAAAAACGACAATATATGTCTGTATAACTGACTGCAGCTTTAACTGTTCGAGTGTTTGGGAAAATTATAACTCTGTGTTCCTTCACTGAAAATTGACTGTAATTAAACATAAGGGACAGCAAAGTAATATCCTCAGTGTAAAATTTCATAAATTTTCATAATGACCAGGTGTCCCACTTTGAGGGACTGCACAGCATTTTTGTCCCACGTCCCACATATTAAGACGATGTCCCACATTTTCATTGGTTCTAGTTTTCAAAAGTCAAACCACTGTGGGACAGATGTTTTTTTAAAAAATCTGATATTTATCCAACGGCTGTGAAGAAAGCAGGGAAGGCTGTCATCACAGGGCTGTGTTTGCTGCCAAGTTGCACACACATGGGTCAAGTGCAAGTTAACCTGTCGCCCAGCGGGGAAAATTGTGAGTCACTGCAAAGTCACAAGCTGCAGATTATGAATTTGATGGAAACTACCACAAAGAAAAGGAAGACCAGCTACAGCAAAGACTGTGAAACTACTTATAAGTCTTTATAAGTTGGTGGAAGGCCCGTCTCAGAGTGAAATTTGCTAGTTATTTTTCAGTGTCACATAGGAAGAATACGGCATTACGACACAGTTTATGCGAGTCAAAAAGAGACATGCCAGTCTATGGATGCATTTGTGTAAAGCATAGAGATGTTACAAGATAAGAGGGCAGAATAGAAATGTTTATTATTTGTCCCATGTTTGATTTGTTGGGATCTCGTCACCCTTTGTCAAGTCACATGTATTTATAGAGCACATTGAAAGACCGAAGTGCTTCACAGAGAGATTAAATAAAACACAGGAATGATCAAATAAAAGCGGGGACAGACATAAGAGAGAATATAGATAAATTAAGTAAAGCATAGAGTATCTTGATAAAAGCATAACACAGTATTATTGCACAAACAACAATGTACCAGTATGTTTTCATGATGCTAAAGACAGGTTTAAAAAGTATCTTTGGAAGGGGAAGAACTAATTGTTATTGACAAACATTTCCACAGTTTCAGGCCACCGGCTGAAAATGCTTGATCGCCTTTGGTTTTTAACTGGGTTCTCTGGGAGTGGAGAGCAGTGATTGGTTACCACATCAGAGGGGTTGGGGGGTGGAATGGGAGATGAGCAATTCAGAGATGTAACCTGGTGCCAGTCCATGCAGCACTTGAAAAACAAATAAAAGAATCTTAAAATCTATTCTGTACTTTACTGTGAGAAGAGGCCAGTACAGCGGAGATATGGTCTCGCTTTCTGGAACCAGCGAGGGGTCTTGCTGCGGTATTTTGCACAAGTTGTAGGCGAGATAGTGCTGACTGACTGATTTCCTAGAGAACTGCAGTATTCAGGTCAGAAGACATAAGAGCATAAACTAAAGTCTAAATCTTTAACAGGTAGGAACTATAAGTTTGTAAGTGATCTAAGATGGTAGAAGCTAGTACTTTATTTTATATTACTTTATACACTATGTTTAGAGATTACACCTCACTCAGAGACATTGGTGTGTTTTCTATTTTATACTGACTAACACAGAGGTCAGTCTTATTTTCAGAAGGAAAGAAAACCAAATGTTTTCTGTGTTTACAGCTTGTTGCGCTGCCCCCACACAATACATAAATTAAGATAAGATAGTACTTTATTGATCCCCAGGGGGGAAATTCAATTAATGGAAGTTTAAGGAAAAGATCTGAATACATCTTCCAGGCCTGGAACAGGTTCTTAGAGTACTGTATGTATTTATTCTTTCGTTGGGAAGGTAGTTGGTTTTCAGTTTTCGCTGTTTATTGCTATCGAAGCCCCCCCCCCCCAAGGTATTTGGGACAGCCTTAATGTGTTCCACCACTGATGTTATAGAGTATGTAATGCTGCATTGTGTCTCACAAAGTGATTGTCTTTCCAGGCAGGGGGCTGTGCAGGGATGTGTGTGGATCTGACCCTCTTCCCTCTGGACACCATTAAGACCAGACTGCAGAGTCAGCAGGGCTTCTACAAGTCAGGGGGCTTCAGGGGCATCTACGCTGGAGTCCCATCTGCTGCTGCCGGCTCCTTCCCTGGTGGTATGATGCTTATTGTGATAGCTGGATATATGATGTGAAGGTCCGCTGTTCATTGTTGTTTGTAATTGATGTTCACACCAAACAACCAAGGTTCTTCTTTGTGTGGGTGGGGTTGATTCTGAGACCTAACCTTGCACTGTGTTGATCATGATATGTCCACAAAGTGACTGTAGCTGCTACACATTCATTTATTTTGTTTCCTCGCCTGAAGATGCACAGCACAGTGATGAGTTAGAGCGTCACTTCTGTTGGTTTGTGGCTGTGGGTTGCATGGATCAGTTTAGTAGTTCACTCTCAAAGTAGTTTGAATTCTTTGCTTTGTATTGTAGTATGAGACAGACACTCACCTTGCTCCCTCATGAAATTATTTCAAGTGGTCCTGTTCTTTACTTATTACTTGATGAGATCATCCTCGTCATAGACTCTTTTGTGTCCAGCCTTTGAGGATAATTACTTATGGTAGTGTACGATGACAAGAATAACGAGGACCTGGATTTTAAAATTGACTTTTTTGAGGACATCATTTTATTTGAGTCAGATTAATATGGTGGAACCTTAAAATGATTGATGCTCTGAGGCTCCTCTTTAAATGGTTTTAATGTAGCCTAACCAAGATTGCTTCGTGACTAGACTGCTCAAAACAAAAATCTTGATTGGCGCTTTGGTGGGAAGCAAATCAACTGCAGGTTGGAAGTTACTACACAGCCATCGGCAAGCTTTTCAATCTATATGATTGCACATGCACTACATCAATCTGTTATTTCAACTACATTTGTGGACCTTTGAATGGAATTAGCTGTAAATACACAAATATGTCAAAGAAGCAATTTTTTGAATTGAGGCTACTCTATTTGGTACTACAGTATAAATAATAAAGCACTGGGCCCAGTTGCACAAATCAGTCTCGTCTTATAACTAAGTCAGACTTGCTATAGACACTTAAAGTTACCTGTTGCATAAAGCTTCCCTAATGTAAGATTGACTTAGACAGCCTGTCACGCAATACATTATGGGTGAAATAAAATGTGGCGGATGACACAGCAACACTACACCAAGTATGGGAGAAAATAACAGAAAAGGTAAACAGCATTAATCCAACGGTCATGAGAACCGTTAAAGATGTTCAGAAACAATTCAAGAATATGGCACAAGAATCCAACAAAGTAACGAAATTAAATAATAAATAATAAAAATAAGGGCTGCACGGTGGTGCAGTGGTTAGCGCTGTCGCCTCACAGCAAGAGGGTCGCAGGTTCGAATCCGGGCTTGGGACTCTTCTGTGTGGAGTTTGCATGTTCTCCCCGTGTAAGCGTGGGTTTTCTCCGGGTACTCCGGCTTCCTCCCACAGTCCAAAGACATGCTGTTTAGGTTAATTGATGACTCTAAATTGCCCGTAGGTGTGGATGTGAGCATGAATGGTTGTCTGTCTATATGTTGTCTGTCTCTATGTGCCCTGCCATGGACTGGCGACCTGTCCAGGGTGAACCCCGCCTTCGCCCAATGCCAGCTGGGATCGTCTCCAGCCCCCCCGCGACCCCTAACGGGATAAGCGGTTGACGATGGATGGATGGATATATTAATTGCTAATCATACACCTCTAAAAAACGGAATAATTATCTTTGTTTTTAATATATACAATATATGATAAAGAAAAGCTTAAGTACAGATAATTAATATTGGATGGATGGATAATAAAAATTAATGGAAAACTGTTGAAATGGTTTGCTAATATTAGCTAAAAGTACTGGGTAAACAGTTGGCATTGTTAGCTATGATTAGCTAAAATGGAAAAACAGTTGAAATGGTTTGCTGAAATGACTTAAAAGTAGTGGACAAATATTTGAAATAGTTAACTAAAGGTTCGCTGAAAGTAATGGATAAACAAGTGAAATGGTTAGCTAAAATTAATTAAAAGTAATGTATAAATAATTGAAACAATTAGCTAAAATGAGCAAAAAGTAATGTAAAAACAGTTGAAATAGCTACAATTAGTTCGAAAAATGAAAGAGTAAACATAATGGATAAACAGCTGCGATAGTTCAGTGAAATTAGCTAAAATTAACTGATAGACAGTTGAAACAGTTGAGAGCTAAAAGTTAGCTAACTGACCTATTAACAGATTGTTGAAATAACAATAAAGCTCTCACCTCAGGCTCAGCCAGGGGGACCCTTGGCTAACTTCACATCCTCAAATTAAGCCAGTCTTAATATTTGTGCAACAGACAGGCTTGGTTAAGCTAGTCTAATCTGACAATCAAAGACCAAACTAAGGCCAAGACTAGTCTTCAACTAAGTTTATGTTTGTCTGCCGTTTCCAAATTAATTTAACACTTTTGCAGGATGAATATGTGTGACTAATGGGAGTAAGACAGAACTGACCTCTATCCGCATGACACGCTTAACTTTCTTAGGTTTTACCTCAGTTGTCCATGCAGACAGACACACACACACACACACACACACACACACACACACACACCGCAGTTTCTCCCCTGTCAGTGGTAGTGAGGGATATTAATTGCTTTATGCTGGTTGACTAATGGGCCTTAAATGGCTGTGGTTCTGCTTGGTTTCAGCCGCTGCTTTCTTTGTCACCTACGAATGCACAAAGTCCCTGCTCGGTGCTGGCGGAGCGCTATCAACACCACACGTGGCACCTGTCACTCACATGCTGGCCGCCTCCCTGGGAGAAATAGTAAGTCTTCCTGTCCCTCATTCTCACAAACTTTTGCCTCCTTTCATTTATGCCGGTACGCTTTGAAGTCATGTTAATTTATTGTTTAGGCCTAATTCATTCTATAGAGAACCTAATCGTGGCCTTTCCAGTGGACTGTATGGGGCCATATTTTGTAAAAAAATATGAACAACGGAAAGAGATAAATGTTTTTTTTTATCCTGTTTCAATTATGCCAGGAATCACACATGATGTTTTTCAGGTTAAAACAAAATTTTGTAAGTCAAGTCTCAGTTTCTTGTAAGTATCAGACTTTGAAAATACATAATTAGAAAGACTACACACCCAAAAGTTACGTAATGACGTCTCTCTGACGCTACAATGTCTGTGTGTTTCCTACTAGGATATACTCACACCAGCAACGTGTCTCACTTGTTCTCTCTCTTCCCGGCTGATAAAAAGACCAAGAGTCACTAGATAATTAAATAAATATTTCATTTGTTCATAGCTAGCTAGTGTTGGTGACATATATTGTCTGAGACGAGAGACGTACTTCACTGAGCGATTTCACACAAACTAAATGATGCTACGACAAATCTACGACAATCTGTGACTTTCTTGACATAAAAATATATGTTTCAAATTGACAAATCATATATGTGATTCATGGCGCAATTCAAACGGGATCAGAAATATATGCATCTCTCTCTGTTGACTCCCTTTCATATGTTTTCTGTGATAATGTCCCATGCAGTCCACCAGAAGTGGCCAGACTTAGGCTCTCTATTCTTAGAGGGCCAGCTGCCTTACGCACTTGTTGCTCTTCCACGCCCTCGTTCTTCCTTCTTTGTTTCTTTCCCACCACTGTAAGTCCCAAATGAACACCACTAACGTGATTGCCTTTCAGATTTCAAAGACCGCTGTTAAAGGGGGCGGTAGGGGGGCGAGGGGTTAGTATGCAGTTTTGGCTGTAAGCCCCAGGGTCCAGCTGGGTGAGTTAAGGGGGTTTCCTCAGGACTGACCCAGTGTTTCCGCCTCTTGCTGGGTAAACAAGATGTCATTACTGCCTATTTACTCATCTACTTTCCCAGCTCAGGCCCCCGGACTCTGCCAGTCCAGTCTGGGGAATTCAGACTCGAAACCAACGAGGAGCAACACAATTTTCTTAGTCCATCCTGTCCCAATCGCTCGCGGTGAACCATGAGCCGTATGGGGGCCACACATATTCACATTGGCATGAAGGGGGGTAGAGAGATGGGGGGCGGGGTAGGGAAAGAGGAATGCCCCCCTGCTATACCACCGTGGCTTTCTTCAAAACACTAGGTTTTTTAGTATTCATGGCTTTTGGATGGATGTGATTTAGCCAAGTTTTGCATGTTTATGAAATGGGATTATTCCACATGGGAGGGCGCTCACTGTGCTTGAGCTTATCCGTGTCTCACAGAGTTGAGAAGAGGACAGGAAATTCAATAAAAGTTGTTTTTATCCTCTGGTTGTTCCAATCAATGTAAGAGTTATTGCAGAAACCATATGAGTTCAGCTGTGAGCAGTGTGCGCACATTTTGTCTATGGCGCAGAGTCCGGAGGAGTGTGAAAGGTGAGGCTGAGGTTGCGGCTACCTTTAACCCCTTCCCCGCTGTTCTGGATTTGAGCACATCAAAGGCACAAATCCTCGGAGTGGAGCTGAGCAGAGCAGGGGGCGGTATCCCACTGCACTCTGGCAACTGGATACGTCTTGTTCAAAGTGAGTAATCTTCAGGCTTATCCATGAAAGGCCTACCCTAGTGCTGCCCCGAGTGGTATGCAGGGCCTAAACGCCCGCGCTGTGATGCAATCGCTGGCATATGATTCGGTGTCTCCTCAGTCGTTGCTAACGATTTTTAATTAAAAGTTATAGCACTGAGGTTCTTATGTAAGCTTGACTGAGTTTTGGCCTGGTGGGTGAGAGATATAGGACTGCACGGTGGTGCATGTTCTCCCTGTTTAAGCGTGGGTTTTCTCCTGGTTCCCCTGTTTCCTCCCACAGTTCAAAGGTGCATGTTATTTGATGGATATGGTGATGGACCGGCAACCTGTCCAGGGTGTACCCGCCTTCGCCCAATGTCAGCTTGGATTGGCTCCAACCCCCCCGCGACCCCTAACGGGATAAGCGGTTGATTAATCAGTTACTCAATTGATAATGATGTTTTACATCATTGTATATTGAATCCCTTTTGACCTTGGACGTCGTGAAAAGATCAGCCCTTTGGAAAATTGTGGGAGACATGTTTAAAGCTTCCAAGGTATAGACTAAAATAGTAAAAACCATTTAAAAATTTTGATTAGTAAAAATAGTATGTATGAAACTTGAATTTTGCATTTGCAGTAGATACTTTGACAGATTAAAATGTGAAATAAAACACGGTTATGTAAAGCAATTACAAGTTGGGAGATTTAAGATCAAATTTTTAAAATGTCAAAAAGGTATTAGTGAGTGGAGGAGTTGCTGTATTTTGTTCCAGGAGTCAGTTCTTCTTACCTCAAAGTCTGAACAGTTAAACACAAACCTCATTTTCAACATGAACACAAACTCAGACCAGATTTTCATTGGCATTATGTTTCACCTTACACTTTGCATTATACGTTCAGTTGTCAGGGCGGCTTGTTTTCATTGTGTTTCTCTGTAGCTCCTCCACCTGCTTGTCTGGGAGCAGCTGTGTGTGGGCCGGCTTTGACACACAGGAACTTAAAGATGAAGAAGTTGCTCTTTAGTCCTTGTCTGACTTCCCTGTTCCAGCCCTTCTTCAGCTCATGATCCTTCCCCCAGGAGTCCATTTAGTTGTGTTTCACCGACTGTTTCAACTCCGCAACATTCACAACAGAAGCTTTATGGGACTTATTGCTTTGCTAATCCTATCCCCAAGCTTCGCTCTATCTGTGATGCACTCGACTTGGCACAAACTGACTAGATGTGGACTTAAGTCAGTGTGTATTATGATCATACCAGAGGGAGTTGCAGCTCAGCATTTATACTGCTGTAAGTATGAGATGGGAATGAAGAGAAGGAAAAGAGAACACTTCCGTACACTTAAATCTAAGCAATCGTCCAGCCTTCGGTCTAACAGATGTTCATCCTAGAGAAGGAGGAATGGTTACGCATATACAGTAAGAACAAGCCTTGTCACACTGATCACCATGTGGAAAATCATAATTTTTATAATGAGTCAAAAGTTCAAGACCTAAATAAGGTCCTTTGGTGGAAATATATACTTTTAAGCAGGGTCCGAAATTATTACCTGCCAAGTGCCAAATGCAGATAGCTTTTCCGTTTGGCAAGTAGACCACACTAGTGGGTAAACGTTTGTACCAAAATCATCTTATAAAATATACTATATTTGGTTAAACTAGTCTGTTTTTTGCTGAACCCTCAAAGTGGTGGTTTGGGAACACTGGACTCTTTATTTTTGGTGAATATTAGTGGGACTTGGATTTGATTATCTTACACAGATCCACTTTGTCTGAACCAATCTGACAACATCCAGTCAAGCTGCAGGAGAAAACCATGAACTAACATTACGTTACTGAGCGCCAGTTCCTGTCAGACAGTTACTCTGTTGTTAAAATGGTATTACGTTAGGTGAATGCTAGGGATGCACCGATACTGGATCGGATACCTCTATCCGATCGGATGCCTCTATCCGATCGGATGCCTCTAACAGGCGAACTCTCCAGCTACCAGTTTACTCTCAGTGCTTCGATTCTTGAACCAGCGACCTTCCAGTTCCCAATCCAAGTCCCTACAGACTGAGCTACTGCCACGCCAGTAGCCCAGGTATCGCTATCAGTATAGGGACTGAAAAAGTTGGATCGGTGCATCCCTGGTGAAGAGCGTGTTATGACTTGAGCTGAGACCTGTGGTAGCCTATACCTGACAAAAACTAGATACCACCCAAGCCTTAGTATTCAGGCTTGAACTGATTAGCCGTCAGTATATTTACGTTATTTTGCTCTGGTCTCTTCTCTTCGTGTGTATTCGACATAATACCTTATTGTCTCAATGAAATTTACTGAAACAAATGTATATGTGACATACAAGAGTAATTTATTATTTTTGCTGGTGAAAAATATGTTGGCTGGTGGATTTTTTTCCTCTACCGGCACCTTTGGCCAGTGAGCCAAAAAGTAAATTTCAGACACTGCTTTAAAGAATACAGATATAAAACAGAAATTGACTACAGCTGTTTGATGGTGGTCTTCATATGTCATAGCTAATGCCGTTTCTATATAAAGCAACTTAACGGCAGGTTTAACTTGGAAACAGAAGCAGCACAGACAGAGAGGACAGTCATAAGTTGTAGACTGAAAGAACAAGAGAGTCAAGACAATGAGAGAAATCCCCCCCCCCCATACACACCAAAATGGTCGTGGTGTTTGTGTGAGTGCGGTGGTGGGACGCTCCCATAAAGAATGTGTAAGCTGATGGCGTCTGTCAGGCTCTAGCAGGCTGTTATCCAGCCATTAGATCAGATTTATCTTCATTCCCATTCGTGCGACGTCTGCCCTGAAAGCTCATTTGTCAAGGCCAGGCGGCGGGTTTCTCTCGCATCTACAAACCCCCCCACCTCCACCACCACTGCCTCCGCCACCTCTCCGCCACACATCTGTAGGAGGATGTACTGGAAAATACAGTGTGACATGACAAGATGGGGGGACAGCGAGAAGGAGGGAGCAGGAGGGAGGAGTTTTTGGGGGTAGAAACTGGCAGCCACTTAACTTGGCACTGAGAAATAATCCATGCATCGCCTTCGAGCAGCGCCACGCTCTCTGATTTATTGGCTGTTGTTTCAAAGTTGGAGACGCTCAGTGTCCTCATCTCTTCCCTTTTTCTCCATGACCTTTTTTCTTTCATCTCACCCTTCCTTCCGTTGTCGACCCGTATTTCAATCCAGAGCAGTCATGGGAATTTGGTAGTGGTAGCTGTGATGGTACATAATGTACTCTTCTGTCTTTCAGGGTCAGGGATGCAGTTTTTGATATGACACTGAGTGAAAATCCACTATTTTTCCAGCTTAGATTAGTGTAGCAGCAGATGTAACATTGATTTAGAGTCGTGGTTCCCAAACTTTTTCACATCAAGGACCACCATTTGTTATTATTACAGAAAGTGTATGAAATCCATCACAAACCGCCATACTTTCGGTGATTGCACACCATGCAAGTATGTATTTTTCCACATACATTTTTTTTCATTAAAAATAGTTATGCACAGAAACCTTACATGCTGAGTACGATACATTTTATTATTCTCTTTGTTGTGAAAAATCATGAGGCAAAACTGAATTAATTTCATGGGTGCAATGGACAACGCTAGTCCCGAACAGGTCTAATGAATGAATGACATTAGAAGAAGAAGAATCGTTTAGCTGCCAAGAGCGCAATCACTACTGTTTAATCTTTTGTATGTTCTTTGTTTTGTGACCGTCCCCGATTCCAAGCTGTTCTCCAATTACCTGCCACAATCCATCTTTAGATTCCCCCGCTGTTATTGTCTGTTATCTATTAGTATTCTTTACTTTGTTTGTTGTTAAGTGCTTTGTGCTGGGAGATGAGGTGAATGTTTATCAGATGCCATATTGGAGGATGACGTTTGCACGGACGGTGAATCTGAGTGGTCAAACAACCCTCTTTTGTCTTTTTATGGATGCCAAAGAACTTGTTTTGATGAACACAGAACATGAGGTCCTATTTCTTTTTAAACATGCTGCAATTCTGGATGAAAAGTACAGACTTGGTGTGCAACGGCCTCTCAGAGACCCCTCAGGGTCCGTGGACCCCACATTGGGAACCACTGTTTTAGAGCATGTTTACTTCCACTTATTGTATCATAATCAATATCAGCTGGAGTTATATAGTTTATTAGTTATTGTTAAAATGAAACTAAAGTTAGGGACGTTTTCTCAGGTGTTGTGTGACTGCAGCATTTTCTTTTTGGCAAATTGTCTTGTTTGGTGGTGAATTCAGTATATTTAATGATGAATAAATCCAGGCCCATAACTGTTGTTGCAGCCTGTTGGTTTTTCTTACCTGCTGTCTTTTTATGATGTCAAATGGTAATCCTGTTCCTGATTGACTGGCCGCTGTGTCTTCACGGCCATGAGCGGTAAAATAGGGATGTAGCGAAGGATGGGAGGACGGAGGATGTAACAAGTCAATTTTCAGATTGATTTACCGGCTATACTCGTAATATGCCATGAGTCTCGGCTAATTTCCCATTCCTTACCGTGGCTCCTTACCTTGTTGTCTGGCGGCCCGTGCTGGAAATTGAAAACGCGCCCTGTCATTTGGATTAACAAGAGCAGGCCAAGAGAAACTGAAAGGCTCAAATCAGAGGCAGTCAGCCTCCTAATTAACACTGCTTGACGAATCCAGCAGCTTGTAAATAAAGATGAATGGTAGCAGGGATTTAGAAGACTGCCAGTGGGTTTATGATAAGTTTACTATTAGAGGAAAGGGGATGCAAAGTAGGTGAAGAAATCCTGGCAGCCCTCCTGATTAACGTGAGTAACATGACGGACATCTACTGTACCTTTCATTCTTTTGTTTGTTCTTTCTTTCAAAGTGTGATGACATACTACCTCTACATCTCAACACAGGATATGACTCCCTTTTAAGCCCCAGCCATATTTCATCATGCCCTGATTCATCTCCATTGTTTCCCCATTTTCTGCCGTTTTCAGAGATCTGAAATGGCCTCAGATGGACTGCGCACTTTATCTTCTATTCACTCAACATCACTCTCCCCATCTCTTGGTGCGCAAATTACTCCCAAATAAACAATGTCCCTAATTTATTTGGTATAATCTCTGGCTCATTCTGCCTTCCCCTCTGCAGTGACAGGAGAGGAAAGGCCATCTCAACTCCAGGCCCCCCATCCAATTACGTCAGTAATTACTTGTCATAGCCACTTTCTTCCTATTTAGCTGCCTTATTCTGGTCCTTTGGAGAATTGGTTTGGGGAAAACACGATGTACATTGTATTATAAATGGTAACTTGACCAAAGGGAGGGCAAATGAGATCTCTGAGATGGAAGCAGCCAGCTTAGTTATTGCTGGGAGGTGAGGCAGGTGAAGTTTTGGCCACTTGATGGTACTGTTGCACCACGGTTAAGTTGCAGCTCGACTACGTTCGTACTCACCTGTAATACCAATAAGAATTCCTCTGAATTCTTCAGACACTCATTCAGGTCTTTTGTTTTTGCTCTTATGTACAGAGAATGAGGTTTATGTGCTCATTTTGAATTGAAAAGAGCAAGAACCTGCAGCAAAAGTGATGCAGTGAAGGTTAAAACAAAGCTGAGAAATGGAGCAAATAATAATCAATAGTCAATAGAGATACAGAGCCAGAACTGTGCCTGTTTGTTTGTAAAGTCTTTTACAATTCAGCCTGTGATTTCACTTGACTTCCAGGACTGCTGACTGATCCCTTCTCCTTTTGTGCTCCACATATATTCACATTGTTGTTCGTAAGGTGTCCTTGGCGTCTGGCAGAGGAGACGAGCGGCTGACGAGACGAGAGCCCTCTACAGCTGTCAGGGTATTCTCCTCTCCCCCATTGCAGAGTACGGCAACAGAGCCTTATCCTCCAGGGCCCTCCACCTCTAAAACTTCTGATGGGGCCCCCAACGCTAAATCAGTATGGATAGCTGAATGGAAAAGGGTGCATTTTATCTTTATTGCAGTGCCTACATCACTCTTTCTCTTTGCTCCGCTCCCCACATCACTCTGCTGTGGCGAGGGTGGCACCGGCAGACGGGCATCTGTATGACCGAGGGGAGTCGCAGCGAGGGGGCGGCTCACCAATCGCTCTGTAAGATTGCTTGCCGTTAGCCGGTATTTCCGCTCCGATGCAGGATAAATGGGAAATCAAGTCACCAGGTGGGCAGCTGTGCCTGCCTGCCTGTCTGCCTTTAGGGCGATGGGAGTTATGAAGCATAAATATTCATGTCTATCTTCACTAGCTGTTGGCAGTCCATATTTTTGTTGACATATGGTGGATGGGTTGGCACTTGTAGCAGGGAGTGTGGTTACTGAGGTGTGCATGTGCAAGCTTGGGTCTCTCAGTGTGTTTGATGGAAGCGCATGTTCTTTGGACACGTACACTGCCAGCCTGATGACCTTTTTACCTGTTGCTTGGGTATCATGTCTGCTGAGTGTACTAGTTTGTTAACTGGCCCGACTGGTCACTGACTAAAGCACTCATTAGCCTGCCAGCTCCATGTAATTGCTCTCCTCATGCTGTGCCACACCAATGGCCACCTGCCACGTAGAAAGATACACAGGCTAGTATCATTTACAGCAAGAGGGCACCAGGGGGAGTGGTGTGGAGTCTCTGCTGACACACTCACCTGCAGTTAAGGACCATATGGATATTAAAAGCCCGTCAGAAGGACCTATGTTCTGTTTACCCATGCTCTTTTCATCCTGTAGGTGGCGTGTCTGATCCGGGTGCCCACAGAGGTGGTCAAACAGCGGACCCAGGCTTCTCCCTCATCCACCACCTACCACATGCTGCTGGCTACACTCAGAGAAGAGGTACACACCAGTCTAAGGATAACTCTGGTTTATTCTGTCTGTGATTTTGCCCATCAATACTAACAGTAACAAGCATAGACTGTATATATAGATGGACGGCACATCTCCACTTCGTCCCTCTGTACAAAAGTGAAGCTCCTGCCCACATACCAGCCCAAGCCAATCACGAGTGGTGCACAGCCGCAGCTCGCTAGCGGGAGTAACCTATCTGCTACGTTACTAGGATAGCTGACCATAATATCTCTATAGCTGCATTTATGATCAAATTGACATGTTTTATTACACAGACTCATGACGGTTATGGGAAGTTGAAGTTACTTCTCCTCTCTCGTACAGTTCCCGAGCCTCCAGCTTCGCAACTGCTTCACAGCTGTCAACTATCTCACCACCTTGTTATCAAACAACTAGTTAAAGCCAAACTCATCAGAAAAATGAGTACTTGAATGTATATTAGTGTATTAGAAACTACCTAAAATGACAGAAACCATCTTTGGAAAACATTTATTTGAGATGTGCTTTGGTTTTTAGTTTGGCCCACGTCCCATCCGCTGCCGTGGAGGGGGCAGGCTTTATGACCTGTACTGCAGCCAGCCACCAGGGGGCGATCCAGATGTTTTGGCGTTTGGGGAGCTGTCATGTCGTCCATCTTTATATACAGTTGAGGGTAATAATAGAATAGAATAATAGACTTTTAGCGTAATGATGCCTTAATCCTAACCAGGCTCTCAGCACTTTAATGAGTAAAAGTGATAGATCTGAAAGCCAAAACTATGAAAAAAAGTTATAATCAGGTGGAATTATTATTATTTTTTTAAATTCCATTTTGCGAATTCACAGATTAATTTGACAAACATTTCATATGGTCGTTGGTCAAATAATTGATGTTGAGTAAAGAGTCATGATTTCTTAAAGGGAAGTTTTAACTTTCTAAACTTAGTTGTCTATTACTTATCAGTTGTATGTCTGTTTTTTGTAATAAACGTGTGTTCTCTTCTGTTATCTCTGAGCAGGGTGTCCGAGGTTTGTACAGAGGCTACGGGAGTACAGTTCTCAGAGAGGTAGGATTATTTCACAAGTTTTTACTCTCTTTTCTTCATTCATTTATCTCAGTTGGTCTGTCTGTCGTCCACCAGCGATGGCGATTGCAACCAATAAGATCACTCTTTTGTTTTGTCTGGCGAAGCACATCTTACAGATTCTATTGAAATCCAGTTTATACTAAAGACAATTACCAGACTCATTGAAGGCTGTGAAGTGAATTGTTTTTGATAGGCAGGACGAATATTGAGGCTTTCCACTCTTCTGACTGATGACATTTTCATTTCTCTCTGGTTGGAAATATTGATTTACAGTTTTTTTTTTTTTTCATTTCATTCAATTACTTCAAGATCCTCTCCCTCCTACTAGAAGTACATCTGATTAATTAATGCAATTAGTTTTGTTATAAATGCAAAACAAAACACGGATAAATGAGCATCGGGCTGCACTCCCTTGATGGCCACTCACCTTTTTGTAATGAAAAAGCCGCTCTACTTCTTTGATTCATGATCTTCAGTTTAATTGAACTTGCACTAAATAATTGTAGCTGTATAGATCTCTCACTTTTAGCTTCCCTTGCCATCTGATAAGTTTCAATAGAAGTGGAAAAGAAAATGAGAAAGGGAGGTGGAGAAAGAAGTATATGAAGGTGACACTTGTCTTTCCATCCTTTTTTTGGGGAGGTGGGTGAGGGTGTAATCTAGTCCCCTCCGCTGTGCTAGCCTGTACTTATTTTCTGCCTCACTAAACTGATGTTATTCACGCAAATTCCATCTGGACAGCCGGGGAAAAAAAGGACAACAAGACACTGTGATTTCTCCGAGGGGCTCTGAATAAATGAATACATTTGGAGGCTGGCGCACGGCCTGTGTGCATACTAACACTGGCAGATGAAACGCAACGGTGGCGGCAGGGATTTGGGGCGCGGGAACGGCGAGGGATGCTCCGCGGTGATTGGCTTTGACGTGTGTCAGGAAGGTAATTCATTTTCTCTGGGCCTCCTTCGCTATCCGCCTATCTCCCTCCTTTGGACAAGCGACCCTGTCAAGATAAGTTTGTTTATGTGGTACGGCGTGGCGCCTCCCCTCCCCCTCGCTGGCCCACTAATTGGGGTCCTCTCTGTGCTATATATTCATTAGGGTTCAGAAGGCGTTTCTGATGGGCATGATATCACATTAGTGAAGGATGGACTGAGTGGAGGTGTGACTGATTTGGTGATGCGGTTCACATTGTAGCACCAGCCCACATCCAAATCATCATACCTAACCAGTGAGCAGCTCCAGGGTCTGAAAAGTGAAGCCAATGCTGAAGTGCTTAAAACTTGCATCCTTTCTAATAGCCAGCAGGGGGCAACTCCTCTGGTTGCAAAAAGACGTCTGATTGTGTAGAAGTCTATAAGAAAATGAGCCTACTTCTCACGTGATTTATTACCTCAGTAAACACTGTAAACATGAGTTTATGGTCTGAATTGCTAGTTTCAAATCTTCAGTCTTCAATACAGCATGATGTTCATTTAGTAAATGATGCTCCCATCTAGAGTCAAATACACCATAAAGCAGGGGATGCTTTAGGGTGTGGCTACCTTGTGATTGAAAGGTTGCTACCATGGCCTTGTCTGGTCTGGGAGTTGTCTGTTTTCACATTTTTAACCATTTCACAGTGTGTTTTCAGTTCAGGAAAGTCAATCGTAACATGTTTGTCGCCTAAAAATGTGCCTATTTAGCGTCTGGTTGTACGTACCTCCACCCTCTTGTTGCAAATTACAAGCATGGCGACGGCTAAAAGGCTTCAGAATGGCAGCAAACCAACGACGTTGACGATGACGTCCACTTCTTGCATACAGTCTGTGTATCTAACCAGAACTAGTTTTAAATAATTATGGTGGATTTTACACAGCACACTTCAACAATACCCCAAGTTTTATTCAAACACTGGACTACTGATTAATAGGCATTAAATAATTTCTTCTTTTCTTCTTTTCTTCTGGTTCCAGCTGAATAGAGCGTGAAATCAGTGAGATTCAGATTGTGGTTTATAAAATTGTGCTGTGAAAAATGAATGAAATGAACGCAGCCTTATTAATGAACATCAGCAAGACTTTTCAGGATTTTAAGTAAGAGTGCACTTGTTTTATAAGCTGTTCATCTTGTCTGGGTGTTAATTTGTATGAATTTAATGAAAATTCAATCAACCCAGACTCTATTTATATGTAATCATGTGGTGATGCCTGTCATTTTAACAGGATCCCCTATTTCAAGCTCTAACAAGGACACCCCCGGTTTCTCCTTTTAGGTAGTACCATGTTTCACCACTAGATGGCATGCTAAGATTATCGCTGCCTTAAATGTTGTGCCTGACTTTCTTTCATTTCACTCCAGTCCAATCTCCTTCTGTACTTCCCCGTCTTTTTTCCCTCTGCTCCCCCATCACACCAATCCAGCTTTATGACATTTATGAGCAGCAGTCACTGAACTGAAAATGATGGCCCTTTTTTTTTTTTGATGGCGAGCCCTGTATTTTTCTGATCTAAAGCGCTGTGAGGTGATCTTGGATTTGCTCTAGGCTGCTCCAATTTGAGTTTGAGTAATGGGCCTGAGATGGGTTATTAGATGGTAATTTAGTAATGTGGTGGTATGGGGGCTGTGGAGGGGAAGGTGTAAGTGAAGCTGACAGTGTCTGGACAGTCGACTGAAGAGCCTAGAAAGCTGTCTGATTGACTATGTAGCACGCCACATACAGTAGATCTCTCATACTTGTACTCTTTCACCTAAATCCATTTTCATATATTCAAGAGGGTAAGCACACAGACAAGGAAGGTAATTGAGCTAGCTCAATAAGAACAATGAAACACATGTCCCTGCTCTTCCCTTTACCAGTGTTATGTATATTTTTCCCGAGCCAGCCTCTGAATCAGCCTTAAAGTTCTTCCACCCAAACAGCTGGGACCTGGCAACCTGAGGTACGAGATCTGGCGGTAGGGCTTATGAAACACCTCTCCATCCAGGACCCTCCCCACCACATCTCTGCTTCCTCTTTATCCTTCTCCTCTTCAATCCCCAGTTGATCCCTCCTCTGCTTCCTCCATCGGGGGGTTTGGCTGTAAGAAAAGAGTTGCTGAATTGGATTTTAACTACTACCAACAGGCCAAATTACATCCTTGCAACTTTGGGATTTCTGCAGTACTGATTTTAAGGGTTTTAGTGATCAGATTCAAGTTCGTCGAGGGCTGAGTTTGAGCATCAGATGGGTGGGTGACAAATTAAAGGAAAATCAATGCAGCATTGGGCAACTTCTCTAAGCCCAAGTTGACATATACAGCCTGTTTGTTTTGCCAGACCAAGATCCCAAAAATATGCACTCCTCAGTAGTGGTAGTATTCGCCCCGTTTGAGTTGTTTGCAGGTCGAACTGACTCTTGTTAGAAGAGTGATGGTCTTCTTAAGCTACAGAGAACAATTCCTCTTCGTCACTGGATGATCTCTATCACTTTACCACACACATCACATTGGGGATTAATGGTTTACTCCCACTGCCACTCTGGATGACGGATGGATGTGCTCCTGTTCACAGTGACTGGCTGCGCCTGTCGTTCACATTAGTGTAGCTGTGCGAATACAGTTGTATCTTGTTTTTTTTTTTTCTGTGCTTCATCATATATCCAAGCTGGATCATACACATCTATTACATCCCCCTTATACATCCAGTCACATTGGGAGGGTGGCTTTTGCTGCAAAAAAAAAAAAAAAAATCTCAGGAACGTTTCTAAGATCAACACATGGTCTCATCAGTAAGGCAGTATTGGGCCAACATAAGCATCCAGACCAGCTTTAGTGCTGCTTCTTAATTAATCATTTAATTTAATTAATTAATGAATTAACAATCAGATAGTTTTCTTTTGCCTAATTAATAGTTTGGTCCATAAAATAAAACTTCTCAAAGCCCAATTTGAGACATACAAACTCTTTGTATTGTCAAACTCAGAGTGCAAAACCCAAATATATTGTGTTTAATATCATAGACAACCAAAAAAGCCACCAAATATTCATTATTGAATAACTGGAACCAGTGAATTTTTAGCATTTTGCTAAAAAAAAGACTTAAAAAATTAATCAGTTGTCAACAGATACTGATTAATATTATGCTAATTGAAAAATAATTATATTTATTAGAATTATATATATGATTATATATTATTTATAAAGATAATTAATTCATATTTTCATTATCTATTGATAATCTGTCAATTCATTTTCTTGACCAGTCGTTTGGATTATAAAACATCAGTCATAGTTAAGAATGGCAACCATATTTATCCAAAACCCAAAGTTCTTGATAAAGTAATGCAAGGAAATGTTATTCTTCACATTTTTAAAGCTGGAAGTAAATATTTGGCATTTTTGCTTGAAAATGACTTAATAACATTTATCAAAATAGTTGCCAATTAATTTCTGTTGATCAACTAATGGTTTCAGTACACACCAGCCCCCTCTCATCTTCTGTCACTCTCTTCATCCTGTAGCTCTTTTGCCCCCTCAGGGTCCTACTGTAGTCGAGCCTCCATTTGTTTGATTGATTTATCGTCTTTCAGTGGCGTCATATTGTGATGAAATCCACTGTGGGACCAATAAAGGAATATCTTATCTTATCTTATCTTATCATATATCGAGATATCGTGATACATAATTTCAATGTCTAAATTTATAATACCGAGTACATGTTAAGATATGAAATTCCCTATATCAGGATAATCACCCCTCCCTTAAGACTAACACTTTGTCTGTCTCACAATCACAACCCTGCAATGAGAGCTCAGTTGTTGAAGTGTGTACATTGAGTTATGATGAGTCCATACAGAGCAGTGGTTTTGTTTCCTCTGCTGGGATGCTGAGGTTGTAACCTTATCAACAGGCATGCAGCTGAGCAGAGCTGACCCCCACGTGGCCCTTTTTTGGAAAGCATCCACTTCTCGCCGTCTGTGACGCAGGTTTAAAAGGGAGAGGTGAGGGGAATCGCTCTCATATCCTGTCTCTGTGCGCACTGATCCGCAGAGGCTCGTGTTTATACACCCTCATATGACTAAGACAGAGCAGAAAGAGGGAAGAGAGACAGTGCAGGGGAAGCAAAAAAGTGTTTATTTTCCTCTACATATGTGAAAGCAGGATTTGTGGGACACGTGAAGGAGCGGAGCTTCCTCCTGCTTTGTGTTTAGAGTTGGACCTCGTCACAGCAGCGGCCATTAGTCTCTCAGAGCCAGACAGCGACTCTTCCAAATGGCCTCAACACCTTAAAAATCTTAACAAGACTGGACTAAATGAAATGGAAAATGTCACAAGATCATACTGTAAAAAAGAGAAAGCAAACCCAGGAAAATGTTAAAATGTTGGTTGAAAATTAAATGTAATGCCTACCAGCAAGATGACTGTTTTACTCTTTCATTTTGGGCTGTGTGTAATAACAGATTTAGATTTGTAGCTATTTGCAATTATACAGTTATTGAATAAGATTTTTATCAGCTTCTGCAAGCCAGCGGAATAACTGCCAATGAAAAGGAGTTTGGCTCTATTGGTTTCAAAGATGAGGGTGAATGCAGTGCCTGCTCAGAGCGGGCCGATTGCTTGGCCACAAGGACGTGATGCATGCAGCAGTGTCGCGAACCGCTCATTGACTCGAGGGAAGTTTAGTTTATTAAGTTAGCTACAGCATTGCAGCAGCTTTTCTTCCTCACACACGCAGAATAACATAGTATTATAGAATAAACAACTCAAGACTGAAACACAGGCTCAGACAAGACAAGCTCCTGACAATCAGATAATCAGAAAAATTTGAAGTAGTCTGTTACACTCCTGAAAGCTGAACTACAGTGCAGTTTGCCTGCTATGGATGACGAGTGAAGCCCTGTCCTGCTGCTGAACAGATCACTGTACGCCTGTTTATTCACAGCTTATTGATATTGTCACATTTTCACATTGCACTAAATTTGAGACTGCACATCCTTCGGTTCCCAATAACACATCCGCCAAATGTGAAGTTGATCGGATGAGCCGTTCTCAAGATAGGACACACAGACAGAGATCACTCGTTTTAGAGTTAGGTATGAGCTACTGGTGCTACCTTATCTGTTTACACTGTGATCAGTGAGTAGCTTAAGAGTCCTGTTGACCTCTTGGAGATCTGACCCTTGACATGACTTGACCTTGAAGGGTGTTGACTGCTTCTGGGATAAGGAGAAACAATAGAAGTGTAGATTTCCAGCCATCTTGGCATTTTGAGTGTATTGTACTTACTGTAGATCTGGCATTGAATGAGCAGAGTGCAGATATACACATATATAGTCCTCAACTTGGTGCCTTTGAATTAAATCATTTTAAACATTTCTCACAGCTATTATAGAGAGGCCTTAGCTTGATGTGTCTATTCACATTGTGAGTTTTAACAGTATTAATTTCTGTGATGAATCACTATCTGTTTGAGGCATGGAATATCATTCTTGAATGCTGCCCCCGTTTGAGTGGTTTGCAAGTCGAGCCGACCCTTGTTAGAAGAGTGATGGCCTTCTAAAGCTACCGAGAACGATTCCTCTTTGTCACTGGATGATCTCTATCACTTTACCACACACGTCACACTGGGGATTAATGGTTTACTCCCACCGCCACTCTGGATGACGGATGGATGTGCTCCTGTTCACAGTGACTGGCTCCACCTGTCATTCACATTAGTGTGAATACAATTGTATCTTCACTGTCTCTTCTGTGCCTGATCATACAGCCATGCTGGCACTTATATTACATCCTATTCATGCATCCAGTCCCCCTGTGGTGGACATTGGCACGGTGGCTTTCGCTGCAAATCTAACTAAAGCTCAGGAACCTTCCTAAGATCAACACAGGGTCTTATTAATGATTTCTACAGTCGGATGTATTTAAGGAGTTAGCTGCCATGCTGTCAGACCCCCACGTGGGCTTTTTGCTCAGTGCAGACTTGGCCGGGGGGACGGTGCCGGGTTTTCTGCGGTTCCTGTTGAGGATGATGCATTGGAAGTCTGTGCCACTGAGAGCCATGGATCATACACTTATGCTAAGTACGTTTGTCCCCATTGAGCTCTTCAATCCATTCAAAAATCCATCATCGGGGCTGTAATTTGTAATGCAAGAGGCTCTGTGCATTCCTGTGTGGAGACTTATTACCAATACGTACTGCCAGACAGTTTTTTCCATTTTGACTAAAAGACACTTGTTTTTGACAGCTATAGTTATTTTAATGCCTCTCCCCCATAAACTGTATAAACTATGGATGTACTCTCTCTGATGTCACCCATTGGTCTATGGACTGCTGTTCTGAGGCCTTGAGTTCAGCATTTTAGCTGTTGCCATCTTGGTTTTTGGCCATTGCAAACTTGGTTATTTGGAACCAGAAGTGAAATTTGTGAGACGAAAACACGGACTTAGTTGTGGTAGCGACCTGTCATTCACAAGGTAGCCACGCCCTAAAGCATCCCCTGCTTTATGGTCTGTTTGACTCTAAATGGGACCATAATTTACTAAATGAACATCATGCTGTTTTGAAGAAGACTTGAAACTAGCGATTGAGACCATAAACATGTTTACAATTTATACTGAGGTAATAAATCAAGTGAGAAGTAGGGTCATGTTTTCATAGACTTCTGTACGACCAGACTTTATTTTGTAACCAAAGGAGTCGCCCCCTACTGGCTATTAGAAAGAATGCAAGTTTTAGTCACTTTCACACCACATTGGCTTCACTTTTCAGACCTGGATGTTAACCACTGAGCAGTGCAGACAGCTAGCGACTAGCAACCTGGCATTGTACCCACCTGTCACTCAATGTAGCCACGCCCTCAATTATGCTTGACTTAGAGCCTTAATATATATTAAAAAGGTGTGACATAAAAATTCACCCCCTGAACAGACATTAGCAGGGATATTAGCTTTAGAGACCAAAACCGTTTTATCATGGGATTGACTTCCTTTTGGTGCCAGGCTCAAGTGCCCATTCAATGAACAGCAGTTTTTGGCACTTCCATTTTGGCTTCATTTCTCACCACTGGAGGTTTATGCCTGCCCCCCCCCCGCCCCCCATGCTGTATATGTGAGTGCTGTTGACATGACCACAGTGGCCATGTTAGCCCGTGTGTCTCTCTGGGTCTCGGGGCTATGTTTGCTTCCCACAACTTTACGCATGTTTGTCTCAATCCGAGCAGAAAACCTTCGGTGCTCCACATGTGTTTCTAATAACACACAGCCCCGACGGCCTGGCAAGGGACTGAGGGGGGAGGTGCGGTAGGGTGGGAGGGTATGTAAAGGAGGGAATAATAGGTCTGGAACGGAGGGAAAAGGGACAGCAGTGGTTTGGATGTCATGTGGAAGGAAATAAGTGTCAAGACTGAGTATGCTCCTGAACGTTGGAATCTGGTGCCAGTACACAAGATTAAATGTGATGCATTATTCCCCTGACAGCAATTCTTACAATGTAGATTTTGTTTGAATTGGACACCTGTTCCACTTGAGTTTAGCAGGCATTAAAGTGACATAATACCCTAACTGCCTAAATACTGTAATCCCATCTCAGTCAAACAGCCTATTATGAAGTCACTGTGAGAAACCTTTAAACGAGTCAAACCTTCAATCAGATCCACTCTGAATAACAGAAACGTCTTATTTTCACTTTATCCTGGAGTGACAGCAGAGAGTGAGAGTTAAGGGAGTGGAAGGAGGATAAATCAGTGCTGTGCTATAGCCAGACATAGGGAAGCACCCTGTAATTACAGCACTTCACTTTCATGAGAAGCAACAGTGCACATCCTTCTCCTCCTCCTTTTCTCCCCTCCTTTCCAAAACCAGCCGGTCTCATCTCTCAATTCTGTGGATTTACAGCAACTTGAACTGAATTAAAAATATTACAGTAAGTTGCATTTTTAAATCACATTACATTTTGCGGGACTGTTTTGTAGTTTGTGTGGTTTCCTGTTGCATAAGTGCCCTTTTTCCCAGACAGTCATATGAGGCTCTCCAGAATCAAAACCTGACACCCCCCCCCCTCCCACCAGGCCATGCCTGCCCCCTTCTCCTCAGTCACGACCATCATAGTGCTCGCAGCAACGCTTACAACCCCAAAAGCATCTGGAACAGACCACCTGAATGTCAAGGGTCACGCTGTGATGTCACTGCTTAATGTCTAATGGAAAAAAAAAGAAATATAAAGTGTCACTCGCACAACGAGCGTTCACCTCACTCAACCCAGCGGAGGTTAGGAGTTCAAACCAATTCATAATTCAACACTCATCTACATTCACGGCGAGTCCGAGTTGGAGCTGCTGTTTATGTGCGCCAAGGGGATTACATGGTTTAATATGTGTGCTTGATATACCACAATAGTAATTCATGCCAGATTAATGAAAGAATTCACATTTTTTTTGTACATGTTTGGTGCCAACAATAAGAAGGTTTTCCTGTAAAAGACTATTATTAAGTTAACTACTTTTTTCCAGCACATCTATACAAACTTATTAGCCCCAGTGGCTGGGCTCGAGGGATGGTAACACCACTTTGGTCCAGATTGAAACATGTGAACAACTACTTGGACAGACTGGCATGAAATATGTACAAACACTCATGCAGAGCCAGGCATGGGCGGTATAGGCGAATGCTAGGGGTGGCATCCATAGAAAAAAAAAAAAAATCAAAATGTTTGACTTACTTGTGCTGTTTTTTACTAGTATTTACTACATAGCCTCCTAAAATGGCCATATTTTCCACATTGCTTGTACCATAACATATGCATTGAGAAATATAGATTTTCTTTTAGGTGTGCTGCAAAGTAGTTGTAGCTGACTAGTGTTAGCTTTGGACGATAGTTACGTTTGCTACGACACTGAATTGTTCAGGGTCGGCTCTGCATTCATGTTCCCCTGAGGATGAGTCCCTCTGACTTTGGTGATACCCTGATTTTTCATCTAGGGTCATCATAATGTTTTGGGTTTTACGTAAATAACATGACAAATATTTGATGGATTGCTAAGAAATTTAGTTCCGATAGTTAAGGTCCCTAGAGGATAAATTTAACTTCAAACAAAGGCTGTCTTAGTGTGAACATTAATCACTACAATGGCTAAAGAGTGCCGCTAATAGAAACTCAAACATCATCGACATAAAATCTAAGTTCCTTAACCTATGATAACTGTGTCCATTATCTCAAACAAAGATCATTTCAGGAAGGCTGGTCATCAAAAAAATGGCAAACAAGACGGTGCTGGACTAGATAAAGAAGTGGACATTAATGAAGTGACCATTCGGTCTGAAAAGAGCGTAGCAGGGATGACATATTTTTGTAGTCCAATCAGGAAGTTACTGTCAGCCTGGTTTCCTTGACGAAAAACAATAGGATTTTAGATTACTGCAGAAAATAAGCTCTGTGGCAAACAAACATTTACGATACTTGCACGTTTGGTTCCCTATGATAATCACAAATGAACACCACTTTTATGATTTTTGAAGCGTCAATGCAATGCTTGTTAGCAAACACCTTTTTAAAGACATCTAAAAGCTTAAAAATGTACAAGTGGAGTATTTACTGCTGTGTCTTATGTCTTAGACGAATATGTTGTCTCTTTAAGTTTGACTTCACGACGAGGGAGCCACAAGTGACTCTATGACAAGTTGGATAACATAGAGAGACAGTTTAGATGACTTACCCATAAAGGGCTCGTGTTTTTATGTTCACCAATGATAGTGCAGCTCAGTATTATGCTGTGCAGCTGTTCGTAGAGGCCTGCAACGGATTGATCAGGTCCATGCATGGTTTTGTTTGGCTAACTCATCTGTGTGTGCGTTTTTCAAAGTGGCTGCGTCACTGCCAGTATACACTTCTCTCAGTATGGAGATTCTGTTATTCCCAGCTGTGCTGCTGCTGTTCTTATCTGATCCCCAGCTGATAAGATGTGTTTCTGTTAGCAAGAAACAGGGAGAGAAACATTTCAGTTGGCCTTCAGGCAGTGATTGGTTGGCTGGAAGGCTTCTGGTCTGTGTTTTATTGCTGTGGGCACTGCTCCCAGAGAACATAGTGTGTATGTGTGTGTCTGCACCTCTGCCACATGTTTTCATACAGGCGTGTGTGTGTGCCATGCTGGAGATATCAAAGCAAGCAAGCAGCCTTATTCTGGACCTTCCTGCTTGCTTTACTCCACTTTGCGCTCTTTCCTTTAAAGGGAAACTCTCACGTCATTACTGAGGCTATTTAACAGTCTTGTGGACACAAACACTTTTCAAATATATTGCTGGAAAAATACATACAATGCTTTCTGCCTCTGGCTGCTTTTAACTGTTCATAAAACACCCAGTAGTCATTGCAAATGCTGCCCTGGCACGATGGTACCCAGTTACAGTAAGCCATTATTAGCATGCAAATGTTTTACCTGACAACCACAATTTTGCATGTACGGTTAAAATGCAGAACAACTGAACTATGGTGACTATTTTTGTGTGACTGGGTAGGGCCAGGCCAACTGGCTGACATTAGCAGCTAATCTATGCTAAAATGTTAGCTGTTATATAAGCTCAAGGAATGACATTCTTTTACATTGTTGGCTGCATGCAAACATGTTTGGTTACACACTCGCTCAGTAGTCAAGTTCTCTCTTGTTTCTGAACATGCTTTTTGTCTCTTTGAGTTTATCTTTGAAAAAGTCTGAATTCCTTTTGTGCTGCTGTCTGCAGTAGAACCCAGCAGAAATATGCAGCCTGTGGTGAAGTCAACTACACCATAATGGGTTGGTTTTGTTGATCAGAGCTGACTGTGTGTTTCACGCTGGCAAAGTTATCCCAGCTAGTTTGTTTGCAGCTGGCTCTGTCAGTTTGAATTTGTCAGGTTAACATTTGTAGTGGCTCGTTTAAGCACTGCTGCGGATTTCTTGACTTCGTGTTGGTTTCCAAGTGTCTGTAGTTTGTATAAATATTTTTTCTCCTGTTGTTCCTTATGCCGTGTTCATGCAACAAGCATCACTGCAACATTCTTCAAGTCATTTTCAATGGAAATTGGTGACACAAAGCTACCATGGATGTATTAAGAGAACTGGATCCAGCGTTGGAGGAGGGGCCCTGTTCAATCCGATGAAAGTTGCTCAGTGGCGCATGATGCCAAAATGGCTCAGCTGCCCAGTGGAAAAGTACCTGGATCTTCCGGTGATCTTCCACATCCACTGGGCCCATGGAGCAGGCACAGGTCACAGGGTCAGTTTTCACGCTCTTGTTACAGCTTGCTAACTCCGCCTCCTAGCACTCGCTCCAGCTTCGGTCTGGGTCTCATTAACATGTACCGAGGAAGTAAAATACCTCTAGATTCGGCTATTAGTGCATTTTACATCTTTTAGGACCTCATGATTTAAATAGGGGATATTCAAGTTTCCATACTGGGAAGTTGATTCACCTAAAAAAAATTATCTGCTGAGTTACAGATGTTTCTTTCCTAATGTAAGTCTATGGGAAAAAGTCTTTTGGGGCCCAATGGCATCACGTGACAGACACAGCAGTTGTAGTACCACCATTTGGCCACTACGAAAATTGGGATCAGTGACCAGCGCTCTTCCAGGAAGCTGCAAACTGACGACAGACACTGCGAGACGGGCTACAAATTAAGTTGAGCTGGGCTCAGCTTTTTTCAGCACTGCAGTGATCCGTGTTCTGTTCCATCCAAAACAATGCTGTTTGCCAGTTCCCACTGCTATTAAAGGCATAACTACGTCGATGAGCACTTGAGCAACACTTCAACGGGGACTCGCCGACAATGTAGCTAACTCTGACCGCTCTGTTGGTTTTGTCACCTGTAGTGTGAACATAGCATTTCAGTTTGTCCTATAGTGAGAGTCAGTGTTGCACAGTTTCAGAAGTCTGTCTGCACTGGCTTCCACAACACAATTTGATTATAAATTGTCAACACTGAAATGCATTCCATGCTGTTCATTAGCTTCGTTCTGAATGCCTTCTCAAAAATGTAAGTCAAGGTCAGTTGGCAACCCCCAGTTTGATCAAACAGCCAGCAGGGGGCGACTCCTCCTCAAAAAGAAGTCTGATTGTATAGAAGTCTATGAGGAAATGAGCCTACTTCTCACTTCATTTATTACCACAGTAAACATTGGAAACCTGAGTTTATGGTCTCAGTCACTAGTTTGAAGTCTTCTTCAATACAGCACGGTGTTCGTTTATTAAATTATGGTCCCATTTAGAGTCAGATGGACCATAAAGCAGGTTATTTTTTAGGGTGTGGCTAGCTTGTGAATGACAGGTTGCTACCACGACATTGTCCAATCTGAGAGTTGTCTGTGTTTTTGTTTTACAACTTTAACCCTTTCACAGTGTGTTTTCAGTTCATGAAAGTTAATAGTAACATTTTGATCACCTAAAATTGTCTTATTTAGTGTTTGGTTGTACTCCACCCTTCAGTGTCACTTCTGCTTGCAACAAAACAAGATGGCGATGGCCAAAATGCCAAACTCAAAGCTTCAAAACAGCACTCCACAAACCAATCAGTGAATCCTCTTTTATATATAGTCAATTGTTGAGGTATTTGTAAACACAATGGAAAAAGACAATGCAACATCAACTATGTGTAGCAGCTAAAACCCAGGAAGTTGGAACTTTTATTCATCTGCTATAAAAATGGTGCATCTTCATTTCAGAGAACTGCACAACAGACATAATGTTAAATGTTGTAGCTCCAGCCTTCTCCAGTTAAGAAATATGCTGCTCAGTTCAGTGCCCTCTATGCTTCTCAGCCAGCTGTGTAGGCTAACGCTGCACCTTCAACCTCTCCCATGCTCAGCACCAACACATTTTGTCTCAGTCCACTCTCCCACGTCTCACTCCTCGGCCTCAGCCGTGTCCTCAGGCAGCCATACATCTCTCTTCCTGTCAGCAGCTAATTGGCTGACCCTCAGGGCATCCTGTGCCACACCGCACCACCATTCATTGGCTAGTATGCACTCTGCCATTGATGTCATCTGTCAATGGCTGTGACGGCTCCAAACTGTCATGTTTTTAACCCACTGCAGTCTTTCATTGGGTTAAAAACTGAAAAATATAACCAGTAAAGTATATAGTAAATACAGCATGTATTGCCTTTACTCAAATACAAACCATGTTGATGTTTTTACAGAGTATTAGGCCCCAGTAATCATGTTTAGCATTTTAGGTTTCAGGTTGTTTTATTTGTACCAATAGGTAAATTTCAATTTATGGTACAAAGAAAAGGTATCCATCATTTACACACATTTTACAACCACAGATACCAACAATAGGCTTTGTCAGAAGCTGCAGTATAATTTGAACACTGAAATTTACCCTGCATATGTTTTTTTATGTAAAATATATCAAACATTGAATGACAGCAGTGCATCTCAGAAACACAACAAAACAAAGCAGGCTGATGGCGGGAAAGAGCCAGACAAAAGAGAGCTTTTCAAGCCGTGTTTGAGGTCCAACATGTGGAAACAGTTTGTCTTTTGCAAAAAGGGAGACGTCCTTGATAAATAGCTCGCTGTTTGCAGAATATGCAAAGGCCAGATAAAATACATCGGCAACATGACCAGTCTTTCCAAGCACCTACTGAGAGGCCATGTGATTGTGAAAACCAAACACCCAGGTAGCTCTTGTTTATATCCATAATTAATTTATCCCTGATTCCCGTACAAGAAAAACTTTGAGCAATCCTGACTTGCACTGTTCAGTATCCAGGTATTTATTTTACACTTGCACTCAATTATGGGCATGGAAAGTGATAGGAATCATATCGTAAAAATATATTGTTACACCCTGAATTGAATAGGTTGGCCCCATTATTACCAATACCTGATCCAGCTATTTCAGTCCGTATCAGATCCGGTATCAGTGCATCCCTTAGTCCCCCAGAGGACGTTCATGTTTTTCCCTTTGTGCTTTTGCCTGTTCTGCTGTATCAGGCATCCATCTTGAAGCAACAAGCTGCACACAGGTGGGAGGAAGAAAAAAAAAAATCACCAGCACAACATAAATATTATTCAGAGTTTCTGGGAAGCATTTCTCTCATGTCGATGGAATTGCTCTTTTGAATCTTTGCCAGCACACTGTCCCCCCCCACCACCACCTCCACCTCCACCACCAACACCGCATCCACCTCTCCTCCCTCTTTTCCTCTGCTACCCCCCCCCCACCTCAGAACAAGTCTTAATTTGTCGGGAATATTGCTGCCCTGCGCCGTCATTCGCCTGGGCTGCGGCGGCTTATGGGAACGGGGGCCAGGTGCGATTTGATTCGCTCACGGAAGATGTGCCGCCGCTCAAACCTCTCCCTAGTTTGGCTTGTTTAAACACACACACACACACACACACACACACACACACACCGGCGCTGCCCTTGGCATTCAAAACTGTCAGCTGGAATTCTTCAGCAAGTGCACTCACTCTCGTTCTAGTTTTTACAGCGCCGGGGAGCTGGAAACGTTGGGGATGAGTGATTGCTAGTCGCTTAAGGCGGAACACTCCTCGCAGTTACACAGTATAGGCCTGAAAGGGACACGTGTTCGTGCTGCAGGATGCTCACAACTGTGCAACGCTCTCTGGTCTGTGACAAATTTAGGTTTTGACGAGCTGCACTGAGCACAAAGGGGGGGTTATACCTTGTATGCATTATAGGTTTAGATAGCCGTATGATTTGTGTGAAGTGTGCCTCAGGGGAGTGTAAAGACAGGTGTGTGTGTGTGTGTTTGCTTGAACTGAGACAGCATGGGGGTCTGTTCTCTGTTATAGGGAGAGCAGGCCTCGGCTTCCTCTAACCAGCACTATACAACCGCCAAGAGAGAAGTAATCCAACCTTCTCCCTCGCTGTCTCTCTCTCTTTCTCTCTGGCGCTCTCAGTTTCCCTTTCCGTCCTCCCCCTCTCTCTGCCCCAGGCCTCTCTTATGAAGTGAGAGGCCAAACACAGGCCCGGAGTGCCGGATCAGGCTCCCTCTATCGATTGACTTTATTTATGTGTTTGTTTATTTATTTAAAAGGCCCTGAACCCTTCTGTCCCTGAGGTGTACTTAGGTGATAAACACACACACACACACACACACACACTCACACACACTGTGTCTCTCTCTTACTAGACTGTACACATACAAATTCGTCCTGTGCTCCGATGTTTAGCCAGGGTCTTTGCAGCGTCACTGCCGGGTGTAACGGCGTACACCCGTCACTGCAGTAACTAGGTGTGACATTAGCTCACATGTGCACGCACGACTCCTGTCCAGTGTTTAGAAACATAACAGAAAACTGCCTATAATAGGGAAATAATGAACAGCCCGTTATGTGTGGTTAAAGCAGGGATGGTGTTGGGAAATTCATTAGGCTAACGCAGCCTAGGTTACAGTCGCTAGTTGTGTTTTAAAATCATATCGTTACAATAATAACGTGAAGTCATGTCATGATGATAAAATCATATAATATTGTTTGATTAGTTTGTCCAAATTATGTTTCAGAAGTTACGGTTAACAACTAACAAAATTTGTGTTTTTTTTGTGCTTATGAGTCAGAACTTTATTGATCAAAATATGATTGTAAACAAATGTGTGAATGGATGGAGGGAAAATAAATAAAGAAATACAATAAAATAAAATAAAGGCAGATTCCACTTTTTTCACACGATTATATATATTTTTTAAAAATAAACGTTGGAATATGCAAGGTCTTGAAGAAAATAAGTAAATATTGGCATGATTTAGATAATGTTTTTTCTTAAAGAAAAAAAATAATGATATGTGTATGTATATTGTATATGTGTATGTGAATGTGTAGTTATATACACATAAATGTGTGTGTGTGTGTGTATATATATATATATATATATATATATATATATATATATATATATATATATATATATATATATATTTACTGATTTTCTTCAAGATCTTGTATATTCCAGAAGTCTATAATTTAAGTTATAATTGCATTAAATATAAATAAAAATATTATATACAAATATAAATATATATTTGTTTATTTAATTTCTGTCCATCCATTTACGCTTTTTTTTTTTTTTTACAATTTCCTTTTTATCAATACAATTTAAAAAAAACAAACAAACAAAAATGTGAAAATGTGGTCAAACAATATTATAATATGATCTTATCAATGTGATGCGACTGCATTGATTCCATTTGAGTCAATAAATGATGATACATGCGCTTTAGGTTTAGGCAACAAAACCACTTAGTTAGGTTTAGGAAAGAAGAACATGGTTGGGCTTAAAATTACTACGTTTGTAACATGAAAATGAAACTGAACGTTGTCTGCTGAACAGAGGACATGAACAAACAGCTGATTGAGGTCGTGAAAGTGAAACTTGACACATGACCAGCACTCTCCTGGATGAACGCCTTGTGTTTGTTGGACCCATCCACCTCTCCCCCACCTGTTACTGTGTCTTTTTGCATTTTAAACTACGCCACCATTTGAGCATTTACTGTTGCCACAGAAGGGTTTACGTTGTATTTAATGGGAAGCCTGGTGCATGCTTTATGCATCGGTAGCCAACGCTGACGGCCATGACAGAGCTCCGGTATTTGATGCCCTGGGAATGAGAACGGGCTGATGTATATTTATTTTGTCACCTGGTCTGAGCCATTCAAAAATGCTCCAGATTTATTTTAGGGGAATAAATGCAGCCCCTCACTCACCGTTCACTCAGACTTCAGGGTATTGCAACATGCATCCTTATAGCACATCTGTCATACTTCATTAGAAAAACACGAACCAGCAACACGCCTGTGTATGTGTGTGTTTGTGCGTTCTTGTGCTTTCTCTGTTATGTACTCAGCTGTGCAGTTTTTTCATACTTGTTCTTGTATTTTTGCTTGCGTGTGCCCTTGTGTGCATGCTTTGTCTCCATATATGCGAAAAGATTGTCCTTCAACTGACAGACAAACAGGTCAGGCTTCTTCCCACACAGTGACTTTGTAAGACGGAGGTTGAACACTTGGCACAGTCACACAGAGAGGTGTCCAACGCCACCTGCCTCTCCGCCATGATTAATGACTTTATCAGCTTTCAACAAATTAAAATCTGATCTCTGTCTGTTTGTTATCAGCATGTCACCACAGTCAGTTCCCCTTCATACTTTAGTGACACACAACAGAAGGAATGTGGGTGTGTCTCAGTGTTTTTTTTTGTTTTTTGTATGACTTTGGCAAGTGACTCCAGCTTACAGCCCTGCTGCATTAGCAGGTAATAAATGTGGACTTAGACTCTGGGTTCTGCTTCGCCTGCATGGCCGGTCCGCAGGATTTTTCCTTTTCTTGTGTGTACGTGTGTCGTTCGGTCTTCACTTGGCCCACAGTGATTCCTCACGTTGAATAAGGCTGCAGCTGATCGCTTAGCCATCTGACTCCCATCTGCTTTCTCTTAAAATCTTCTTTCCTTTCCTTTCCTTTCTTCCCCTTAGTTCTATCCTCTCCTCTCCCCTTTCCTCTCCCCTTTCCTCTCCTCTCTTCTCCTCTCCTTTCCCCCTTTCTCCTGTCCTCTCCGCTCCCCCTTTTCTCCTCTTCTCTTCCCCCTTTCTCCTCTCCTCTCCTCTCCCTTCTCCTCTCCTCTCCTTTCCCCCTTTCTCCTGTCCTCTCCTCTCCCCCTTTTCTCCTCTTCTCTTCCCCCTTTCTCCTCTCCTCTCCTCTCCCTTCTCCTCTCCTCTCATCTCCTCTCCTTTCCCCCTTTCTCCTCTCCTCTCTTCTCCTCTCCTTTCCTCCCCTCTCCTTTCCCCCCTTTCTCCTCTCCTCTCCTCTACTTTCCTCTCCTCTCCTCCTTTACCTTCTCCTCTCCCCTCCTTTCCCCCTTTTTCCTCTCCTCTCCTCTCCTTTTCTCTCCTTTTCTGTCCTCTCCTCTCCCCTCTTTCTCCTCTCCTATCCTCTCCTCTTCCTTCTCCTCTCCTCTCCTTTCCCCCTTTTTCCTCTCCTCTCCTTTTCTGTCCTCTCCTCTCCCCTCCCCTCTTTCTCCTCTCCTATCCTCTCCTCTCCCTTCTCCTCTCCTCTCCTCTTCTCTCCTCTCCTCTCCCTTCTCCTCTCCTCTCCTCTTCTCCCCCCCCTTTCTCCTCTCCTCTCCCTTTTTTCTCCTCTCCTCTCCTTCTCTCCTCCTCTCCTCTCCCCTCTTTCTCCTCTCCTCTCCTCTCCTCTGTCCTCTCCTCTCCTCTCCTCCTCTCCTCCTCTCCTCCTCTCCTCACAGTGTTGGACACTTACAAACAGAGTCCAGGTCTACAGGTTTACTTTACTACTATCAGAGTACTTGGGAAGACATACTGCTGTGAAAGGCTTTGGGTAAAGTGAAAGAACAGCAGGCTAACCAACTGGACAGTAAAACTGTTGCTCTAATCTCAACCTGAACTCTAGTGACTCACCATTTCTTTAAATGACTACTTCAGCGTTTCAAAGGAGCCATTGTTGATTTTATTTTGCGTGTAAATTGAATTTGAGAGAGTACACATGGTCTCATTTGAAATGGTACATTTGGTAAATTCCTAATCCACGGGTGTAGGAAGTTTTTGCCAGATGGATTTGGAACGGTCAGTCGGTATCAAATATTAACAGAGGATCCAGCAGACTTCTCTGGCTCATGAATCATACGCTCTTTTGCTCATTTGCTCCACATCTGGTGGCAAGAGCAGAGCAGACGGAACAGATTGCTAGTGCGTAAGTTGTCGGGGTTCAAGATTGCGCCACAGTGTCTTGACTGAGTTAGAGCGTGATAGCGGTTTTCTGAATCCTGTTATTTGTGTCTGGGATTTCATAATATAGCAGTAAAATCTGTGAGGGCATGCTTTTTGTCACTGTGATGACAGTAAACAATGTCAATCAGCATTGTGAAAAGAATTACAAAATACTATAATTTAATCAAGCCGTTTGATCAACTTAACATTTTGTGTCTTTTAATCCAGCACGGTCAACCACGTTGGTCCAGACTGAAGTATCTTAACAACTATTGGATGATTTTCCATGAAATTACTTACAGATACCCATGGTGCCCAGATGATGAATGCTCATGACTACGATGATCCACTGACTTCTTCTCTAGCACCACTAGCTCTTTGTGGTTTGGGGTTTTGAGTGAAATGACTCAGTAACTTTTAAATTGATTGCTATGAAATTTTGTTCAGATATTCATGCTCCCCAGAGAATGAATTGTAAAAAGGAATTTTTCAGTTTATCCATTGATATTTTCATCAGCTTCAGCTGTACTCAGTAAATGTTAGTCTGCTAACACCCCAAACTAAGATGGTGTACATGTTGACATTAGCTCAAAGCATTGCTGTGCCTCAGTACAACGTCAACGTCTATAACTACTACGTGGACGCGAATGGGCGGATAAAGTGGAGAACTTTGAGAAACTTTGAGAGTCTACTTCACGATTCCATGTCAGCTCATGTCCGTGCAGCCATCCTTGTGGAAAGAAAAGCTTAAGGCATATATTCGGACCCACATGAACTCTGTGTGAGAAAATACCTCAGTTCATATGAATCGGGTCAGCCATCGGCACATCAGGGGTGCCAACGCAGAGGGTGCCGACAAAAACATTGAACCAAGCTGAACTTTTGCAGCAGCACCGAGGTATTGCTTTGGCCACATTCCTGGACGTACTTTTTAACATGAATATTTCTACTGTTAAAAAAAATAAAACAAAAAACAATATGCTTCTACCATTGCAGAATCCTCTTCTTTGTTTACTGAGGGAGTATTCTGATCGCACAATGTCAAGTATGTTAATCAGCAATTTAAAGTTTACAATGGTGGTTAAATGATTAACCAGATGTTTTTTTTAAGTTTCCTTGTTGTTGCTGATTTTAACATCTCCCAGCAGTATCACCATACAGTCATCCAGCCCAGTTGCAAGAAAAGGTGTGTGAATGACGCGATAATTCGCAAGGCAAACGCTTGTAATAAGATCACTGTTCTTGCTTTAGGCGTGTCATTTGTACGCCATGCAGTCTGTGCTGACTGCAATGTAAATGCATCAGCGTGAATATGAGACAGAATAACAATGGGGCAAGTGGGCATGGTTGGGGATTGGTCCAACAAACACAGGACTTTACACCAGGAGAACAGTGTTCGAGGCCAGTGTTTTGTCATGTTAGTGATTTTGATGTGTTCATTGTTTCTATACGTATTTTACTTATCTTACGTACTTATTTCAAGGCCAACTGTAGGAGCCAGAATGTGCGTTTAGCCTGTGTTGTTTATTACTATTAGTTTAGGCTCCACGCGTTCTTTTGGTTAGTATCACTTCCTGTTATTGTTTCTTCACTTTACTTGTGCAATTGGAGTTAGGAGTTAGGTGCAGACATTTTCTGTTGACCGTCACATCACATTGCGTCGCTTTCACTTCACTTCATCTACTTTAGTTAATTCAGTACAGTTATTATTTGTAATTCTTTTACATTTGGGGGCGGCAGTAGCTCAGTCTGTAGGGAGTTGGCTTGGGAACCGGAGGGTCACAGGTTCAAGTCCCGACATGGACCAAGAACTGAGTGTGAACTGGTAGCTGGAGAGGTGCCAGTTTACCTCTTGGGCACTGCCGAGGTGCCCCTGAGCAAGGCACCAAACCCCCAACTGCTCGGGGCGCTTGTCAGGAGCAGCCCCATCACTCTGACATCTCTCCATTGTTGCATGTTTGTGCATGTGTGTGTTCGGGTCTGCATGTACCGTGTATAAGTTAACAACAGAGTGAAAAAATTGAATTTCCCCTCGTGGGACTAATAAAGGACTATCTTCTTCTTTTTTTAATTTAATAACACCATAAAACACATCAGCATGTATGGATTTCTTTGAACGCATCACGCAGTAATGAGCCTACTTTATCCTCTCAACCACTTTTTTATTGGAAGTAGTCACTACACCAGCCATGATGTTTTTCCTTAACCTAACTAAGTGGTTTTGTTGCCCCGTGCTGGTACTGCACCTTCACGCACATACAGTATGAAATGTTCACGGCTCAGCGAGGCACAACGTGACATTCACGTGCTATCCTCTGGTGGACAGGCGGGTCTGTTACAAGTTTTGGCGAGATACGGGGTTGAATCATCATACTGATGAGCCAGTACTTCCTTGGCCACGGCTTTAAAGTCTCTAGTGCACTGTTAATGTCAAGCGGACAGTACAAACTAGCTTTATGTCATCTCAGTGGTTGTAGATTATGCTAAATTTCAGATGTGTTAAGATAAATTGTTACGGTTTGTTGGAAAACGTGAATTTTGGTTTCCAGTAAAGTTGGTTTTGGAGAGTCGGTCCACAGTAGCAGCAGCAGGTAGATGTTTAAAAGTAGTTAAAGTGCAAACATTGAGCGAAAGAGGTACTTTTTTAGAAAGGGATCTGTTGGAAAAGATGAATAATGTCTCCTCTGTTGGTTTGGCCATCTATACATTTGTCTACTTGTCTCTCCATCTTAATATCCATCTTCCTTACTTCTTTCTGTCTCTCCTTCTAAATGCTCATCAGTATGCAGAGGATGCAGTATGACCTATTAAATGTCATTTGTCAAATTGCAACCAACTGGCTTGCCTGCAATCAGGCTCAATGTGAATATATTTTGACATGTGTTTTTCTTGCCCTCCGCTGAGTGCCTAAGGACCTGTGACAGCCCGAAGCCTCTCTGAATACTAATAAAGTTAGCACTAATACAGTTGGCAAGGATGCATATACACACACACAAACTGGAGCACTGTCAACAAAGTGACACAGCAGACGCAATCCCCATATTCCTATAATATAGTACCTGACAGTCACAGCAAGTGGCACTGTCGCCGTTGATCAGTGACAAAATGTGTCAGCTAGCTAACACTGCTCTTTACACACACACACACACACACACACACAGCGGAAATATGATTAAGCATGCCGACATATTCATAGAAAAATGCAGACCCACACATGCAGGGCAGCAGGTCTGTGTGAGAGCCGGTCATGTGTTTCCCAGCAGTGGAATCCGGTCCCTGGAGGCCAGCTGGATGACACAGATGTTTGTGGGCTTTGGGAGCAGATGCTGCTGAGCTCCTGGAGCACAGTTTTTACTCCGTGGCCAAGTTGCAGAGTCATACTTTGGCATGATTCAATCCAAAACAGGAATACAATGGTGAATGTGGCTCTAACCACAGAGGTGACTGATTATGACCCCTTACTTTTTACTCTGGGGTGCAGAGAGCACAACACATCAGAAGAAGTGACTTGTCAGTCGGGTGGAGAAGGTAGATTTATAGATGGAGAGAGAAGAATTTGATGGAGGTTTGACGCAGATGGTGAAGAGGAAGATATACAGTAGTTTAGACAGCCAGATGTATTAGAGGGCCAGAAATTTGAGGGTAGACGCTAGAAACACAGATTTTTCTAAGGCTGAATCATTGATGATCAAAATCAGTTCAGCCTGTTTGAATATGAGGAAAAAAAAAGTATTATCCTTAAAATACACCTGTTAGAGTTGGATGAGAGCGATGGGTAAAAAAAATGTAGGTTGTAGTGGTTATTTTCGTTATTGATTAATTCGGTCTATATAATGTCAGCAAATAGTGAAAAATGCCCATCACCATTTATCATGTTTTCTCCACTGGAAGGGGACCCTAGAGGGCACTGTATCTGGTTTGATCTACTTTGGGGCATCCAAGTAGGCACTTCATTTTTTTTTTCCATTGGAAGGGCACCTTATCTGGTTTTCTCCACTGGAACGGCACCATAGAGGGCACGTCATCATGCTTTATCTATAGAGGCATCCCAGAGGGCACTTTTGCTGAATTTTTTTCAAATGTGGGCCCATCAAGGGCAGCTCCCTTTGCCCCTGAGTCCACCAGTGCCCATCACAATGTCCCAGAGCTGAGCCCAAGATTATATAATCAAATTGCTTGTTCTGGTCAACCAACAGTCCAAAACCTAAAGAACTGAACTTTACTGTCAAGTCAAAAAAAACAACAGCAAAAAAGCAAAAAAAAAAAAAGAAAAGAAAATCTTCACTATTTAGAAGATGTTTGACATTTTTGCATGAAAAATGTCTCTAGTGGGTAATCCATCCAACACTTGTCAAGACATTTCACTGTGAACCATAAATGTCAACCTGTGTGGGTGTTTTGAGAGGAAAAATCTGCAGGATTCATTTCTCTGAAGACCACGTATATGGATACACAGTTTCACGGCATCCATTCAATAGTTGTTGAGCCGTTGAACAAATCCACTATGTTAAATGTCTGCAGTTGTAAGACCCCTAATCCATAGCTGTAGACGTGATTACTTATGCCTCTGTTACTTGACTGTGTGTTTTTTGTGTCAAAATCTTTATGTCAAGTGATAGGTCATATTCGCAGACCTCAACAACGTGTTAAACGCTCTGGGCGTGTTCGTCTCCCTGGTTGTCGTTATGATTCGGTTGCTGCTCACACGGCCGTGGAAGTGCACTGATTGGCTCAAGCTGGAGTCGAGTGCACTAGTAAAGTTTTGGCAGGCGGAGGGAAACCTCAGTCGTTTTCAGTGGACATAAAAATCACTGCTGCTCTGCCTTCAGAGTACTGATTTCCTCTGCTAACTGTTCATTTAAATAACAGTTACACATGTAGTCTGTGAGATGATACACAAAGACAAGATCATACTTATTTGGCGTACAAATAAACATTTGATGCGATACTGATTATGTCTTGATGATGCTAACACAGCTTTTTCCGTTATTTTTACTGGGATTAATGAAGTCCTGTCTGTTTTTTAGGGTTAACATAATGACCCTGGAAACGTAGAAAGTTTTGCTTGGCTTCATGACGCTGAATAGCCTATGGTAGCTGAGGCGTTATACTAGGTCGGGAGACAAGACGGAGTCAGCAGCTAGCAGCATGGAGCAGTGTGGATTTTATGCTGCTTTCATGGCTGTGTGCTAGTTTACCATGACATGTAGCTCAGGTCTAAATGTGCCCTCAACACTTTTGGCAGACCTCTTTGTAACTCTAGAATATTAAAACCATGCGGTTCACACACCGGTTTGAGAAAATGTCCCCTTTTGGAGTTCAGCACCTGCAACCAGTTACAACCAGGTGGTCCCTCACAGTGTCCTCAAGCTATACACTGAGCCCCTTACTTGCTCAGTCACAAGCTGCACAGGATGACAGTGCAACTGCATAATGAAAGCTCAGTGATGGTGCGTTCTCTATTTGCTGGCTTTCATTGTCATTGCAAAAATGCCACAATGCATGACATTTTCTTGCTAGTTAACCACAGAATTTAATTGAAACATGCTGTGCTTCAGTGTTGTACAAACAGGTGGAAGAAGTACTCAGATCTTCTAATAAAGTAAAAGTTGTAATACTACAGTGTAGAAATGCTCATTACACGGAAAAGGCATGCTCTCAGAATTTTACCATAGTAAAAGTACAAAAGTATTAACATCAAACTTTAAATACCAAAAGTAGTCTGGCAGAATGTTCCATTTCTGAATAATATAGACCTGTATTATATTGTATGTACGGCATATGTTTCTTTTATGACATTAAAGCTTCAGTAGACTGGATGTTTTTGCCATCTTTGGGCAAAAAACTCCATAATCACCTTTCAGCATTTTGTAATTCAAGTGCTCTGAGAGAAAACTAGGCCTCTGTACCTCCTCTTGGCTCTGTTTTCAGGCTTTAGAAAATGTAGACCATGACTGGGGACGTCGACCAATCACAGGTCATTTCAGAGAGAGAGCTTTCCTATTGGCTGTGCTCCAGCTGGTGGGCGGTGCTTGGTATTTCCTCAACTGATCTCAACATGGCTGCCAGGTCACAAAATTCTGCACTTCACAGCTAAACAGTAACTACAAGATGTTTCTGAAAACATTTGAGGAGAGAAATAGTCATCACAGTAACAGAATATTGATCCGTATTTGATCAGCGCTGCCTAGTTTGACCGTTTGATCAGAGTTTGCTGGTGATTGACAGCTGCTCAGAGACAGCAGACACCTGCTCGGCTCTGATTGGTTGTTTTCCTCCGGTCCGTGAATTCTCGCAGATGCCGTTAGGAGCACCACAGGACACAGAGGCACATGATTTTTTTCAGATTACCTGTTTCTTGCACTACTGTCAGGATATAGAGACTGTTTTATAAAAATGGTAAATGTGGTAAATGGATTTATTCAGCGCTTTTCTAGACCTCTGACCACTCAAAGCGCTTTACACTACATGTCAGCATTCACCCATTCAAACACACATTCAAACACTGATGGTAGAGGCTTTTAAGGTGCCAACTTTGCCCATCAGGCTCTAATCTAAATACTCCTTCACACACCGATGGCTATGCCTTTGGGAGCAATTCGGGGTTAAGTGTCTTGCTCAAGGACACATCGACTTGTGACCGGAGCAGCCGGGGATCGGACCGCCGACCTTCCGATTGGGGGGACGACCTGCTCTACCCTCTGAGCCACAGCTTTTTTAAATCATATTAGCTCCATTTCAACCCACTGCAGCTTTAAAGCGTACATCATGTTAATTGCAGTTGGTAAAGGTGGAGCTAGTTTCTACTTTAGGTACTGGTGGTTACTTCAGATATTTCTGGATAACGCACCCCCTCCCTCTTATTTTAACCTAGAATACATTTATTTGTTGATTACATTTTGTAGTATTAATCTAAATCTGCAAAGTAACTACAGTCATCAAATAAAAAGTACAATATTTGCCTCTGAATTATAGTGGGGTAGAAGAATAAATTACAAAAATGGAAATGCTCAAGTAAAGTACACATACCTCAAAATTGTACTCAAGTGCAGTACTAAGTTACTTTCCACCACTATGCACAATTTAGGTCACAAAACACTAAATAAAATTCACAACATGAAACAAGAACATCTTTATAATAGAGCCACATGTTGCAAAAAGCAATTGAAAAAGGTGTCAAATCACAAACACCTGAGATCATTTCATCAATAACTGACAAAAACAAAAGCACACCAAAAATACGACAAACATGATCCATAGAACAAAATAGAAGAAAATGTAGTAAGAATACACCGGGGCAATGCAAAAAAAAGTTATTTTATCAACAAGTGAAGATCAGATGAGGAGGCAGTTCAAGTTTCATATCCAACCTGGACACACAAAGCAACAGACAGTCGAAGAAAACGAGGCCCAAAGCGAAAGATTTCATGTCTGCTGTGATGAAGTACCGTCTGAGTTGTTTCTGATGAAGTCAGTCCCTGTTTCCCCCATGTGTCTGCTGAGAGGCCTTCATTCATGTGAAAACCTCATTAAAAATTAAAAAATGAGCTAAAGTAAACTTGAGGCACCAGGACAGATGTTTTTTTCTAAACTGAGATATTTAGTTGTAATAATTATTATCTGGTCCCTTGGTTGAGCTAGACAGTAATTATTCAAATATTTTTTTCCAGCAGCTCAGTTTTGGGTGGAGGTGGAGGGTTATTCCACCTTAAGGCTTTTGCACAGTGATCCAAATGAGTAATAACTGTCACGCATCAAACCTTAAGGACATTATTATTCAGATATTGTGGGCTAGCTAGAGACTAGCTGTTTTGCCTGAGGAGTCAAACAAAAATCAAACATTTGAGTTCCCACAGTGTCTGCAGCAGTCTGTATCAGTGCATTAGATAATTACAGCGATGTAACTGAAATGGCTGCTTTTAAAGTGGCTTTGCATCACCGGTATGTTGTGTGAGGGTTGTCTTTCTACTCTTTGTGAAGGTTTAAACACATTTTATGGAACAGAAATTTTTCAATGAATAGTAGATGAAATTTCAAAATAAAAGCAGTGCTGTAGTTTGCATAAAACTCATTATCAGTCCAGATAATCTGGAAATGAACCTGGAATTGCTGAAGAGGTGTATTTCATCCTCCTTTGGCAACACATCTCTGGGCTCAGATGGTCTTTCTTATATTTAAAACTAAAGGGACAGGACGGTTACAAAAGCAAAGAAAAAAAAATAATGATAACTTGCTCCCTTGGGCTGTTTTGCGATGTCGTACTTATGTATTTAGTGCAAGTCAGAGCAGCGACAAGGATTGAAGTTGTGGTGAAGTTCATTCCACAGCAGGTAAAAAAGACTTTTTAATTGGGAGGTTCCCAGTGGGATGATGCTCTGGTTTATAAGGAAGGAAAAGGGAAGGAGGAGAGATGGATTAAGTCTGTGGAGGTTCTCATTCATCCAGGTCATATTCATTCTGGCAAAAATTGAATCGAAGGCAACTGGACTTAGATTTGTCTCTGAAGACGTTTCGCCCCTGATCCAAGTGGCTTCATCAGTTCGAACGCTACTGTCTGACTAGTCCTACTCGTCAGACTAGTGGGGACTAGTCAGACTGTAACGTTCGAACTGATGAAGCCACTTGGATCAGGGGCGAAATGTCTTCAGAGACAAATCTAAGTCCAGTTGCCTTCGATTCAATTTTTGCCAGAAAGAGAGATGGATTACTTGTCCGATCCCTTTTCTTGACCACTTCTTCTTCTTTCTGTCCCTACCTGTCTTCATCACTTCCTCTGTCGTCTTCTTCCATCAACATCGGCTTGCAGTATTGCATTGGTTGGCCAGAGTGTGTTGCTGTGAGATGAGTAGAAACCAGTTAGAGCTGGAAAAAATAACACGACAGTGATTTGTTCACGTCCTCCACCCTGTATATTTGGCTTTATAACTCCAATAAACAAACACACTGGATTCTGCTATTTGCCAGGTTCATACATGTTTCAAGTGTGTTTGTGTGCATGTGACCTCTCTTAACTGTAAATGTTCAGTTTTAATCAGGCCACATGTGGTTTTCAGACGATCCATCTCTGCCAGGCATCACACACACACACACACACACACACACACACACACACACACACACACACACACACACACACACACACACACACACACACACACACACACACACACACACGCTCAGTGTGCCAGAGGTGTCAAACCGAGTCATAAATCATTGGTGGATCAGTCTTTCCAGATTCTCTGCAGAGGCAGAACCAGTCTGTCTTTTTCTTGCTCTTTCTCTCTACACTCACTACAGTTGCTCCAGTTACTTTTGTTCACCTTCTTTTTTTAAATCCATCTTATTTTGAAATCTCAATTTTATAACTTTTGTTTAAAATAGTAACTTTTAAAAGTACTGGGAAACATTAAGTAAAGGTGTGTAGGATCTAGTGGTATGTAGCGGTGAGGTGAGGAGATCCCATCCCGTGTGCCAAGCGTGTTGCAGAGCTACGGTGGCTGACGCGAGGACGCGAGTGGCCTCTGTAGAGCCAGCTGGAGCAGAGCCGGTGTGTAGAGTGCGTGTGCTTGGTCCCCGAGTGGATAACGCTGCTTCACCACTCATGTGGCAAGTGAGTGATGAAGCGCAAGAGACAACGGAAGCGAATAATGTTATTGACTCTGACCCAAGCAAAACAAGTTAACAGAGTTTGGTTTGTGCATTTGTGTGAGGCTATCCTCACCACAATGACACGACATTAGGAGCAACGGAGGTCCGACGGCAGCTGGAGGTAACAAGGTTTTACACCTGCGGCTCACGTTACCACAGTTTTACAAGCTTGTCAGAGAACTGTGGTGGCCTTCAGGTGACAGAAAAACATGAAGGTCTCTCTAGAGTCAGTGTTTGGTTTGTCCATTCAGGGCTACTACAGAAACATGGCGGCGCAGCATGGTGGATTTCGTGAAGAGGACCCCTGCGTAGATATGAAGGGCTCATTCTAAACTAATGACCACATTGTATTATGGTAAGGGTGGCCTCTCAGCGAGGCAGACAGTGTCACGGTTTTGTACTTGGCAGCTCAAGTTACCGCAGTCTTGGAAAGGGAGAATTGAGCGGAGGGCTACTCAGCTGGTTGCAATCTGCAACCACACTGCTAGACACCACCAAACTCTACACACTGGTCCTTTAAAAGATGTTCATAAAAGCTATGTAGTACCGCAGAGATTAAAATTACTCAATTATGAAAAACATGGTTAAATATAAATATAAAAAAAGTTTCAACACAAGTTCACTTACTTTCTCTTTCAATTTACTTTCACTTTTATAAGTACAATATGTTCTACTTACATTTAATAGTGGCTATTACTCCAACATCCCCTTCCAGTTTCTCAGTCTGTCTCTTTCTCTTCCTGGCTTGGAAAAAAAAGCAGAATTCATCGGGCTGGTAATAAAAGACAGGTGCTGTTTTATTCTGTTTTGAAAGCTCTCTCATCTCACCACATTTGGAGAAGGTGTACTCACTCCACGTTCAGGGCGCTGGATACCAGACCTACATCAAACACAGTTTTCAGATCATCCTCCCAGGACTGAGAGAATTTGCTTCTGTACGCCCGGACAGACCAGATTTCCATTTTCCACTGGAACATTACTGTTAGCTCCATGTAGTAGGCATGCATACAATAAATAAAGTCTGTATGCATTATTCATCGTATTTGTGCGTTTTACCTGCTGTAAAGGATCCTGAAAAATACCCATTCAGGACTGTGAACATCCACCGTGTGAGGACCAAGTTGCAGCTTTATCAGAATTAAAATCAATAGTTGTTGCTTCGTGCTCTCTGTTTGGTTTGCGGAGGTTTACACTTAAGCACGCTCAGCCAGACTCGTGGGAATGGTGTCAAACTCTTTGGCTTTTCCTCATCCGCAAATCTTTTCCTCCTGTGAAAGTTAAGTATGCGGTATAAAATTCAAACACCAAAGCATCTGACCTCTGTCTGTTTGCTAGTCCAAATACATTTTTCTGTAGTGAGCATCAAAACCATTCAAGGGTTAGGTTAGAGCAAGTAACCTTTAGAGTACTGTTTCATGTATGATACAGAACTACAAGGCCAACTAACCATAACTATCCTGAAGTACACAATATACTCAGCTGGTGAGGATGCAACATGTAGCTTTAGCCTTAGCTGTAGTCAAGCATTATATCATGTATGCAGCCATTAAGTGCGTACTTAAAGGAACAGTTTGTAATATTTCGGGGGATTTGTTGGTAGAAATTGCAATATAGTATTATTAAGTATGTATATAATCACCAGAAACGAAGAATCGTTTTGTGTTTTTTGTGTTCTCGTTACCTTAGATTTAGCCGTTTATATCTACATAAGGAGCGGATCCTCTTCACGGAGCCGGCCGCCATGTTTCAACAGTAGCCCAGAACAGTCAACCCAAATGCTGGCTCTAGTTAGGGCCATTTGTGTTTTCACGTTTTCCTGTCGGCCACCGTAGTTCTCCTACACGCTTGGCACAATGATAAGTTTCAGTTGGTTGCAATCTGCAGCCTCACTGCAAATCCTGCACACTGGACCTTTAAGACTCTCTTACAAGATTCTCCTGTAAAAACAAATCAGCTGGAAACAGTTTCACTAGCTAGATACAGCTGATAAAATCTGCTGGCGACAACCATCATTTCAGCTGACAAAATTCATGCCGGTCAGCTAGAAATGAGCTTTTTTTGTTTTTTACTAGTGTGTGCTAGAAGGGAAAGCTTGACGGTGTCGCGAGGCTTACAAACAGTCAATTGGAGTACTAGTTGCATGTAGTTCTATTTGTACTATACATTTACAGTATATTTTATAGTATTGTCCTGTCATGTATATCTGATTTTAATTGTTTTTTAGGGCTGTCAAAGCAATAATAACGCAATAACACAAATTTGTTTTAAGGGCACTAATTTTGAATGAACAGAATCTGCCATTTTTATGTTGTAGTGGGCTCAGTTGTGCATGAGTGAAGATACCGGTATTATATGAAACTAATTTTTTTTTTTTTGTGATAGAGGCTTTTTTTAAATTCAGCGATGCCTGGTATCATACTTTGAGTATAAAAAATAAATCTTAGGAGACTTTCTGTAGGCTTAGAAACACAATAACATGTTATATATGTCATAATTACTTTTAATACAATTGGACATCAGTTCATGATCATTTCATAAAATATCTTGAAAGTTCATTCGGCTCTCAGAGAGCAGATGCAGCACATACATACACGTTAATCTACTTCAGAGTGTTTATATGAGGTCACTTCATTTGGACTTAATTAGTTCATTAACAGGCATAAACACAGTCCATGTATTGTCTTTGTGCTGCGGCTGACTCAGAGTTGGACGGGTCCGGCTTTTACCAGCTCGCTAACGTAGTCTGATGGAAGACGTCGGAGGAGGCGACACAGATGGATGAATGATCGCCTTGTTGCTCTGATCAAAGACTGATGACAGAGCTCAGTGTCACTTTATTTATTTCTCTCTTTGCTTTTTGTTTTTGTTCCCTCTCTTCCTTCCTGTCCTACTCTGCTGTTCCTGCAGCGCAAGATGACAGGATGCATGTGTGTGTGTGTGTGTGTGTGTGTGTGTGTGTGTGTGTGTGTGTGTGTGTGTGTGTGTGTGTGTGCGTGCGTGCGTGCGTGCGCGCGCGCGTGCGTGCGTGTGTGTGTGGTCTGCCTGTGTGTCATTTGCCCCTTGCCTTGGCACTGCCGTTGATTTCCTCCCGCTGTAACTTCCTGCCCGAGCTGATTTAGTGTTTCCAGTGGCAACACTCCCTCCAACCATCACTTTAGAGCCCTCCCTCCATCCCTCTATTCCTCTCTCCAAGTTTGCTCCATCTATCCATCCACCCATCGAGCCATTGAGGACTGCCAGACCACAGCCCGTCTCATTCATTAATCATCAGCAGTGAGAAGGAACAAGGGAGCAGTCAGACGAGAGAGAGAGGAAACAGGGAAAGGTGGCAGGAATGACAAGTGCAGGAGATTGGAGGTTAAAGATGAAATTTGAACCACCAGAAAATCAAAAAAAGTACATGTGCTGCGTCGTCTTTCCAATGTGCTTGGGAGATTGCGCTCCTGTCGCACCTGCCGTTACTAAGCAACCAAACCCTTTGTACTGTGATGACGACGAAGTTGCGTTAATTTAGCAGGAAGCATCGCTGACTAAACAAAGTCAAAACAAAGATAAATGCATTTCCAGCGGCGTAAATCCCTCACAGTAGCTTTACGGCTCGTTTTCTCTGTGTCAGTTTGGCTGAAATTTCAACTGGATGTTATGACGTTCTCGGACAGAAAGAGTGAAGCCAGTAAAATAGCCTGTGGGACAGATGGTAAAGCTCTGGGTAGCCCTACAGTAAAATCTTTAACCTGTCATCCATTTATTTACCATAGACCTCAATAGATATTTACGAAGTGTGCGCTGCAGCGTTCCAAAAGTTGAGTTAGAAAAAATAATGCAATAAATAGTAGTAAAATAATTATTAAAATTATTAAATATGTTGATTATTATCTCTGTTTGCAGCCGCCATGGCCCAAAAAATAGGCCTTTGTTTGGGAACGCTTGCACGTCACTCTCGTGTTTGAACGGCCATGCCGCTTGTCTACATTGACAATACTGGTAAACATTAAATGGACTTTCATTTTTACAGCGCTTCTCTAGTCTTCCAACCACTCACATTGCTTTACACTACATGTCAGCATTCATCCATTCACTGATGGCAGAGGCTGCCATGCAAAGTGCCAACCTGCCTATCAGGATCTAATCTAAATACTCTTTCACACACCGATGGAACAGCCTATGGGAGCAATTTGGGGTCCACATGTGTCCGGAGGAGCCCGGGATCGAACCACCGACCTTCCGATTGGTGGACGACCTGCTCGACCTCTGAGTCTGCATAAGACATGTCATGTTTCACTTCACCACAATCCTGATGATTAAAACTCTACTTTGTTTTTCAGATCCCATTCTCGCTGGTGCAGTTTCCACTTTGGGAATATTTAAAGGTATGTATCAGATGAATGTTAGTCCAACTGAATTTATTCCCTCTCTTCTTAATTATCCATCTGTTTCATTTCTCCACCATACCATCATTTACAGCAGTTATTGTCAATGATAAATCCACAGTAAAATTATAAATGTGTGCTTACGCTGTGACACATTTACAGCAGGCTCACCCTCTGCATTCCCCTGTATCACTGTGGCAGGCGAAAATGGGACTTTACGCCCCTCTTTAATGGGCTGTCACGACCGTCATACCAGCTTTCAGTTTATCATGAGAATATCCAGCCCTGCATATCCGTCTAGTTTTTTTTTTTTTTTAATCTCTTTTCATATCTTTTTCTCCCTCTCTCTCATATCTCTTCTTGCCCTCTCTCTCTTTTCATTGTGTGGCCCTGAACACATAAAAAGCCGTCTCTCTTTGAGAAGACGGCGTTTTGTCGGAGTGACATCATGTCTCAAGGGCACGAGAGGCGGACAGCGGAGCATTCCATCTACGTTAGGAGCTAACGGCCGAGCTAAGACGAACAATACTCTTCACAGCTGTGTGTCTGTGAGAGTTAGATTTTGTTGTTCACAAGTGTCTCTTTGTCCCTCAGTCAAAGGCCCTCTCTCTCCAGGCCATCTGGACGCGTCCGTTGGCGGAGAGCTGAACTGCTGGAATCTGGACCTTTCCTCTCCTCTCTCTCCTTGTCCTCTTCTCCATCCATCGGCTCCCAGTCCTCCCATACGTATCCTCTGTATTAAGGCAGTGCTCCATATGGCTAATGAGGCGTTTCCTCGGTCACAATGGCAGAGTCGCCGACTACTCGAGGAAGGAGAAGTAAAAAAAACATGCAACCAAACTTATTTTACTTCCGCTTCTTTTCAGTGACCACCAAGATGTTCAGAGGCTTTCATTATCAAGAATAACGGGATTTAGTTTGAGAAATGCCAGAGCGAGGGAATCTGAGAGTGAGTGCATGTGTGTGGCAAGATCTCCCATCTGCTTTGTGGGATAGTAATGTGCTGCGTTATGGCCCCTTTTCTTTTCATTTCACGCCGAGCCAACACAGCTGTCAGTGAGAGGAAAAAGGAGAAAACCAACCAACCAACTACTAAAGGCCTGTTGGATGAAGAGTAAGCAGACAAATCATTTCGTAGGGCGCATTAAGTTCAACTTGTCCTTGGATCTCTGGGATATCGTGAAGAGTCAAGAACATTTTCTAAATTCATTACACAAATATGAAACAGTTTTACACATTGGTCACTGCACAGAGGGTTTATTTCTTATTTATTCACACCAGACTTTAATATCCTTTGTGAGTAGTTCTCACTGTTCTTTCACACATTCATTTCACAATGTTGTTTCCCGACAGCAGCTGTAGAGTAAGACTTACAGTTTGCCCCATCTGTTCTGACCTCAAAAACAACATTAGCAAAACAGGAGGGTGTAACATTTTTACTATGATTGAACACCAAGAGGGAGCCACAGAAAATTTCAGGAATTTAGCATCAAAGGCATGATGGGAACAAATTTAACCAATGAGATGCACTTAAAAATGCTGTTTTCCTACCATAAACCAGTGGTCTTTTTCCTTAATGGACCCTTTTCTATCACTGAGTAAAGTGACGACGCCTGACTAAGTGACACATTTTTTGTATACCTCATATCATATATTATAATTATTATTACGGCTGTCAATCGACAAAACTATTTAATCAAGATTAATTGCATGATTGTCCATGAGTAATCATGATTAATTGAAAATTAATCATGATTACTCATGGACAATGATTCCATGATTTTTTCATCTGTTCAAAATATACCTTAAAAGGAGATTTGTTAAGTATTTAATACTTAATAACATGGGAGGAATATGCTGCTTTCTGCAATTGTATGTATATATTTATTATTGGAAATGAAATTAACAACACAAAATAATGACAGCTATTGTCCAGAAACAGTCACAGATCCATTTAGCATAAAAAATGCTCAAAATCATAACATGGTAAATGAAGCCCAACAGCCAACAACAGTTGTCAGTGACTATGACTTGGCCCAAACTGCATGTGATTATCATAAAGTGGGCATGTCTGTAAAGGGGAGACTTGTGGCTACCCACAGAACCCATCTTCATTCAAGAGACCCTTTTGAAAATGGCCATGCCAGTTTTTCCTCGCCAAAATTCAGCATGAGTTTGGAGCGTTATTTAATATTGCTTCGCGACAAGCTAGTACGACATGACTGGCACTAATGATTCCTTCGGTTTTCTAATTTCATATGATTCTAGTATCTCCACTCTAGCTTTAAATCTGAGCCCGCTACAAGCTCCATGAATGCGTTAAAGAAATTAGTGGCGTTAAAACGAACTTCTGTTAACACGTTATTACAGCGTTAACTTTGACAGCCATAATTATTACAATTTCATTTAGTATTCTTCACAGAAACCTATGAAATGCTGAGATACAGGCTAATTATATAGTATATGTACAGTATATACTTATAAAGTTGTCTTGTACCCTTTAAAATCAAGAAGGCCTCGTGACCCCTAGTGGGGGTCGGGACTCCTAGGTTAGCAACCATTGCCACAGATCTTATAAAATATGGACATAGTCTCTGTGACGTCACCCATAAGTTTCTGAAGACCATTTGTGAAGCTCTCAAAGTCGGTGGTTGACTCGGGACTAATCCAAGTGGGCAAAGACGTGGCGTTGAGGCGGCCCGGGTGATGTAGCAGAGTAGACATCTAGCAGCTAGCGACCCACCTGTCACTGTATTGGGCCACGCCCTCAATTATGCCAAACTGTTAGCCTTAATTTAATTTAACTGGGTGAGTTATAATATAAAAAATCCCCCATACCGTTGTCATGAACAGGGATATTAGCTATAGAGACCAAAAACGTTTTTTTTTTTCCAGGCTGTAAACATGTATTTGTGCTGTAAAGTCTGACATTTTAATATGGGAGTCTATTAGGATTGACTTATTTTTGGAGCCAGCTTCAAGTGGCCATTTCACAAACTACAGTTTTTGGCACTTCGGTGTTGGCTTCATTTTTCAGCATCGGAGGTCACCGCTTCCTATACGCATACGTGACATGCCGACACACCCGCATGCACGCAGACCCACCACCTCTTTCCTGTGGGAAGTCGTCCAGGTGCAAACTCTGACCCTGACACGAGGGTTCAAAGGTCAAAAAGTTTGTTTTCCCAGGTTTACCCCTTATTATTTATTCATGAAACAAAGAGGAAGGGATGGAGAGACTCGGAGAGGGAGAGACGGAGAGGAATCCCCCAGTGCGAGGCCTTTGATGTGGAAAACAAAATCTCCTTTTTAATCTGCCCTCTAATGGAATACACATGACACATCCTGAGCTTGAACACACGTTCTGCCAGTTCTTCTCCTTTCTGTCTTTTTCTCTGTGTTTACTTGTTTGCATGTGTTGTGCACGCACACATGGTTTCTGTGATGTCCACATGTGTGTGAGATAGGAGGAGGAGAAGAGTGAGATAACATGCAGTCGATTAAACTCGCAGGGGGGGAATGGACAAAGAAAATATTAGTAATCGCTCCATGCTGTTGCTCAATTGCTCTCCCTGAGAAGCAATCATACCTTGCAGCGCCCGAGGCAGCCCAGCTGTCCACATGCATTTCATACAAAGACTAAGCTTGCACAGTCAAGTCTCCTCATCGCCTGTTGGGGGAGAAAAAAAAGAAGACGAAGGGCTTCATTCGCAAAACAAAAACATCAGGTGGTCTCACTCAGTAGCTTGTTGCTTTTGGGTAAGCAGTCCTGTTACGCGACCACTTTCAGACACACAAAGTGCTTGTAAGGTGCATTTGACTTTAATGTCATTTTTATTGACAAAATCATAATAAACTCTATAGCAGCCAGAGCAGAACTGACTGCGGGGCAATGTCATTATTCTCCCCCTGCTGCTCAAGTTGTCAACATAAATACTTTAAGCCTGAAAGAAAAGTTGACCTGGAGCACAGACAGTTTCAAGAGGGGTGGACAGCTAATTATTTTATATTTAATTTACTCCCACTTCTAGCTGTCTTTCTCCAGGAATCTCAAGCATCATTACTCTACTAAATGTGCAGAGCAATATGCTCTGTGCCGGGGAAAGGAGACTTCTGAGGCTGTATTCAGCACTGCATACTATACTAACAGTATGTACTGATTTGGCCAAAATGTAGCATGTAGAAAACAAAAGCCAAAGTACAAGATGCCAAAAATACTCAGATGTTGTACTGATTTTGAAAAAAATCTCCAGTATGCACCTTATTTTGGTAAAAATATAAAAGTGACGGTAAACAGACAGACAAGTAATTTTTTGATTCTGTTTGAATTGCGCCACTAATCACGTTTCTCAGTTTAAATGATAATTTTGCAAGTCAAGAAAGTCTCAGTTTGTTGTAAAATTTTTGAAGTATCAAATACGTAATTAGAATGACGACACACCCAAAAGTCGGCAAAGTGTCGGTTCTCTCTCTGAAGCTACGATGTGTTTCATAGTGGGGTGAACTCACTAGAGAGAGATCATTCTCTCTCAACCCGGCTGATAAAAAGACCAGGAGTCACTGGATAAAGCACAGTTGACAAATATCATATGTGTGATTTGTGGCACAATTCAAATGGGATCCAAAAAATATTTGGCTATCGCCGTTAACTACCGTTAACTACCGTTAACTCACTTCTCTATGGTCACAACAATAGTGGCCATAAACAGCAATTTTATTTTTACATTTTTCTTATGCTTATGTCATCACTAAATTCACCTTTGAGAATTTTGAGGCAAGAAATTGATTGTGTAGATTTACAATATTGTCAGTTTTATGATATGAGATGGCAAATTGAACATTCGCTCCAACGTTTTCAGGGTTTAGAAGCTCCACAGACGGCAGTGACAGATAGCTAGCGTCTGACGGGGTCGCTACCTCGCCACCTGGGCGGTCACGATTACAGACTTTGAGCACTTTGAGCTGACCGGCGCTCTCAAAACACTATTAGACAAGAGGATTTTATTTCCCTGTTTACAGATACAGTTAGTTAAGCCTTTTCTAGCACGCTGCAAAATAAATTTTTGGAAGATCTCTGCGTTCGTCAGTAGTTTATAGTAGGCAGTTTCAAATACAGCCCAAAAGTTATAAAGTTGCTGTTTTGCAATTTCGGGTGTCTAAGTGGTCCCACTCGGACAGAACAATCTGGTCGGTGGCCCCGATATAATTTGATTTTGCGACCCCTATAGCGTATATTTATATGACTCTACTAATTGAATTTGTATATTTTAGTGCTGAAACACATGAATGTTAACAAATAACAGAATGTGTTGATATGTGATTATGTGCTGACCTACTGTACCAGATGATGGAGTGGGAGAGCGCTGCAGCGATTTCTCATGCCTCCCTCTCGTCCCGTCCCAGTTCTTGGGAAAAAGTAGAATGACATCACTGGGGAGAAAAGGCAACACAAAAATAGCCGGACAGCCCGGTTCCCAGCCGCGGGCCTGGACCCCAGACCGGACCAGGGTTCACAATGTGTTTTCAGTGTGTCTGATATCTCCGCTAACTACAATCTTCTCTCTCTTTGTTTCCCCTCCCTCTTTCTCTTCTTTTTTTCTCGCTCTTTCATCATCCTCCTCTATCGACAAACCCTCTCTTTCTCTCTCGACATTTCCCTCTCTTTCTCCCAGACTCTGTGGTCATGGAGGCAAGGTCACACGCTCTACTCTTGGCAGGCTGCAGTGTGCGGAGCTTTTGCAGGTGCAGGGGATTATTTGCTGCTTTGGGAAAGAAGCGGGGAGGGAGGAGCGAGGGGAAGAGGGGGTGGAAGAAGGAAGGGAGGGATGGGTGGATAAATGGATGGATGAATAGGTGAGTATATGGCCAGGAGGGCAGGACAGGTTTACCCAAAGCCACATTCTGGTTAGAGTCCACCAAGGTGAGCTCAGCTGGAAAATCACATCCTCACCTGCTCAGCAGATCAGAGCAGAAAAACAACAAAGTAAAGAAGAGTGGATGGAGGGAAATGAGAAAAGACAGTTCCAGCCATTTCCTTAAAGATTGCTTTCTTACAGCGCTAAATTAACAATCTTCAATACAGTGATTCTGCATTGTTGTCTCATTATCATAGTTCTCAAGTCCTTCAGCCAATGAAAAGCATACCGTAGCAGACTTTTATGGTTGTGTCTTTGGCTGGATGAGTATCAGGGGAGAGAGACAGACATTGGAGGGAGGAGAGGGAGCAGGGATGAGAGGGGCCGGCTCCTGGGTATGGGCCCCTGCAGCTGTGCGACCTCCTGAGCACTGGGGCCTGAAGTGGTTTCAGAGAGAGGGAGAGAGAAAGGCACAGGATGGGAGTGAAAGAGGGGAAGGGGAGTGGACTAAAAACAAGACAGCAACTAGAGAGAATTACATTAGACTGTAAAACAGGAGAGGCGGATAATAGGTAGGGCCTAGACGGTCGAGTCAAAGAGATTCAGTTTATGTTCAGTTCATGTTTAAAATGTTGAATTTGAGTGGAGTTCTGTGTTTGATGTGTTTGTGTCCATGTCTAGATCAGTCTGCAACCTCCGGGGTCTGAAAAGTGAAGCAAAAGTGCCTTAAACTTGCATTTCTTTCTATTAGCCAGCAGGGTGCGACTCCTCCGGTGGCAAAACATCTGATTGTATAGAAGTCTCTCAGAAAATGAGCCTACTTTTCATTCGATTTATTACATTAGTAAACATTGTAAATATGAGCGTACGGTCTCAATCACTAGTTCCAAGTTTTCTTCAATACAGCATGATGTTCATTTATTAAATTATGGTCCATAAAGCAGGGTATGTTTTAGGGCGTGGCTCGCTTGTGATTGACAGGTTGGTACGACGGTGTTGTCCCAATACGGCAAGTTTAAGTTTTTCCCAGCTATTTCTTTTTTTCTTTTTTTTTTTCTCTGTCAGCACTAACTCCCATCGTTGAACACCACAGAGGGAGGTAACAACTTTTTATGGGATCTGTGCTTATTTTAGTCTTGCACAAAAGTGTAAGAGAGGGAAGGGCTACAGTGAAATGAGGGGAAAATGAGGGATAGATAGGAGGAAATAAGATGGGCAGGGAGGGGTACATGCTATGAATGTAAGGTGTTGATTTATACCCAACAACCAGCAACCCATGAGAAAAGAGGGAAGGGAGAAAGTTAAACCGTCAGAGACCACGAGTGATAGCGTGCATGAAGTGCGTGAGCCCAGTGTAAAATTTGAAGAATGACCTGGCACCTTCTGGCGGGTCCCAATAGTTCTCAACAATGGGACTCGACAGGTGCCGGCAGGCCCTGAACCCAATCGTGCATGTGTTATAGACACCAAAGCCCAGAGCGGCCGTCGTAACCAAGCCTGGCCAAACTGGTCAAGCGCCTCACCCCATCCCAGGTCATGGGAGCACCAAGGAGGCAACACCCAGATAGCCACCAGAGCTGCCAGGCCACACACACGCCCAGACACCCAGAGAAGGCAGCGGCCGACACCCCCCGGGGCGCCCAGAACAGGCCCAGGGGGCACAGGGCACGACGGCCCACCCGCCGCCCCACATCCAGCCCCAACCACCCCCATATGAACGCCCCCCTCATGTCGTATTCACGACCTCGTAAGTGGAAAGTTTCTGAAAACTCTGAGTTCACAATGTGACGTGGAAGTTCATTTATCGGTGCATAATAAGTTAATATTTTACAGTATATTCTAATTTTTGTCATATATTGTTTTCTTGGTAATTTCTTAATATGTCTGAGGAAAATGTTGATATTCCCAACGACCTCATCTATATAATGTTGCAAGTTATAATACACACACATTTGGATCCAAACCCGTACGGGTCCTAGGTCTGGTCTTGGGTCCTACGGTTCAGGTGGACCCATGAAGACCTCTGCCTCCAGTATTGTAGCTTAGAATAAAAAAATATGTCAGATCATCGATCTTTCCACTCAGTCTTCACCTTTTTCACTGTGAACAGGCAGAACCACAATCAAAATACATATTTTTCAGAAGAACAGTTCTGCAGACCGGGCTGTGGAGCAGTTGTTGGATGATTTCAGTCCATAACTCTTGTGACGCTACAACACGCCAGACAGGACAGGAAGACTGAGGTTAGCTTGTCCTGGGGCGATGGAGACGTGGAGATGGAGATGGAGGTGAAGGAGAGAAGAGGGGATGAGGAAACAGCACCCAAAGGAGCTGAGATGTGGCACTGCGCCACCCCACCTGGACTCAGTCCACCCTGAGAAGAAGAGGAGAAAGAGGGAAAGACATCAGAATAGAGCAGGAGAAAGAGGAGACAGGAGATGTGGATGAGTCGGTGGCAGACTGAGACATGCAGAGGAAAAAATACATGCAAGACTTCAACAGGCAATGAAGCTTGTGAAGACTGGAGTAAAAATGTGTAACATTTTTATTAGCAGAAATGGATTATAATATTCATAATTATGTTTTCATAAGCATATAATCACGACATTAAGAATTGTGTTTTCGTTGGCTTAGAATGAGACCTTCATATCTACACAGGGAGCAGGCCTTCTTCACGGAGTCCGCCATGTTGCTCCGCCATGTTTCTACAGTAGCCCAGAATGGACAATCCAAACACTGGCTCTGAAGAGACACTTTCTCATTTTTTAATTACCTGAACGCCACCGTAGTTTTCTGATATGTCCAACTGCGGTAACATGAGCTGCAGAGAGTAAAACCGTGGTACCGCTAGCCGGCATCTGACCTCCGTTTCTCCTAAAGTAGTGTTATTATGGATGTCCTCTGAGCGAGGGGAGCGGCGGTTTTGCACTTGGCGGCTCACATTAAGGTAGAAGGTAGTCTTGGAAAGGGAGGAGTGAGTGGAGGGGTACTTAGTTGGCTGCAATCTGATGGTCATATTCATTTTTCAAGTTGAAATGTATTTCACAGGAAAAAAAATGAATCTGTTAATCAATATCTGCAACCACACCGCTAGATGCCACAAAATCCTGAAGACTGTACCATTGAACTCTCAATAATAATATAATAACTAGGGGTATCACAATATACAGGTATTATAGGATATTAAAAATGAAATATTTAAAAATATATTTTAACAATATTCACATGGTAATATTGGGGAAATAGTCCAACTTTTCATTCTGAGGTGTGCAACACACAAATGAGTAATTACCAAAAAAGAGACAAAACGCACAAGAAGAATTTGACTGATGCATTATTATTACTTATTTTCTCAAATTTTCTATAGATATCGCAATAATATTATTGCGATTTCTTTTTTTATTATTGTTTATTTTTTTTCCACAAAAATTGAGTCGCAAAAATCTGAATCAGAAATACAAAGAAATATAAGAAGATAGAAATAAAGGAGTAATTAACATGTAAATTATGTACATAATGCTGCAATATAAACACAGCATATGTAGAGAAATATAAGCAGGTCCTAAAATCACAAATATTAAAATGAGAGTATAAGAAATATGAAATGTGTGCAAATATTTTCATTAAGACATGCAATATATAACAAATAACCACAGTGCAAATAAGTAAATACAATATGCTGAGAAGTGTATTAAGTGTATTAAATATAAATGCCAGAGTGATATAAATAAGAAATGAATAAGAGCATTTCTTGAATGCACAGTATAAATGCAGTATTAATGACAGTTGAATTATTGCGCAAATGATTTTACAGTTGAGTTAAATCTGATATTGTGACAGCCATAACAACAACTATGGATGATGAATAAATACATACAGATGTAGTAGTAGATGAAGTATTCAGCTCAAAACAATCAAACAGCCGTAGGATATACTGTACAGGGAAAATTATAGAAAAAAATATGTAATTTGGCGGATAAATGGCAATCTGAGCTAAAAAGAGGAGAGAGGGGCAAGGGGGTAGTGGGGTGGGGTGGGAGTTTGGTGGTGGGTGGGTCCAGGCTAGGAATCAAGTTCACATCCCTCTGCGACTGAGCTGCAGTCCAAGAGGGATCCTCAAGTTTCAGTCACTTCCCCTTACATCGCGCTTCACACTCTCTCTTTCACTCGTACATAAGCTGCTTGACACTGGAAATGCTCACACAGGCGCCTTTAATCATCCCAAATATCTCCACTTGTAACCCGCGTTGACTTAAGGCGGGCTTGACCCGAACCGCCTAGCAGACTACGTCACCGCGTGATTTGCGTCTAACCGCCATCACATCGCGCGGTTCCTCCGGCCAAATTTAGATCCTCCGATTCAGCGCGCCGTGTGAGAAATTTGTTGGGATAATGCGTCCTCTTTACTGCTATCCAGTCACAAAAAAACAGGCTGCTACAGTGCAGGCTGTATGTTTTTATCCTCGCTGAAGCCCAAGTAGGAAAAATCATTTAAATCTCATAATGAGCCAGAATTAACTAGTAAAACGTAACGGCGTGTTACACCACACTGATCCTAATGCTTTCCTGTATGCTCAGCTCACTTACAGTCACATTGCTCCTCGGTGGCCCATATGGATATGTTTACTGAGAGCAGTTGCTATGTTTGTGGCGGTGTGACACACACACACACACACACACAGTTTCTCACTTTCACACACTGCAGCTCAGTGGGGACACCTCTGGATCGGGGCCGCCCATCCAGCTTCCAACTTGGAGGGATGGAGGGAAGTCAGGGTGGGACTGCTCAATAAAACACACTGGAGGGAGTGTGTATATGTGTGTGCATTTGTGGGCCCGAATATGTCCATAGGACTTTTGTGTTTATGTGCGTCTGAATGCATCCAAATGTGTGTGTTTTTGCACTTGAGTGTGTTGGAAAAGGGAGTGTGTGTAGCTGAAGGTGTGGCTTGGATGAAGCAGTAGGAAAGGGCGGATGGGGGGGTAGAAGTGTGTCTGTCTGGTTTTTGTGGTCTAATAACAGGGAAGGTCTCGAATGGGGAATATTATCATTTTTATGAAGTTAACGGCGCAGAGGGCCAAGAGTTCCTCTATTTATTGCTGAATTAATACGTTACTGTATCTGTGGTTAAGTAATTGGGCTTTTTTATGGGTTTATTTTCATTTAAAGACCATTCTGAGAGCTGAGGGCTTTTTTTATGTTTGCACTTTGCTAAATATGTGTCTTTTGTAGGTGCGGTGGCGGCGTTTGTTACCACTCCTCTTGACGTGGCGAAGACCAGGATTATGCTTGCAAAGGTACATACACACAGAGCGCACCACCTCCTCTGGCAGCGACTTTTAAACACTGCTGTCAGGGGATGCGTCGCAGGCAGAGCTGCCGAGCCGAGCCGGGCCGGGCCAGGCCGAGCCGGACGGGCCCGCAGCCTGAGCAAATTTCAAAACAGTGTCCGCACACAGCACGGAGCTGGCCGAGGTAGCACCGGGACAGCGGCGAGACGTACACACACATCCGTCATCTGAGGTGGACTGTGGACAGTGTTGGGAGGACATGTTTGGGTGCCTGGTTAGTGTTAGAGTGAGGACTTGTTGCTGCTTCGGAGGAATTTCCACCTCAAAGCTGCTTGTCACTGAGAGGTGAACCAGAAGGCCGCAATGTCCCTCCTGTTAACTCTGTCCGTCCTCTCTCTCTCTGTTTAGTGGCGTCCCTCCTCTTCCTCCCTCCTCTTCCTCCCTCTCTCCACCTCCTCTTTCACTTCTGGCTCGCTCCGACTGTACGTCTGGCTTCCCTCACTATGTCCTGTGTGTGTGTGTGTGTAAAGGGTAGTGAGTTCAGAGTTACCCCCAATAAGCCCCCCCACAATCACACACACACACACACACACACACACACACACACACTGTCCTTGGAGAAGACACAGTGTTCCATTCCTCAGCCCCCCCACCACCACCTCCATCCTAACTAATGAGATACTGGAATTAACAAAACACTCCGACAGTCTTGATCTCTTGCGAGGAGCCGTTGGCTGTAGGTGGATCAGCGCGGTACAAAAGCTTCCTGTAAACATTATTTGAAATGCAGCTGCTGTAATTTACCACCAGCGAAGGACTTGGCCCGCGCTGCCTCAGCGAGGTTCGGTTATAACTTTATAAGGCCAAGTTTGTGATTCACTCAAAGGCAGCACAGGTAAGCTGGAAAAACACAGGAATGAAACTTAATAGCCTCAACTTTGATGGTGGAAAGTCAGCTGATAACATCCCAGTGCTGTAATGTACATTCACTGCATATTCAACAAAATAAAAGCCAGGATGATTCACTTCAAACTGTTACTGCCATCAAACCTGCTTCTCTTGCATTTTCCCTTTTAATTCTGTGGAATCATTAGTAGTTTGTAAACGCAATAGTCAGTAAGGCTTTTCTTTTGCTTTTTTTAAACAGGAATTGCGCCCATTTTCAAATTGTATACATATCTTATTATCTTATTATATATTATATATTAGTCTGTTATTCATATGGTCCCTCTACCCATCTGTAACTTCTTATCCGGTTAGGAGTCGTGGGGGGGCTGGAACCAATCCCAGCTGGCATTGGGTGAAGGCGGGGTACAGCCTGGACAGGTCACCAGTCCATCGCAGGGCACATAGAGACAGACAACCATTCTGGGAGAACATGCAGAAGGGCCCCAAGCCGGATTCGAACCCTCTCGCTGTGAGCTGAAATATAAAGACAAAAATATTTGTAAACATGAACAACTCGCTCCCAAATCCAAAAACTAGAGCCCTAAAACTCACTTTGTGATGTATGGAGCTGCTCCATAGACAATATATATATATACATAGCCAGAGGAATGTTCTGGGTATGTGGGAACAGCGTCCATTTCACAAATGACAACACTACAATAATTAAAGTCATAAAACTGGATCAACAAAGTCAGTCTCCATTCATTGTCTATGGAGCAGCTCCAGACTTTATATCCTATGTCGTCACAAATTTGAGACTCTCTTCTCTGGTGTCTGGCTTTGACAATGGCCCTGTTATTGGTATTAAGATGTGTCTGCAGTGATCAGATCACAAGTGGACAGCTTTGAGTACGTGTGTTCATACCTGGCGTTAAAATGCGTTTCCACATGCGTCTTGAGTGACCACTTGTGATCCAACCTCACTTCCCCACTCTATATGCAAATAATGTCTTAAATGTAAATTTCCCCACTGTGGGACTAATAAAGGAATATCTTATCTTAAATGCATGGCCAATACAGCAGATGTTGTGATGTAATACTACAGGAGTGTCAGAAGTACTATTGTGACTTTGGGTACATTTTATTAATATTTTTATAGCATCAAAATTAGGTTATTGGACAGGTGGTCCCCGGTACCTCTGCGCTGCTTGCTCCGCTGCCTTTGCCGGACAACAGCCGAGTACAGAGCTTCAGAGAGAGCAGCAGAACAAAAACACATCTCCAACAGTTTGATAATAATGCACTTCCTGTTCCCTAACCCTAACCCTACGCCAAATCGGGCAAAGGGTGTAAAGAGGGGGGGGCACTGGCCCCTTCTCCACTTCCTGTCCCCCTACTTCCAGCACCCTTTCTCAGACCACACCCATCTTCCAGCTCAGTCTTTGCTTTGATTTCAACTACACACCTGTAAAGTTTTGTGACTGCGGGTTTGCAGTGCTATCGCTGTGACAAAATCGGTCCACAGACACACAAATTTGGTGATCATATTAAATGTTCAAGTTGAAAAGTATTACAAGGAAAAATGGGAATCTGTCACTCGATATCAGCTGTAAAACCTTCCTTTTCCATCCTTAGTTGGTGTAAAGTTTAGTGCTGCAACTATTATAGTCATTTTTGATGATTGTTCATCTGTCAATTATTTTCTCAATTAATTATTAATCGTTTGGTCACGAAAATGTCAAAAAATAGTGAAACATGCCAGATGTTTGTCAGAGCAAGTCCTGGCAGCTGAGAAACTGGACCAATGAAATGTTTGGTTCTAAAATAATTACTCGACTATCAAAATTAGTTATTAATTTTCTATCAATCAGCTAATCGACTTATTGTTTCAGCTCTAATAAAAATGCTCTAAAAATGAAATTATACATGTGCTTTGTATAAGTTTTAAGGCCACGAAAGATAATAAAGCACCATGCTACATCTCAAAATGGGCAAGTTAAAATTTCCATTTCCACCTCCGGTGCCTTTAAAGGTAACGTCATTTTTTTTTAAATGGGGTCAGAATTTAGTTTGGTTTAGATCTACAAACTCCCTCAGCAGCAGCAGAGGATGACAAGTCCAGGCAGGAGAGTGAGACAGAGACAGAGAGAGAGAGAGAGCAGGGCTGGTGTTGATGGGTATGGATGGTTTGGGTTGGACCAGCGGGAGGAAATGTGGGTGTTGGAACTTGTCACATTAGTTTCCGTCACCACAGCAGCAGAGGAGAAGGTTCTTTCTCTTCTACGGCCTGCAGAATGAAAGAGTGGTGTTGTACAGTAGGCAGCCTGGCGCGGGCGAGGTCGAAGCGGGCGGATGTCCAGGGCACGGCTGGACGTGTAAAGCCCCTCCAGGGTCGGACTCCTGCCCACACCGCCCTGGCTGCAGCACTGGCAACGCGCCTGGCACACCGCGCTTCCTCCGCTGCTGCACGCCTCCTACGCTGCTACTGTACAACACTGCTCTTCTCCTCAGGCTGGCATGTCTCCTACCAGTGCACCACACCGCTGCCATCGATGTCATGTCCACTGCCCTCCGCTGCAGCCAACTGTGGCAAACACAGGAGCCAATGTCAGGCTGGTATGGTCTAACACCGGACTTCTCAAGGTCCGCATCCAATGGCAAGTCAAGCTGGTCCCAGCACTGACCTCGTGTTTAGAGATGGGAACTGAAACCCGGTATGAAACAGGCACAGCTTCACTCTATTTTAAATTATTTATTTTATTGACATTTTGTATTAGTCTATGGTGAGATATTATTGAGGTTAGTACTAATGTAATCAATGCTGTTGCTGCTCTATAAACATGTAGTTATATTTAAAATTAGGACTGCCAATCGATTAAAATATTTAATCCTATGATTGTCTGTGATTAATCACGATTAATCTCACTTTTTTTTTGTTCAAAACATACCTTAAAGGGAGATTTGTCAAGTATTTAATACTCTTATCAACATGGGAGTGGGCAAATATGCTGCTTTATGCAAGTGTATGAATATATTTATTATTGAAAATCAATTAACAACACAAAACAATGACAAATGTCCTGAAACCCTCACAGCTACTGCATGTAGCATAAAAAATATGCTCAAATCATAACATGGCAAACTTCAGCCCAACAGGCAACAACAACTAACTTGCCCCAAATTGCATGTGGTTATCATAAAGTGGGCATGTCTGTGACGGGGAGTCTCGTGGGTACCCAGTGAACCCATTTACATTCACATATCTGGAGGTCAGAGGTCAAGGGACTGTTGTGAAAATGACCATGAGGTTTTTTCTCGCCAAAATTTTAGTGCAAGTTTGGAGCATTATTCAGCCCACTTCCAGACAAGCTTGGTTGACATGGTTGGAACCGATGGATTCGTTTGGTTTTGTAGTTTTATACGATACCAGTATCATCACTCTAGCTTTAAAATGAGCCCACCTCAACCTCCGAAAGACTGATTGCGTTAATGCGTTAAAGAAATTAACAAATTAACTATGACAACCCTGTTTAAAATCTAAATAAATTATAATCCTTTTGTGAATGTATTCTTGTTTTAAATAATATATTTAAAAGCAATTATGTAGTAATGACAAAGAAGCCGTAAGAGTTATTGATAAAGAACTGAACCGATGAGAGTAGTACCGTATTTTTCACACTAAAAGGTACACTTAAAATCGCCCAACTGCTTAACTCAGACACTGATGATGATGGATTTGATGGATTTGTGGAAGAGGAATGAACTGAAAAGTGAGTGTATTGTTTTGTATTTCATGTGTTACAACTGAAAAATGTTGAGTTTATTGAAGTTATTGAGTTGTTAAATGAACTGAATAAAGTTTGACTTATCTGACCGTTTGGTTTCGCTTAATGCGCCTTATAATCCGGTGCACCTTATGGTGTGAAAAATACGGGATGCTAGCACCGATAAAATCCTAACAAGACCCAGATCTACTTGTGTTATGAATACAATACGTTATGACAATATGTTATTGCCAATCGTTCCAGACCTCCAACCTTGAATAACTAGACTTGGTCAAAACCATGTACCTGAAGCAACATGGCAGCCTGCTCGTAAACTGTCTGTTATTCTGTCTAAACAATCCACCAAAATCTACTTCTGAAGACATTTTAAGCGAGAAATAACTCTGCCACTGCTGAACCTTGTTTCATTTTAGAACTAGATCACCTAGTTTGACAGCTTGGTCCAGGTGAGCCGCATGCATCGCGCTGGACAGGTTTATTTACATAAAGGTCTGTTCCCGCCTTTTCAGTTTGAAAAAGCAACATCCAATGAGGAAACTCCAACCAATCGTCTAACTTCATCACTCTGTGATACAGACTTGTATTTGTAGGGCTGGTCCTCTGTGGTCCAGCCAAAAATCAGATACGTACCTCTGAGTAATAAGTTAGAGAAACTTTGTTGAACAGTCATCACTGTTGCTCATTTCATAGCATGAATCAGCGTCGACACTGCAGCTCGTGTAGAAGGTCGGCATGGAGCATGTGACTGTAAGAAAGTCATAACAAAGCAGCAAGACAGCATGAGTAGAAAGAAATGTATAGATTGAGCTGCATGAAGGTGTTTTTGTATGTCAGCATACTGTGTGTGTGTGTGTGTGTGTGTGTGTGTGTGTGTGTGTGTTTTGGACACCCTTTTCCTCCTCTCCCTCCCTCCATCATTCCACAGCGGTAAAGGAAAAGAAAACTTGTCAGACGAGGAGAGGGGAAGAGTCATTTCTCAGCCACCTGTCTCCAACAGAAACATGAGGAATAGGGGTGTTTTTTTTTTTCCTCCTTCTCACATGAATAAAATGTGGGAATCTTCCTCTCGGAGTCCCAATTTGCAGCGGACGCCGCAAACTGTTTCCTGCATGCTCAGCGAGCTGTAGCCTAGATTGCCATGCACGAACTTACACCTGCACACACACTGCTGCTCCCTCCTCTCCTCCACAGTCTCTTTCTGTTTCTGCCACCCTCACTTAACCCCGACTGGCCCTCTGCTGCAGCTCTCATACCCGTCTGCCACTCCGCAGTGATGGATTAAAAACTCTCTGGCCGGCTAAGCCGTATTGTGTAAATACAAGTTCTAGACTGACGGGCGTGGAGGGAGACGGGGAGAACTCGTCAAGTGTGTTTTTGGGTGGGCAAATGGCCGGGTGTGTTGCAGAGCAGGCGTGCCTGGGTGGTGGGTGTTGAAGGTGTCACCTTCGCTGACACAGCTGTCCGTGAGGAGCGACGGAGGAATGAGAAGAGGGAGGGGGGAGCTGGAGGAAGCTCAGCTGAGGAAGACTAAACAGGGGAGTCTGCTGGAGGAGCAGGAAGTGAAGGAGACGATCCATCCATCATCACACCTCTATTTTCTCCCTCTCTCTGTCTCTAGGCCGGGTCGACCACGGCGAACGGCAACATCCCGCTGGTTCTCTACGACGTGTGGAAGAGCCGAGGCCTCTCAGGGTGAGTGTCTTCATTTTAGAGGGACGCTCAAAGGCCGTCGTGTTTGAAAACCGAGCAGCCTCTTTACACAACAGCCCATTTAAAAATCTCTTTATTTTACATGATTTGATTTAACGGGGCCTGATCCCTCTCATAATCAAGTTTGATGATTGAGTCGCTTTAACATCGTTTGTACATCAGCTTTCAGTTTTTTATGAACAAAAGCAGCATGACAGATTTGGCGGTCATATTTTTGAAGTCGAAAATAGGACTCTGTTACTAAATATAAGCTGTAAAGCCTTCATTTCCATCAAGATGCAAGAGCTGCAACTAATTATGATTTTAATTTCTGATCGTTTGATTATTTTCTCAGGTACTGATTGATTATTTAGTCTTGAAAATGTCACAAAATATACCCAGTGGTGGTAAATATACCCAGTAAGGTGACGTCTACAAATGTCTTATTGTCGCCAACGAACAGTTAAAAATCCAAAGGTATTGAGTTTATTATGTATCACGTTTGAAGCAAAAAGAAAAGCAGCAAGTCCTGACAATTGAGAAGCTGGACCAAATGTTTGGTTGCAATCAACTAATTGACTAGCTCTCATAAAAATGTACTAAAAAAATTAACATGTAAATTTGCTTTGTGTAAGATATGAGGCCATAAAATTTATTAAAGCAACACCTGAAGTGCCTCAGCTATGAAGGGAACGTAATTTTTTAAAATCGGGTCAGACTAAAGTAAGAACAGCAACACACGACGTGTGGAAGAGCCGTGGCCTCTCAGGGTGAGTGTCTTCATTTTAGAGAAACGTTCAAAGGCCGTCGTGTTTGTTTGAAAACCACACAGCCTCTTTACACAACAGCCCATTTAAAAAAACCTCTTATTTTACATGATTTGATTTAACTGGGCCTGATCCCTCACGTAATCAAGTTTGATGATTGAGTCGCTACTCTGGAGGGGACGTGAATTTATAGCCGCGGCTGAAAAATTACACTTATAAAAGCTTTTCCTGCCCACCGTCCTATTGATTAAGGTGTCACAGGGGCCAAGTGGAAGGGTTTATTTGAGTGTTTTGATGCGTTTATGACGCGCACCGGACAAAAGGCCGGGTCTAATGGGGCCGCAGAGGGCTGCCAGCGCTAAAACAAACCCTCAGCCGTGGTGAATAATAGGCCCGCTTGTGTACAAGCCGCCATCATTTAGTTAGGATGCACCTCGGCTTAATGCTCGTAGCAGATTTGGTTTGGGACTGGGCCAAACACCAGTGAGACGTCTCTCTCTGCCTCACAAACACACACTCATAAACACTTGCAAACCACTGTGTTATTGTTTGTTTGTGTAGTGCTGGAATCTAATCAGAGACAAATTGCATTTCAGCTTTATGTTTTAATACGAGCCAAGGGTGATTCCCTACAAGCTGCTCTCCGGCATCAGTAATAAGCCAGCCTTCAATTTTAATAAAGATCATGTTGGAGACTTCTGCATACTGATCTCAATGAGGTGATAGTTGGCGGGCCTCTATGGAAAAGCCTAAATCCCACTCTCCCAGCTGCAGCAGTAACCAAGTGGTAATGTACAGGGGAGCTCTTTGATGCTCGTCTCCACCTCTGCACCACACAGCAACCTTTGTTGTTTTTCTCTCTTTCCATCCTTCCCTCTATCTCCTCCGACTCTCCTCTGGGGCCAGCTGTAAAACTCACTCATATTGTGCAGCCCAGAGAGCATGCACCGCAAGCTCTACAACACAATGAACTCCTGAGGAATCCTTTTCTCCCCTGATATTGATGGAACCAGAGAAGGTGGAGAATGAGAAGGCGAGAGAATGAGATGCGGAGACAAAAGGAGGGAGTGTAGAGAGTAAAAGGGGGGAGCTGTTGCTCCGCAGGGCTAAAGGCCTGGTGGTTGCGCTGGTGCATGCCTGATACAAATTGCTGGGGCTTTAAAGCTGTAATTATGGTAATAGGCCCAATTGCAGTGTAGTGAAGCTCTAAAGTGCTTCCATGTGTGTGCCATGCCCCAGAGACCCCGGGTTAGCAGCAGAGCTCACACAGCGGCCTCCCCAATAACCAAACTGCACCAGGAATCATGTCAAAACAAAGACTAATAAGCAACACGTCCTCCAGGCTGTATCTGCTTTGTGCTTCATGTAAACCAAAATGGAAGAAAAGTAAACAAATGGCATGTTTGTACCGCATACTCACAACAAAGCAAAGACTCTGGAAGTTTGTGGTAAACCTTAATTATACTTGTATGGCATCGGGAATCTTTGTTCATCACAATAACAAATTAAGTTGAGCAATTTAAGCACTTTTAACAATTTAAATAAGTTTACTGCTGATATTGCAGCCTCAGTGCCACAGACGCACATGCTGCGTCTCAATTGGGATACTTCCCTTAGTACACTTCCATGTAGTACACTGTGCACGCTATGTGCTTGTGTAGTTTTTAACAGGAAAGGATAGCTTGATAGATCAGCTGGTGATAGTCAACCACAGATATCACGCCATGTCGGCGGTAATTCAATTCAGACTGATGAATTAACCCCAAAATGGCTTTTTGTGGAGGAATAAGCCATGTAGGTGCACCCCGGTGGCTCATCTGGTAGAGTGGGCAAATCATGGGCTGGGTCCTTGCTGCAATGGCTCAAGGTTCGGGTTCGGCACGCAGACCTTTGCTGCCTGTTGTCACCTGTCTCATAACTATCACATTCAAATAAAGGCAAAAGGCCCCTTTTTAAAAATACAAACGTGTAACTTAAATTTGTATAGTTCGGTGTTCACAATTTCAGTCGCAACTGTTGCAGCTTCCTCGTTTGCTGTTTTCACAAGTGTAGGCGGCCCCTCTGCTTCCGCTGCGTAGCAAAGTCAGCGTTGTGGGTGAGAAGTGTCCAGTGTTCAACACTCAACTTTTTGACCATTATGAGCACACCATCCGGGTACCCATAGTGCACAGCATTTTGCTATACTTGTGAGTGTGAACACGCTTACGCACTCAAAGTTGCAAGTGTTAAGTACTAGGGCTGTAAATCGATTAAAATATTTATTCAAGCTTAATCGCATGATTGTCCATAGTTAACATGTGATTAATCGTGAATTAATCACACATACTGTTCTGTTGAACATCTGGTCAAATTGCAACTTAAAGGGAGATTTGTCACAGAATACTCCAGGCGAACAGTTTTGCTTTATGCAAATGTGTGTATATATTTATTATTGGAAATCAATTAACATAAAACAATGACAAATATTGTCCAGAAACCCTCACAGGTACTGCGTTTACCATAAAAATATGCTCAAATCATAACATGGCAAACTGCAGCCCAACAGGCAACAACAGCTGTCAGTGTGTCAGTGTGTTGACTTGACTACGACTTGCCCCAAACTGCATGTGATTATCATAAAGTGGGCATCTGTAAAGGGGAGACTGGTGGGTACCCAGAGAACCCATTTACCTTCACATATCTGGAGGTCAGAGGTCAACGGACCCCTTTGAAAATGGCCATGACAGTTTTTCCTCACCACAATTTCATGTAAGTTTGGAATATTTTTTATCCTCCTTTGTGATAAGCTAGTATGACACGGTTGGTACTGATGGATTTAGGTGAGGAGTTAGGTTCTCTAGTTTCATACGATGCAGTATCTTCACTCTCACTTTAAAACTGAGCCCACTGCAGCCTAAAAATCACACATTAAAGAAATTAGTTAAAGAAATTAGGGGCTTTAAAACAAATTTGTGAACAAATTTTAACAACCCAAGTAAGTACTGTGTGTGTTTGGGCGGACAAATTTGGGTTTTGGGTTTTTAGGAAACCTGCTGTGTTTTTGACTTTTGTTATTATTATCATCCAGCTTTTGTCCCAGAAATTCACGTAGACCCACTCCCTGCTGAAGGAATGTGTAAGACATCAAACTGATGCATTTTTGTCAGTTTCAATGGAGGCTGGAACTGATCTTATTTTGAATTTATCCTATAAAAAAAGTTGCATAACTAATAATGTATATTTATTATAACTTCAGCATTGTTCCTGCTCCTACAGGAGTGCCAGAAATTTGCTCCCACATTTGAAGGTTTCCACCCTTTTCTTTTTCAAGTACCCCAGCGTTTTTATAAACTACAGCCAAGACATTTAGTTTACCACTGTTCTTCTGTTCTCTCCCGTCATGCCTTGAAACTATATTTAGTCCGATTCCTCAGGAGAGGCGATTGGCCGACAATAGGGGAGGATGACAGCTCTCAGTGGCCGGCCAGGCTGTGATGTCAGACTGAGTCAGGGCACCCGGGGGAGCCGAGGGGGAACATTTGAGCTCTGGCTGTGTTGTGACGTCTCAGAGCCCACAGGTGGGCCTGATCCCAGACAGGAAATGTAACAGTAGTTCAGAGCTGAGACAAAACAAGAGCGCTGAGTTTAAAATTAGTTCATTCCTCACTCTGCTGGCAATCAGATCCATCACATGAGAAGATAGAGTGGAATATGTCAGGACTTGGTACATCTACTGTGTTGTATCTGTTTTGTCTCTTTGCTTTTCTCTTTCTGTCACTGGAGTTTGATTCATCTTCAGATAAATAAAGACTAATACTGTTGTGTGAGTGATGCTAAGTACTTTCCTGCAGCGGGCCTGTGGGTTATGTTTCAGCAGATGGTGATAGAAAGCTGTGTAGAGATGGAAAAAGCACACTGAAGGGCATGACAACAACCTCTGACTAATGTTTCTGTGTTTATCTGGAGCCTTTACACCAGTCCGTGCTCTCTCTCTCATACATACACTGTCTTTATGTCTCACACACAGCTAACTCGTCACTTGCCGTCTTTTTAAAAACACCCGATCCGGGCTGCGGCATCCTGAAACGTGGAGTTGTGTGAATAGTTGGGATGGCTGAGAGATCCCTAACATGTTTGCCACCTTGTACAGCTTTACAGTTCACTAAAGTGAAGCAGTAAGTCTATTTGTGACCCAAATGTTAAATTTACAGTGAAAGCGGCACTGTCAAAACCTTAACTTACTAGCCCTTTTTTCTGGAGAAATGTCAACTTCTTTATTGATTGTCAGAAGAAAAATAAATGCATCATCGCAAAAGGTCCTGAAGTGTAATGCACTGACGCCACGGTGTGATGAAAACATCTTTTGCAAGTCATAAGTGCAGTGTCTAGGACTTCTACTGGTGTGGTTGCTGATTGCAACCAACTGAGTACCCCTCCGCTCACGTCTCCCTTTCCAAGACTGTAGTATTGTGAGGCGGTGACTGCAAAACCATTGTAATGCCGTTTGCCTCGCTCAGAGGCCGTCCTTTCTGTAATAATGCTGGCCTTCAGGTAACAGAGAAATGTAAAAGTCTCTCTCTAGAGCCAGTGTTTAGTTTGTTTGAACGTTCTGGACTACTGTGGAAACATGGCGGGTTCTGTGAGGAGGACCCGCTCCCCATTGTAAGTTGTTACACACTGTTCCTTTAAGAAATAAAAGTGACCGTCTCTCTCTCTCTATCAATAATCCCAGTATGCACGCTCTATCATGAGTGATGCTCATTTTCTCTCATTTGAGAGACTGCAAATAATTAAAGGAAGAATGATTCAAACTGAAGCAGTAGAAGTCGAGATATCCTACGTTTTAGTCCCTAATGTGGGTCAAACTCCAGAAAATACTACACACTACATTTCCCATAGTGCAGCTCAATAGCATTAGACAATCCCAGCCTGGTAAATAGCCATAGGTGCAAAGTTTGTATGTTTGTAGTCTCCTAACCAAGGATGAGATAACCCTGATGATATAATTTAAAAAATTAAGGCCAATGAAATTAGAATTAATAATAAGTGAACTGGATCACACTTTGGTCCATTTGGCTCTAATAAAAGGCAGTAGGAAATTTAACCTTGCATGGCAGCTGGAGTCTCTCAGTGTCACAATATGAGACACTTGCGAGAATCAAAAATCTCGTCAGGCTTGTGTGAGGAGCTGCTGGCGGCTACGGGCGTGGTTTAGGTGTGGCGCGACGACACGGTGGGGCGAGCGTTCCTTCTAACGATGCTGTCTTCTGAAGAGGTTAGCGTGGACGTTGCAGTAGCACCAGTTATATCAGAACTGGAGAGTATTTCTTCATTGAATAGACGAGCAAAGAACAGCACTGAAGGCTGTTCTGGAAAATAAAGCTTTCGCTCTTCTCCTGATTGGCTTCGGCAAGAGTTTGACTGAAAGGTGGTTCATCCAATCACCTGCCAAGTATTTTGCCTGCCCTTTTCCAAACAGTCTCCAATGATGGTTTTGTGTAACAAACCATCTGGTAGGTCAAATTAGTAGGAAAAGTACTTATGTGATAAAATGAATGATGGCTGAATACCATGTAGGTGCTTGAGTTTCAGGGTCCTCGTTTCGTGCATGCTGGCTCTATGGGAGGTCATTTTTTTCACTATTACGGCAAAGGCATGGCCGGCACTGCTCTGCCTGTGATTGGCTAGTACTCGTTGCTTTTGTTTGTTTGGTTGGTTAGATCAGAGCATCTTTGGTTAGGTTTAGGCACAAGGAGTGAGACTGGTTGGGGTAAGGATACCAGGGTAAATAAATCAGAGGAAGAGTAGGCCTTGGTCACTGGGACACGTGAGTAGAACAGTCATCCTTAATGTTATTAGTAACGCCTGCACTTTTTTATGAGTCAAAACGTCTGCTGCCTTGAAAAAGGGCTGTTCAAGAAGCTTCTTTACAGTATCTGCTCCAGCACAGCTGATGGAAACTGGATTTTTTTTATATTTCAGAAGTTTTTTCTAGAAATGAAATCGAACAGAAACCTAAGTACGAACACACACACCCACACAGATGGTGAATGCAGACAGACATTTTGTGTGTTTCTCCTCACACACATCCACACGGAAACACACAATACTCTTCATCCATTATTACGTTTGGCTCGGACGAGGCCAGACCATGTGAGCGCGGGGGCGGATTGGCAGACGGAAGGTGTTGGTACTCAAATACGCGGTGAGGGAGAGACAGGCAGAGAGAATCGGGGGAAAATAAAAAAAGAGAGTCACGAAAAGGCAGACGGGACGAAGCGAGCACGTGTCTGAGAAGTGGATGATGCAGCAAGAAAAGGAGACGGAGGAGAAATCCCCGAACAACGGAGCCAGCTGAGGGGGCCGTCGCTGGACGGAGAGACAGGGAGAAATGGATGGATGGACGGCAGAGGGACATGTGTGGATGTCATCCGGCCATCAGTCATGCACAGAGAGAGAGAAAGAAAAGGGGGATGAGAGCTCCAGGGAGGCCTCAGGGTGGGGGCTTGAAGCCTAATCCAAAAAACAGCTGTGTGTAGCGGGGAGGGTGGGAGAAGGGGGATGGTTCTTGGGAGACTGGTGCTCTCTCATGGCTCATCACATCCTCTGACCCCCGCAACGTCAATAGCTTCTTGTTGGGCCTCGGCCCCTGTAACTCGGGCCCCTCTTGCTCCCTGTAAAGTGGCTCCACCAACAAGGCCTCATGCTTGACCCACTCCCATGGACCCTCTGCACCCGAACACGAGGCCTGGCTTCCACGAAGGCGCAGTAAATCGCTCACAGATACTGTCGATCAGTGGAGCGACACCTGATACAGTCTGAGCTGAGCTGTTCACAGGATCTCTTCATGGAGATGATTAAAGCTGCAGCAGGCAAACTTTGGAGAAATCAGCCTGAATTTCCAAAAAAATCTACTTCTTCTATAACTTTTCTCTCTAGATGAGGTTCAGGCGTGTGTTTGTGGCAGACCTACGAAATTCCTAACATGTTGTCAGCAAACAAATATTTGTCAGCATACATCAACACATTCTCATCCAAACTAAGGATGCTAATTTTTTAAAAATGTACTTAACTGATAATCGACCCTCCTTAAGCGGTTATTAACCGTTAACCGTCAAGATTTGTGCTTCGCATGCAGCGGTGCACCAGCTGCAGTATATGAGCACAACAGACAACTGAGGCAACAGTTCATCATCAGGAGAGCTACTGTAGCATTTACGGTGATGCGTTCACTGTCTCCCCTTCACCGTCCGGGAGCGTTAGGAGCCACGGTGCTGCATGTAGTGTCACAGACATGCAGCCACATTCCATGTAAAAGTCTCCGCCGCACATTTAGTTTAGTTTAGCAGGTTGTCAGCTGTGCGTCTGCTTGGATTAATGATAGCGATTGTCCAACAAACAGCGTGTGTTTATGCTACATTAGCAGATACTAGCTGCTAGCGTTGCTGGTGCCTTCGTGCCCGCTGTAGCGTAACTTCAGCGAGTTTCCAACAGACTGTGTGTGGCGGCACTGAGTGTTGGTTTGTTGGTGCCGTTGTAGCTGTGAACGTAGCTGTAGCAGACAGTGTGTGTGCAGTTTATTTGCTGGTGAATAAATGCTACGAGGCTACAAGCTACAACTCCTCAGCTGAAAGTCCCGAACCAACTTCCTGTATCTGCGCCGGCTTTCTCTTAAGGTGGACCAGCTTGTCTCCTCTGCATTTTTCTCAGCTTTTAGATTAATTATTAATATTTCTTTTAACCTATAATGGTTAAAATGCTTAATGTCGGTTATCGGTTAAACAATTAATTAACATCCCTAATCCCAATTTGTCACATACTGACGCTTTGTCAGACGCCTCTCTGTCACTTTTTCCGTTACATTAAACACATGCTTAACGACCATTCAATGTCATTTTTCTTTTGCAGTAAACTTATGCTTAATATTGTGAATTAAACAAAAACTTACTTAGGATAAGGCAACAAAACCACTTAGTTAGGTTTCGGAAAAAACGACATGGTTTGGCCTAAAAGTGCCATGTTTGTACAGTGAAAATGACACTGAACTTCCTGTGAACGTGAACAGGGTGATGCTACGTTTCGTAGTGGTGTTGCTATGGCTAGTGGCTGTGGTGTCTTTTTTTTTTTTTAAGTAAACACAGTTAGTTATTCTGAAATCACAAAAAATTTCAACAAAGTTTTAGTTTCAATCAGTATAGAAATGTCTTGTTGAATTGTTTCATTCATTATATACTGTACATATTGTGTATGAAAATTCAATGAAAAAACATTGAACATACATTTTCACTGATCTGAGTGATCTGAATAAAACCACAAAATTACGATAACATCACCATGTACCACTCCCATTTTCACTGCTCTGAATATATATCATTTAACATGTGCATTGGCCAGTGTGTCAATCACAAGTCAAATTCAAACATACAACTAAAACAGCACTATACCGAGTAGCAATAACATTTATTATTACTTAATGTCATCATGTAATTGTGTCCAGTGATAAGATTAAGTGGGCATATCACAGATTCTACTTATTTGATTTTTAATAGTTGAATTAAAGGCACTAAATATGGGATTGGGAGCATTTCAGTTGCCTCCGCACAGCTCTCATCATGGCGACAGCTGAGCGGTGCTAACAACGGTAAATGTGAAAACAAAGTCAGCAGTGCTGACAGAGCTAACAGTGCTAATGTGAGGAGGAACCGGAGGGTGGGTGCTACTCTTCCGGACGGCGTTATCAACTTTAACCGCCGTATGACTGCAGATCGGCGGCCGTGAGCTACCCAGTGGGGCACGCTCACATGCACAAACATGCACTAAAATGCACGTGCGGCCGGCCCGACTATGTCAACAAAGCAAGAAGAAGCTTGAATTACAACACAAAGAGGGAGAGCGACTTCATTCTCTACTCAGGTAGACATTACTTCTCTATATCTTTACATAGTAAATAGTTGTTTGATGTTATAGTAATGCTCTGAGTTTAGTATAGAGCACCTTTAATTTAAATTCATCCAAACAAATTGAGATTTCTTTTACCATTTGTGTGTGCAGTCCACAGATGTAGGCTGTGGTATGATCATATGTGCAGTACAGTGATAGACTGATTGTAGTAGGGGAAGAACATTTTACATAACTGATGATCAATAGTAATTTAGCAAAGCTCTAATTTGTATTAATAATAGTGATTTCAGAATTTATCGCATTTGTCGCTCTTTGTCTTGTTTTTCTGCAGTCTGTTTGCCGGCAGCATACCGAGGGTAACCTTCATCAGTATCGGCGGATTCATCTTCCTGGGAGCCTACGAGAAGGTCCGCCGGTCTTTGCTTTAGCAGCTCATCCTGTGTGAATGTCCTGAGCTCTGACCTGGTGGAGGAACAGCAGGGGTAGCACCCTCAGCCCCTGGAGGCCCCTTGCACCCCTTCATGCTGCTGGGCCCCGAGAAGCAAGGAACACCTGGTGCCTGGGGGCGGGGAAGTAGTCCTCCACGGGCCTGGCTGCATTACCTGGGGTGCTGCATACCTGCTCATCAGTGCCCTGAGTTTAGCAGCCTGAGCTTACACCTCTGTAACAGCATCAGCGGTTTGGTGAAATGGAGCCACACCCTGTTACACAAGGCTAGCATGTATGTGCGTGAGAATCAGTGAGTTATGGTATTAAAGACTGTCTCTTTTTTATGTTTTAAGCTAAGGTTTGGTGATTTGGTCCCCTGTAGGCTGCCCTTAAACGTCCCTCTATGTGTTTTCATGATCATTTTAGTGTTTTATCCATGTTTTTCTCTCTGCTAAGCCGGGCCACCTGTGTTAAAGACCCACCGGGGGGAGGCACGGTCATATCTCACCATTGTTACATTCCCGCTGGAGCACAACTGAGCTCATCCACCTGCAAGAGCTTTAATTTTATACTTAAGCTGCCTCCAACAATAGACCACTTCGTTAAATTAACAAGGCTTTAGTTTTATTAGGAGCCTCAGGTGGCCTGCACAGGTTTTTCTATTACAGTTCTTGTGTTTATTGTGAAATATTTTTATTAGGTCGTTAGCTTGATTGGATGGTTGATAGATTTGGCACCAATCTCAAACCAATGAAAGTGCAGGCTTCTCCAAAGTGAGTTTGATAAAAACAAAAAAAAACTTTTGTGAGTCAGTAGATCAATAGTGATACATACATAGATACAGATTATCACAGTTGGATTTTCACTGCAAAGAATCATCTGTTTATTTGCTTTCTTGTTGGCTAAGAAGAGTGATACCATTCTCGTGTCTGTACGTAAATATATAGCCACATCCTGTTAGCTTAGCTTAGCACAAAGAGTGGAAGCAGGGGGAAACAGCTAGCCTGGCTCCGTCCAATCATAACATTCACCTAGCAGCACCTCTAATGCCAAATTCACACCAGGTAGTGGCAGTTTTGTGGGAGTATTGTGTGCAGCTCACCACAATATTTACATTTTTCTGCAGCCTGGAGGCGTGTTCACGTGTTTCAGGCGGGGTCAACAGGTTACATGAGTCACAGGATCTGTTTACTGATTGGCTGCGGGTATTCTCTGGCTGCGCTTTTTCCTAACTTTTGTTTGTCCGCACTTCGCCGCTGAATGACACAGCTGCAGCTCGCCGAGCTCGGGATTGGCTGCCGCAGATTTTCATAGACACCGCATGGCCGCAACTCGCCGAAGCTCTGGTGTGAATTTGGCATTAAGTTCACAAATTAACACGCAGTGACTTCCTTGAGTTTTGTCATCAACGTGAGGAAACCAGTGGAGGCTTCGAGAGCAACACCGCTGGTAGAGCCAGGCTAGCCGTTTCCTCCTGTTTTCAGTCTTTATGCTAAGCTAAGCTAACAGGCTGCTGGCTGTAGCCACTACACACTGTATTAGACATGTATTTCTTCTTGTCTAAACCTTAGCTAGGAAGTGAATCAGTTTATTTCCCAAAATGGTCAAATAGTCTTTTAGGAAAAGTTTATGCGACTATGCGACCTTAAAAAAAATAAGTAGTAATAGTATAAATTAAATTAAAATTAAGTTGGATTTATTTAGTCACTTTAAATGTGTTAAAGTCCATTTATTAACCTGGATATATCATTTAGATAATTACTTTGATTTGGCGGCTTGTTTTACCGCCACTAATTTCTTTAACACATCAGTGCAGCTTGAGATTTTTAGGTTGTAACAAGTTTTAAAGCTCGAGTGAAGATGCTGGTATCACATGAAACTAGAAAACCTAAGACATCTATTGGTACTGATCATGTCATACTAGCTTGTCGCACTAAATGAGGCCATGAACTTGTGCTAAATTTTGGCGAGGAAAAACTGGCACAGACATTTTCAGAGGTTTCTCATCCTCTGGCCTCAAGATATGTGAATGTAAATGGGTTCTATGGGTACCAACGAGTCTCCCCTTTACAGACAGGAACACTTTCTGATAATAACATATAGTTACCGTACTCATAGGTAATGTTAGATCTTCTTGGATCTCCCCTGGAGCTGATCATTGGCTCAGTCTTTGCCATTTTGGCTATTCTTTGATCCATTCGAGTGGTCGTTTTTCATTTACTTTCCGGCTTTGGTTGCCATTTTAAAGCATTTGACTTCATTTTAGCTGAGCAGATTATTATAATCTGTCGCCAAAGTACGCCGTTCCTCTGAGCAGTGTCTGGAACGACCCATTTTACTCATATTTTCAGAAAGAAATACACTATCACTAGCATGTACAACATTTGCTGCCTTCGTCCTTAAATAAGAGTCACCTGTTTGATACTGTTTTTTTTTACCAAATGAACATGATTCAGTTACACAGAATCAGCAGCATGCATGTCATAAGTGTTGGGTCTGCTGGTTTTGTATGACTCTACTACACCTGCTAGTCATGTAGAAATATAATACCTACCTAAAGCAGTGATTGATCTGGTTGGTGATGTTGGACTGCAGTTATTTTGAACTAGAGGTAAGATCTTTAGCCCGAGCCCGAGCCCGAGCCTGACCCGGCCCGAATTTCCCAAAATGTATTACTACGTTCGGGCAGGGCCGGGCCGGGCTTCTCTCTCACTAACTTTTTTTAATAAATATATATTTATATATTATGTATACTAAAACGGCGCGATCCGACCCCGGATAAGCGGTTGAAGATGAAGAGACTAAAGCGATGTATGGATATTAAACTAAGGAATACTTGTTATAAAATAAATAATTTGGATAAAACAGAGAAGGCCCTGTATGGTAAGATATAAACGTTTATTGAATATGCATCTTACCGTCTTGTTTAACTGGGAGAATTCGTTACAAAGACAGGCTTTAATTTGTTGTCATTATGCACAGGCATCGTCACAAATGTGATCACACAAATCGCAACCAGTCCCTTTTCCCGGAGCAGTGCTCTGTCCGGGTCTGACTGACGCATCCCCTCCCTTTCCTCCTCCTCCTGAGTCCTCACAAATGAAATATAAAATTTCCGGTTTGTTTCGGGCTCGGGCCTGCAAATCAAGTTAATTGATCGGGCTCGGGCCGGGTCGGGCTTTAATACCTGCGGGCCTGGGTCGGGTCGGGCTGGATTTTGTCCAGCTCGTCCAACTTGTCCAACTGTATGTAATGATACAGTGGTTTTCTCAGGGATTCACTCTGTGGTTGATATGTTTAAGATACAGTGTGTTAGCAGGAAAAAGACGCCTTCTTATACACCAGCTGATCGTATGCGTGCTGATTGTTTTCAGTCTCCACTCATGTTTAATGCAGGAACAGTAAACAAGAGTATCAAACAGCGTTTTCCTTTCTTGTATTCAGTGAATTAGCTCAGTGTCCACTTCGGAGGGAAAACTGAAGCCTTGGTAAATCCTGTCAGGAGACAGATTGCCTCACAGGTGGGAGAGTTTGTCATGCTGCTTGTCACTGGGCTGTTGGACAACAATGGTCGGCGTGTGATTGGTGGAGGCCACGGCCGGTAGCACGTCCATCACCATCTGGAATGCACATTCTGTCCAGCGGCTGACCCTCAGACTCAGATAGCAAATATTTTAAACAGCCCGCAGAAGGAAAAAATATGCCTGCTGTCTTTGGAGCTTCAGGAAGCCAGGACACATTCCTGGTGGGAAGATTAGCTTTGTGTGTGTGTGTGTGTGTGTGTGTGTTTGAACATCAAGGTCTCTGGATTTCATGTCAATGAATTGATGGCTTCTCCATAACCACTGCGACGTGCGAGCGGCGCTAAATGCTAACTCAGCTCTTAGCGATACTGTTCATATAGGGGAAAAAAAAACAGGCAAAACACTCAAAATAATAGCAAAATGTGATTTTATTAGACACTTCAATGCCATGTTAGACACTTCACGGTTTCAGCTTTGACATTGGTACAACGGTTTTCGAACAGTTTTTCAATAAATTACTCAGAACGTGAACTCTCCCTCTTGTCCCTTTTACCTGCTACACTGGGATTGGTTTTCCAACAGGGATCTCTGATTGGTCTTGCTGGTAAAGTCGTCTCTGATAGGTGCTATCAGGTGTAACCAGAGGAGCGTGTCCTCCGGTTCACCTTGATAAGGCCACTGGTAAGGGAGCACAGTTCAGACGAGGGCACACTGGCGAAACGCATGCATCCATTAGACAATGCGACTACTTTGACTGACCCAGTGTATCCATTAAGTTTGGTTAGAGCACATTTCACGAGCTTCTCAACTGTTCACAGCATGAACCTTTAGTTACCTCAGACATTATTCAACTGTAGTGATGATGAGAAAGAAGTTATTGTTGCACTGTGGTGATATACTGGCCGTTTACCTGTGAATGCACAACGGTGGATGTTGAGGCACATTACAGCAGTAACACAATAATTCTCCCTGATTCGCCATCTTTCTTAAATCCATAGCATAAGAACAGTATAACTAACAGGGCTGCGACTAAATTGTTTTCATTGTCCACTAATCTGTTAAATATTTCCTTGATTAATCGATCAGTTGTTTGGTCTATAAAATGTCAGAAAATGGTGAAAAATGTTTCCCAACCTCTAAGAAGACATCCTCAGATGTCTTGTTTTGTCCAGAAAAGATATTCAGTTTACTGTCACAGAGGAGTAAAGAAAAACAGAAAATGTTCACATTTAAGAAGCTGGAATCAGAGATTTTTTAACTTTTTTTCTTAAAGAATTACTCAGACTGAGTTTATCAAAATAGTTGGCGATTCATTTAATATTTGACAACTAATCGATTAATCACTGCAGCTCTGATAATTCAGTAGAGATGTTCCGATACCACTTTTCCTTCCCGACACTGATCGAGGAGCGTGAAAAGAGGTCACACGTCAAATCTGGTCTGCACTCGCCGAAACTGAGACAATAGCGACGCACAACCGCGGCTCCTTTACACTGCACGTGTCATATCTCCCGATATCGAGTACTGATCCGATACCAGCGTGATATAACATACATAGAGTTGTTATTATCAGAATTTAACCGTCTAGACCTACATATACAGAAGAAACGCCTGGACATAGTTTTATATTTTGTGTGCACACACCATATTTCACAAAGTGAAAAAACTTTTGTTGAATAACTCCATAGTCAACCGAGGATTTCTTTAATTATTAATATTATTATTTTAAATTATGGTATAGTAAGGAGAAGTTGTACTTAAATGTTTCGGCTCTCCATGTGAAGTTTGAAGTCAGGTGCTACTCAACCTTCTCTATAAACGGTTCTAAAATTATTTAATGTTTTGTAGAAACATGTCTAGCGTAGCATCGATGCTACGCTAGGTGTTTAAGAGTTAGCAACTGTTTCCTACTGACCATGTATTATGATTATATCTTTGCTGTACTGCCTGGCTCGGATAAACAAATAGATTTTTCTCTGGGTTCATAAATTATGCTATCCGATCGGTGTATAGACTAGCATACTCGCCGGTAACTTATCCTGGATTTTGGGCAGCATCGGACCAGTATCGGAACAACTCTATAATTAAGCATTCAGCCAAATAAATGTCAGACCTCGAGTGCACATAGGCTGTAGATTTCATAATGAATGTGACTGAGAACATGAGGCAGGTGTCTGTACTGAGAGATCATTAGAGATCAGCTGTTAGCCAAAGTTTGACCACATTTTCGTTGCGAACTTGTGCGGAAAGCTGGGCATACACTGTACGAGTTTAAAAACGTTGTTATGTACTTCCTACTCCTACTGTATGAGTAGGCTGGTTGCGATGTAAAGCCAAAGCTCACGATTCATGTATTCACACTGTACGGTCCGATCGTCAGCCACAACCTGAGTGCTCACACTGTACGTGTAAAATAGAAGAAAAAAAAAAATCTCGCAATCAAAATTCACGACATGTTTGAAATTCATCCGATGGCTAGAAGGGAGGAGTTAATCGGTCCGACAAATGATGCCCGACGAAGCACTCGACTCTAAAATGAGTCGTGCGGCTCAGAAATTGGGGCCGTCAGTGGTGTAAATTGTACAGTGTACACCCAGCTTTAGCCACTGTCTTGGACAAATAAAGAGTCAGAGTCAGAGAAGAATATTTTCTCTACTACATCAGAGCAGCTTCGCAGTAACGAGTAGTATTGTGAAACAGGTGGAAGAGCCTTAATGGTACAGTATGTACCAACTTTGCTGTGTCAAAATAAGTGGAGCGTCTCCTCAGGTAGAGGAGGTTCCTACTGGCGGATATCAACCTGCTTGTTTATGACGTGAATAGAAAAAGTGCTTCAACGGACCACAAACATCCCAGCTTGAACCATCCGACGTACCAAAATAATTTACCTCAAAGCTCTTCCTTCATACAACAACAATGAACGTGAGCTGTGTTTCTGTAAGGCCATGGTTGGCAGCGTTTGTCAAAAAAAAAACAAAACATTCAAGTGCAATCAAGTGTTTTTGTTTTGTTTGCTATAAAGAGTGAACCAGTATCTCTCACAAAAACGTCTCTTGATATAATGCTATTACAAGTTGAGTTTTCTTTGATCATGCATTAAGGCACCGCAGCTGAACGTTGGTAAAAGCTGAAAAAGGCTGTTTTTTGTTTGTTTTTTTTGAAGAAAAATAAAAATACCATCACTCCTTTCTTTGTCATGCACATAAATTCAAATACTCTTTTGTAAAAGTTATATAATATATAATATAAGAAAACTCTTATGTACAGTCAAATGTCCAAATGTATATTTCTCTTTTACCCCCTGCACATACATACACTGTACAAGATTCCCTACATTTACATGCTTCAAATGCGAGTCACATTTTTTGGAGCTAGAATTTGTATTGGTCACCTCCCAACGGAAGGTTTTTAAGTATGTACAGCTGATAACGCTCAGATGGGACGCCACCCACACAAGCTCCACCTTCAAACTCCGGATGCCCCCTTGCCTTTTACCCTCCTGGTGCTCCCTCTCAGTCCACATCCAGGAGGCTCAGGATCAATCGCCTCGATATGAGGTAGCAGTTTATTTCTCAGTGCAAAAAAAAAAAAAAAAATTAAAGTCCACTCGGCTACTGCGAGTCCGCTTTTAGGCTGGACGGAGCGCCTGCTAGTCGCTGGCTCTCCTTAGGGGGGCGCTCTCACTCTGAGAGGCTCTGAGGGTGTGTCCGTTGGACAGCAGAGTCTGCCTGAGCTCAGGCTCGCAGTCACTGTCGCGACGGCCGCGGTTCGTCACGCCGGCCAGCTTCACCGGCTTGTGGAAGGAGTCTTCCTGTGATGGGGAGCGCGCTGGCGTCTGTCCCGCTCTGCTTGCTGATGAGAGAATGTAGAGGAAGGAGAAAAAGTCAGTGACATGGCGTGTATGTCGACAAATATGCATTCAGCTTTAGGATACAGAGGTGGGGGAATGTATGAATAACGCTGCGTTGACGTGAAGGTGAGAATTGGTATTTGGAGGCCAATCCCACTGGTAGTACTCTTTGCTACAGAGGCTGAATCCCAGAACAGGTCTAGACGTGCGACTGCAGGAGTTTGGCAGCAGTGAGAACTTACAGTGTATTCAGAGAGATATCCTGAGGGGCTCTGGGCGTGCAATGATGATACACTGTCAGATTCTGTTAGGAGCCAATCCATCAACAATCACGCTCAAAGGAATTTCCCTTGACGAGGATTTCTAAATTCCTAATAGCTTCTCAGTATCGCCTGATATAAACGATATTCCTAGAAAAACAGTTTTAAAAAGTCGGAGTGTTTTTGTCCATGGGATGAGCCATTTGTTAGGTTCAGTGCAGGTTCTCAGGGCTGCAAACGTTCCTTCAAGCATTCAAATAAATAAGGCTGTCAAAGTCAATGCAATAACGCAAATATGTTTTAATGCCACTAATTTCTTTAACGCAATTTGTGATTTTTAGGTTGTAGCTGGTTCAGTTTTAATGCTTAAGTGAAACTAGAAACCCTAAAGAGTCCATTAGTACCAACCATGTCACACCAGCTTGTCACAAAGGAAGCTAAATAACACTCCAAACTTATTGGCGAGGAAAAACTGACATGGCCATGTTCAAAGGGGTCTCTTGACCTCTGACCTCAAGGTATGTGAATGAAAATGGGTTCTCTGGGTACCAACGAGTCTCCCCTTTACAGACATGCCCACTTTATTATAATCACATGAAGTTTGGGTCAAGTCATAGTCATGTCAGCACACTGACAGCTGTTGTTGCCTGTTGGACTTCAGTTGGCCATGTTATGATTTGAGCATAATTTTTTTATGCTAAACACAGTACCTGTGAGGGTTTCTGGACAATATTTGGCATTGTTTTGAGTTGTTAATTGATTTCCTATACTAAATATATACGTACATTTGCATAAAGCAGCATATCTGCCCACTCACATGTTAAGAGTATTAAATACTTGACAAATCTCCCTTTAAGATACATTTTGAACAGAAAAAAATATTATTAATGCAATCAAAAATTTGAATCGATTGACAGCCTGAAGTCAGCATAAACTGTCTACACTCTAATCATCTTACCTTTTCTATCATGCTGCTGTAACGTATTGTGGTTTTTTGGAAACTTGGATCCTTGAATGTCTTTCCGGATCCCGTTGGGCGTCCCGTTGCAGAGCGAGATGGCGTGCGGTCCCGCATCATGCAGCTCCCCTGGATGACAGTGAGAGTGTGTCGGGGGAACAGAGTGTTGTTGGTACTCCGAGCCTCCGGCGTGGCCAAACCCGTGTGTCAGGTAGTCCGAATCTTTGGAGTAGCTGCTGCCGTTCTCCATGCAGTCTGTACACACTACTGCGCCGTCGAAACCTGCGGGCAGAGAGAGAGAACATAAATGATTTTGGAAATAGTAAATCAACAACTGTTATGTCAACACTGTGGTTAAGAGTGTCTGCTGTAATTATTTCTGATGCTGAGCAGGCCATCACAGACAGCGGTGCTCCTTTCATCGTTACGCAACACGCCAACTTTGCTCACGGGAAGCGGGAGAAACTGCTGGGGAGCGCAAACATTTGGCAGGCAGAGGAGAGGCTTGAATTGTCAGGTACCTGCGGAGTCTACGATGTGTCCGTTGGGCTGAGGTCCACCGCCGGCCTCCACGCGGATACACACATCCTGCCGTTCGGACAGCGTTCCCTGGGAGGAGAGGTAGCTGGGTACGTCTGGAGGAACTATCGTCTCATCTGGAAAGAGGCCGAACATGAGACGTTACAACTAGGAGTGTAGATGCTGCCAAACTACAGCTGAAACAATTAGTCGACTAATCGTTTTTTGTTTATTTTAGATAGATTCTCTATTCTGTTTTTACCTGCGATAACAGGACAGAATAAAGCTCACCTGTATTGGTGACACTGCACTCCTCGCTCTTCTTCCTGGTCTGGTAGATGATGCACACCCACACCAGCGACGTCACCACGATACTCGTCACCACGGCGATGACTATGATCCCTATCGTGACCGTGCTCGGCCCCGCGGGCGGCGCGCAGGGGCTGCGGCGCTGCGTCACCACCAGCTGGCTGTGGGCGCGCTCCGTGCCCAGGGTGTTGGACATGAGGCAGGTGTAGCGGCCGGCGTCCTCCAGCGATGCGGAGCCGATGACGAGCAACTGGTTCCCCGGGGTGAAGTGGTGTCTGTCGGAAGGGCGCAGCGGCTGGTCGTTGCGCAGCCAGGTGATGCGAGGCGGCGGGCTGCCCAGCGCCTTGCACTGCAGGGCCACCGTGTCGCCGACCACCACGCTGCGGTCCTCCAGCTCCTGGGCCAGGTGGGGCGTTTCTGTGGAGGAGAGGAGTTTCACAGTGAGGTCGGCGTCTTTTATTATTCTACTGTTTTTCTACGGCATCAAAGTTTCAGGTTTCTGCTTGTTCACGGTATTGATTACAGACTGGTGAGTCAGCTGGATACGCTGAGCACAAAGTGTGATGATCTGAGTTTGACATCCGACCACTGAAAGCTTATCTCATGATGAAGGTCTCATCTAACAATCCTATTTATACATCTGAGGTCATATCTGTAACGCTGACAGATTCTGAGATCACTTCACCTGATCATACATTTTAATAACAGCACACAAACAAGATTTCTCTCGGGACGGGATCCTCTTCAGAACAATGTTTCCAGTGTTTCTCCGGCAACTTGTCTCTTCTTCTGCTGAATAGAGCGAGTGTGTGTGTTAAGGTAGGCCTCCCTCTCAGACGAAGCACTTCCCTTCACAGTGGGACATACACAGATTAAGAGATCTCACTTAACCCACTTCAGTCGCCCTTCTCTCTTCTATCAATACTTTGTCCCTCTCCATCAATCCCTACTACCCTCCCCCCTTTCTTTTCTCTAAATCCCACTTACCTACCTTCCCCCACCATCCCAGTTCTTCTCTGGCTCCCATTTTTCTCCCCCACCACTTCTTTTCCAGACAGGGGCCCCTCGACTACAGCCACCCCCCTCCACCCTCTCCCTCTCCTTCCCCTCCATCTCTCAAACCAAAACATCACAGACTCAGTCCAGACGCATGCTCGCTGGCTTCAGTATTTTACATTATTGAGTGGATTGGCACTCTTAGCAGCTTGAACTGCTGTGAAGTCTAACAAGTCTCTTGCAACAAGTCGTCGCACAATATGCAAATGTGTCGCTAGAATACCGCTTCTACCAGTCGGACCATGTTAAATATAGAAACTGTTGCTTTTGAGTGAGGATATGTGACGCTTGTAACTTTTGTGTGTTAGCAAAGAAACCCCTGCTCTTTTATTTCTGTTCAACAAGGGACTGCTTTGCTCAGTTCAAAGACAAAGCACAAAGATGATCTATGTCCTGAGATGGTTATTAGAGAGCAGCTCCGTTTTGTTTGATTTAACAGTGTAAAACAGCCAATAAACTGGGAGCACTGGGGCCTGCAGTGAAGCAGCCATGACTGTCCCTCCCACTGAGAGAGGAGAAGAGGGGGGTGGGAATGTCTAACAAACACCCCTCTGTGAGTCCCTCTCGCTTCCCCACCATCCCCCCTTTGACCCCCAACTGTGACCTTTGGCCATTGACCTGCAGCACGGCCACAGCTGCCGAGAAAAGAAAAATATAAAGCCTCTCATTCTGCGGCCTCGGAACTGACCAATTCCCAGCTGAGCGCCAAGCTATTTACAAGTGCTCATTTTTGAGGATGTGGGTTACAAGTCAAAAATGTGCCGATATTAGCTCAGCTAAACCGCAAGACGAATTATCGCAGCTCTCTTACCCAGCACGGTGAGGGTAGCGTTGGCAGAGACAGTGCCCGCCGTGTTTTTGGCGGTGCAGCTGTACACGCCCATGTCCTCCGGCTTGACGTCCATGATGAAGAACACGTCGTCGTCTGGCATGACGTGCATCCGGCGCTCGCGGGCGGCAGGGAAATCCGTGCCGCCGTCTTTCTGCCAGGCAATCTGCGGTGCCGGGTGGCCCTCTGCGGCACACTCTAGCCTCGCGGTGTGGCCTGTCCGGATGGTGCTGTCCCTGGGAGTCTTCACGAAGGATGGGAGAACTGTGGACCAAGGAGATACCACTTACATCAGCAGAACGCAACCATCTTTAACCTTAATGTATTTTACTGGCAACTACCTCATTCCTACTGATACAGGTATACACCTGTGAGCTGGTTCTGCTGGATCAGTTTTGGGTTAAGAACCTTTGACAGCAGTTGTTCAGGATTACAGAGCGCCACACACTTCTTCTACCCACGCTCTCACAGCTGGTGAACTTCCAGGCACAAGTCCACAGCACTAACCTCTATAGGTGACTGTTAAAGGAACAGTGTGTTGGATCTGGTGGTATCTAGCGGTGAGGTTGCAGATTACAACTTCTCCCGTGTGCCAAGCGTGAAGATTTACTACGGTGGCTGATACAAAAATGCAAATGTCCCTCTCTAGGGTCAGTTGTTGTAAGAGTAGAGTGCTAGCGTACGTTGGAAGTGAGTGGTGAAGCAAGAGAGAGAGAGTGGCAGCAACGGGAGCGAGTAATGTTATTTTAAGTGTTTGCTTTGTCCTTTCTGGGCTACTGTAGAAACATGGTGGACTCTGTGAAGAAGACCCCCTCCCTGTGGAGATATAAATGGCTCATTCTATGGTAACAAAAACACAATGATTCTTAGTTTCAGGTGATTATACACTAAAGAAAACATTTATTCATATTATATTCCATTGCTGCCCATAGATCCTGCTAACTGTTACACACTGGTCCCTTAAATGAATGTGTACACTAAGGCAACAGGCAAAAAAAATAATTCTGCCATTACACCACAAAGTAAAGTAGCAGCTCGAGTTGGGCAGGGAACCAAACTCAAGATAAATAATCTCCACTTGCAGAAAAGCAGAGAGACGGAGCACAGAGAGAGATGGCCCCTGTTAGCGCCGACATGCAGATAAATCAATTTGTTCCGAATACCATCCTGGAGGCCAAGTGAGAGAGAGAAGACTTTATTCGAGCGGAAGAGAAGAACTCAGCATGGCCACTAATCTCAATCGCTCCGCTGTCAAATGGCACAATTGGAACCCAGATAAGTGGAACATAAACAGGCATTTTATTTGGTGGAAATGATGTAATCACACACTTATCAACAGAGATGTGTTTTTTCCCTCTATGTTGTCTTAGCATGACTCTAATATTCCTCTATTTTATACTTTTTACCACCACAGTGACCCAGTTTGCCCCTTTGACAATAATAATATAGTCCATTTGAGGCTAATGAATAAGTCCTTTAGCCCAAAATGTTTTTAACCTTTTAAAAACCAACCTACCGTTGACGATGAGGCGGGCCTTGCTGGAGTAGGTGGAGCCGAAGTGGTTGGTGATGATGCACTGGTAGCGGCCTTCGTGAGCAAAGGTGACATGCCGCAGGTGCAGGATAGTGGTGTACTCCATCACGCCTCCGCCCGTGCCCGGCACGTCGGATGTCGCTCCTTGCTGGTGAGCGCGCACATGGGCATAGTTCTCCGTCTCGGCATGGCGAAGCAGCTCCTGGTCCTTGCGCCACGCGAAGGTCATGGGGGAGGAGCTGCTGCTCGCGGCTGTACAGGTGAGACGCACATCGCTACCGAGGACCGTCACCGAAGTCTCTGGTTGCACAGTGATTTGGGGCTTTGGAAGGTCGTCTGAAGGTGGACAGATAGAAAAGCAGAAGACAGCAAGTGAAAAAGAAGTAAAGGAGACCGGGAGTGAGGACATTTATTGAAGGGACGAGATAAAAAGGAAAAACAAAGCAAGTTTGAAGCTTAAATCACGGTGCAATGTCAAACATCTCAGTAGGTGTCTGCTCGCTATGCATAAATGGGTGTAAAAGAGGCAAATAAAACACACATACGGAGCCATCAGCATGTCTGAGTTCAAATGCAAAGCTAAACTAAAACACCCCACAAACAAATATGTGCAACTATGTAAATAACAGCACAGCGCCAAGCTGTCAGTGCAGCCCATCTGTGCCTTGAACGCCTCTTACAACAACACGCCCACCCACATAAACACAGAGTAAGCGCACACATAACTCACCGCACACAAAGCTGTTGGAGGGAGCCTGGAAGATGCTGGTGCCCTTGAGGCTCTCCGGGTGGGCGCAGGTGGCGTTGATGCCGGCCTGCAGGCCGCGAGTCGCCAACCAGTCGGGCAGCCAGTGGAGCTGGCAGTCGCACAGGAAGCTGTCGCTCTGAATGAGACTGCAGAGAAGAGGAGTAAGTACATACGGTACATATATCACATCTATGTAACTGAATACAGTGGAAACCGCTTGTAGTGATCACGTCTGTCCGGGACACTATAAGCAGATGATTATTATAACCAAATTTTTGTTATGCTCATTTCTCAAGCAGATCTAATTTATTTTTGTGTATTTATTACATGCATACAACGTAATGAAACAGGCCGCTTAACTATTCCTGCCTTTCCCCTCACTGAGTGTGACACATTGCCAGTTTTTGTCCGGCTCTGCAGCACGAACATACTCCCCTTTGCCAGGATTCCTCGTTCTCTCACTCGGTAGCAACATGGAGGGAGATGGCTTGAGCGTTGCAGTGCCGCAGAGCCGGTTGCGGATTGGCTGTTTCACTGTGGGGGCATTACGTGACGAGGCGTTATCAATCCAATTGACACGGGCAGCTTCACCCACAGGTGCTTTCCCTGTGCGCATTCGTTGTTATTCTGAGAAAATGACGTTCTTTTTCCTGTCATGATATCAATGTGCACGCAGCATTAGCGTCAGGTATTTAACAGGTGGTCCGCGAGGCAAAGAAAGGGAGTAAAGCAAAAAACAAAACAAAAAATGTAATTAACATCAGTCTAATATCGTTTTAAAATGTTTTTCCTAATGTTGTCATGTATGAAAAGACCCAAAAAATACTGTAAGCAGACTACTTGATTACTATAAGAAAAGTCTTTAAACAGCATTTTTATAGGAATGATTTCTGATCCATATATCCATGACCACCATGAGCGATTTCCACTGCATGTGTTTCTGATTGTGCGTGTGGGAGTGAGTTTTAATCCCATACGAGGCTGCCGGCGGTGGATTTGTGCACATAAATGATGTGTGTTTGTGTAAATGCATCATTTTAACTCACAGGGTTTTGAGGTTCCTCATTTTACTGAAGGCATCGGGCTGGATGGAGCGAATAGCATTCTCTCCCAAGTTCCTGTTGGGACATTACACATTGTTTCATCAGCTGTATGCACATCACAGCCACACAAACACAGCCTTTTAACCGAGGTGGAAATATCAGGGCCCGTATATCTGAGGATACATGCCAGCTTTTCCGTCCCTCCCTTCCCTCATTTTGACGAAGGCCTGTGAAAGCGCTTATAGGAATTCCATTTCTTCTGCGGAGCTTGCCATATGTTCAATAACTTGCGCAGAGGCAGGAAAAAAAGGCCAAAGTTGAGACCGTGCTAGCTAAGCTAACGAGAGAGAAGCAGCTGGGCGCTTGCAAAAGCCTCTGTCTTCTCCTTTTACAAAGACGCTATTAAATTGCTAGCAGCCTGCTCTCTGCCAGCTACTTTTGGCAATTCCCCCCTCCACCCACCCTACGCTCCACCCTCCTCATACTCTCTCTCTCTTTCTGGGAGCAGGGGCAGCCAAGCATTGTGGGATACTCACAGGTGTTCCAGGGTCTCCAGGCCCGAGAAGGCTTTCTTGGCCACCGACTTGATCTTGTTTCCAAACAGAGTCCTGCCGTTTCCAAACATGAAGGGTGTAGATAGATGAAGAGGGAGAGAGCAAGAGTGGAGGGGGGAGAGAAGCACAATTAGCAAGGCTGAATCTGATAAGAGTGAGGGGGATTGAGGTATTGGAAATCCGAACTGTGTGGAGATTAGCCAGGAGGAAGGGTGAGGGAGATTGGATGGGGTTGGAGTGTGAGGAGAGGAGGTGGAGGGGCTCTGCGCTGCTCTTCAAAGACCACTTTTATCTTTATTAGAATTCAATAGCGATGGCCGCGCTGGGCCGTGTGTGTTTATGTGTGTGTTTATGTGTGTGTGTGGTTTCCCCTGAGGAGCTTGTAAGAACATACGTGCAGCCATGTGAGTGTGTGTCCCTGTCAAGCCTGGTGTTGAGCCAAGACGTGAGCTGCTGTTCGCTCTGATTTGGGCGTCCTAATCTCTTCTTCTTCCACCCTCTCCCCTCCCTCGTTCCTCTACTGTTGTAGCCTTCGCTTCACAGGAAGAGGAGACACGGCTGGCTGGCTCACAATGAATGTTCCAACTCATCCACATGTACAGATCTTGTCACAGGGACGATGAGAGCGATACTTTATTTTAAACAGGGCTGTGTATTGGCAAGAATCCGGCAGTACGATACGTATCGCGATACAGGGGTTACGATTCAATATACTAAATACGTTGCAATTTTTTAAATCTAATTTTAGGAAAACTGTCAGTAAAAAGAACACCACCATATGCATACAGTCTGAGTTTTAAAAAGTGCTTTTTCATGCAATCAGAACAGTGGTATCTACATTTGCCTTCATCACAGTCTCTGCACTACTACATTACATTACTGCACTACTGTGAGAGGACGCATCTCTTTACAACTGAAATTAACTATTGACTTAGTTCATCTTTGATAGAAACTGTTTTTAACAGTAATTAAAAGTTGATGCTGTGTTTTTGGGAATCCATACAGTATCACAAAACATAATATCGCAATAGTCGATATTTTCTTACAAATAGCAAGACATTTTAAAGCAGTGATTCTCAAAGTGAGATCCGGGGACCCCCAGGGGTCGGTGGCACTCTGTCAAGGGAATAATTAGCTATAAATTGTAAAATTATGTTGTATCATTAAAAAGTACATATCTTCAAGTAGGGAATATTTGTGCCAGTAAAACAAGCATATTGTGTCCATTACTCCCACCCACGTTAGCGCTGAGCCAATAGAAACTCTGATATGGTTGTGACACATCAGATCAATCTGCCATGAATCAGTCACGTCGCTGTGGGTGCAACGAACCGTTCCTGCTGCGTAGCTAGCTGGCAACCAAGGAGAAATATCTGAGTCAGTCCACATCAAGTGATGCTAAGCCCAAATTAGCTAAATGTGACGCCGATTATATTGAACGCCAGACGGAAGACCAAAATCCGTCAAATGTCTGAAGGTGGTGGCAAACGAAGCCATAAAGTTGGCCAAGCTAAAGCGACATGATTCTGTTTATCACTATGAAACAGATCTTAAGTATATAGGTTGAACATTTTGAAATACAAGTAGTTCCAGTTGCATCTAAAGAGTATAACTGGTAGTAAGCATTATGCTTTATCAATGTTACGCTTATAAGGGAGTCCTTGGATAATTTTCTCCCCTTTAAATTTTGAGAAACCCTGTTTTTTGGGGGGGTTTGTGGCCAATTTCCCTTTATTAGATAGCAAGAATGATAGCTTTGAAAGAGGGAGAGAGAGGGGATGACATGCAGCAAAAGGTCAGAGGTCGGATTCGAACCCCAAGCTGCTGCAGGACGGACTGAGCCTTGGTACATGGGGCACCTGCTGTACCAGGTGAGCTACTGGGGAGCCCCAGAACCCTTGTTTTATGATATTAAAACTATAAGAACGAATAGAAACAGAATAAAATATAAGATCTACTCATCATATTCCTGGGCTTTGATCTATAAGACCCACTTCCCACGTGGTGGCATTCATCTGCTTTAGGAAACCAATGTGGGCAGTGGACACTTTGATGTCTCACCCCATCCTTCTCTTTTCTGCCTCTCTTTTTCCCATGGCTCGCTCTGCCAGGGTTGGGGATGCGGCGGGCCGCTTCCGCCAACGCCGTGACAGAAGGGGGCAGGGTCAGAGGGCGGGGCGTGTGAGTCGTTTGATGTTGATGACTGAATGCAGCCCTCAATTTTACCCTCTCTCGGTTCCTAACAACGGGGACTGGGAAAGGGGACGAGAGCAGCGGAGGCATGGAGGAGAAATAGAACTAAGCCTATTGGGAGAGCGAACCCCTGCCAGCTCGAAGAAAAGCCCTTTCTGCCTCTCTTTTCTCCCGTTCTTTCTCTTTCAGCGGCGCTCACACTGGGAACCATCTTGGCTGGACATCATCTTCTCATCCTGCAGGTTGATGATTGCCGCTCAGTGCCAGAAGCTCCTCGTACGCTGTAATTTCTCAACTTGCCAAGTTTCGATATTGAACTTTTTTTTACAAGCTGCCTTGAGAAAAACATTGACGAGTAATCGAGAAAAAAAAAAAAAAAAGATTAAAAAGTGATTCACTCTATCTCCTTCTTGAACCATTAGCAGCAAAGAGAACCCAGTTTGGCCATAAAGCTGAAGTGATACAATGAAGGCCAGATTGAACTGGAGAGGAACCAGCTTCCACAGGATGACGGGAGTAAAAAATTATGTTTCATGAACAAACCTTGTAAAAAAAAAAAAAAAATAGAAGAGGGGGCCTGTAAGTCATTGCAAGTGTGTGTTCCTGAGGGGACAGATAACTCAAACTCTACGACCTTAAAGTGAACTAGCTAAACTTAACTGGCAGTGAACGGTGAGTCGGGATTTGGAGGGAAACTTTTGGACACAAGAAAAAATGAGAAACTCACTTCTGTGTCTGTTTTTGAAGAGCAGCAGAGAGAGTGACAGGACAGAGGGATGAAAAGGAGGGGCTGATAGCGAAGGAGAGGCAGAGGGGTTGAAAAGAAAGAACGAGGGGAGACACTCACAGCTTGTTGAGGCTGTCCAATCCGGAGAAGGCCCCGTTGGTGTCCTCTATTGTGCCCGAGATGTCATTATGGTCCAGCTCCCTGTGGAGAAAGAGAGAAAAGAGGGGGGGTAAGAAAGATGGAAGGAGGGAGGGGAACAGGGACGGGGTCTGCCAGCGCTGAAGCGTTTCACAGCCCTGGCAGAGGCTGCTCTGGAAGTCACGGGTTACCCCTTCGCCCACAGTCCCCCTCTTCCCCCCTCTGCACCTGGCCTTAAGAGCCCCTCTGCCGCTCTGCTCTGCCAACCAAGCGCATTCTTTCCTTAGAGGGGTGGAGGAGTGTGCGAGTATGTGTGCACGTGTGTGTTGAAGCAAAAATCAGCACAGGGAAACGCATGTATAATTCATGACAGCATGGAGAAACTGGCGGGAACACAATGCCTCGCGAGAGGCCTGAAGAGTTGGGTCCGTTCGTCCGATGGCAGCAGGTATGGCACAGCCAAAACTGAAGCCAACAGTCTTAATCAGGTCAGGAGCCGTGGCCCGGGCAAAGACAAAATGGATTCAATGAAATGAGAGGAAGGGTGTCTTCTCCAAACACTTGTTCGATGGCAACGTCTAAAGAACTACCTCCGTAGGTGAAGTCATAGCTGCAGAGAAGCCTTGGCTCCGCCCCTCTGAGTGGTAATAGAAAAGAAAAACAGAGTCGGAGGACTCCTCTGAACCATTAAAAGACTTTCTTTCAAACTTGAGAAAGGCCTTTGAGGTTGATGGTCAGCCACACCCTCCAACATTGCCACAATAGCACCCCCCACCCCCCTTCCTCCATCCCTCATCCCCCCTCTGCTTCTTTTCAGTCTCCACTGGCCGCTGTCTTAGTTGGACTGGACAGGGGCTGCCAATTTCCTCCTCTTTCTGGCTGGCTGGATGTGAATGGCCGTTGCCTTGTTAAAGCAAGGCCGGTGGTGGGGGCTGCGAAGCGTGGAGGAGGGAGGCCCCGATGAGCCAACGCGACCCCCGTGGGCGAATTAGAGGGCAGGCTGGCTTGTTTGGAACTTTCACACCCCGATGCAGGCTCCAGTCCCATGCCAGCACGGCCAGCAGCGCAGGCCCAATTAAAGCTCCCCCGGCTCCTTTTCAGGGCCCGACCGATGCCTGTCCTCCCCTCCACTGATTAGATTAGGCCTGCCTCAAAGACACAGGAGTGATACAAGCGGAGAGATCAAGCCAAAATCAAGGCAGAGATAGAGTGCGTATTGGGGGGGATAACGCAAGGAGATGACAGAATACACTAGGGATAACAGAGGGGCATTAAGTGTGCTTTAAAATGGTGACGCCAAAAGAAACAATGAAAGAGAAGAAAGGAAAAACATGAGAGAAGGGCTGAGATATGGCCGTCACAAGCTCAGCTGCTTGTCCCACCCTCTCTCTCCCTCTGCAGCTAGTTATCTAGCGCCCAGTGTGCCAGCAGAGAGAGGCCTTATGTGCGTTGGCTTGTCACCCCGCTATGACAGAGAGCTCGTCTAGCGAGCTCTGGCTCGACTCCCCCTCTCTGGCTCTCTCACTGGGAAGAGCCACAGCCAAGAGGACCTTGGTTAGGAACCAAGACCCCCAAGTCTTTCTCCTGGATTTATCCCCTGACTTTCTCCCTTTCATTCGCTCCTTTTCTTTCATTAGGCCTGTTTGGGCTTTTTGTGCGAAAGGTGGATCAGCGGGGAAAAAAGAAACCTCTTGTTTTTATTCATGGCCTCTAAAAAAAGCAGGGGAAGGATCTCAAGGGAGGTGAGCGACACAGAACACTTTTAGGTCCAAGTTTGTTGGGAACCAGAGAAAACAAAACCACACAATAGGAACAAAGTGGGGAAAAAGACACAAGAAAAATAGAGTCGCCACAGAAACCGTGACAAAAGTGATCGCCACGTAAAAGTAAAAACAACTCATGAATGCAAATGAGATCAAACCAAAAATAAACAACTCCTTTTTTCTGGAGGCAAATGGGGGGATGACTTAAGCCTAAATATCAAATATCACAGAGGCAAAACCAATATTAAACCTCTCAGCTTTAACTGCTCCCAAGTGGCACATCTTAGCCTTATCGTCAGCGGGGGTAAAACCGTAATGAGTGGGTTGCTGGGGGGATGTTGGTAATGGCCATGTACTTACAGGACGCGTACGGCCTTGAGGCCTCTGAATGCTCCCTCGGCGATGTGGCTGATGGAGTTGTGGCCCAGACGGAGAGAGTGGAGATCCCCCAGCACGGCCAGGCTGCCTTCATCCAGACGAGTCAAGTTGTTGTACGACAGATTCCTGGAGGGAAAAATAAGACGGACAGAGAAGAGAAGAGAAGAGAAGAGAAGAGAAGAGAGACAGATGGAGAGAAATGTTCTGTGTGAGGTCTGGAAGGAGATGACAGGTTGGCAGAACGCTGAGGCAGCTCGCAACATCATTATACTTAGATTTCATGGTAGATTCGGTGTCTGCCCGTCTGTGATGTGTTTTTCCATTGTGCCTTTTTTACTCTTCACCACAAGATGTTAACAGAGAATATGCTTAGCAGACCTTAGAGATCAGCTGAGGTCTTAAGCGTTTAGACAGGGAAGAAAAGAAATTCTACAACCTCCGTTTATAAGTCTAGTTGAGCATGTGGTAAACCCCAGGGGAATAAACTGTCACTCACGTCCTCAAAATGTTACTTATTGTCATATCTTAGCCATCAAATCTCTGTTTTTCTTTCAAGGCTGAAGGGAAATACAAATTGGATGGGAACAGTGGATTTCCAAGCAGTTTCACTTGTTTCAGGAATTTGGAAAGAAGAAGAAACAAGATGAGATCTGACTCGAGGAAAATGTTGATACAAGTCATTGGTTCTCATCATTCCTCCCATATTGTATAGCAAGGGTGTCGAACATACAGCATGAGACCAGAGCCGGCCTGCCAAAGGGTCTGGTATGTATGAGACTTTAATTTTCAAGGCTCAATTCTGAAATACTTTGTCACATTTATGACTTTCAACAGGAATTAGGTCCAAATCTAAGTTAAAATAAGTCAGAATTTTGACATAGGAAGCCAAATGATGAGATATGTCATAAGTCAAACGTATTATTAGTTATCACAGAAAGTCATAATTTCGAGAATTAAGTCAAACTGTTGACTTAAACTTGGGGACTCAAACTTATAAGATACGACTCAAAGCTGTGTACGTTTTTATGGGAATTAAGTCCAGATTTTGACATGGTAAGCAAAAGTTATGGATTGGATTGGTTGGATTTGAGGCTTTTGAAGTTAGAATGAATAATTTTAATCCTTCCAATTTTGCAGTTAAATGCACTTCTATTTGTATTTTGGGCTGGATTTTTCATCAATAGTGATCATTTTCAGTGTACTTGTACTTCTTTACACTAACAGGAAGTAACATTTGCAGGTGTTGTTATTTATAGGTTACTATGCAGTGGTTTTACTGTCCCACTGGACATCAAACTGAACTGTATGTGACCTCTGAACTGAATCAGTTTGACACCCCTGTTCTTTAGCCTATTAAAATGTATATGGTTTATGTTTATTTATGGTGCTGTTGGATTGCTGCTAGATTTCCCTGTTACAGGTGCGTGCAGGAGAGAAAACAGTGAATCACAGTGAAACTGAATATGGACTGAAGCACAATATTTCGTTATATATAAACGTGAATTGTGGAAATAATCTCTCTTTTTTCAGTAGACAGAGACAGACGGAGAGCTGCGCCACTCACTCTATTGAGAGAGACGACGGTCAGACAGAGCTGAGAGAGGAAAGTGGAAGGTAGGTTAAAGTTTAATAATAATTAGAAAGTCAACGCTATGCTTCAAACTACTCCTTGCAGCCCTACTTCCTCATATTTTCTTGATTTCCATCAGATGAGCACATTATCTGCCCCACTAGTGAGGCGCCCCCACAGTTTGCGAACCCCTGGTAAAAGTTGATTTACGAGAGAAACAAGTGAAAAGGAAAAAACTTCTTGTAAGAATGTTGTTTCATAGTATTCATGTCATACATCTTCAAATCATATCCTGATTATGAATGACAATAAATCCCATAATGGTATCTTTCAAACAGTAGTGAAAGGCAGTATTGTGCCCTTGCCGTCTGTCTCCGTGGCCAGGCCTCAGGTCTGCTTGACCAGTCATGTGTGCAGAGATTCTCCCTGATGACCAGCTCAGCCGGGCCCAGTGGGAATGCAATAACAGGCAATTTTTTTAAGACGAATCCCTCTCTTCTATCAGCCGTGGGGGTTATCATAACTCGAGATAATAAAAAAAAAAAAAAAAAAATCACATAACCGCTGACTGGTGCAGCGTTGGGAGGATGGCGCTGGGAGCAATCTGTCATTCATCGCCGTGCGCACAGGAAACATGAGAGCAAACTAAGAGGAACGCTGTCTACCTCTTTATCCCATCTGACTGTTTCACATAAACAAACACAGGCGCCACGGATACCCCAGGCTACCTCGCAGTTAGCAACGCCTCAGCTGAGCAAAGCACTTTACAGCAGCAATACGACGAGTCGTGTCACGGCACAGGAAAGGCTCTCAGATAATAACTCGTCGTTTGGTAGACAAAGAGCCGTGGAGGCGATCCTTCAGTGTAATTACCACAACACAACCGGTGGAGGATTACACACCGGTTTGACGAACAACCGTGCTTCACAACGGAGTACAAAAACTCTTGTCGAAGGGCTTGAGTGCTGCTGAGCCCAGCTCTAATTATGGGATAAACAGGCTTATTCGGAGAATAGCGGAGCGTATTGAGTGTTAACGCACAATGTCCCTTAACCCTGGGGGAGGTAGATGGGTGATATGGGTGAGGGTGGGGAGTGTTGGATTCTCAGGATAAAGGACAAGAGGCTCACATCCCTTAAGTTAATCCCATACAAGTTTTAAATGATTGTACAACTTTGATTTTTTTTTAAATTGAACTATGTTGATCTCTTGTTCTTTGTTGACTCCAACTGGTTTAGAAACTGTAACCGCTGTCAGCGTCTACTGAAAGTTTTTATAAGAGGACAAACGACTAACTTAAATGCTAGTACTCACAGTTCCCTCAGCTTCTGGCAGAACTTCCACCCGTCAGGGTTGATACGAGCTATAGAGTTGTTACTGAGGAAGAGCTGCTGAAGGGAGGTCAGGCCATACAGGGAGCCGCTGTTCACCTCTGTCAGGCTGTTGTAATCCAGATGACTGCAAGACACAAAAAATGAGCTAAATAAGTATTATCAGGAAGCAGGACATAGTGGTTTACAGGCAACAGGATGTTGGGAGTTTGGTGGTAATTGCTGCACCCTGAAATGACTAAATTTGCAGCAGCATTTCTGAAAAATTGCAATGTAATTTGTGACCATTACTGTGTTATTTTGCATATAATTGAAGTAAAGTATAAAAATTGCAGGGCATAATGGGCAAGTTCCAGTAAGTACAAAAAGATCTTATTCTTCTAAGGTTTGGTATTTGAGTATTAGACGCTTGTTCCGCTTGTATTTATATATTTATACACACTGTATCTATACTTTTTTGTGGTCTTTTATGCCTGTATTGTGACAGTGACAGTGATAGACATGAAAGGGGGAGAGAGGGGGAATGCAAAGGGCCACAGGTCAGATCTGAACTCTGGGCTGCAGCAGCAGGGACTCGATACATGGAGCACCTGTATATTTTACAGGCAAAATGAAAATGCACTGAATTCAGGTGAAGAACAATCTTATTTTAAGTCTTATTTTGATGCAAATACTTGTTAATTAGCAGGAATATAGCACAAAGGGAAAACAGTGCTTTTCCTTGTAATGTGAAATTGCAATAAAAATAAATCAATAATCGTGATAGATAATAATGATCTTAATACTGCTCAAAATAATCATGATTGTCATTTTGGCCATAATCATGCAGCCCTACATAATGTATAATTGGTAAATTTGTATTATTGTTTTTTTTACATACAGGACTTTCATCTTGGCCAGGTCCCAGAAGGCCCCGTCGGTCAGTTTGCTGATGCTGTTTCTTTGCAGCTTGAGGACCTCTAGGCTGGACAGACCCTGGAAGGTCAGACCCTCCACCTGACGGATACGGTTCCTGTTCAGCTCACTGCAGAGTGGAAACACAAAACAATTGTAGCAACCGATAATGGGAAAAAAATAATCAGTGAGGCATTTATTTATACATTCTAAACTCATTCAAAACACTTTTTTCTCCTGCTTTTGACTCAGGATTGTTTTGTCTTCATTCTACATTAGTATCCATCACAGTGAAGTCAAAACCAAAAATCCTGCAGTCTGTACGCTTCAGTCAGAGCATTTTGAAGCTAACAAACCACCAGCTTAACAGGCATTCCTCAGTGGTGTCCTTTCCGGCTGTGGCATGAGGCCAGCGCTGTATACCCACAGGCTTTAGCTTACAAACAAGGGTCAAGTTATGACCCTATGAAATTACAGCGATACTAAAAAGAGGAACACGATCTTAAACACCACCATGTTTTTTTTGTTTTTTTTTAATCTTCCATGAGTCCTGAGACGTCTCTGCAAGTATAAGTGAATCTAGGCTGTAAAAGCCCTCAGGTTGGCAAAGATAACTTCTTTTGTGTCATTACCACTAACATGTAGATACAGTGTCACTGGGGCCACCTGTCCAACAAAAGGCACCTGGGGAAACTACCGGAACCACAGTGGGGGAAGACTCCCATTACGTGAGTCCCCTTTCTCTCCAGAATGGAGGCGCTGAACTACAAATGAATCGACCTCACGAGGGAGGGGAAGTTTGAGGAAGATAATGGAGCATGGTATGGGGACTGACCTAACCACTTTGGGGATGTGGAAGAAGGTGATAAATCACACATAATGTGGCTCCTGTGTTTACCTAGTCAGACCTTATCAGCCCCTTGAGGTATAGCTCACAGTAATAGCAGTCCAATGTTTAACGCACGGGACTCGATCAACAGACACAACAAATGCCTCCTCACTTAAACGCTTCACTCTCGATTCTGTGGCGTCTCCACGACTGGGGAACTCATTCGTTTTCAACCTAAATGTCAAAAACATTTTGTTATTGCAGGTTGAGCTGTTCCGACAGACGAAAACACAACCCTGTCAGCGCGCTGACTATGTCGTTAAAGTGATGAAACCCAGTGGTACTCACAGCTGGGTGAGCCTTGGGAGCTGGAACGCTCTCACAGGGATCTGGCTGATGCGGTTTCGGCTAAGTCTCAGGACCTGGAGAGTCGAGCCCAGATGGTCCAGAGCTCCGAGCTCCAGCATGCTAATCTTGTTGTTGCTCAGGTACCTGAAAACAGAAACGGCACATTTAAGAACAAGTTAACAACAGTTTTTAAAGATCGGTGAGGTATGTGCCACAGTTATATGCAGTTATTACATGGCTTTGTTGAATATTTGATTCTGATTGAGGGTTCTTCAGTCTGGTGTTTCTTTATAGCAGACCACTGCTATGTATAACAGATCGTTGCTATGGACGCAGTTCTGATGTCTCACTCTGGCGGTCCATTTGTGTCAAATTATTGACTTTTTAAGAACGTAGATGTGTAATAATCGGAATAATGTACAGCTAGTGGGTCACTGTTGTGAAATAAAGCCCTTCAAGACGATGTAAAACCCTTCCGTGCAGATATTGTACTTACAGGTCTCTGATTTGGAGGCCTGCAGGAAAGCAGTGCCCTCGCAGCTCTGTGATGTCATTATTGCTCAGGTCCAGGGTTTCCACAGAAGCCAGCTCTCTGGTCTGCCTCCCGTCTATACTGCGGATCTTATTGTGATGTCTGGAAAATAAAAAGAACATAAAAAAAGACATTAGGTGTGACATTAGGTGTAAATCCCACTCACAGACACTACGCTTCGAAAAGGCCATATCACCATCTCGAAATATATTACCCCTGCTCAACTTCAGCATCCATTTCCCATCATCACCCAAGGGAGACACTCCAAATCCCCCGCCTTCTCTAAACCCACTCTCAAGGCACAAAGAGAGCAGAGTACACAGAGCAAAGTGGTCTTCATCCACCACAAAATGTATGCTGTAAGAGCTTCCCAACAGTGGCTGGCCTTCTTTAAACAACTCAAAGGACACCTGTGCTTCTCCACAGAGCTTATCCGGAAAAATCTATGAGATAGATGGGGCCTCTGTGATCAACCGGAGCCTCTTGAAGGGCAATTTCGGAGCACTTCGGTGTGCGATGGAATGGAGGAGATGGCTGTGTGTTTCTCAAGAAGTTCTGGCCAAAAGACAAAGGACAGGAAACTACTGACTAAGTAACAGAGAAGCAAAATTGAAACCAGGTCTGTATTGTCCTTTCTAGTTCAATGTTTCAAGGCGTCTCCTCCACACTAGGAAGAGCTATATCAAGATGCCCCAGCTCTGTTTTGTCAGGCCTACTTAGCCTGGGAGAGCCAGAAGCCAGACTGAAGACTGGACAGATTAATATTTTAATTCTGACCCACGTTAAAGGGTCTCCTGTCCTCTTCAACATCTGTGGTGGGTTACTCTGGGACCAATTCCACACAGAGAAGAAGAGAAAGTAAGAGACACTGCCCCTATCATTACCCTACAATTTAAAGAAGAAGAGGATTGTGGGAAACACAGGCTTGACAGTCAGCGTAACTCGCGTGTCAGTGGAGCACTAGGAAAGTCACATAGTAACACAAGAAACCCAAACACAGCCCCCGCCCTACTGCAAACAGACACACGGACTAATGTATACAGTAGATATAGAATATGCAAAGCAGAACACACAGACATCCGTCTGTCTACAGCGGGTCTGTGTGTCTGCGTAGGTATGCGTGTGTCCGTATATGTGAGGAGTCTGATGGCCGGTGTCATCTGAGCGTACATGAAAGCCTTTGCTGGGTGACACGTTTGACACATTCCTGGGTGCTAACTAGGGATGGGAATTTCATTTGGTATCACTTTCATTTACCCGACTGGTCTTAAAAAAGACGCAGGAGAGGTGAAGTGCATTTATTTGATACATTTTAAAAGAACTAAGAAAGAAGGCACACAGATGACACCAGCCATAGCTTCATGTACTGGGGGTTCTTTCTGTCACCATGCAAGTGAAAGCTACTTTACAACAGAAAGAGCTAGAAACAATTTTAGTTCTTATAGCGCTGTTTTAAGGGATTTTTTTCATCTCCTATTTCAGAGTAGATGCTCTCCCAGCACAAGAGGAACCGTGAGATAGCCACGTAAACAGGCAACACAGCCAACAGCTCATAACGAAATTAATGGAAGAAGTCCAGAAGTTAACTGAGTCAGAAGCACTCAACCAGTGAGCCAAAGAACGAGTGAGAGCTGCTGCTCGGCGAGCTAACCCAGTAACACTGTTATTGTTAGCACACACTAACCTAGTACCACAAAGGCTAACCCAGTAGCACAAAGGCTAACCCAGTAATGTTAGCACACACGCAAACCTCATACCACAAAGGCCAACCCAGTAATGTCAGCACACACTAACTTAGTAGCACAAAGGCTAACCCAGTAGCACAAAGTCTACCTAGTAATGTTAGCACACACACTAACCTAGTACCACAAAGGCTAACCCAGTAGCACAAAGTCTACCTAGTAATGTTAGCACACACACTAACCTAGTACCACAAAGGCTAACCCAGTAATGTCAGCACACACTAACTTAGTAGCACAAAGGCTAACCCAGTAGCACAAAGGCTAACCCAGTAATGTCAGCACACACAAACTTAGTAGCACAAAGGCTAACTCAGCAGCACAAAGGCTACCTAGTAATGTTAGTACACACGCAAACCTCGTCCCACAAAGGCCAACCCAGTAATGTCAGCACACACAAACTTAGTAGCACAAAGGCTAACCCAGTAGCACAAAGACTACCTAGAAATGTTAGCACACACACTAACCTAGTACCACAAAGGCTAACCCAGTAGCCACTGCTCAGGCAGGCTAACCCAGAAGCACAAAGGCTAACCCAGTAATGTTAACACACACACTAACCTAGTACCACAAAGGCTAACCCAGTAGCACAAAGTCTACCTAGTAATGTTAGCACACACACTAACCTAGTACCACAAAGGCTAACCCAGTAATGTCAGCACACACTAACTTAGTAGCACAAAGGCTAACCCAGTAGCACAAAGGCTAACCCAGTAATGTCAGCACACACAAACTTAGTAGCACAAAGGCTAACTCAGCAGCACAAAGGCTACCTAGTAATGTTAGTACACACGCAAACCTCGTCCCACAAAGGCCAACCCAGTAATGTCAGCACACACAAACTTAGTAGCACAAAGGCTAACCCAGTAGCACAAAGTCTACCTAGTAATGTTAGCACACACACTAACCTAGTACCACAAAGGCTAACCCAGTAGCACAAAGTCTACCTAGTAATGTTAGCACACACACTAACCTAGTACCACAAAGGCTAACCCAGTAATGTCAGCACACACTAACTTAGTAGCACAAAGGCTAACCCAGTAGCACAAAGGCTAACCCAGTAATGTCAGCACACACAAACTTAGTAGCACAAAGGCTAACTCAGCAGCACAAAGGCTACCTAGTAATGTTAGTACACACGCAAACCTCGTCCCACAAAGGCCAACCCAGTAATGTCAGCACACACAAACTTAGTAGCACAAAGGCTAACCCAGTAGCACAAAGACTACCTAGAAATGTTAGCACACACACTAACCTAGTACCACAAAGGCTAACCCAGTAGCCACTGCTCAGGCAGGCTAACCCAGAAGCACAAAGGCTAACCCATTAATGTTAACACACACACTAACCTAGTACCACAAAGGCTAACCCAGTAATGTTAACACACACACTAACCTAGTACCACAAAGGCTAACCCAGTAATGTTAGCACACATCTATTTTGCTTGAGTTTATATAATTGTGGTAAGTAACAGAGTTGTTTATTTATCATTATATTACTTTTTCAGTAGTTTCTATTGGTGGTATGACTGCAAACAGAGAAAAACCCTTAAAGGTATGTTCTGTACTTCTTGAGGGAGCTTCCCAGAACTGTTTGGTCTAAAAATGCCTGAAGTTTGTTCATGAGGTGTTCTTGTTTTAAAACAACGTTTTCAAAGTCTGAATGCAGTATTTTATTCTCTCTTTTACTCCAAGGGCCTGTTTTCCAACATGGAGCCAGCTGAGCAGCTTGGATTGCCCCCAAGCCAAGCCAGTAACACAAGCTGCAGGCTGGAGACACATTAGGTAGTGCATCACATCAGTCTCCTCAAAGGCTGGGCTGTTAAATCTTAAGATCAATTTACTTGATGCATAGGAGAGTTTTACGGCATTTGAAAATACCTAGACAAAGACTTTATTTTTCATTAAGGATTGTTACTCTGACTGCTTAACTTTTTAGGACAGTGTGTGTTCAACGGAGAGAGAGCAAGACGGAGAGCAGGTGTTCCACCAGTCAAACTCGTCAAAACAAGGTCAGTCCCTCCTTCCTGCTTCCTTTCTAGCCTTCAGCTAGCAGATGGACACACACACACACACACACACACACACACACACACACACACAAGATATTTATTGGTGTCTGAGAGGAGGAGGGGTCACACCACAGCGGCCCACCTGAATAAACAGTGGCAGAAATGGTTAAGGATGAGCCCTGCAAGCACGCCTGGGCAAACACACACACAACACACACACACAACACAAATAGCAGACACACACATGGGACAGAGCAACAGACAGTGGCTACAGTGAACCTGAGCGAAAGAATGGGGGAGGAGAAAGGGAGGCGGGAGGATGAAGGGGTGAGGAGGGGTCAACAGCTGGTGACCTTTGATGGGAAAAACAGATCAGCCTCAAACTGGTGGGAGAGGTTGACCTCTCTCACTCTCCTTCCACCACTCAAACCAGACCCCCTCCCACAGTCAGACCCCAGCTGTGTGTGAGAGACAGATAAAGCCCCGGCGCTCAACGTGTTTGAAGTCCACGCATACAATAGTAGCGTTTATAAAAACTGATTACCGTACGGCCGGTGACATTTCTGATAAAGAGGAGCTGGGTCCGCTCTTGTTCCCTCTGATGCCCGGGGGCCTTATTCGCCTTGATTCCACTTAATTCCAAATCTCATTACCCTGCCCCATTGACCATCTGATTATCATGAGCCGGGCTCATTTTGACACTTCTTTTGATGTATGGAGAGAGCATCAGCGGTTTACACTAGCGAGCCCATTCTGCCGTTTCCAGTGTCATCTCTGGGAGCGATTGTTCGGCCCGTCTCGGTTACGGTTGAAGCTGGCGGTCGGGACAAAAGGAGAATTATTTCAAAATCAGATCATCCGGCGGGCCATATGATTTCTATCCCGAGCTGTTTTAAAAGGGAGCGCTTTGATGTCGACTGGGCAGGCGATGAGCACAATGGGAAAGTTTGTGCTGCTCTGCTGTCACTTTGACACTGTGGTTTTAAAACTTTTTGCTGCTTCTTTTTTTTTTTTTGACGTCCTGCTGTGGCATTCTGGGAGTCTGCGGGATACCGATGGGCTCGCCAAGTGCATTGTGGGACTGTGGGAGCCTGGCATATGGTCTTTGGCTAGTTCATGAGGAGCTTCTATGAGATCAGGTGACTTTTTGTATTAATTTAAAATGATGTTCTTGACAAGATGCATGTGCTGTGATTGGCTGACCGACATCTGAACAAGTGATAGTGAGTTTAAACTGTAGCACTACAACCATACAATCTAATGAATTAATGAATTCCACGAAAACGGCAGCGATCAAAAAGATCTGCCAGACGTGTCAGTGAAAGGAAAGGGATGAAAGCTACAGGAAGTGGAAAAAAACACAAAAGAAAAGCCACCTCTCAACCAAACACAAGATTAAGAAGAAAGAAAAGGAAGCAGGGAAGAAACGCCAGCCCACTCATCTGTCCTCTGTCACTCCAACTGTTCCTTTTTCAGATTTTAATACTACTGTACTTACTACCGTAAGTTGATGACTTACTCCCACAGGAGTAAGTCATCAACTTCTTCGTAAGTGCAAACTTTCAAAGACGGACAGCTTCAAATAGCCTTGTACTGATAAGATTACAGTCCAATGATTATCTTGGTAAAAGTTAATCATCTGCAATCTTGACAGTCGCTGAATTAACATGAACGTCCTTCCAGCCATAATGACAAAGAATCACATTTCCAATGAACACGTCTTTCCAACACCTCCCTCTCAGGCCCGCAGGAGGTTCGCCAGGCTCTGAGGCAAATTTTTGTAGTTGCCAAACGGCAGTTCTGCAACTTCCGTGTCCGTCACACATGATGCATTTGGGCCCAAAAAGTCTTTTCCCCTTTGACTTACATTGGGAAGGATACATACATAAATCAGCGGATCTTTTTTTTCTAAAGTAAATAAACTTCCCAGTAGGGCTGTAGTGCTTAGCACTGTCGCTGCCTCACATCAACAGGGTCGCAGGTTCGAATCCTGTCAACCCCTAACGGGATAAGCGGTTGCAGAAATTCCCAATATGAACATTGAATAGCCCTTATTTAACTCATGAGGTTCTAAAAGTTGTAAAATGCACAACAGCTAAACGCTATTGCGGCTGCTCTATGAGCCAAACGGACGCGGAAGATCGCTGGATGATCCGGGTACTTTTCCACTCGGAAGTTGAGCCATTTTGTCTTCATGCGCCACTGAGCAACTCTCATAGGAATGAACAGGAGCCCGCCTCCAACGCTGTATCCAGTTCTCCTTATACATCCAAGCTCCCAATATGATAAATACTGTGTGTAACTACTGGCAACGCTGCTCTGTTCAGTCCAGTGTGTGACATACAGTAGTAGGATAATAGCAGGAATTACAACTAAAAATATATAAATGTTTGCACTTTCCCTCGTTTTCCTGTCAGCGCATTTAGAATGCAAGAAATCCTGGAGACGTGCTGTTAACACTCACTATGTAATGTGTGTAACTCTACAAGCATAATTCACTTTGTCATTTCTATCAGATGGCACAAAACTTTTCAGTAACTAGCAAACTAATGGACTCGTAGACTCTGAGGCAGTCAGACAGTAGCACCCACATATAATGGTCTGCTGCCTTTCTCAGCATTTACTGTTGGATGAGGGGCTGAAGACAGATTCTTAGTCCATTTGCTTCTGTGTGTGTGTGTGTGTGTGTGTGTGCGTGTGGGTGCGAACCACTGTCTCACACAAACTTGTAGTCAGACGACATTCCAGACGATCTCAACCGATGGCACGGGAACACTGGCCTGCAGTCTGTGCTGCTGCCTCTGCCAGGCCACATACACAGAAAGTCTCACACTCCAGAGCGCTTGCTGGCTGGCACGAGGGAGACGGAGAGCATTGGATTTACTTTTGGGAATAACCCCGAGCATGAGCTCACCTCTTGCTTCCCTTTTTCCTCTTCCTTTGCCTCTCCGTACCCTCCTACTGCCTCCTCCGCAACTTCTCCTCAACCATTCCTCTTTCGACATGTGGTGATGTCACCCTGATCTGACACTATTCACGCCCCCCCCCCATCCCTTCCTCCCTTCCCTCCCTATTTTCTCATCCTTCCTCCCCTTCTCACTGTCACCCATTTTACTGTAAGCCATGTGACTGACAGCTGCAGCTGCAAGTGCTTCAGCGGGCCTTCACTTCAGCTGTGTGGCTTTGTAAAGATCCGACCCTCCCTCCAGCCTCCACTCCCATTAGGCCTGCAGGCCTTCCCCCTAGCAACAGACTTCAAGTCAGGCCAAAAAAAAGACACCGCCGATCATTTGGAGGGGCTGCGACTCGCCACAGTTTGGAGCAAGTTCACCTTTACTTTCACAATCTGTTTTGTGAACATGAGCTTGTGCAATAGATCCAGGCTGATAGAAAACCTAATAACGCACAAAAGCAATAGCTCAAAACTTTTAGAAACAGACAGATGTCTCAATTTCTTCCATTACTAAGTGTACACAGCTTACAGAAATCTGACCACAATCGTGCATCATGATCAATTCTGAGAATCAGGGAGAGGCGAAGGTGACTCCCATAACACTCACTGCCAAAAAATGATATGACCAATATTACAGGAACCACCAGCAGCTGTGTGCTTCACCACCAGGCAATCGGCTGGCATGCTAGCAAGGTGTGAAAGCATATATTGATAGCACTAACGGTTAGCACTAAACTAGCTTATGGGGGGTTTAACTTTCTTGTTTCAGGTTGAGTGAGGTGTATGAATGTTCCCTGGTCACAAAAGAGTGGAAAACTGTGCCATGCTGGAAAACAGTCCACCCAACAGATGATCGGCTGTGTGTGTGTGTGTGTGTGTGTGTGTGCGCGCGTGTGTAATCTGAAACCAAGGCATTGTTATAAGAAGTGTAATAAGCTTTCATATCACCTTCAGCCATTTGATTTTTATCCTAAGCCTACGGTATTTTGGTGTAACCTTAGAACACCTGTCATTGAACCATTTGTTTTGTGTTACTCGAATTCCTTCACACATTCTTGAGCATCATAGTGACACAACAAATTGTTGGTACTGAGATAACACTGAAGACATAAATAAAAGTGTTGCGTAAACAACAGGTCTGGCTCGCCTAAGTATGACCTTAAAATAAAATACAACTAGGACACATGTTGTTTCTATAGCAGCAACAGTAATGTTTACAACAGTAAGGACACCATAGAAACTCATTAATATCTCACTGGAAACAATCTGACATATTAATAAAATAAATCATATTCCTGAGTGAAGTTTATAAAGACTGAAGAACACAAACATCGGACAGTATCAGTCCTTCCTCCTGTCCTCCTGTCCTCTGTCCTCCTGTCCTCTGTTGAGGTGAACCACTACAGGTCCTGCTGGTAGAGAGGAGGAGCTGCTTTGTCTCAGCCAGCTGATGAGTTTACTACTAAGATACATGACAAACTAACCTAAACAGACTACAGAGCCTACTGCCAGCTTTAGTTTCAGCTTGTGTAGCCGAGGGTTACGCTGCTCCTAAACGTTATGAGGATAATATATTAACAACACAGAGGCTCTGTAGTTCGGACCCTTGTCAATAACAGCACATCAGCGCTTCACTGCTACTGTTCCATCCTTCACAATAAACTCCCCGAACACAACCACTGAACACTGCTGACTAGAAGGAACTGAAGTCATTACACTTACACGTGTTTACTATTCGCTGTTAGCTGGTGAGGTGGCGAGTTAATAGCTGTGGTAGTGTAAGCACAGTGGCAGTTGAGAGACATGCGCAGTAAAATCTGGTCCGCCTTCGCCGAAATTGAGCTAATCACAACGCACAACCTTAGCTTCAGTTACACTGTGCATGTCTTATGCCCTATACACCTGTCCGCCGTGTCCCAGCTTCTTTCCATAGGCCTTGATTTCTAGTGCAACAATAAATGCGACGAAAAAATACACAATCGGTCTCATAACCTTGAACCAAACGGTACTGTACCTACTTACCTATATAGACTATTTATTTATTGAATTTCCAGAAAAGATGCTATATAGTGATATTTATCGTTATTGAGATATGAAACAACTTATATCATGATAGAGGACTTTGTCTATATCACCCAGCCTTACATTTAAGTACCTGTATCTCAATTATTATTAGTTTATTTCCTGAAATTCTTCCAGCTTAAAAAAAACACCAGTATTACTATTATAATATTTAAGATAAGATAAGATAAGATATTCCTTTATTAGTCCCACAGTGGGGAAATTCACAAATTAACATGATACATGTAATGTGCAGGTATTTCCCTCATAGGTTGTATATCCAAACTGCAACTTGGATAAAGTCATCAAACTACCTGTTTTTCACCTCATCGGTGTAAAAACGAGACTGTTGATGGACTACCAAGCTCATGTTTGTGACATACACAACCACAGGCACGCCCTGCCCAAATAGGGCAGTAAATCTCCAGTGAGATGCCAGTGCAGTCCGTCCCCACAGGCACCGTTTCACAACTGGGAGCAACCAACTTGGAAGTATATACGAGCTGACCCTAGCCGGTTACTTGACTACATACTAATCGCTCAATAGAGCTCCATATTTACGCCAGCAGAGCTCAAGTGAAGAGGGGGATTAGTTCAATGTAATAGAGTCACATTAATGCAGTATTACTTCTGAGATGCAAAGGCATATGCATCCTCCACAGACGTCAAGAGACTATTTCAGGAGCATTTCAAAGAGGTCGCTGACCTCAGAATACAGTAACAGAGAGCCGGATAATTCTGGTACCGTGTTTAGCAGTAAACAGGGTGGTACTCACAGGTAGAGAGAAACAATCTTGGGAGCAGCCTGTCCTAAATCTGGTATGGAGGTCAGCTCATTGTGGTCCAGCCGCCTGAAAGTGACAAACACACATAGTTAGAGGACAAAACTGTGCCCTGAAGAAAATCAAAGACATAGATGAGAATGATATGTTGACTTAACACAGACATTTTCACAAGTCGTAGACACAAAATTAAAAAAAAAAAAGTAGCCTTAAAGGCTTTACACACCGGTGGTGTGATGAATAAACAACACGAAAATGTGAAATACTCGCCTGCAAATATTATATGGTTAGGGCTTTTATTATGAAAGGTAGGAACAGAAGGAGCGGACCTGGTCTGTTCTACCTTTGTCAAGTTGAATGATTAAAGTTTGCCGACCTGGTTCGGAGTACGGATCCTCCGTGGCCACAAATCAAACCGTTCCACACACCGTGATTGGTTGATGCCTTTATTCGTGGTGCAAAAGCTCAGAAAATCAACTTTGTTCGAAATAACATGCAGACGTTAGAATTAATTGCACAAAAAAAAAAATAACGAAATTCTTATATCAAATCTCAAATTTAGACACAAAAACAAAGTAGTGCTAAAACGACATTGCTAATTCTTCCTGCCTGTCATCCACAGGTTTTTCCCCACAAAAGTCACATTTGATCGTGAGATATTTAGCGAGATTTCCAGGTTTTTTTAGTCGGTACTTTTGTTATCATTGTTCATGAATGACAAAATCGCTGCTCACCATATACTACAGGAGCACAACTGTTAAAGTTATATAATAAATAAATATAATATGTCCTTACATGTGGGGTCTCTCACGTTTTCAACATCTGTTAAGAGTTCTTCTAGAGTTCTTTTAGAGTGGGCCAGCCTTAAAGCTACACCCAATATTTGAGAGGTTATTCCTGTAATTACCACATAAAACTTTACATGCCCGCTGAGATGCCACAGTGTCGTCGGGTCTATCCCACATGCTCCACCCCAGGGGGCTAAATTCGACCAAACCTTGATATATAAATCAAAAGATTTAAAACACGACTTGTCACGTCTGCCGCAGAACAAGTAGCAAGTCATCCTTTTAAAAAACCCAAAAATAACACGGGAGCAAAACAGATGTCGAGGAGCGTATGACTGGCCGGCCGGCCTGCCAGAGATGTCACCAGTGTGTGTATCACCAGCTAGCTCGTGTATGTGTGTGTGTCCTGTGTACCGGTGCTGAGTGACACAGAGCCAAGCCCTTTCCTCACCATATAAAATATTTACAAGGCCAGCGTTGGCCACAGTATCGGGTGGTGGAGGGGAGGCTTAATATAGAAAACCACCACTTTATTCTCAATTGGACTTAGTTCAAGGAAACACATACGAGGATGCTACTAGGAAGTAGAGTGGCGACCATGGATGTTAGTCAGAGTTAAGTCATTGATAAAAACATACTGACGCTCATGGATTAAAATAAAAAAAGTCTAATATCATGCACACACAGTCCATTAGAAAGTGTTCCATTGCCTCAATGGAAACCATGAGTATGTGTGAGTAGAGATGTTCCGATACCATTTTTACCTTCCCGAAACCAACTGCGATACCAGAACTTGCTTTATCGGGCGATACAGAGTACCGATCGGATACTGCCGTTATAAAACGGTTATTATTTAACAGCTGTGAAATATTGCCAAATGACTGACATTTTCCATTACACTCTCTCTAGAACCGCACTGTTGTTGGTTCCTCTCGTCACATGATTTGTTCTTCTTCGCTGCTCTAAAACAGTAGTTGCCAGTGGCAGCCATGATACCTCCAGGGCGACGGCACAGTGAAGACTACTGTTTTGGAGCGGTGACGAAGAATTGATTTCCGGTTAAACAAGTTGATTTATTTTCTGGGTTAATAAATTATGGTATCGGATCCGTACATAGACTGGCGTACTCGCCGATACTAAATTTTGGGCAGTATTCAATGCATTTCCGATTCTGGTATCTGTGTCGACAGCTCTATGTGAGTATTCTGACGGTGAATACTTACAGCTCTCTCAAGTTGGGAAGGTTGTCAAAAGCTTCTACGTTGATGGCGGTCAGCTTGTTGTGGCCAAGATTTCTGGAGAAACAAAGAAGAAAATGTAGTTCAGATCCTTGCATGTGTAGAATACAGAGGAGGACATTAAAATCTGAAATATCAGCAGCACAATATTTTTCATAACTGTTATTGTATTTGTCATTCAGTAGTTCAAATAAGGATCCTGATCAATACCAACAATTATTTCTCCCATTTGACAAACAGCCTCATCCGTCCATATTAAGTATGCCCGAAAACACTGCAGCACATCCATTCAGCTGGCCTTCAAGGAGGGCCCGATCAATACTATTGATACAGAGTGTCTCTCTCTCCTGGCTCACTTTCCAAACATAACCCACAGCCCATTCATTTGAACCAGTCAATTTGCACTTTAGGCTAACCGTGTATTTAATAGCTGGCACTTGTTCTTGTACAGAGGCTTATTACGGAGTGATTTGTCTGCTGATATAGCGTTACCGCTGTCAGAGAGCGAGCCAGAAGGAGGAGGAGGGGGTTATGTGTGCGTACCGAACACGCATCTGCATTTCAGATTGAGCTTCCCACGCCATGTGAATCGAATTTATTTCACGCATAAACAAGTGCTATCTCTGTCACACACACCTCCTGCCTGGCTGGCATGCGGCCTGCCTGTTGTTGGCAGAGACGGGGGGACAGGCTGCAGCGACAGTGGCGTTTGTGTGTTTTTTGTGGTGGCATTACGCCGGGGCGAGACAAAGGGAGCCCACAGCTCCGAGCCGCCTGCCTCCTCCTGCCCCTCCATCCCTCTGTCCAGACGTGAGAGACGACCCAGGAATGTTTCACAGGCCTGCCGAGAGATGGCTGCCTGTTCCCAGACACTGGGGACACTTTTACCTGATTCAACACATTCCTCACCCTCTTGTCCCGCCGCGGCCTTGAAAGACGAAGAACTGTTACTTTACGTCACTGATTCTTCATTTAAAGTAGGACTTGCTATTATGTGAGGAGACAAAACATTAGCAAAAGATGGCACATCATACACGCTCCACTTATTAAGTACTATTTACGTCCATCAATCTCAATCGCCGCCTCACTTGACACAGATTTCCCTTTCGTGTCTCCTGTGCTTGATTGCAGATAATGACAGTCTCCCTCCCCACAACGTTCCCATGTGACGAGATAATAGCAGAGCGTGTGTCTGCCCTCCAGGCACGGACCTGACAGGGAGGCATCTTATCTATTGCTTTTACCCAACCTGGATAAAACCACACCCACTTCACGCAGACACAAGAATTAGCAAGCTAATTTGCTAACCTAACCTATGTGTACAGCTGGTGTGGTGTGTTGAGTAATGTGAAACGTTGATTCTGCCGGACTGTGAGTTAACAGTTTGAGTCAAGCATAGAGACTCTTATTAGGAAGCTATAACTGGCAGGTGAGACATTGCTTTATGATAATAGCTTTAGCCTGTATAGCTAGCTATTAAAGTGACAGGCAGTTCCCTCCTTTCTTCAGTCAGTTCAAAGACCTTCAGTGATGTTAACTTACGGGCATGACAGCAACTACAGGGATGTAATATAGTGTGTTTTGTAACGGGGCATTGTGAAGCTGCTACTAGGGCTGGAAAATACTTAAATATTATCACCCTCATTAGGATTGTGATCCCATAATATTTTACGGTACATTAGAAGTTTATGTTTGGAAGTCATTAATCAGCCGTTTTACTGAAGATGAATGAGTTTATCCACGTTGCGATTTCATTCATTCACTCATTCATTCATTTTCCACATCCCATTTGGGGTCACGGGGGGGCTGGAGCCGATCCCAGCTGACACTGGGCAAGGGCGGGGTACATCCTGGACAGGCAGACAACCATTCATATTCACATTCACACCTATGGGTGATTTAGAGTCAACAGTTAACATGCATGCCTTCAGAGAAATCCCACGCTAACAGTGGAAGATCATGCAAACTCCACACAGAAGAGCCACAAGCCGGATTCGAACCCGCGACCCTCTTGCTGTGAGGCAACAGTGCTAACCACGTGCAGCCCAACTTGTGATTTATCCAGTTTAAATTATTACTTGAATATCTTTATATTACCTTTATAAAGACTAATTTTGTTATTTTCAAGGCAAAGTTACTTTCATCGTAATCCCCTGCTCCTACAATGAAAAAAAAAAAAGTTTGATTCATTATTAGGGCTGTCAAAGTTTATGAGATAATACCGCGTTAACGCAAATTCGTTTTAAAGCCACTAATTTCTTTAACACATTAACGCAACTTGTGATTTTTTAGGTTGAAGTTAAAATATTGTACTTTGACAGAGAAATAGAAAAGAAATAACATCTAATCTGAAGTCGAAATCGTACGTATCAAAATGTCTAATTTTCTTTTAAGACCTTTGCTTGTGCAAAACTACAGTTGTTATTATTACAGTCACACATACATATTATTACAAATTACAAGCATCATTATGTGGAAAAGGCTGTTTACGCGGAGAGAGGTGTGCATGTGTGTGTGTCTGTGTTACGATCATTTACTGGGGCACCTCTCAGATCACTAAATTGTGGTCCCCTGCAACAGGAGGCAATTACCTCCTTATGGTGAAGTTAAGTGAAAAATCACACAGCTTTCCTCCTGGAGGTATGTGTATCTGCGGTCAACACACACACACACACACACACACACACACACACACACACACACACACACACACACACAGCTCAGACTAGATGGGAGAGGTCTGTCTGGAAGAGCCATCAGTAGTTTGTAATCAACCTGTTTTCAGCACAAAACAGGTCAAGAGATTTTACTGTTGAACCTCGCATTACAAGCAAGGACACCACATCCAAAGAGCTTCTTTTTTTAGCATTTAAAAGTGAAGGAAATTGGCTTTATGCACATATTTATCAGCAGCTTAAAATAGAGGACAAGTCGAAACAGAACAAAGGGATGACTAAGAGAAAAAAAAGCAAGTCACGTTTGAGAGCCATACCTGCCGTGCCGGTGCTAAAGGCCACAGCAACAAACAAAACAGCTCCTTTGTGCGAGCGCACAAGCATGCATGTGCCCCCTTTTCTTAGCCACTGACGGTGTTTACATAACTGAGCCTTTTTCCCTCCATCTCATTCTCGGCCAGATTTATTTTCTTGCCTATCAGATTAGATAAGTTTCACAGCGCTTTAACACCTACTGTATGAAGCCATGGTGATAACGCTGGTTTCCCTCTCCCTTCCCCCCTCTCTCTCCTGTGGAAGGAGGGGCTAGAGTGGGGGGACTCCAGCGCTAAGCGTGGTTAATGCTTTCCAGAAAGTGACCTTACAATCATGCCGTTTCTGGAAGAGGCCTTGAAGCCATTAGAGTTTTTGACTTTGAGAGATGTAGACGCGAACACCAGCAGAAACAAACATACCGAAAATGGACGAGAAACTTCCAAATAACTTGTCAAACTCTGCACTAGGTGCTGAGAACAAACCCGCGACGGCACAACGACCTCCATAAGTTTATGTCATATAATTCAACTAACCGAAAAAGTATGTGTAGTTGAGATGGGAACAGTCGCTGTGATTAAACCACGGCAAACACTACAAAGCCTTAATGCTTCAAACGCAGCATTCCAGTGTATGGCACAAATAGTTTATACAAATGGGCAGGACTGTTTGACATTAGTCAGCAGGATCAAAATCAAAAGCATTTCCTGCCAGGTACTTAACCGAAGAAAAGTGTGTGATAATTCAAGGCTGCACGCTGAGCCAAATACTTCAAGTTCCCACTGGATTCAAGCTGCTGCCAGGTGAGCAATTTGTACATTCATTTAAAATATGATTAACTTATTCATGGTTTAACAATCAAATGAATAATCCAAATTAACAAACATGTTATACTCTAGCACGACAGTTGTTTTACAAGTAGCATTCAAATTTAAAGAGGGCCTATTACGTTCATTTTCAGGTACTTACTTGTATTTTGGGTTTCTATTACAACATGTTTAATGTTCAAAAAACGCTTTATTTGTCGCATACCAGCTGTGTTGCAGCACCTCTTTTCACAGTCTGTCTGAAACAGTCTGAGCTCCTAGCACTAGCCAGGAGTTTGTTCCAGTTGTTCCAGTTAGCTGGACATCCATCAGTGAGCACAGGTCACCCTAACCTCTTTCCCGTCAGTGCAACTGGAGACACGAAACAAGCTGGAAAGAGGACTGGTCTGGGATAAAGAGGTGCAGTTACACTTCCACCTTCCAACCCCGCCCAACCAGCCGCCACCACAACCCAAACACCTCCACCACACATTTCTAACAATAACTACAAACACTGACAGACTGGTAAAGCTGCAGTAGGCTGAATGCTTTTGGCATCATTGGGCAAAAAAATCCATAATAACCTTTCAGCATTTTGTAATTCAAGAGCTCTGAGAGAAAACTAGACTTCTGCAATTCCTCATGGCTGTTTTCAGGCTTTAAAAAAATCTAGCCCATGACAGGAGATTTTGGCCAATCACAGGTCATTTCACAAAGAGAGCGTCCCTATTGGCTGTTCATTCAATGGAGGCAGCTGTCAATCACTCATGAACTCTGATCAAATGGTCAAACTAGGCAGAGCTGATTAAATATGAATCAATATATCAATATATATAGTTACTGTAATGCCTATTTCTCACCTCAAGTGATTTCAGAAAAATCTTGTAGTTACTTTCAGCTGTACAATGAGAAAATTTGCTCCGGCTGGTGGGCGGTGCTTGATATTTCCTCAACTGATCTCAACATGGCTGCAGGGCAAACTTTCTCACTGGCACAATGAGACACTTGACAAGAGAAATAGTCACTACAGTAACAGAATATTGATTCATATTTGATCAGCGCTGCCTAGTTTGACTGTTTGATCGGCGTTTGTGAGTGATTGACAGCTGCTCAGAAACAGCAGACTCCGGATCAGCTCTGATTGGCTGTTTTCCTCCGGTCTGTGAAATCTTGCAGATGCCATTAAGAGCACCGGAGGACACGGAGAGACATTATTTTTTCCAGATTACCTGTCTCATGCACTACTATCAAGATATAGTTTTATAAAAATAACATGTTTCAAATCATATTTACTCCAATTCTACCCACTGCAGCTTTAATTGGCCAATACAACATTAATTGATGACTATTTAAATCACTGATCAAAATTTAAAATGTTTTAGTTTTCAGAGTCACTCCCTCATAAATAAATGTGTACTTCAGTCTCTAGGACTGTTTGTCTAACAAATGCTACTTGTGACCCTACTAACTTTTTATGGGCTTACCAAAACGAATTGCTAGATCCACTGATAATCAGCCAGCAACTGGACGGATACGTAAGCAATCTGAAACATTAGAGCCGACCTGGAAAAGACGTCTTCAAAAGATGGCTCATAAAAAGGCTCGCCTGACTAAGCAAACTGTCCGAGGAAGAAAAATAGGGCTCAGCGCCTGCAGTAGACCGTCACTGCTGGACCGTGGAGCTGATCTGACATATAAAACTCATTAAAAGGCTTTAAAAAATAGCTGTGTTATGGGTGCTGTGGGAGTGGAGGAGAGCTGGGAGTACAGGAGTGATGTCATAGCGTATGACACTATGCTTGTAGTCAATGTGTGGGAGAGAGAGAGAGAGAGAGAGAGAGAGAGGAGATATGGGGAGAAAGAAAGAGAGCAGCCGGGGACTTGTACACATATGGAGATACATCATCATTATCTTTCCCGCTTCTACCGTAGATAAATGCAGTGTGAACTTTGCTCGCAGAAAGTGTGAAGTGATGTCAGTGATGAGCCTCCTGTAGTCCAGCTGGGACACAAAGGCGCTTTAATGTGGTCGATTTCAGAGCGTCATAAAACTAGTCAAATAATAACCTGAGTGTCAGAGGGCCCCCAACACACACACACACACCACTCTTCCTGTCATTAAGGGCCAGTTTATAGCCAGGCAACTGCAGTGAGAGTGTACACAAAGCCAACACCACCAGCTCCAGGCCTCCATTTTATACACACCAGTCAAACAGAGGAAGGAAACAGGCAGAGCAATATCTTATCAACTCTGACAAGGTTAAAAGCATGAGCCGCCCAACCAGATTTGAAATAATAATAATGACGATAAAAGCGAAAAATCTGAAGTAAGTGCAAGATCTTGGGAGGGTGAGGGGAACTTTAGGTGCAAGATCAGAGACGTGTACAGCGCTGATGGGATCAGCATATTTCACCATTTGCATTACAGATCTCCCCCCCCCCACCACCACCACCACCACACAACTCAACAAAAGAGTTGCTCCAGCCTTTGAAATCAGCGAGGCTACAGGAGCGTGACTCAGTTTCTGAAGTTTTTTTCCGAGGCAGGAAGGCGGGCCACATCTTGGGGCCATGTGCACCGGCATTCTTCACGCTGCTGATGCAGAGGGCATGGAGCAGCGGGGCACTCCAAACAAACAGGGAGACGGTTGGGGAAAAAAGAGTCCACGCCGGCCCGAGGCGACGCGTGAACCCTCGACGCCAGTTTGGACACTCCAGATGAGAAACACAATAACACTTGTGCCGTCCAAACGCGCACATAGTTCCTGCATTTAACACCGGATTCTAACATGATAGCTATACAGACGGCGCCAGACTACTTCATTATGAGTGAAAGGAAATGAGTGTCCCCAATTAATCTGGAAGAATAACATAAATAGAGTATGTCTTTTTAGTGGGGCTATTGTTTTAGTTCAGTGCCGACAGCCGACCTTACGCTCTCGACTTCAAAGCAACGACAGGATCATTAGTCAATTTTTTCCCTACTTATTGTTTATTATACTGGCAGAGCAAAATTCAGCAATAACTGCACTCTGGCCAGTGGTGAAATAAGTGTCCAAATAGTGGACTCCAAGTACATGTGAAAATGTGGGTGTCTAGACGGCAGAGCTCTGGCGCTCACTTCCTTTCTACAGTATCAGAAAGTTAAAAATGTTTGGCTCAACTTAGCTTACTTAGTTTTCTGGGGAGAAGCTGCTTCACTTGCACCTCTCCCTCTCCATCCAAGTCACGCTTTCTTTTTTTTCTTTCTCTCTCTCCCTAACATCTTCTCCAGATTTCCAAACTCTTACCAGATGTAGAGAATTCACAGATGATTCATCGATCAAGCCCACTTTGTAGACTCCGACTTCGGGGGGAGGAGAGGGAAAGGTGGAAAGAAAATAACTTGGCGCCCCAAAGTGTCTTTGCAAAAAGGGCCATCTATTCTGCTGACTGGATTCCTGCAGGATGACTTGTGGCAGCAGCTGTTTGATTATCATTAAAGCCGGCGCGGGGCCGTGAGCTCACTTCCATATCTTCCATGTTAATGTCAGACTTTATCTGTCGTTATTAGAGGAAGGGCTCGACCCTAGCTGTTCCTTTCTAATTTATTCACAGCTAATGTTTTGACTAAATCATCTTGATCACTTAAAAGAGGATCATTCAGAGTGAAAAACAGACAGCCGCTTGCTTTAAATTTCCATATAGGAACTCTCTTACTACCCGTCATAACACCAAACAGCCCGATAATGCCAGGTACACACTACACAAGCTCACTCACTCATTTTGGGCCCGTTTTCCGCCTTCCTGTCAGCAAAGCCCAGATTTTTTGAGGGTTTTAAAGATTATCTTCTAGATATTTCTGAGGTGTAAGGTATGTTGAGTGTTTTTTACATCTCTGATTGGCTCGGAAGTCCATCCTGGCCACACTGTTTTCCAATCATAACTATTAATCATGTTCAATATTTACAATCGGATATCCTGATGTGTGTGCCCTCGGCTAATGCATGAGCTAATGTACAACGCGAAGCATAAATCAGTAGTAAGATGGGCCTCAGAAACGGAGGACAAACTTGTTGATTTGTGGCAACAGCTTGAGTGTTAATTCACCATGTCTCCATGACTTCATCCATCCTTCATGAAGTTTCAGAACAAAGTAGTGCAAAAACTAACATCACCAATCCTTCCTGCACATCGTCCACCATGTTCGTTTACACTAGAGTCAAGTCTGACGGATTTTTGCAAGATTTCCGTTTTTTGGGACTCCTGTTGTTCGTGAATGGAATGGAGTGTGTTGTGCACACATTATAGGAACAAAACTGTTAAATTTAACATAACATGTCATTATGTGTTGGGTCTCTCACATTTTCACAATCTGTTAAGATGTGAAAACTCTTTTAGAGTGGCCCAGGCCTTAAGGCAAGAAAAAGTGAAGCACAGCTCACAAAAATCTTTGCCAATGATAATATCATCCTCAACCCATCCAAGCTTTAAAGTACCCACAAAAGGACATACGAGTCACAAGGCTAGGGAAATTACGACAATAAACACATGTGGTATACTCTAAATACCACAAGATTACAATGCTGCGGAGCTAGAAATGCCGTAGAAACCACAAGGGGCTCAGCCCTGCAGGGTGCTGCAGCTCACACAACTGCTGAAATGTTCACCTGTTTAAGCAAGAGAGGGACTATTTCTGCAGTTAAAGCTTCAGTAGGCAGAAAGGTTTTCGCCTCATTGGGCAAAAATTCCACACTGACCTTTCATTATGTTGTAATTCAAGTGCTCTGATAGAAAACTAGACTTCTGCACCTCCTCATGGCTCTGTTTTCAGGCTTTAAGAAATCTAGCCCATAACAGGAGACTTTGGCCAATCACAGGTCATTTCAGACACAGAGCGTCCCTATTGGCTGTTCATTCAACGGAGGCAGCTGTCAGTCACTGGTGAACTCTGATCAGACGGTCAAACTAGGCAGCGCTGATCAAACATGAATCAACAATCTGTTGCTGTAATGCCTATTTCTGCCTGAAGTGTTTTCACGAACATCTGTTTAGCTGTAAACATTAAAATATAAAATATAATAGCTTAATAATAACAAATGATACACAAAATTTCTCAACTTCAGTAATCGGTAAACATTTATTGAACAACACCTATGGTCTGTCTCTCCAATATACATTTTGTGTCTACACTGCAGTGCACTTATATATTTAACTAAAAATAATGTATAATCTAAATATTGAATACATGAGGCAGGTAATCAAAAAAAATCTAAACTTTGTCAAATAAACGTTTGGATGAAAAAATAAAGTTTTAGTGCCCTTAGCAGCATTTATGCACCTGCTTGATAATCGGCTTAATATGCTCAGACAGTGCCAATTATGAAAAAAAGTCAAATAATTGGCCCGATTAATCGTTGTCCACTACAGTACACAACAAGATGTTTCTGAAAACATCTGAGGTGAGAAATAGTCATCACAGTAACGGAATATTGATTCATATTTGATCAGCGCTGCCCAGTTTGATCGCTTGACGGCAGACTCCAGCTCAGCTCTGATTGGTTGTTTTCTTCTGGTCTGTGAAATCTTGCAGATGCCATTAGGAGCACTGGAGGACGCAGAGGAACATTTTGCTCCAATTCTGCCAACTGCTGCATTAAGTGTTCATACATCAGTCCGTCTATAAAGTTCAAATGGCCATGACAGAAACATTGTACCAAGGGCAAGCATAGTCCTACTGTGGCAAATTATTTTTGCATGCTTATTAGTAGGTTTGATGAAGTAAACAAAGGAGCTGTGTCTGATAGCATGAGACATACAAGCAGACAGTCCTGTAATGTTTCATTTCCTCTGGGTTTCTTCAGTGTGTAACAACATGTGTGACGGTGGTTGAGGTTTCTGACCACCGACAGGACTTTCACCAACCAACTAGAGGAACCAGCCCGAAGGCAGCAGCAGCAGCAGCAGACCGTGACATTGACAAAACACTTCCATGCAGTGGGCGGAAAATATCCACCCACCTATCCTCATATACCCCCAGGCCAGGTGATCTGCAGCCCCACCGTCTGCCGACCAGTCCGCAACCAGTCAGCGGACCTCCGCGCCCCTGTTGGGAAACCACCAACACAAACCCATTTCCTGAGGGAAGAAGCCAAAACCAACTGTCGGGGTGGTGTTTACCAATAAGGCTGTACTGTGAGGTTTAAGGCTACGGCTTGGGGTTGAGTCGTTTGGTGTACACCAAGCATTATGGCCAGCACATTGGGAAACCACTTGGGAAATGCTGGCTTACAAAGGGGACCATTCACGATCAGGCTTCTTCGTGCTTTTGCTGCAAGGACTCAACTTTATGAAGACAAACCCCAATAAAAAAAAAAATATGAAGCTTTCTGGAATAATTAAAAACAAAAAAAGGATTTTACAATTTCGCATGAGACAAAAACAGAAAGACAGACACCACGTATCTGCTTTATCTCTATCCAACCCACCACAATCTCATCCAGCAAAATTAGTAATGTTCGTGCTTTTATTTACTTGCAAAATCCCATTACGTCGGTGGCACTGTGGGCAAAAATGCTTTTTATACACATTACTCTGGCTGCAAATAAGATAAGGCAGCACTCTTGAGAGGGAAAATGTGACTGTGTGAGAGTAAACTTGCTTTGAATGTTATTAGGCTATTCATCAATCAGAAACAATGGACAGGCATCTGAGACTGCTGGTCAGTTTGTTAAATGTTAGACACACTGATGTAAAACAGCAGAGGATATGTCTGACAAACAAGTTAAGGACTGCAGAGGCTTTAAAGGCACCATATATTGGCCATTTGCTCTGCCAGGATGCTTGTTTCCTTGATTCCTCATCACTTTCCCCACAGAGGGCTGTTGAAATCAGGGTCCTCGAGCTGATTATTTTGTTATTCCTCACCAACAGCCACAGGACTTCTAGTACTATTACTGATGGATAAACCCTCTAGCCACCTATCTCCCCTGGACACATAGGGCTGATAAATCATCAGTAATGTGGATATAATGACTAAGTAGGTAAAGACAAATAACAGAACAAGCTGGGAAGTTCAGAAATTTACCTTACTTTACTGTAATGCAGCCTTTAAAACCAGGAAAACACTAAAGTTATGCCCTATTATGATAACCAGAATCTAAGACAATATCAAGCCTCACATCAAAACATTGATATAATATCGCTATGTTAGTAGTCTGAAAGTGACTAAAAACAGTTATACCCCAGGAGAGAGAGTATAATTAGGGTCCAATGCCACTTATTTGAAATCAATCAGAATGTCTTGTAGTTCAAGCTGTGGATTCAACACATTCAAGGGAAACATGAGATGATGGCACCACTACTTCCACACAGCTAAAAGCTAGAAACACATTTGTGTGTGTGTGTGTGTGTGTGTGTGTGTGTGTGTGTGTGTGTGTGTGTGGCACATGCGCACACAAAACTCCTAAAAGCTCCTCTGCAACACTCCTCCACCCTGAGATATGAACAGTTTCCCTCTGTGAGCTGATGTATAAATGCAGGTCCTGAGGTAATACTGCTGTGTTCATTACTGTAATCCCAATTTAAGAGCCTGTATAAAAGATAATTGCAGCAAATACATGACAGCACAATCCTTCTGCACCCACACAAAAGGGTGGGAATCTCCATTCATTTTAAGCTGGATTTAGCCTCTTTACAGACAGCAAAGCAGAACACAGAGGATGTTGTTAAACATATGTAAGTAATGGCACAAAGCGCACGTATATGTACAACTAATTAGGGGTGTTGTTATTGCTGATTAACACTGCGGTGCAGTCGCTTGTGTTTAGGCTACTTATTTAAGTCAAATCCTACAGGTGTTTCAGGTTATTTAGGTTTACTTTTGAGCCTTATATCTGCATTATGTAGGAGAGGGAGGGAGGAAAGCTGGCCTATCAACACCACCTCTACTACCGCTCCTGCTGCTCCCTCCCTGGGGTAAGCACAACAGACAGTCGATTCCACACTGATTTCACTCGGCTCAGATGCCTGAAAGTAGAGATGAACAAACGCACTTTGTTTAAGACCAAGACACTGCGCAAACTGACACTCTCGGTCAGCTCTATTGACAGGATAAAGCTATTACTGTTGCACTGCACTATAACTCCTGCTATATCAGTTTAACAGTGCTACAGTTTCCCTTTAGTCCAACATACACCCACAGGCAACACACACACATTCTTGTGCAGGCAGCACTAAAATAACTCTCAACCCACAACACAAAAAGTAATTTCAGCCACTCAAGTGGACAGGACTTGGCGTATGGTACCTTTATAATGGGATCACACCGGGACACAAGTGAAATTGTCCGGTGTGTCTTTGCGGTAATCATGTGCCATAATCTGGCTCATTCACAGACCCCGGAGGAACAGAGCTGGTTCCCTTTGAGTTACCTGCCAACATGATGTGACTATCTCAAGTGGTGTGGAAATATGCAACCTAGGTGTTTTAAAAGATAATACAAAAGCCATAAAGCCGTTCCCTTTGAAAACAACAAGATTGCGGGTCCTTAAATCTTGACCGATAAGGTTATAGAGATAACGGAGGGAGACTTGGAGCGCGACCCCGTCTGTAGAGAAACCAAAAGGTTCAGAGCAGCTGTTTCACATGGGAGACACTTGTCCCAGAGTAAGTTGTCCTTTGTCCGTGGGGACAGGAGGAGCAGTGTGTGTCTGCGTACTTGCATGATAAACAGCGTCTGCACTTGAACTTGCCTAAGTGGTGCTTCGGGGCAATGAGGCTACCCGGGCACAAGTGCTGTTATTCATGTTTTTAGAGGACTTTTTAAAAGTTGCATTCCTGACTTCCCAGGGGAAGATAAACTGCCTAACACAGGAACCTGGGAGCCAGAGGAGTCTCTGGGTCTTTGGTCTTTAACCCCGCATTCCCAGCACAACGCACACACACAAACAGATGTATTAAGACTCTGTAACAAGATGCCCAATTGTCAGCGGACATAGTGGTTGCAATACACTGATTTGTGAGCCAACATGTTGATTGGGAGGACATAGAGTCGTGTTGTCTGTAAATAAATTGTGTCATTCAGCTTGATAAGTGCTGATGTTCCCTAAACATTCATAAAAATGCCCAAAATTGGCTCATTTCCTAAATTAGCTGGCAGACAATGTTGTTAGTCTTATCTTGAGGAACCCATGCTTCATTTAGAAGAATTGCAATTGTGAAGTATGGTGAGAAACACCACTTATGGAATTACCTGTCAATAAGCAGACGTTTATATGACATATTTGGGTGCGTTTGTTAACTCACCCTCTTAGTTCATTCTAACGTCTGAAACATTTTTTTACATTAATACATTAAAATGCACACATCTATGTTGTCTACAAACTATGAAAATTCTACAAATGGCTCAGGTGACCAGGTGTCCCTCTTTCTGTGGGACAGCGCAGGATCTTTTTACCCGCTGTCCTGCGTCCCACATATTGAGACGATGTCCCTCGTTTTGACTGGCACTAGCTTTCATAAGTCAAAGTTGTTTAAAGTTACACATCATACAACAAAATGTTAACTCTCAGCCTTGTTAACATCATCCCCCATATAAACATATTACTTGTCCCACATTTGCTTTGATGGGATCTGGTCACCCTAGTCATGGTCTAATATTTCTGGAAGTTAATCCAAGTTTCAGTAAAGTCACTTAACATTAAGATAAATTATACTATGAATTTAATAAATACAGAAATTTTTAAAAGGCAGTTAAAGTCTGACATACTTAGAAGTGTTTTCAAACTAACAGGATAATTTCAAGACACAAAGGTAATTTTTTTTTAAATCCACAATATCCCAAAGTGTCTTTGAGCAAGGCATTTACCCCTAAATACATAATGTCCACTACAGGAATAATTTGTGTATCTCCCTCATATTGCAGTTACCCATTACACCTGTTACACTGCTATAAATGTATGAATACAAGCCTCATTAAATAAGCTGAAAAGTTGACATATAGACAACTATAACATACTGTCACGCTGGATTAAGAAGCCAGTGTGCCTGTTGTGAAAGAGGAGGTGAACACTATATTCATGCATTGCATAAACAGTCCTAATCAAGTTTCAACGTGATGTGTCAGGACTGTGTGAGCCAACAGAGCTGCTGGTTTGTCCCATTAGTTTCCATAGTAGGGGTGCAGGGACCTCAAACAGGGGGGTCCCCAAGAAAATGAAGGAAAGTTTGACTCCTATGAGTCGCTCACACAAAGTTACTGTGATGAAGAAGGAGTTTAAATGACTCAATCTCCCTTTAACAGACAATTAACTGCGTAAATTACAACCACTACATTGTAATTCCTTGAGAGTAAATGGTATCAACCGGGGTCCACTATTATTTGTGCTTTGGCCAATAAAAATTTTCTAAGCCATTACGCACTTTTCTTTACAAACACTTGCACCCCGTTATGGGCTGGTCAATAAATAGGCTCGGGCAACTAAGCGCTTTACTTACAAGGAGACAGTCCGGACGGGAAGGTCCAGTGGCGTAGCTGTCAGCTCCAGGTTACTACAGTCCACTGAATCTCCGTTGCAGGTACAGTTCTGGGCACACGGCAAGTCTGAGCTCGATCCGTACGTGACAAACAGTTCGAGCGACAAAATTAAATAAAAAACACAACGAGAAACATATCCAAATCGTCCCAGGGGCGCCGCCATTTTGTATCCAGTTTTAATAGCGCGGCCGCTGAGCTCTCTCCTCGCACCCACAAACTGGAATATTAATGTAGCTTCGGGGGGGCTGAATGCCTTTTAGAGCACATTAAATGTCCTTCTTGTACTACAGAGGCTAGCATAAACAACTGTAAACGTTTTCCATCCCCGTAACAGTCATTTACGGACACCAGTTCCCAGTCCAACTTTCTCCTCCGGTGTCCGACGCGGGCTCAAAAATCAAAGGTGGTTCACAGACCGACCAGCAAAAGTAAGCTAGCGTTACAGCGAACTTGTATGTCGCGCTTAACTTAAAATTTAAGTAAAAACAGAGTGTTCGTTAAAGGTTTAAAACTACTTTAGGTTAGCTGCTTTTGGTGACATGCTGGGAAAACATGCAACAGCAGAATGTTAAAGGACACCCGGATGGCTCTCAAAATAACCGTTGGTCAACGGAGCAGCAGCAAAACTGTTTAAAAGCTAGCTAAACGGCTACGCGGTGACTTCTAATGGTGTTACAGAGTGTCCACGACAAAGTTGAAGGTAAGTTAAGACCCGTAGGAATAGTGTCGAAAACTCCAGCGGTGATCTCTGAAGCCGATCGTCCAAATCTCACCAGCGCTTCACGGCTGTGGTCGCATAAATCCAACTTTGAAATGCACACACAGTCCAGGTCGAACTCAGGCGACAGCTTATCAGGTGCAGTCTGCGGTCACAAAATCTCGACGATCCGATTAATAGCAAAATAGAGTCCCCCCTCCTCCCGATCGCGTACCACCACCATGAGTTTTTTCCTTTCTTGAGTTACTTTTCTTTTTTTTTTCCTCTGTGCGATCGCTCCGTAGCCCCACGTTGGATGCACAACAGCGATCCCAGCAGCCTCCCATAGCTCGCCGTGATTGGCTGTCGCGCCGCGATGGGCGGGTCAACTTCTATCCCGATTGGTCGCTGCGGGTTGTCGGTGGAACGCGGGGTTGGAGAGCCTGTGAGCGGCTGTCAGTCAGCGGTCGCCGGCCCCGCCTATGTTTCCCACCCCGGGGTGTGAAACCGCACCACCTCCCCTCACTCTCACTGCTCCTTAAAGAGACAATCACTGTGATCAAGCGCTGTAAACGCTTTATAACAAACCACGATAGTATAATTGCTCTGAATGCCGTAACAATTACATTTCGAAGTGTTTGTTATTAAAAGAAAAAAACGGAGAGAAAGTAATAAACAGCATGCTGGATTTCCTGCGCTTCATAGAGGAATAAGGAGAAAGCAACTAGTGTTACTTGGCCTGTATTAACACGTTTATTAACTGACTATTATATTAGACCAACAAATTGATTTTAATCACACACATCAGCTCCATACATTTACAGTATATATCACAATATCTGACTGACTTGAGGTGAATGTACGCGGTTTTATTAAGATTGTCAGTGTGTGTGAGTGGGTGTGTAGGGCAAAAAATTATTATTTATTTAAATTTCTAAATTCACCTCAATAACACAAAATGCTGTCAAATAAGATACAATTCCAGCTGGAGATGTGAGCTCAGCCGACAAACTGAGCAGTTTTGGAGAGTAACTGAGGATTGAGTATTACCATTTTAAGACTCTACAATATTTGGCAAACATCATAGATCCAGCACGTCTCACAGATGCTTGACTGGATGGAGATCTGGAGAATTTGGAGTCCATGACAACACTTCAAACTCATTGTTGTGTTCCTCAAACCATTCTTGAACCATTTTTGCGGTGTGCACACAGCCTCCGCCGGCTTGCCTTCTCCTTCCCATAGTGCATCATGTCTTCTCCAGGTGAGTGACGCACACGCACCTGGCCATCAGTATGATGTCAAAGAAAATGTGATTCATCAGACCAGGCTGCCCTCTGCCATTGCTCCGTGGTCCAGTTCTGATGCTCACCTGCCCATTGTAGCCGCTTTTAGTGGTGGACACAGGTCAGCATGGGCACCCTGACCGGTCTGCGGCTACGTAGCCTCATACACAACAAACTCTGATACACTGTGTGTTCTTACGCCTTTCTGTCAGGACCAGCATTAGCTTTTTCAGTAATCTTAGCTACAGTAACTCTTCTGTTGGATCGGACAACACGGGCCAGCCTCCCCATGTGCATCATTGAGCCTTGGCTGGTCATGACCCTGTCGCCCGTTCACCAGTTTTCCTTCCTTGGACCACTTTTGTAGGTCCTGACCTGCAGACCGGGATCAACCCACAAGAGCTGCAGTGTTGGAGATGCTCTGACCCAGTCATCTTGCCGTCACAATGTGGCCCTTGTCAAAGTCACACACATCCTTACGCCTGTCCATTTTTTCTGCTTCCAACAAATCAACTTCAAGGACAAAATGTTCACCTGCTTCCTAATATATCCCGCCCACTACCGTATATATAAATATATATACTATATACTGTGTATATATACACAGTATATCTATACATATATTTATGGTTTAGGCCAAAGCAGTCATTGGCAATGAAAATCTTTGGTCTCAGGTTCCTTCACCTATGTTCATGTAATATGTATCTATAAAAGGGGAAATCACAAGTAAAATTAAAAGCAAAATGATAATCTAAGGCACAAAAAAGTTATAATAAATATAAGCAAAATTAAATCTAAAATAGTAATGTAAAAGTTAAGTTGTAAATTTTGTAATTAGTTGATGACGATATTTCAGACGTTAACAGGATGTAGTATGTATGTACTTGATGAGAAGTAATATACTGTATGTACACAGAGGTGTAAACAGGAATGTAGTATGTATAGAGAAGTAATAAATATGTATATACAGTATTTACACAGGTGAAACATTTGTAAAGTGACAAAGAAAATAAAATGTGAAAGAATTGCTAATGTTTTTAATTACCTCATATACTGCAGGATATCTTGATTTAGACCATCATTTATTAGTTACTTATATATATATCATTGACCATCTGAATCTAGACTACAGCTGTCAAATAAATGGTGAAATAGAAGTATGAAGCGACATAAAATGGAAAAATTCAAGTACACATACCTTAAAATTGTACAGTACTTGAGTAAATGTATTTAGTTCCATTCTACCACTGTCCAGCAGTATTTGAAGTGGCTCCATATTTACCATATGGCCATTCATAATAATGAATACTTTTACTTTTGAATATTTTGGAACATTTTGCTGATAATACCTACTTCACTGCAGGACTTTTGCTTGTAATGGGGTATTTTTATGTTTTGACAATGCAGTTTGACTAAGTACTGCCTTCTTTCATCACTGTCTGTGAGCATTGCGTAAAAGTTGATGTTCTGTGCAGGTGTGTCTGAGCATCTGTGTACATGATGTGTGCTAACTAGGTGTGTGTACTCATATGTACAGTCACACCCGTGTATGCATGCCAGTGTATTTAATGCATCCACAGTGATCTTTTCACCATTTGAGGGTGCCCTATAATGGCCACATGATAGCACAAAATTCTTCCCAAATGTTGGAGCCGTGTTTGCCCGTTGTCTCAGAAATGCACATCTGTGATGAATCAGAGGTCCTGTTGGCCTCATGGCCCCACCAACACTTTTTTCTCATCACATTTTTTTTTTTCCTGGCACTGACAGACTGTATTGATTGTCAGAGCTATTGTGATCGTGTCGCGTTGGGAGAAGTCCCAAATTTCATTGCTATTAATCACGGTGGCGATGACACAGATATTCACACCTGCAGCACTGCAGGCAGTTTAGTGGTACAGTTCCTCGTTCCTTCTCCGGTGAACAGGCTGAGAGGTTTCACATTGCATCATGTGTGTGTGAGTGAGCACAGTAGCCTACAGGTGAGGCCTCCAGCTCTCAGAAGCAAGGAAAATATCTGAGAAATGAGACCCTGTTAAAACATGACTTCATAGGTGATGGAAAACTGAGTAATGGAGGATGACAACCAGTTTGCCCTGAAATGTTATTAGTTTGAGACTTAAAAATGTAAAATGTCTTTAAAAAGAATACCCTTTTAGTAAAATTAGCAGAAATTGATTATAATATTCACAACTATGTTTTCCTTAGTGTATAATCACCTGAAACTGAGAATCATTGTGTTTTTGTTAGCTTAGAATGAGCCCTTCATATCTACATAAGGAACAGGTCCTCTTCACTGAGTCCGCCTACAGTAGTGCAGAACGGACAAACCAAATCCTGGCTCTAGAGAGAGCCTTTCACATTTTTACAGTATCTGAAGGCCACTGTAGTTCTCTTGTGAAACTGCGATAAGGTGAGCCACAGAGTGTAAAACTGGTACCGCCAGCCGCCGTCTGACTTCAGTTGCTCCTATAGTAGTGGTATTAAGGTAAGTTTGGCCTATGAGCGAGGTGAATGACGTGACCACGGTTTTGCGCTCGGCTGTTCACGTTACCTCAGTCTTTGAAAGAAGGAGTGGGCGGAGAGGTACTCTGTTGGTTGCAATCTGCAACCCCGCCACTAGATGTCGCCAAATCCTACACACTGTCCCTTTAAGGCAGCTTGTCACTGAGCATGATTTGATTGATGTACAGTAGTATTATTCAAGTGCTGAGATAAACACCTCATTGTGGATTCTTCACCTGATAATAAGACTAAATTTCATTTTCACTTCCATTATTTCATATTTCTTTTATTTCAGGCCTTCTATGTCCTGTACATATCTTCAGCACAAGCTTACAAATGACAGGAGGTCTACAACTGCAGCTATCCCGAGTATGCTCAGCCCTGCATTTTGATGTTCCTTCAGCAGATAAGGTATGTGGACCAGGTACTTTGGGGGTCTATTTTGAGGAGACTGTTGACACGTCTTTTAATGTGATTTACTTGCGGGATGACCTGCTCTGGATGACTTGGCACAAAAATAACGTTACAAATGCAGCAGGCAAATACCAAGTTAATATTTTGACCAATACTCCAAGCTCAGGTTAAAGGGTCCCTCACAAGAAATGTGACGGCAAGCTAAGTTTGTAGCACATTTTTAAAATATAATTTCTACACAGTGGGCATCTTCGGTGTCCGAGAAGTGAAGTCAATGTGGAAGTGCCTTAAACTTGCTTCGTAGCCAGCTGGGAGTGACTCATCTCATTACAAAAAGAAGTCTGAAGTCAGAAGTCTATGAGAAAATGAGCCTACTTCTCACTTGATTTATTACCTCAGTTAACATTGTAAACATGAGTTTATGGTCTCAATCGCTAGTTTCAAGTCTTCTTCAATACAGCATGATGTTCATTTGGTAAATTATGGTCCCATTTGGAGTCAAATAAACCATAAAGCAGGGGATGCTTTAGGGCGTGGCTACCTTGTGATTGACAGGTTGCTACTACGACGTTGTCTGTGCTGTTTATGTTTTTGTTTTAGCCCTTTCACTGTGTGCTTACAATTCATGAAAGCTAACTATAACCTTTTTGGTTCCCTGAAAATGTCGTATTACACATTGGTTGATCTTGTCACTTCTGGTTGCAAAAGACCATCATGCCGACGGCAAAATACCAAGATGGCGACAGTCAAAATGCCAAACTTGAGGCTTTAAAACGTCAGTCTACAAACCAATTGGTGATGTCGCCGTGACTATATCCCCTTCTTATATGGTCTATGGTTGTGGTCTGTTGTGTTGCGGAGGCAGTAGTGGTTAGTGTATTTCTGTTTCTGTTTGCCTGTACTGTATATTCTGGGCCACATGGTGGAACCTCCTCTTTATGTAGCGCTGTATGTCGTTCGGCAGGTGGCTTTTTTCTGGCAATTGTTCAGTCCAGTCCTCCGCAGAAGTTAACCTAAAAAGTTTACATTTTGTAGTGGGTTTTGGCAGCTAACTTTGCCTGTGTGTTCTTGAAAAGATTTAGTAAATACATAGTATGTCAAATGCAGTATGCCAGAAATACCAGGATGTCCTACTACATCCAGTCACATGATGCAAGCCAGCATGCTTTTCTGGTTATTCTGACCCACAATCCTCTGCACAGAGGATACACAAGCAAGAGGGTCAAAGTTCAAGGCGCAATGTTATGACTAAGTAGTATGGTTCAATTGTATGCATACTACATGCAACAGTACATACTTACATACAAACTAAAATAAAAAAAGAGCTTTTGAACCTATATCTGTATTAGAGTACAGAAGCAAAGGGACAAAATTCTGGCATTTTCTTGATGACATCCACTGCCGCCATTTTGGACTGAAATTGCTCATTACATTTACAATATTTTATTGCTCAACACAAGCCATTTTGGTAGAATATGACAGTAGAACAGAAATGATTTTGTTTTATTTTTGTACGGCACTTTGTAGTTGGACATTTTACTGCCGTCTTTTCGGTCCAAAATGGTGGAAGCGTTACACATTACATGTTTTTTGTCAGACGCAGAGTGATACTGAAAGTGGAAAGGAATTACACACCGTAGCAGCGGTGTGTGGGTATTACAGTATATCACAGCTATCAGATTGTTTTATTTCATCTACCCGTTTTATAATCAACAACAGGTTGTACCATTTTCCGTGTGCTGTCACAGCAAAATAATGGTAGAGAAAAACTTTATTTTTCGCATAATGGTTGACATTTATGTTACTGAGCATATTTTTTATTTTATCGCTTTTTTCAAGTTATATCTGTCAAATTTGTGGCACTGAGCGGTTCAAGTGTGCAGAGTCTTTTCAGACACAGGTTTCTTTCCTTGAGAGCTCAGTAATTTCTCGTGGCACCGTCCTCAACGTATAGACTGATTTATCATCTGAGAAACGGGGAGCCCTACAAAGAATCCACGTAGTAAGGAAAGCATTAACAGCTTTTGCTACCAGAACTGTTCCACACTTCATACTCACCCCGCAGCCATCCTCCTGTGAGCTGCTGTGTGAAGTTGTGACTGATGAGAAGAGTGGATGTGAGTCTGTCATGAGGCTGCATTGTAAAGCGGATAATGACTGCACCAGATGAGCCCTTGTCTTTTTTTGTATAGATGTTTTTAACACCAACCATATTGGCGTTTACACAGCTGGAATGGAGTGAAAGTGTCAATGCTGACATGCCTAAAGATTTTGGGGGCTGGCATGAGAAAAGTGAAAGCAGTAACTTCAGGTGTACATATTGTTCACATTTCACCTTTTTTTTGGTGCTGGAGGGGTAGCGTGATGGCGTCGGTGATGGGGATGTTGAGAGGGGCCGATGGATGCGTACGGCCTGGAGCGATTCATCACGCTCCTCTTACTGGAATCTTCAAAGATAAGAAACCATCTGCTGCAGCTATTCATCAACTATAAAATGGAGAGGCGTGAAACGCAGCCAACTCATCATACTGGGACTGGATGGCTAACGGGTGTTGCAGGAGCGTGGAGATGCTTCGCTAATAGGAAGCAGGAATGGTTTGGGCATTTCTGTCGATACCAGTGGTTGTACTAAGTGGTGTCAGTGAAGAGGGGAAAAGTATACGACAGAGGCAGATAAAGAAAGAATGTAAGAGGATCATGATATTCCTCATGGACAAGAGACAGAAAAGGTGTCATGGCACAGGTAGTACTAGTAACAAGATTTGTTGTACAGGGGATTTAATTCTGGACCACCATGGGACCTGATTTCTGAAAAATTATAGTAATAGTCAACGGCAAGAGACAAATAATATTTTGATCCTGTTTGAATTATACCACGAATCACACATATATTTGCATTTCAGTTTGTCATAAAGCTGAAGTATCAGACTATAAAGACATAATTAGAAAGACGACACACCCAAAAGTCACATAGTGACGTCTCTCTCTCTCCGAAGCTTCGATGCCTGTGTGTTTCCTACTGTGATATACTCACACTAGCAACAGGTCTCACTCGTTCTGTCTCTTGCCGGCTCATAAAAAGACTAGGAGTCGCTGAATAAAACACATCAGGTAAGATAATGTTTCATTTGAGCACGATCATAGCTAAGTTAGCTGTCAAGCTGACAAGACGAGAGATGTGGATCACTAAGCTGTTTCCCTTAAAACTAAATGATACTATGATAAACCTATGACACACTTTCCTGACTTTTTAAAGTGACAAACATCACATGTGTGATTCATGCTGCAATCCAAATAGGATCAAAAAAATATATTGCCTCCTACTGTTGACTATTGTACATATTATGTCCACATTAAGGTCCCGTGGGGGACCACCAGAAGGCGAGGGTCTTCACCTCTGGATGGCTGTACCAGCTACTATTACTACATGATTGGGTCCACTTCTCATGTCACCAACCGTACACTGCTTGTCCCAGGGTTCAGTTAATTTAGGCTAAGAAATAGATGCAGCCAGAAACTAAAGAGATGATGTTTATCATTTATTGTCCATCGCAGCCCTCATGTGATCAGCAGCGCACTACCCTCCTCTCTTCTACCTCTACTCTCTCTGCCCTCTGACAGACTCATATGAGATAAGACCCTCCAGCTTCAAGTTTGGCAAACAATCAAAATGATGCATAACAACCACCACCATGACAGGGGCCCTGTTCACACCTGGCATTAACATGTGTCATGGCCTCAAGTGGACAGATTAGAGTTATTTACTTAGTTGCACCGAGCAAATGAAGCAGTTAGCTCGACATCCACCTTATTCCTAGCCCCCATGATGCCTTGTATGAATTATTTGCGTACCTTCCGGCGCGTTGTGTCAGTGAATCGTTTTCCATGGTAACGCTATGCTAATCATCTCTCCGAGAGCGATTATATTAAAAAACCTAATAAAACATATGTAAACACCAGCTATTCCAGATCAAATGGTATAATGTGATCATTCCTTCTACTTCTACTAGCCCTCTACTATGGGGGGATGGGAGGACGACCTGAAGAAGTGGCCTCAGATAACCTCCACCGGCATATTTAGTGACGTTATTGACTCCGCTGCTGCAGACGGTAAAGCGATGAACAATCTGAAAAGCTCTAAGGCAGATCAGCACGTCCACAGTAACAAGGTTTTGTTTTTTTCTACACAACCATACTTAAACTATTTTTAGTAAAAGTTAAAAAAGTAAAAGTGATAGTAAAAGTCATTAAACTAAACTGAGATCATATCTGATGTTCTCCTGGTACCACTGTCAGTCCTCTTAAGGACCCGACGTCTCTTCTCCACTGCTCTTTATAGCCCAACTAACGTACACTAACTATATTCTGTACATTACTGATGTTCTGTACATGTGACATTTTCTGCTGATTACTGAATAAATACTTCCAGATTGTGCTTAAATTAAAAAAAAATTTATATGCATGTCATCCTCAGTTCCCCCTCTTTCATCCCTGACCACGTCAGAGACCTCCACCGTTTGTTCCTGTGAGATTTCAGTCAGTTTGCGAGGTGTGCCCTCAGAGCCCGGAGGGGAAGCTCCAGTCCTGACTGCTCACTGCTGTTTCCGCTATCTCAACGGAAGTTACGAACATAATCATTTCTACGTAGCACCCCCGAGAATAAGGGACATAGACTGACAAAAAATATTTAGTTCACTGTGCTGATCAAAGGCTACCGGCAGCTACTGACAACTTTTAAGGTGGAATGTTTTCTTAAATGCTACTCAATGCATGAATCATCAGTATAACAACTCTGATGACGCCATAATGCTTTTATTGGCTGTCTTGCGTGACATTCACTTTAGTGTTAATTGGATCGTCAAACACTTAGCAAAATGCTCATGAATTAAAACTAGATTATGCAAACCGCAAATAATCTATTTCCTCATTTCATTCCATACACACACGCATGTCGGTTAGGTAGGCGGTCCTTAATGTAGCCCAGGACACATTTGCGAACATACTGCTAAAAGAATGTGGTCTTATGCAGCCCAGACCACCTCTGAATGTGGTCTGAGAGATTGGATTTCAGTGTGTCATCAATGCATTTTGAGTGCATTCACCTGTACTTGGAGCTGTCCACTAGACCCATGTTAATGCCGGGTTTGGACAAAGCCAGAAGACGGGACTCTGTAGCGTTGCATGTCGTCACCTGGGCTAATGTTAAGTTAGCTGTTGATATTCAGTAACTGCTTTCTATTTCTACTTCTTCTTCTAAACAGAGCGTGTATTGGGAGGATTTGGAGTTGTCTAATGCAGTCATTCCCAAAGTAGATTGTATTGTGGTCGGCAAATAAATTTGTTTTATATCTGCAGAACACCTTTGAGCCACATGAGGGGGCCTGAATGTTCATATTGTTCTGATAATTGTAGCTTTCTTATGACATTGAATCTAATATGAAAGGCTAGTGTACATTCGGTTTGTCTTATTGATGAGAGGAAAAAACACTGCCTTAACTCCACCTAAGATAAGATAAGATAAGATAAGATGAACCTTTATTAATCCCCGGAAAACAGTACAGATGAATACAATATAAGTAAAGGAGAAGGTGCAATGATGGAAATGGCAATAAAATAAATAAGATAAGTAAAATAGTAATAAATAAAGTGCAGCAGGTGGGTGGGTAATGTATATGCATAGCATATATATGTAATTATATAATTATGTGTAATTATATACATTTTGAGCCAGGAAATACATTCTGAGTCAGGAAATGCATATATGTGGCCTCATTTAAGTATTTAACATTTGTTTGTTTTCAGTAAAGCATCCATAAAACAAACTTGTTATTTATCATATGTATGGCTTTTCAAAACGGCTGATTTACCTATTCAAGATAATATTACTGCAAATGGCAGTAAAAATGGGCAGGAACGTTCATTTCTGCACAATTTGCTCTTGTCATGATTAACAGATAAGGCCTGTTGGGTTATGATGGTTTGTCATTTTCACAAAGTGGGTTCCCAGAAACAAAACTGGGAAACACCAGTCCAAGACACCTTTGAGCTGACGGTGGAGTGATAAAAGTAATGTAATAAATTAGAGCTGTCAATCGACAACAAATATTAACAACAGCTGTCAGTGTGCTGCTTTGACTATGACTTGCCCCCAAACATGTCTGTAAATGGGAGACTCAAAATGTTTGGAGCGTTATTTAACCTCCTTCGCGACAAGCTAGTATGACATAGTTGGTACCAGTGGACTCTTAAGGATTTCTAGTTTCACTTTAGCATCAAAACTGAGCCCACTACAACCTAAAAATCGCAGCTTGGACAACTTTGGCTTTGACAGCCAAGCTTTGAATGCTGGAGGGAAAATTTGTAGCCCTAAGAACCTGCTAACACACGCCTTATCCCATGGACAAAAACAGGAATATCATTTATATCCTGAGAAACTATTAGGAATTTAGAAACCCTCGTCAAGGCAAATTCTTTTGAACGGGATTGTTGATGGATTGGCTTCTAACAGAATCTGTCTCATCACCCATAGAACCCATTTTCATTCACATATCTTGAGGTCAGAGGTCAAGGCACCCCTTTTTAAAATGGGCATGCCAGTTTTTCCTCGCCAAAACTTAGCGTAACTTTGGAGCGTTATTTAACCTTTTTCCCCACAAGCTAGTATGACATTATGGTTGTGACTAGTATGGTTGGTACCAATGGAGTCTTTAGTTTTCTAGATTCATATAATGCCAGTATCTTCACTCTAACTTTAAAACTGAATCCACTACAACCTAAAAATTTAAAGTTTTTTTTAAGTTGCATTATTATTGTGTTCTTTGACAGCCCCAGTAACAAATAATAGAAATTATTTTGCTGTTGAGTGATTGGTAATCTCATAACTTTTACAGTTACTAATCATAGGCTAACAAATAATTGATTACATTTTTATCTAACTCAATGAACAGGTATCTCCCCCAGGTCATGAACTAAACAGATGTTAGCGGGGGAGATGAAAACTAAATGATGTGTAGATAAAAAAACGTCTGTTAGTGTTCAACACAACCACATGATCTGCAGGTGTCTAAACACTACAGCCCTGTCTTTTCTTCTCCCTCTATTATTATTTTTTTTTATCTGTATTCAAAGTGTGTGCTAACATTTACACTTCTCATCAGTGTTTGTCTAATGAGGACAGTGAATCAGGCTGTGCTGTGCCAAGTTCCTGTCAGGCTTGCAGCTTTGGCGGCCCAACGGCAAGTGATTAGAGACAAACCATACCAGCTCCCTAACCTGTTCCATCACGAGGTGGGCGTGGCCAGAGGTGCTCGCCCTGTCTGTTATGCTTACACTTCAGGCCACAGTGTCAGCTGCAGTGAAGGTATGCATTGTTGAAAGTTGGGCCAAAATGGCAGTTAGTTTCCACGTCCTTTCAACAGGCGTTTACTTGTGTCTACATTGCTCACATCCTCGCTGCTTGGGAAGACAAAGTTGAAGCTTGTTGGTTTACAGCTTCTTTTGACAGGCAGGGTGGGGAAAGGGTGACTCTCTTGTGTATTTGGCTATGGTTGTTTTAATAGGCCATGTCAATAGAATATTTCATAAAAGAAGCGATGGCCTGGAACAGTTTTTGTTCGGTGCAAGGCGAGGAATGTGCTTGTTTCACTCTTTGAAAGGTGACTTCTGTGTTGCGCGGCTGCGTCGGCCAAACAGCTTTTTGTTTGCCAGCACTCTTTGTTTCTGTGTTTTTAGTGTGAATGCATTTGTACCAAGAAGGGATCTCATTCTCTCTTTTGTCTTCGTCTCTCCCTTTTGCTCCGAAGGGTTTAAACAGCTTTTATTGTTGTATAGAATTAATTATCACTAGAATTATTGAACCTGAAAGCTTACTTTAGAAAAGCCATTTCCCTCCCCTAGTGTTTCACACTGAACTCTTAAAAGGACTGTATTTAAACCTGTGAAATATAAAATCACTAGACCTACCTTTGACCTTTACATTTCATGGTTGGTTACACATAAGCCCAGTGTTTCGACGTCCGCTGAGCGCTTTAATTAGCCAGCTAAATCAGAACGCTCCACCAGTCTAAATTCAATTAGCTCTTCAAACACGCTCAATGGCACCACAGGCCAGAGGTGGAAAATTCAATTTATTTGAAGTAACCGGATACCCATTTACTGCACGGTGGACCATATGGCCTCTCCCTTGGTGTGCGTTGTATATGTTTACGAGCAATTCATTCAGCATCATTACATTATCTTAAGTGCATTATTAAGTGTGGCGAAATGGCAGTTAGATGGTGGGTTAACTGATGCCGCAAGTGTGTGAGTGTACCAGCCACTGGGGGAAAAAAAAGGTTCAGAGAAACAGGTTTTCTTGGAACTGCTTGGACACAAGAGTCCCTCTGAGCCACACAAATGACTGTGATTCAATAAAACAGTACACTGCATTTGTGCTTGGACAAAAACTATAATTGCTGAGCTCTCCCTATAAATATTCTAAAGCGGGCATGCACAACACAAAAAGTACTTTAAAAGCAAAGCCACCCAGTGGCTAATGAACACTAAGACTGACGTTCCATCTGCGGGGAGAATGAACCCGTATTAATCAAACCTTTTCTCTTTCGCAAACCTTCTTCTCTCTCTCCACTCGGAGGCCGACTCATTAGCGGAGGCTTTGGGGGCGCTTGTATAGCTATGCGGAGTACAAAGAGAGAGAAAAGGCCGATCCCTGCTTTTTTCTCTGTGCTCCCTCGCTCCTGACAAAGTAGGGCCTCGGTGAATAGCGGAGGCAAAAGCGGAGCTGAATGGAGCCGGAGGAGTGGGGCTCGCTCATGCAGAGAGCTCCCAGCCCCTCTATACCTGCCCTGGAGAAAAGAGTGGCCAGCTGCTGCCGCTGAGCCTTTTTCCCTGGCTTCAATAGAGACTTTGTGAAAAGAGCCTGGACAGGGTAGCTGAATACGGAGAGAGAAAGTGAGGAATGGAAGTTAGGGAGGGAAGGAAGGAAGGAAGAAAACAGAAGGAAGGGGGAGTAATTTGGAGGAGAGAGGGAACAGAGTTTGCATAAGCCCGTCGTTATACCCCCACTGTGCACAGAGCTCTTGGGGTTGGTCCGTGACAGAGAAGAAGAGCAGCTTGGTTTAATCAATCATAATGGAAATTAGCATGTTATAATGAAGCGGTGGGAGAAGTCAATTATTTGGTCAGTTCAAAGGGGAGGCTGACTTTGGAGCTGGGCTCTGCGGATGCTGGCCAAATAAAGCTTGGCAGGGCCTTTTGCTAAAGCTCATACAGAAAAGAGCTTTGAAAAGCACGTCTAGTACAGTACTAATGATGATTCACGCAGCAGGTCTCCCAGAGCTTTTATCCAAGCTAATATGGAGATTTTTCATGTGTCTGTCCTAGTTGTGGTTTTTGGAATCATTTTTTAACATTTGTCTCGTCTCCATTACATCCCTATGCTCTATTAAAGGGATAGTTTGGGTATTTTTAATTATTATATATTTATCCATAGGGATGCTGATTTACATTTTTCTTTTAAATCCGATAACTGACCCTCAATTACTGATTATTAACCATTAACCGACAAGATTAGTGCGTTGCATGAAGCGGTGCACCAGCTGCAGCATATGAACAGACAGCTGAGTCCTCAGTCCACCCACTCGGGAGCGTTACTGTAGCAGCCACGGTGCTGCGTGTAGTGTCGCTGACATGCAGTCAATTTCCCCAGTAACTCTCCAACGCACATTTAGTTTAACAGTTTGTTAGCTGTGTGTCTGCCCGGCGTAACGATAGCGAGTTTCCAACAGACCTGAATGGCAAAAATATTCTAAATATAACATACGCTTAAACTGATAGCATTTTTGTAGGTGGCTAAAATATGTTTTGCTGCCGGGTCCATTCACAGCAGTACATCGCTTTGCTGTGGTGCCGGTACTCTTGTCTACATCTCCAAATGGGGAATGTGCTGACCATCATCTACTGTAGGTAATACACTGACTATGGATAAGTGCCTCATACAACCCTACTACAAAACACCCAAACTATCCCTCTAACCTGCGTCTTGGTCCTTTTAGTTTCCACAGTTCTAATGGTATTATTGGACTGCTGTAGCCACAGCTGCTAAGTTTACGTCATCTTGTTTTCCTCCCTTGTTCTTATTCCTTCCTCTTCACCTCCCTCACCAATATGTCCCTCCTTTTACCCATAAACTGCTGCTTCACCTCCTTCCGCTAACTGTACCTCCTTCTCTTTTTTGATGCCAGTTTCTTTGCTCCTTTCTTCGCTCTTCCTCCCGCCTTCCTGCCCCCAGGCCTCTGCTGCTGCTAATAGGGTAATGGCTGCCATGTTATGCACACTTAAGACCCACAGAGCAGTGCTGAGGGCTGTGTGCATGTGTGTGTTTGAATGTGTGTGTGCCTGCCTTCTTCATCAGGCTGTGGGGAAATGCAGGATGTGTTTTAAAGGTTTGTAAAAGTCTTCGCAGGGACTGCAGAGGGAGCGGATTTCTACATCACCTCCAATGTAAAAAATTAAGAAACTTACATACACTTTGCTTTTATATTCAGGATTCTATGGAGCATTAAATATTTATTTAAAAACCGCAGAGACAAAGTTGTCACCATTTTCTACTCAGACTTTATTAGAAGCCCCCTATCCACCATGGGCACTCAGCCCTGGGGCTGTGGACTATAACTTTTACTGTGTAAATGGGAATTCCTAATATCTTAACTGTGTAAACTGACTGAATAGAGTTTATTCAAAGTTCTTCAAATATTGTAATGAACTGGATATGTTCAGGATATATTTTGATTTAACTCCTGAGATAGATTTTCCAATGGCTGTAACGTTTTCACGTGTAATGTCCGCAGTTTGGTTTAGGCACCAAACCCACTTAGTTAGGTTTAGGAAAAAGATCATTGTTGAGTTTAAAATAAGTTCATAAACTAAGTCCCGGCTCTAGCCCTTTTGGTGCCCAAGGTGAAATTCACCCCCTGCCACCAGTGGCAGCGCCGCTATAGAGTTAGAGTTAGGGTTGAACTCCCCAGAAGCCTAACCCTGTAACACACATCATCACAATGGTTTTGATTTTTATGTTCATAAATCCTCATAAGTCCCTGATATTGTTGTCTTAAAAGTGTTTAGTCAGTTAGTCACCTGAGTATTTAAAACTGGCTCTACGTCTTTAGTGATCACGCTGACAAAGGCTTAATACTGAAACACATTTGTTTGTTTGCCTATATATATATATATATATATATATATATATATATATATATATATATATATATATATATATATATATATATATATATATAAAGACACTTTAACTTTGAGTGCCAGAGATTTTGTTCCTTAATACAGGCGCTCACCTAGAGCACCACCGTTTTTGGGGGCAGTGGTCACCCTAAAAAGATAAATAAACAAATTTATAAAATAAATCATTTTAAAAATGCCAGTGAGTGCCCTCCCTCATTTTCTGCAGTGAGGTAACAAACAAAAGCCCCAGAGAAAATGAAATAAATAAAGAAAGAAATTTCATTTTTCATTTTTTAAGTAACACTTTTAAGACAACAATATCAGGGACTGATGGATTTATGAAACTAAAGATCAAAACTTTTCTCAAAATTCGAATTTCACCAAGGGCACCAAAAAGGGCTAGAGCTGAGCCTCAGTTTAAGTACTTATTTTAAAGTCAATCATGATCTTTTTCCTAAACCTAATTAAGTGGTTTTGTTGTCTAAACCTTTCTACTGACATTATACGTGAAAATGTTGCAGCTGCCATTGGAAAATTTAAATCAAAGTATATCCTGAATATATACAGTTCATTATATTCCATATTTGAAAAGCTTTAAATAAACTCTATTCAGTCAGTTTACACATTTAAGAGATTAATAACTTCCCATTTACACAGTATAAATTATAGTCCACAGCCCCAAAGCTGAGTGATGGCGGATAGCGGGCTTCTAATAAAATCTGGCAACTTTGTCTCTGCGTTTTTTAAATAAATATTTATTAACCCATGGAATCCTGAATATAAACCCCCAAACCCAAACCCTGTAATAATATATATCAGACATCACCATGGTTTTGATATTTATTGTCATAAATCCATCAAAAGTCCCTCATATTGTTGTCTTAAAAGTGTTTAATCAGGTTCACTCAATGAATTTTTTTTATATAAATTGCTATAAAATCCTCCATCTGGATCAGATCTGGATCAGCCTTTGGGATTTGATAGAAGTACACATTGTAAATCCCTGAGTCAAATTTCATGAGCTTTGGGCAACAATTACCAGAGATATTGAGAAACAATTTTTTGGGTCCCATTTACCCCAATGTTAACGAAAATTTCAAAGTGATCCAGAATCCAGGATTTCTTCCCGATCACCCCCAAAATCAGTTCTTCCTTTTCACATTTTCGACACACCCTGAAAATTTCATCAAAATCCGTCCATAAGTTTTTGAGTTATCTTGAACACAGACAAACAAACAGACAGACAAACGCAGGCAAAAACATAACGTCCTTGGCCGAGGTAATAAGCCTTAATCAGAGTGGTCACTCAAGACGTAGAGCCAGTTTTAAATTACTCAGGTGAGTCACAGACAACAATCAGAGAAGAGATGGGAAGATTACACAATAGGATACATCTGTGAATGCAACGCCCAGACAATGCCTCTCACAATAAAGGAGACGTGACAAAAACAGTCGAAAATGATAACACACCAAACCACAATGGTAACTGATATACATTATCTATAGCCTCTATTGAGAAAAGGACCCAACAAAGAAAAATAAATACAATCTATGCTTGCAAACTGTACATCATAAAGTCATAAATGCTCAGTGGCTCATGGGCTGAAAATGCCTAAAAGCACTCAGAGTTTACAGTAAAATTGCAATCGAAAAATATCATAGAAAAAATGTATTAAGATATCATATAAGATATGTAGAAAAACAGATATGAAGCATCTCTATGGCCTATACCTTAAGCCTGCCATGCGTAAACTAAGAACAGAAAATGCGTCACAAATGTCACTAAATATCACAACAGAAATCACTAATGCAACTTGCAAAACAAAACACCGGTCTTGAACAGCCGTCTCCTGGTTGAAAGTGGTGTTTGTTGAACCCATCCACCTCCCCTCTCTCCCGCCATAAGCCTTTTTATTCTCCGTCACTTGCTCTGAGCACAGCGTATTTATATTTACCTGCTGTCAGTACCGTAAAAATGACGCACCAAAAGCAAGGATGCCGTTCTTATTGCATGGTAAATGCCTTATTTTGGTGTCATTCATACGGCTTTTTGTGCAAACGGGCAACAGTGAATTGTAGAACAAAACATAAGCAACTTCCAGGAATCTTTAACGATTGGTAGGAAGTTGGATGACAAACTGGACTTTTACAGACTGGATTCTCTAAGCATTAAGTGAGATAGAGAGTGATTTATACTGTATTGAAAATATCCATGTATCTGCATCTGTTTATTGGAAAACGAGCAGACAATAACAAAAGGCCTTTTGAGCTTTCTTGAGTTTCGGCCAGATTTAAACTACCTAGCAGATGTTCATCGCTTCTGATGTGCGTCCAGTTCCTTTACAACACAGGGGACCTCTCGCCACATTGAGCTTTGAGGCCAGCGAGTCCGACGTCTTCCTCCCTGAAACAATGTCAACGTTAAACAACACAGGGAAAGAAACTCAGAGAATGAGTGAAAGAGAAAGCGAGATTTCCCTCTGCTAATGTTTTCTCCCCCGTAAAAAGAGCAAACAAGCACTGGAGATAAAGTGGAGCAAAAGCAGAGCTAGAAAATTGTCAAGGTTTTTGCATCCAGCTGGAAAAGCTCCCGATGGACACTCATAACATTTTTAACATGCACCTCCACTTTATTCTTCTGGAGCCGGTGCTGGAGGAATGCTGGAGTTCAAGAAATCAAACGCAGTGTGCTGAACTCACACTGAGAGCTTCGCATGTCGAGCCAAAATATATACGAATGCACACACTCATGCGTACATAGACACACCTAAACCATGAGCATGCGCATGGATGAACATACGCACACATTTCAAACATAGATAAACATGACATTCAGCAATAGGAAAACTCATTAGAATGAATCGTAAAACTATCATCTGAAAAAAAAAACAAAAATAAGAATCAGCCATGGGATGTAAATTAACATTCGCCAGCACCTTGGCAAATTGCAAATGCACCGCAAATAATGTTTGCAAAATCCAATTTGCCATGCCATCAAATGTGATAATTTAGCATCTAGCATTACACAGCATCTTGACAATGTCTTCCATATCACTGACTAGCCTAGAAAACTGGCTGGTAGCATTTGACATGATGCAAAAATTAAAAAAAAAAAAAAAGGCACAAAACACCCATGAATTAGAAGCTTCTCAGTGGTTTTGGGTTGCTCAACATGTGCTGTACTGTGAACACACAGCAGATGTCTAGATCTGTGGAGGAGGGGAGGCATCGAAATCAATGAGATATGAGACCCGTGATGTTGTAAACATCACTTTATTTCACTGCCGAAGTCATTCAACAGGTTGCACATACTCCTCGTTAGCTCATTACAGCCGCTGACAGCTACGAATTGTCGCTCACACCGGTCTGGATCTTTTCCATCTTGACTTAACTCCTGCAGATCAATTTAACCTTTTGCACTCCAGACATGACGAGGTGATTAGTTTTGCTGGCAAGTTGCTGCTACTTGTCAAACTTGCCTGATGTTCCCCATTGCAAGCGCACACACACACACATGCCCGCCCCCTCCTGCGCTGAATTTGTTGTGCTTATTTTAGGGTGGGCACCTCGGGCAGTTTGAGGCCAGGAGCGTGACGAGGCAGATGCACCTCAGCTCCGCATGTCTAACTCCAACCAGACACTCATAATTTGTCCCTCTCTCTCTCAGGATCTTGGATCCCTAATCGTAAACATGAATTTATGGTCTCAATCGCTAGTTTCGAGTCTTCAGTAGGATATGTTTTAGGGCATGGCTACCTTGTGATTGTTTGTTATCGTGTGTTTTCAGTTAATTAAAGTTAACTGGAATATTTTGGTCGCCTAACGGTGCTTTCACAAGCCAACATTTAGTCCGTTTTAATCAATCTCTGGTGTGGTTTGTTTGGGTGGTTGTGAACTCAGTAATTGTACTTTGGTCAGGACCAAAACAATCAGTCTGAAACCGCTTGGGAGAGATGGTCTTGGACCGGTTGTTTCCAAGTGAACCAAAACTCAGGCTGCTTGTGTGGGCATTTGTTGAGATAAACAACAGGTTACCATGAGTGGGAGAGGACTGACCTGGACGTCTGAGGAAGTCTGATGTTTGCTTGACGACTGGGCTGAAGAGAACACACAGAATATGAGAAATAAAGTCCACAAAAGTAGTGATTTCATAAAGTCATTCGAGATAAACTAAAGGGTCCTCAGAATAATCCATTTCTTGACACCTGTGAGGAGCCTCCAAGTCAAACACACCACGGCTGATTAAAACATGACCATAACAGGAAATTTGCAGTGGAAATCAAACTCGGGGCTGAGGTGAGATGCGGAGCGCTGAAGTCTGGCAGTCATTGAGGGGAGAAGATTGATTGTCTTGGATTAACCACACTCATCTCAGATTTCATCTCGGACCTGTTTGGAATAGGGCTTCCCCGACTTAAAATGTCATATTTGGCTTGAATGAATTAGATGGAGCTGAAATTAATTAAAATGGACATTTATTTGTGGCTAATATAATATGGATTAAAAGTATGATTGTAGAGTGAGCGTACGGTATAGTTTGCCTGTCATTCAGGTTCCTATGGACATGCATGCTTGCCATATTGTGTTTCTACCCATGTCCTGCCGTTATGTGTGTGTATATGTCAACATACATGAATGAATACATGCAGGCATGTGAATGAACATTTGGTCGGCGGGTTACTGACCCATTTGCAGGTGTGAATATGTGGGTGCGTGCCTGCAGACACGGACAGTCCGCTGTGGTAATGACACCGACGTTTTCCTCCATCAGCGGCTTTATTCCTCTTTTTGACAGTAGATGGGACAGGAAATGCCTTCCTGATTGGACAGATTAGCGAAGCCTCTGCCAGCTGTTGAAGAAACGTGAAGGTTAGGAAATAATGTCTCCTGCTGCATGTATCCTCATATTTTTAGTGGCTCTGTGGAAAAAAAAAATAAAAAAATGCTTTGGGTATCCTCTGCTGCAGGTCTGTGTATTGGTTTCTCCTCCACTGTTGTTGCCTAGCCTACATGTAGGAAGTGATGATTGGTCTTTTTGTTATTTGCCCCACCCCTCCTCCATTGTGATTGAACAGCTGGGTAAAAAGTGACATTATTGAAAACAGTGTTTTACCCAAAGTTGTTTCAACTATCGGTGACCAGAAAATAAATACCATACGTGCAGTGCTCAGTGCAGATTGGACTCTCAGCACCTTGTCACGACGCTGGCATTTGTGGCATAGTGTAAATCAAGCACGCAGGAACAGCGCTGGTCGTTGGTTCCAACATGGACGTAGTGGCCAGTGGTGGTACTGGCATGCCATTGGGTCCAAAAAGACTTTCTCATAGACTAACATTGGGAAACTGACCTCTGTAACTCCCCAGATAATTTTTTTGAGGTAAACCAACTCCTCAGTACGAACACTCTAATAGCCCTTATTTAAATCAGTAGGTCCTAAAAGTTGTAAAAGGCACTAATAGACAAATTCAGAGTTATTTCCTTCCTCTGTTTATGTCTACAGAGACCAAGACCCCGTGACCGAGTCATGTGACTGAGCGGACGCTACTGCGCATATTGGACATGAGCACTGGCGTCCCAGAAGATCCGGGTACTCCAGGTATTCCTCTACTGTCTAGTACCGTGTACTCATTGACTTCATGCACCACTGAGCAACTTTAATAGGAATGAATGGGACCCCGCCTCCAACGCTGTATCCAGTTTTCTTAAATACATTCATGGTGTAAATACATGGTAGTCTCATTGCCAAAAATTATATAAAGGAAAAAAAACATGAACACAGCAGTTGTGGCAGTTGCTTGCCATCCTCTGCAGTTGGCTTGTCATTAGTAAAATAATAATACATTGCGTTTATTGCAACGGCTCCATAATGAAAACACATGCTGATATTTGGCAGGTATCATTTTTAACAGGTTTACCATCTTAGTTTCCAACTGACTTGCTCCCACAAACACTTTTCTTCAAAGAAGCACATATTTGGGGATCTACTCCCAGCAACACAAACATTTTTGAGAATCTGCATGTTGCTCTCTCCACGTTTTACCATCTTAGTTTAGCATTTTAGTATGCTGACATTGCTAATTACTAAATTGAGCACAGTTGAAGCTGATGAGAAAGTAATTAGTGTTGATACCTTGGTCATAAAACAAAGTTTGGGAGAAATACAAATTTTGACCTGATGATAGTACGAAATAAAAAGTTAAAGGATCATTTAAATTCCCCCTGTACTAAATGTCATGATGATCCATTCAGTACTTGTTGAGATATTTTACCCCAAACAACCAATAACCTCATGGTGGCAGAAGAGGAGGAACAGAGGAGACTGAGGAGAAACATTGTCTGGGAACATTTATACAACATTTTGTACTAATTCATCAAGTAGATGTGGAGATAAAAGAAGGTCAGGAGATCACAGTAGGATGGATGTGAATTGCAGGGCAATCTACTCAGTACTTGTCGAGATATTTCAGTTTGGAAGATGGCGGAGCAATGCTGGCTAAAAATGATGGTGCTGATTTTAAAATACATGTGACAGGAAATAAGTCCATTAAGCCACAAAAAATAGTTTACTTCCCCTGTGAATTTATGAACGACATTACCCTTTACTGTTGCTTGTTAGACTGCGAGAGAGTTATTCCTCATAGTGCCAGTTTTTCATCGTAACTCCACAGGGTATAATGAAAACTGTACATCTGGTGACAGTTATATGGGCTCATGTGGAAGACGCTGTCAGATGGGAGTCTGTGTGTCTATGCCAAGCTTACCCCTTCGATCTATTCCCTTTTTAGACGATTATCAATCACAGTCTGGTCTGCTCCTCTAAACGCAGGTCAGGTTCAGCAGACAAAAAAAAGCTACCCGTCATGCTCTGTGCACATATTTCACCTAATTTCACCAAATGCTATTTTTATCTGCTTTGCAGTTGTGCAGTTTGAGTTGGTGTCGCCTCCGCCGAACACAGTCGGCGAGACAAGGCTTCACTCAAACTTCTTTTTCCAAACAGATTTTATAACCAGTTTAACCTTGTCAAGAAATATGTGAAGTCTCAGTATCATATGACATAAACAACACATGTATCGCATGTTCAAATCTGTCCTTCAGAGCCTGACGTTTCAAACAGTTGGAGTTAAACCGAGGGTTAATAGTGTATCGGAATGTGGAAATGCAACGCAGCGTTTGTCACAGCAGAAACATTAGATCTGCACCTGGGATAAGTTACTTACACAACCTTCACACCTGTACGTCCTAGACTGGTCTGGTGTGTGTTTGTCTGCATGACGAGAAGAGAAAGAGAGCACAGAAACAGCAAAAGGGAAAGAGGGAAAAAGGATTTTGAGGAAATGGACACTAAAAGAGATGAAACCACAGAATAACGCATACTGCTGAGGGTCCAGGCGGCCATTTTCTCCCATGCTGTTTCCGTTATACTGCGTTCACATTGCAGGGCTTCATGCTCAGTTCTGATTCTTTTTTTTTTTTTTTTTAATCTTTCTGTCTAGACTGTTCACATTCATATTTGAAGTGACCAATATCTGACATCAGTGTGAAGGAGTCTGCCCTGAAATGCTTCTCATCCAACCAGTCATGTTACATGTCCACACAGGTGTTTCTTTATCGCCTCGCTTCCCTGTATCGGACGCTTGACGGGCTGACACTAGACACAATACACCTGATTAGATGGACGAGCTTTTCCCTCGTGGGCTGCTGCTCCCAGCTGATTCGAACCAGAATCACCATGGCTGCTCGTTTGGAAACTTTCGTCTCTTATATCACAAAAATAGTTCACCGAAGTGTGTTTCTGAAAACATTTCATGCGCCGTGTGGTTGGTGAATCTGTCTGACGGAGGCTGTGGGCATGTACCATCACACACATGGATGTCTCATTGCTCTGAAAATACAGAAGAGTTGTCAGAGTCCAGTGACCGTTAGGGTCCGTTAATATCCATTTAGTCTGGGTTCCCCATAACATAGATATTACTCCAAAATCATAACGTTTTGGCTGATATTTAACTGTGAGCTAACCTAAAGAAACTAAAGAAAGATGTGTAACGTTACTGTTTGGCATCCTTAGACACCACCAATCAGTGGTGTTTCGGGATGGCACTTAATTTTTACAAAATGTGATTTCATGAAATCAGAGTTCTGCTTTGAGGAACCTGATATATTTATCAGATGAACTGAGTGAACTGTGAAAAGTCTGTTTGATAAATTAATTTACATTTTAAATGACTGACGAGACAAAATCTTCAACTGTTTCCTATTGTAAGAACCTCTGTTGACATGCTGTTATATTTAACAGAGCCGAGCTTACCGGTAAATATCTGCGCCCTCTAAAAGATTCAGATTTCTTACAACTCATAAACAGACATGATGTTTTAGCATTGTTAGCTTTTGTCAGATAACTAATCAACTAAAAGTTGATCGTTGAGTTGCCGACAGACGCTCACCGACGACCCCAAACTGTCTGAGAGTCGACTGTCGGGTTGGTGTGAGAGTTTGTGCACTCCAAAGGCTTTTCAGGGCCCCCTTACTCGCCTCGGGACGCTCTTCTGTTTTCCCTCTGCACTGTTTTTTTGCTTTTTCAATCAACACTCAGCCTGCAAAGCATTAAGTCCTCCTTAAACACTCTTCTCTCACTATCTGGTTTACTGGCCCATTACTCAGATCCAGGAACACTGAGGTGGTAACACACTTCCATGCTTTCTGTTTTTGACTCATGTTTACTCCACATTATTTAGCCTGAAATACCTGTCTTTCTCTGACAAGGTGAGATTTTTGAACGGTTTCATGGGTGCAGATCAGCCTTTAAACTGCTTGGTATAACATGCTTGCATCGCGGCTGAGATAAATTGAGGCTCTGAAGTGATCGTGTGCGTTCAGAACACTGATGTTCATTCACAAGGCTCAGCTGCCGAGCGATGCACAGATGGGGAACAAGCCATCATTACTTACTATTGCTCATTTATCTTTAAATGGCTGCATTTAAACATAATTATCTCTATTGCAGAGCCCATCGAGACGGGACAACATAGGACGTGTGTGTGTGTGTGTGTGTGTGTGTGTGTGTGTGTGTGTGTGTGTGTGTTGCTGAGCCTGGGGAGTGCTGGAAAATTGAGATGATGATGTTCCTTGTATTTTTCTTGGTCGGAAATTGCTATATTTTTTCACGCTCTCTCTCTTTCTCACTAACACACACACACACACACACACACACAACAGATGTTTTCATGTGCACCGCCTTGTTTTTACAGCTTTGAAATAGCCACGGCCCCTTCTGATAATTCATCTAATGTGCTGTCGTGTTCGGCTTCGAACCGTAACTTCATGCTTGTTAGCAGATTGATCCGCCATCTGACAGAACAGGTTATACTGAGTTAACCATTAGACATCCTATATGCTTAATATACACATTCAGCTTTTAGCAGCATTGATTTGATATATAGTAGCAATTGCACAATTTAAAAATACTCCATTACAAGTAAAAGTTTGGCATCAAAAGTTTACTTATGTGGAATTACAGTGACAGTTCAGTCTTGACCTAATCAAAGATAAAATGAATACAATGCAAACAACAGTAAGAACATTGCAAAAAACAATAACCATAATGTGCACATAACAGAAGTAAAAGAGCAGCAACACAACAGAAAATAAACTTATGTTAAGTGCAATGGTTCTGAAAGATAAGGTGGTGCCAACCCATTTAAAACCTTAAAAACAAGTAGTAAAATCTTAAAATCAGTCCAGAACTGGACAGGAAGCCAGTGAAGGGAGGCCAGAACTGGTGATATGTGATCACGTTTTCTTATTCCAGTCACTAGGTAAACAGCTGCATTTTGTACTAACTGCAGCCGCTGAAGAGACGACAGTTGTTAATCCACATACAAAGAATTACAGTAGTCTAACCAAGAGGTAATAAAAGCATGGGTAACTCACTCAAGGTCCCTGGGAGACAGATAAACCTTTACCTTAGCCAAAAGCCTTAACTGAAAAAAAATTTGTTTGTCAAAACTGAAGGTGCTGTCAAAGATAACACCAAGATTTTTAACAGAAGTCTGTTTATGAGAGGCCAAAGGGCCAAGAATATCCACTGAATTGTCTAATAGGTCTGGGTGTCCAAACATAATGATCTCAGTCTTATTTTGTTAAGACTGAGGAAGTTTAGATTCATCCACGTTCTGATGTCATGTAGACAGTTAATCATCTGCAAAACAATGAAAAGGAATATTATATTTCTTAAAAATGGACCTCAAGGGCAGCATATACAAAGAAAAGACGGTAGGGCCCAGAATGGAACCTTGGGGAACCCCACAGGTTTGTGGTGCTGCAGCAATGCCGAGCTGGACTGAAAAGCTCCCATCTGTCAGGTATGACTGGAGCCATTTTACGGCCCCCGCAGTGCTCAAGGCGTGATAAAAGGATCCTATGATCCACCGTGTCAAAGGCCACAGTTAAGTCTAAAAGCACTAGAATGACAGAGTCCCCTGAGTCAACAGTTAAAAGAAGTAGTGCGGAGATGGTTTTGTCAAAACAGCAAAATGTATTAATGTAAGGCAGTGTCTATAGGGCATATTATCACTTCATAAAGTGTTTATGTTAACAAACAGTAGTTGCCTATTTACACTTCCGGTAAACTCTGTTAACAGCTGTCTGCGTATGAATGCGGAATCTGGTTTTGGAGGTGTATTTGTTTGAGTTTTGGTTGCATGCAGGTAAACCAACACATTATCATCCCCGCTTATCACACGCTGACTCTTTGTGAGACTCCTTGGCATCACTTTTTGGTCACAGACACATGCTTAATGTTGTAAATTAAACAAAATCACTTAGGTTAGGGAAGAAAACTAAATGATTGGGCTCAAAATGACTGTGAAGTGAAAATGAAACTTAGCATGGTGAACGCGGGACACGAATGAACAGCTGACATTAGACTGAAAGTGACACACGGGACACAAAACAGCGATTTCCTTGATGAAAACTCAGTGTTTGTTGGGTGTCTTTCACTCATTAAACTACGTCACCACACCACACCAGCACTTTCTCTTTCTTCACTGTTGCCACAATTGGGTTTACATTGTAGTTAACTGAAAGCCTGGTGAGTCTCATACAGACACTATGGGGTGCCATGTGAGTTGATGTCTTTTTTTAGGAACTTTATTTTTAGGAAAATACCAAAAAAATATTATAAGAGCCACTGTATAGAATACATTGATTTATTAAGTACTTTATATACTGTTGACTTGTTTAATCTATTACAATGCACCATATTTTATTAACAAATCAGATTGTGAGTTAACTCTTAATATCTTAACTGCAGCACTGGAATGCCCCATTTCATGTACATTAACTTGGACACTGCAACCATTCACACAAAACCATTTGCCCATAAAAGTAGGACATAATTTGAAATTAGCTTTAAACGACCTGTGGCCAATGAGCAATCAGGCCTCATTGTAAAGACATGGAAGTAACCCAAAAGCTGTATAAATGAGCTGTGCAGCTTCTATAGAAAATGCTTCACTGGCCACACAGTTTGTACAATAGACCGAAGGGAGGAGGAATGTGTGCAGCAACACGTCCAATGTGATGATTAGGCTGGATCCTATACAAAACAACCCAGCTGGAGGGGAGCTACCAGTCTGGAGGCACTTGTAGCACAGGTGCAGCTCTGGCGTGTCCCTCAACTAAAAAAAAAAAAAAACTCGACCCTGTGACATTCAAATAAAAACAAACACTGAGCTATGCACCGATGGTGGCCGTGGTTATTCTTTCCATTTTCCCTCCTTCTCCCTGCTTCAGCCTCCCCTCACAAAGCTACAAAGCAAACAGAGTAGCGTGAACATGAGGTGGAATAAGGGTAAACACGGGTTGTTGTGACGTGTGTGGTGAGTGAGTGACCGTGTGTGGTGGACATTCCTGATATTGAGCCTGTGGTGCTATTTTTTTTTCTTGCTGGGTGAGATGTTTTGAGAAGCCTGGTCCTCCCACCCAGGGCTCACCTGTTGAGCCGTGACAACCAAACAAATGGCTTCCATCGCTGCTCACAGCGACCTCTGACCCCGGGGCTTTGAGTTGCCCTGCAGAGAGGGGGACGTTTGAGAATCCTTCCCGGTTCAATAACATCTTCCCCCCCCGAGCAGCTAAAGCGCTTAGCTGTTTAACACCTGTGGCTCCATTCGTTGAGCTCCAGCACAACTGCTTATATCTTCCTTAGATCCTCGCACAATGTGCAGTCGTTTGTCATGCTCGTTCTTTGGACGCCTGAATGCAGCGACAATTTGTCAGATTTTTGTGAGACTGACAAAAGCTGCAGAAGGGATATCTGTCTGGGAACCTTTTTGGGATTTTCAGATCTAAAAAACAAACAGAAATGTGGGACATTCATTATATGTATATGTACATCAGGCAGGGGCTGAAATTAAGTTGCTTTTTTAAATTCGGTTTTTGCCACTGTGGCAGGTCACTAAACATTTCTACTGGCCACTGTCTCCTTCTGAAATCAATGTAGAACACTTTAGAATAATAAATAGAGGTCGACCAATTTGGGTTTTTTATGGCCGATGCCAATTTTTTTTACAGAATTAGGACAGCCGATGGCCAATATCTGATGCCTTTTTTTTCAGATATCATTGTCTGGTTTTCTTTTTTCCTCCATCTGATAAAATATCACAGCTTAATAATAGCAAATGACACAGAAAATTTCTTAACTTAAGTAAACATTTATTGAACAACATTTCTGTCTGTCTCCCCAGTCGGCATTTTGTGTCTGCACGGTTTCTTCGAGTTAGGACGTTGTTCTTGTCACACACTCCTGCAAAAGTTAACCCACTGGGCGACATCTGCTGAGGTCTGCTGCCGGTACAACGGCAGTTTGATTGACACAAGGGGCGAAGTCACACATGTTCCACAGCAACGACACTGGGCTGCCCGCAGATGTGCCTGCTTGCTAATATCAGCCGATGCCGATGAAGAAAAAAAAAAAAATCTGCAGATTAATCTGTTAACCTCTAATAATAAACAGTCAGTGGTACCAGACAGTAGTAATATGGAATATATCATGTAACCTTAATCAATGACTATTTTCAACTTATTTATAAGTTGCTTTTTAGAAATAACGTTTCTTACTATAAAATTAAAAAAAAAAAAAACCTTTCTGACATGATGGCAGGTGACCAGGAATGTTTACCAACATTTACCCTGTATTTGGTGCTAATTTCATTCCCCAACAAAAGGGTTATTATAATAAATGACCAGTGAAAAATATTTTTGTAAACTGAAACTAAACAAAAAAACTATATCCATTGAGAAAAAGTAAACATATTGCCTGGTTAATAAAAAAAAGTAACAAAAAAAGTAATTTTTAGTTTTCTAGCTATAAAATATTACAAATAGGGTGACCAGGTGTCCCACTTTACGAGGGAATGTACAGCATTATTACCCCTCGTCCCACATCCCACATATTGAGACGATGTCTCACATATTCATCGGCTCTGGTTTTCAGAAGTCAAACCACTGCAGGACAGATGCTAAAATATTGCTTTTATCCAATGTCTGTGAAGAAAGCAGGGAAGGCTGTCATCACAGGGCTGTGTTTCTGTCAAACTGCGAACATGTGCTTCAAGTGCGGGTTAACGTTTCACCGTCTTTGCTACACTACACCCAATGGGGAAAATTACGAGTCGCCGCAAAGTCACAAGCTGCAGATTTAGGTCAAATATGATGGAAACTACTGCTAAGAAAAGGAAGAGCAGCGACAACAAAGAGTGTGAAACTACTTCTAAGTATTTCTAAGGCAGTGGAAGGCAATTCTCTGAGTTTTTTATGATGATTAATTTGCCGGTTATTTTTTTAAATTTCACGTAAGGGGAATACAACATGAAGCGACATAGTTCACTTGAATCTAAAAAAGACGTGCCGATCTATGAATGCATTCGGGCAAAGCATAGAGATACAAGATAAGAGGCAGAACAGAAATGTTTATTATTTAAGTTAGATAGACATTTTATCAGAATTGTAGACTGCCTCTCAGCCAGCGTGTCCCACATTGTCCCACACAAACATACTCTTTATCCCACGTTATGTGATGTACATCACTTTTATGAAACATCTACTGTTAACCTGCTATCTCCCCCTAAAGACCCCTGGACCCCCCTAAAAAAGACAGAAACTGGTCTATTGTGGGTCTCAGACGGTTAAACAATATGGCCATACACATACATGTCAGCGTTCACCCATTCACACACACATTCATAGGCTGATAGCAGAGGCTGCTGTACAAGGCGCCACCCTGCCCATCAGGATCTAATCTAAATACTCATTCAGACACTGATGGAGCAATTTGGGGTTAAGTGTCTTGCCTAACAGGCTGCAAGGTGGTGCAGTGGTTAGCACTGTCGCCTCACTGTCGCAGGTTCAAATCCAGCTCGGGGCTCTTCTGTGTGGAGTTTGCATGTTCTCCGCCTTCCTCCCGCAGTCCAAAGACAAGTTAGGTTAGGTTAACTGATGACTCTGAATTGCCCGTAGGTGTGAATGTGAGCAACATGACCCTGCGATGGACTGGCAGCCTGTCCAGGGTGTACCCCGCCTTCGCCCAGCGCCAGCTGGTATTGGCTTCAGCCGAAAAAAACTAAATATATAAAAAAAATTATGAAAAACTGAAAGTGAACTGAAACTAGCAAACACTCTGAAAACTAACTAAAACTATGCAAAAATGACATTGAAAGTCAAAACTAAAATAATCAAAAACTCAAACTATTATAACCTTGATTTACACATATATACAGTCTGACCGCATTATGAGAAAACAATGACTTACAGTACTGTGCGCTAGTACACTTGCCTTTTTGTATGTGTCATAAATGAATCTGTGTAGTTATGCAGATTACATGTACCAGCTAGCCATGTGTGTATTTTATACATCTTTTTGTTCAGCTGCCTGTTTGTTTGTTTTCTAATCTATTCATCAAGCTGATTTATATAATGGTGGTATCCCTGGCAGGGTGCCGAATAGCAAACAAAATCTATCACCCACTTCAGCATTTCTGATTCATTAACATGACTAATTAATGTGACAAAGGTACAGAGCTCTAAATTTTATGGCCTGCATATAAAATTACAGCACATAAATCACAATGTGCTACATTGCAAAGTAACATCAATCCAACACTTCGGTGTTGAACTAGAAAGAAAGAAGAAAGATATTCCTTTATTAGTCTCACAGTGGGGAAATTCAGTTTTACACTCTGTTGTTCACACAGTACATATACATGTCAATGGAGAGATGTCAGAGTGAGGGGGCTGCTCCTGACAAGCGCCCAGAGCAGTTGGGGGTTTGGTGCCTTGCTCAGGGGCACCTCGGCAGTGCCCAAGAGGTAAACTGGCACCTCTCCAGCAACCAGTTGGTCTTGGTCCATGGGGGACTTGAACCGGTGACCTCCGCGTCCTAACCCAAGTCCATACGGACTGAGCTACTGCCGCCCCCCAGTAGCTACTGTGTAAAACAAATACAAAATAAAAGGTGTGAACACAGCCGTGCTGACTGATTCACTGTACCTTCACGAAAAAATACAAAACTTAGAGAGCTCAAAGGTGTTAGACCTGTGTGTGCCTTTGAGGGTTATTGAGGCATGAGACATCTGGACTACTCTCTCCTGTCCAATTCTCTCTTCCCCTGAAACCACCTCCACTCCCTGGCACTGCACCAACTGTGTCATTGTGTCCACCTCCAACCCGCTCGCCTCTAGTCAAACATGCGCAACTCATCAGCCTCTAACCGGGAGAAAATTAATCCACGCTCACGCATGAGTACACTCAACCTGAGGCAGACATTCACTCACCTACAGCATGATAAACAAACCCCGTCTTACCTCATGAATAAAATAAATAATCAGCTTTGTCATTTACGATGGAAACTTCTGACGAGCCGACTAGAATTGTTAGAGAGATGCACACACACTCCAGTCACACACCTAAGCGTATCACTATTCTCTCCGTGCCCTGACACCCCATCACTTTGGTCTGTTAACGTGTGACATGCAGATTTATGAGCAGCAGTGGAGCCTCTAAATGTTGCTGCGTGGCTCTCGTGGCACTATTTTCCCCCCACATCTAGGCGATGTGCTATAATAACCATGGGAACGACCACACACATACTCTATGTGCACTCACATTAACAGGATGCAGATGCTTACACAAGTGCACACACACAGCGATACTGAGGGCAGTTAGATAAGCGTTCTGTCAATCTCTAAGAGGCATAAAACATTCGTAGACTCCCCATTCAGATTGAAAAACCTAGCATTGGAGTAGTTAATGTGAGTTAGCCTGCAGCATACCACTAGCAACACGTAATCGCTCGTATCAAGCTGATACAGATGCACTGAAATAATGCTGCAATCCAACTGTACTGCCAAGTGCTCCGACAAACAACAGCAGCACCTGCCTGAAATCTGGGAGAGAGTGGAGCGTAATGCCTTGGCTTCAGACTGGGGATGTGTATTTCAGTGTGTGTGTGTGTGTGTGTGTGTGTGTGTGTTTGTATGTTCCTCCAGGAGTGATCATGATGAAGCAGGACTAGTGTTAGGTCATCAGTTTTTCTGGCGTCTCTGCAGCTGCTGGGCTTGACTGGTGGAGACATGTCCACATATGGAGGTTCTTGCTGCTCACAAAACACATATTTCATACGAACAGCACGTTGCTCTAGATTGGAACCAGAAATGTGACTTTCTGGTTTGTAATCGTTCGGATGATTGGTTACAACGAAGGTGTCAAACATACGGCCCGTGGGCCAGAACCGGCCCGCTAACAGGTCCGGTCCGGCCCACTGGATGACTTTGCAAAGTGTAAAAATTTTAGAAAAGTATGAGATTTTAATTTTTCAAGGCTCAATTCTGTATTACTTTGTCACATTTATGGCTCAACTGGAATAATGTCCAAATTTAAGCTGAAATAAGTCAGAATTTTGACATAGGAAGCCAAAAATAATAAAATATTAAGTCAAATTTATTATTAGTTATAATAGAAAGTCAGAATTATAAGAATTAAGTTAAACTGTTGACTTAAACTTGGGGAGTCAAACTTAAAATATATGACTCAAAACTATGTATATTTAATGTGATGAGATTTTAATTTTTTAAAACTCAATTTTGAGGTATTTTGTCATATATAGAAGAAGAAGAACAAGAACAACAACCTTTATTAGTCCCACGAGGGGAAATTCAATTTTTACACTCTGTTTGTTAACTTATACACGGTACGTGCAGACCAGAAACACACACATGCACATGCATTAATGCTAGCTGCTAGCGTTGCCGGTGGCTTCGTACCCGCTGTAGCGTAACTTCAGTAAGTTTCCAACAGGCTGTGTGTGTGGCAGCGGTGAGTGTGGGTGTGTACTGTTGATTTGTCGTGAATAAATGCTGCGAGGCTACAAGCTACAACTCCTCCGCTGAAAGTCCTGATCCAACTCCCTGTCCGCCGCTCTCTCTTAAGGTGGACCAGCTTTTCTCCTTAAAGTGACGAGCCGCTCCTCTGCATTTTTCTTAGCTTTTTGATTAATTATTAATATTTCTTTTAACCATTTAACTGATAGCATTAATTGGGTAAAATGCTTTATGATGGTTTATTAGCCACTAATTTCTTTAACACATTAATGCACCTTGTGTTTTTTAGGTTGTGGCAAGCTCAGTCTTAAAGTTAAAGATACTGGCATCATATGAAACTAGAAAACCTAAGGAATCCACTGGTACCAGCCATGTCATACTAGCTTGTTGCGAAGGAGGCTAAGTAATGCTCCCAACTTACACTAAATTTTGGTGTGGAAAAAATGACTTGGCCATTTTCAAAGGGGTCCCTTGACCTCTGACCTCCAGATATATGAATGTAAATAGGTTCTCTGGGTACCCACGAGTCTCCTCTTTACAGACATGATCACTTTATGATAATCACAGTCAGTTTGGGGCAAGTCATAGTCAAGTCAGCACACTGACACACTGACAGCTGTTGTTGCCTGTTGGGCTGCAGTTTGCCATTTTATGATTTGATCATATTTTTATGCTAAATGCAGAACCTGCGAGGGTTTCTGGACAATATCTGTCATTGTTTTGTGTTGTTAATTGATTTTGAATAATGACTCTATACATACATTTGCGTGAGGCAAGCATATTTGCTCACTCCCCTGTTGATGAGAGTGTTAAATACTTGACAAATCTCCTTTTAAGGTACATGTGGAACAGATATAAAATGTGTTAATAATTTGTGATTAATCAGGATTAACTATGGACAACCATACGATTAATTGTGATTAAATATTTTAATTGAGTGACAGCCATGATGAATTTCACTTAGCGCCTCTGTTGTAAACCTTTGGGAAACCAGATCACTTTATCTTATTTGCTACTAGCATAAATCTGGCCCTAAATATAAAAAAGTATTTTTTCAAAATTCTAATAATAATAATGTCTCTCAATAACAGAGTTTATTCCTATTCATCAACATTAGCGCTCACGCTATTGATGCTGTAAAAAACAATATCATTGTGTTTTTAATTTCATTTAAATAATCTGCATACATAACACAAAGTTTATGGGTGTTTACATTGATTATTCGAAGATCATCATTTTATTATTCCATTCATTGGTTACTGTGTGTCTTGTTAAGCACAGAAATACTCATTTTGTTTAAAAGTTTTCACTGAGGCACTTAAGGCGGAGGGAATTTAGGAGTCAAATTGAATAATAAAGACAGTGATTATTAAAACAACAACCTACTTTGTTTTCACATTTACATTTACTTTGCAGATCACATTGGAAATGTAAATATCTTGTCCATTGGCACATCACTTCAAATCTGGCTTGTCTAAAAAAAATAGGCCTGCTCGAGGCTATTCAGTTTGCTACAACACCTGCGACGATTTTCATGGGACTGAGATGATCTCTCAGTTGTTTTGAAGAGCTGAAGGAGGAACAATCTCCACGCCACAAGTGACAGCATTATCAGTTATACGAGTCTACGTTTCCCAGATCTTCTACAAAGGAGGCAGTGAGTAAACTGTTACAACCACTAGCGGTAATGGGACAAAAATATGAGAAAACTGCACAGATTTCCATTTAAGTATGTGCAATTTCATCCTTGATATTACTCTGTGATTGCAGAAAATACTGGATTAGCAGCATTTAAATGTCAAGTGTTGGTGCATTCAGTGCTATTTTCCATCTGGCTAAATAATGAAAACCGGATAATACGCTGGCTCATCAGCAGTTACGTCTGTTGATGGACTCATAATCCATATGCTCGCTAAGCAAAACAACACACACACACACACACACACACTCATAGCCACACTCCTCTGTACCCAACTTCCACATACAGAATCGGCGCCGTTGCTTTCCCGCTGAAGCTGCTGGGTGCGAATCACTGCTGTGTTTAGCGAAGACAGATTGTGTATTTTGAGAGTGTATTGGGAGTACAGCAGGTCAATAAATATTTGATGACTGTGCCACCTCTCCTCAGCGCCCAAGCCCAAGCAGATGATCTCCTGACCTTCAGACACCCAGGGCTAGATGAATTATTAAGAGCAGGGCTGTCAGTCACAAGCTCCAGGTGGAATAGAGAGGGAGGGCTATCTGTGATCACATCTCGCTCAGATGTCAATCGCCAGACCACCACCTGCTGATTGGACGCTTCGGCCAAGAGGAAAAAGGAGTTTCTGTGAGCTCAGCAGAATTATCTTTTAAAAAATGCACAAAAGCTGATTCAGTATAGATAGATGCGTGAAAGAGTGATCGACGTATAGATAAAATAGAAAGCGTTCTTTTCATCTTTTGGCGTGATGATGGACGCTTATGACCTGACATCCCAGATTAATGAGCTTCTTTTATCCTTGTAGCATTAGGAATGCGTCCTCTATCATATGAAAAGCCTATCTTTTGATATGCCAAATGTTCCGATTGTCTTCTAAGAGACTTCTGCTTCGTATTATCTTATTATTTCCTGTTTAAATGTTAATGATCACTCAAGTGTAATGGTTGATGTAATTATAAATTATAGTTCAGGGTTTTGTGCATGGTGCAGAGTTCCTGTGGTCTCACGGCCCTGTAAGGGACAGCAGACTATTGAACCGATTGTGACCTGCTAAGCTTTGTTTGGGTGGAGCCCTCCAATTTCACCACTCAGCTGTTAGAAGCTGCTGTATTTGTGCTAGCCCATATGGATTAATCAATGAGTGTGTGTGCTGCCAAACTGAGCTTTTGCTGAGAATGTGATTCGGTGCATGCCCTCATCTTTGAATATTTGTGTGTGAATGTGAGCAGCGTGTGTTATCTGTGTGTGCGTATCCATCTGTATGTGTATCCGTCAGCTTTTTCTCGAGGCCTGTGGTCCAGGAGGCTGCCTCAGCCCGGAGTAACCTTCTCGCATGAAGGTGTCGCATATGATACTTCCTCAGGCCTTGGCCAAACATCACCCGATCCCTCATCCAACACTCCAGCTTGATCCCTTCCATCCCCTGTATTCCCTTTCTGCACTCCCACCGCCGTCGCCACCTTCCCTTCTCCCAGCGTTGGACATTTAGTCGCCACCCCACCCTGCCCTCTCTGCTCCATGTGTCCCAGCCCCAGCAACAGCTGGGCTCAACTTGCAGCTGATCGGCACTTTTGCTTTGTTTGGCTGTGGCTGGATGCTGTAGCTGTAGCTGGGGAACGGAGGCCAGAAAGAGAAAGTTGTGATGCAGACTGAGGCACGACACAAGCAAGGGGCTCGTTTTCAAAGTTATGTTTAACAGAAAGATTAAACTGTTTTCTACAGTGCACTTTAGGGATTCGTAAAACTGAAAGTCCCATTTCACTGTGGGAAGTGCAAAGTTCAGGTTCAGTTACAGTGCACACTTGAAACTTGGTGCAAACAGTGTGCAACCTCTGAGTTTTGAAAAGTGAAGCCAATGCAGAAGTGCCTTAAACTTGCATTCTTTTATAGCCAACAGGGGGCGACTCCTCTGGTTGTAAAAAGAAGTCTGATTGTATAGAAGTCTATGAGAAAATGCCCCTACTTCTCACTTGATTTATTACCTTAGTAAATATTGGAAATATGAGTTTATGGTCTCAGTCACTAGTTTCAAGTCTTCTTCAATACAGCATGATGTTCATTTAGTAAATTATGGTCCCATTTAGAGTCAAATACATCATAAAGCAGGGTATGATTTAGGGTGTGGCTACCTTGTGATTGACAGGTTGCTACTACGGTGTTTTCCGGTCAAGGAGTTGTCTATGTTTTTGCCTTACAACTTTAACCCTTTCCCAGTGTGTTTTCAGTTCATGAAAGGTAATTATAACCTTTTTGGCTGCTTGAAAATGTCTTATTCAGTGTTTGGTTGTACTTAGCTTCACCCACCCGTATCACCTCTGATTGCAAAAAACTAAGATGTCAATGGCCAAATGCCAAACTCAAGGCTTCAAAACGTCAGTCCACAAACCAATGGGTGATGTCATGGTGACTATGTCTACTTCTTATATACAGTCTATGGGTGCAGTTCAGAAACTTAAGAAACAACAACTTCAGCAGGACAAACAGTATGTGTGCTGAGTTGAAGGATGGACTGATCAGTCCACCTTGCTGCACTTTCATAACTTTGTTACTACTATATTGCTAAAACTGGCCAACATACAAGAAACAAGAATAATGATACTCAACAGTCATAAGAGAGAAAATTATTCTAGCATTAAGTAAATTACTTTATTGATCTATTCTGAGCACTTACTGCACGATTTCACAAAACCACACACATTTCAGAACGAATCCACATATTCATGGATTACCTAAGACTTCCCATCCATCTTGTCTTTCTGGCCAACTTCTGTGTGCTGTTGACTGCCGGGTTTCAACCACGATAAGCAGGGACAACAGCAGGGCATCTCATTTTCTTAGTGAGTTAAATGCTGGCAGGCCCACCTAATCAGATCTCCAAGGAGACCTGATTGGTTTAAATGGTGCTCGTGAGTGACAGGTGACATTGTCGTTTCTCAAAGGCAGATGCGCCTGTGAGAAGAAGTGGCTTGGCATGGTTGATACACAGCAGATTGCCTCCAGCTGTCATTGTGCGGTTGGAAATGAAAGGCTAAGAATGTTCTGCTTGGATCTGACAAACAGCATTAGGGTGAAGTGTGCTGAGTCTTATGGATTGGACTTCAAAAGAAACAGATCGGTATGACAGTCACAAAGTGAATGGTGGTTTTTCCTCCTTCATGCTACGAGAAGGTTGGAAGAAGGGTATGATATTAATATGAAGTGTCCTTGAATGAGGACACTCGTGCATCCTTCAAATGTGCACTTTGATTTGCACGAAACCTTAGACGCACATAGTATTTACACACACTCACCAACGTAACCTCGTACAGCGGTTCAGATGATATCTTATTAAAAGTCATTCCTCATTTTTCATGTGTTTTCCTGCGAATGTCCAACAAACATCTTCTTAGTTAGGTTTAGGAAAAGATAGATGTGGTTAGGTTTAAGCAACAAAACTTTTTCAGTTAGGTTTAGGCAACAAAACTTTTTCAGTTAGGTTTAGGCAACAAAAACTACTTAGATTTAGGAAAAAATATTCTTGGTTAGGTTTAGGCAACAAAACTACTTAGTTAGGTCTAGACAACAAAACTACTTCAGTGGTTTAAGCAGCAAAACTACTTTGTCAGGTTTAGGAAGAGACTGACTTGGTTAGGTTTAGGCAATGAAACTACTTAGTTAGGTTTAGTAGACAAAACTACTTAGTTAGGTCTAGGCAACAAAACTGTTTCCGTTAGGTTTAGGCAACAAAACTACTTAGGTTTAGGAAAAAATTATTCTTGGTTAGGTTTAGGCAACAAAACTTCTTAGTTAGGTCTAGACAACAAAACTAATTCAGTGGTTTAAGCAGCAAAACTACTTTGTCAGGTTTAGGAAAAGACTGATTTGGTTAGGTTTAGGCAGCAAAATGTCTTAGTTAGGTTGAGGAAAAGATCATGGTTTGGGTAAAATAACTCCAGAAGTGGCGTAACTTAAGTAATGAAGTTACGTGACAAATAAATCAACGTTGACCCTGCTTCACATGGGGTACGAGCAGCATTCTCTTGAACAAAAGTCCAGTGTTTTTTTTTACCAACCCGTCTAACACAACCTCCATGTTGCTCTTTATTCTTTCTGTTTTATAATTTTGTTGATTACATACAAATTGATTTTGTGGGATATATATGAATTACAGGGCATTACTTTTCGTAGATATAGCTACAAGCGGTGTATGAGAGCAGCCTGCTCTCACTCACTCACCCCCTTGTTTGCAATGTAAAGAAGTATTCGCTTGTTGTCATGACAGTGATTAAGCCAGCATCAGTCTTATTGTGCCCAGCGGACGCAGGCTTTGTGTTCATTTCAAACACTAGCGCCGTCTTTGCTATCTCAGCTATGGGCGTCAGGGGAAGCATTCTGCTTAGAGCTTGGATTCTTATGGGTTTCCTGAGTGAAAAGACAGGCCCTGCCAGGATTACTCCCTCCACTTTGCTGCAATGGCTTTTCCAGTGACTGGACACTTGCGTACAGTAAAGCTCTTTCATAGGGGCGGCTGCATCTGTGCTGTCAGCACTTTTTTTGGACAATGCCTCCACAAAAGCTCAACATTGGTCCGTCTGCTTTCTAGATCTCTTGTATCTGGCAGAGAAAACCAAGACATATTTCATGTAACTGCTATCAGTGGGGACCATGGTATAATTTTTCAGTGTTTGATGATGAGCAGCGGATTTCTTTATGTACAAGATCAGCAAAAAATAATCAGCCCTATCATTTTACCCCCATCAACACCAGTGAAATATTATCAAGTTAAAAACACAGCTGCTGGATATGACTGATATTCATAATCCGATGTGTGTCCAGTTTCATAACCTGTGAGGAAAACATACGGCTGCTATCCGTCTCTTTGGCAAATGATCACCCCTACTCCATTTCTTGCTTGATTTTCAATTTCATATTTCTCACTCTCTTGGTGTCTCTTTAACATGTATCCCTATCCATCACTTTCCCCCCTTTCACCTTTACCATTTCTCATCTTCTCCCGTCACTTTGCTTTTTTTCCCCCTCCTCTGTCGGTACCTCTGCATACTCTCTCTGTTGCTGTGTGGCTCGTCGTCACGCCTCGATCAAACCGCATCTCGCAGTCGCACCTGTGGGGTTTCAGGTTTCTGCCTGTGCACGGAGAAGCACTTATGTCACAATTAAACTGAGCACAGCCAATTAGCGCAGAGCCCTGTGGGCACAGCTAAGACGAGTCGGTGACAAATTGCTATCTGAGTGGAGGAGGCTTTATTATGAACTTCTTCAGCGTTTGTTTATCTGTGACTGTGGTCGGGGGACAGTACAGCCTTTTCCTCCAATATATTACTGAACGAATTCTCCATACACTGCTTGGAATTATCCCTGAGAAAAAAAGATTGAATTTTTCAACTTCACAAGTTCTGAATAACAAGAATTTCACCCCTCGAGCATTGATCTCCACTTTGCCCATTTCATCACCCAATCAACAATGTATTGCTCCTGATCAATCAGTCATTTCTCTGTTCCAAAGGCCCTCTAAGGTCTCTAGTCATGAGAATACCAGAGAATTACAGTAGACGAATCCAACATATACTTCATCTTGTGTTTCTGTGGGAGGCTTTGAGAGAGAGACGGAGAGGGAGAGAGAGAGAGAGAGAGAGAGAGAGAGGGAGAGAGAGGGAGAGAGAGAGTGGGAGAAAGAGGGAGAGAGGGAGTGTGTTTAGCGGCTGTGATGGTGAACTTTTCCCCAGTTCCACCTGGCTGCGGTGGAGGGCTTTTCAGCCACGACGGGCCCCAGGGATCTGGTGCTCAGCGGAGCGGACCATGCATATGGGCTGTGATCCTGAGTGTGTGTGTGTGTGTGTGTGTGTGATGTGTGTCTGGAGAGACAGCTGTCCAGCTCATCTTCCCCCCTTGCGGCCTGCTACATTTATAATTAACCCAGATGACCAGGTGGCTATGTCCCTCTGTCCCTGCCAAGGCATGCTTTGCTCTGACCTCTGAACTTCTATCAGACATTCCTCGGCTCATGTTTACCGCTCATGTACTGCTTGGTTGACCAGACATCTTTGCCCTGGTTTTGAAACAGTACAGTAGATACATAATGAAAAATTATACAAGATAGAGTAAGGGCGTCAGTTTGCTTCAACTGAGGCGCTTGTTGGGCAATCTCAAAAACCCATCAGCTATGGGTCTGACGACAGATCAGCCTCTGGGGGTAATGAATTACGCTTCTGTCGGTGTAGCCAGTGGATATCTGGGCCAAGACTACCGCTTCCATGCGCTGATCATTGTTCTGATTAGCAACTTGAGATGTGAGACTGGAGTTGGAGTTGGGCTTGCAGTTGGATTGTTTCCCCAGTAGCCAGTTTACTAGCTAATTTTAAACCAATACAAAGCTAAATCAGATGGTAACCAGTGGATTCCAAGATTACATTTCGGCCAGTGTGCCTTTTTTTTTTAACCAGCAGAAATTTGCTGAAAGGGCGTAGACAAGGTTTGAGCTTCTCTCTCAAGCTCACAGTTACATAGGGCTGTGCAATTAGTCAAATTTCAATTACACAATTTTTGTTACCAACGATTATGAAAACAAAATAACGTAAACGATTATTGTGCCGCATTCGGTTTTGCAGTGACTCTCCTATTTTGCCTTTCCTTTACAGCAGTGGTTTCAGGGACGGCCGCTCGGTGTGGGAAGGTCCCCTTGGCGCTAGCTGGCCCTCCGACCCATCTTTTAAACCAGCCCCGCCTTGTTTACTATGCTTTCTGGGTGTGACTTTTTTTATGGTGTACTCACCATTCATATCTATACAACCAATGTGTTTATGAATAAATTATTTACTAGAGCACAAACTTGTTTACTTGAGCACCTAGTTCTTCATAGATCTAGTCACTTAATTTTGCTCTCAAAGTGCACCAGATTGATGCATTTAATTTAAAATGTAGGCTAAATTTTCTTTGAAATGCAAGATGTCAAAGTCAGCGAGCACTCATATTAAATAATCGTGACCTCAGTATTGACCAAAATAATCAGAATTAGGACTTTTGCAATGATTAAGCAGCCCTCCGGGGATTAATAAAGGTTCATCTTATCTTATCTTATCTTATCTTATCTTATCTTAGAATTTGCTTATAGTGATTAGTTGTTGGGTAGTCAAACGGTGTCTGAAACCCAGTCCCCACACAATCAGACAATCACTGCCACTTCATGCAGCGATTTGCTGCATGGTCTTTGGCAAGGTTTGAACTTCTCTCTCAAGCTCTCTTTTTTCACTCTTCACACAGTCATATCCGTCACTTGCTGTATGTACAAACGAGTGCAACACTATGAATGCCTGTGAGGAAAGATTGTCTGTTTTATTGGAGTAGGAGGCTTCCTGAGATCCATGGTCAGGTCAAGGCAACAGGACGTTATACTGCCACCTGCTACCCTCATTCCTGTTTCCCCCGGGGATGACTGCCTTTGCAGTGGTTCTCAACCAGCAGAGAGAGAACACATTGTATTTGCACCATTGTGATCAGGTTATTTCTTCCATCCATTTTGAATTCAATGTCCAGCTTTGCTCGCTGTCAAAAAGCCTCAGAGAGACAGAGGCTGGATAGATCTGCCTGATCAAAATCACAGCCTGCAGGCTAACCTTTGGCTTCTCTTTCTCCTCTCCCAGCCATCCCTTACTCAACTCCCTATCCCCCCTGCATGTCGTTGCCATGGTAACGTTAAAGACATTTCCAGATGTGTCTAGGACATTTGGCTAACAATGCAAACAGCCTCCATGAAACCTTTCATCCACAAATGTCCTTACAGCCAGTGGAGCTGCCCACCAGTGTTCAGTCCAGAACAGGTTGAAGCTCACACATTCTCTGTGCCCTTCTTTCGTCGCCCTCATAATGGTACACAGGGGGGGCTGAGGGCAGGACAGGGACCCAAGGTTAGCGAACAAGGCGTATCCAGTTTCTGTTGTGTAACTGCAATACCTCCAGGCTTCCTGTGCACATGTTCTGTGTAATGCTCATGTCCTGGTGATTGGGTGGGCCATTAGAGGACATGAGGCGAGTGAAACTCTACCTGAATCATACTTCCTCCCGCTGCTGCTGCTGCAAGTTGGAACTGGACAGAAAGTTGTCTTACATGTAGATGAAGAGTTGATCGCCCTTCAAACACTGCCTCGTTGTTTGGCTGAGAAATTAAAGCTGACTTTCTCATTTTCTGTCTTGCATTTTTTCATACTGAACTCCATTCTGAGGCCATTCGTTCTGCACCAGGCATGATGCAGCAGAATGTGACCCTGTGTCCTGACACCTCTCTTTTTCACTGCCCACACCTCCCTTGTGCTCCCTCCCCTTCCCCTCTGTCTAAAGGGCAGGGCCATGGCACACTAATCTCCCCATACCCGTTTTACCCTTCTGACTGCCCCACCCTGACCCCACCTCGCCTCCCTGTGTTTGCTTTGGCACTCCGCGGGACATCCGTCACAGCACCTGCCACTGCGGCCCGCAGCCTGCCTTCACCCATACTCCCTCAAGCGTGCTAAAGGGTGAGCCACGTGTCCCCGGCACCCTCTAAATGGGTGACAATACCACTGTCCTCGCCCGTCTGGATTAAGCACCGGTACAATCCACTCTCCGTGCCCCTGTGGCTGCTCCAAGGGGAGGGAGTGGGAAGGCGTTAAAAGGGAGAAACAGGTGTGTGTTGTTTTTTCTTAGCTGTCCCCTAGGCCCCCCAACACAAGAACATTACTCTCTGTCCCAGCAAAGTAGTACTGGGATTACTGGGAAGGGGAACAAACCAAGGGGCTGGTCATAATCAAGGCTGAAATGAATTTTAATGTTGGAACATTTTTTGTGGCTGTTACGCATACTTTCCTATGGCAACGTATCCTCATACAACAGTTCATATTATAGCTTACAAAAAGTTATTCCTCTATGTTCATGCGTTTTCCTACAAATGTCCAGGAAAACGTGATGCATATGTCAATTTCTGCTCATTACATGCATACAGTCTTTTCAAAATAAACTTCCATCTTCACAGGAAACAACATGATTAGGTTTAGGCAACAAAACTACTTAGCTTTAGGAAAAGATAGTGGTTTGGGTTAAAATAACACCTGCAGTGGAGTAACTTAAAGGAGCAGTGTGTAGGATCTGGTGGTATCTAGAGGTGAGGTGGCACATTGCAGCTAACTGACGGCTTTCACGTGTGCCAAGCATGTAGAAGAACTACGATGGTTGAAAATGAAAATGCGGATGCCCCCCTGTAGAGGCAATTTTTGTAAGAGTAGTGTAAGTCATTTGCAGCAGAGGTGGGAAGTGCGTTGTGAAGCAAGAGAGAGAGAGAGTGACATAGCGAGTAACATTATCAACTACAGCCCAAGCAAGAAAAGTTTACAGTGTTTGGTTTGTCCGTTCTGGGCTACTGTAGAAACATGGCGGAGCAACATGGCGGGCTCCGTGAAGAGGACCCGCTCTCTATGTAGATCTAAACCGCTCATTCTAGGCTAACGAAAACACAACAATTCTTACTTTCAGTTTATTATACACCAAAGAAAACATAGTTATTGATATTACATTCCATTTCTGCCTTATTGTTACACACCCGTCCTTTTCCAAAAACCTAACACTGGAAGTAATGTAATTTAAGAATGGAAGTACAAAAAAATAACTCAGCACTGACTTCTGGTTTCACACAGGTCGGTCTCCTGGGTGCAACCACCCACCCATTCACCCCGACCTCCTTGCTATGAGCCATTTGGTGCTCTTTATACTTCCTGGTTCACCATTACACAGGCTGCATACTGGTTGATTTTGTGGGATATACAAAATACAGGGATATACAAATTACAGCCCATTACCTTTTGCAGGTATAGCTGCTGCCACAACAAATACTGAACAAGATATCAGGATCTAAATCCAAACAACAGGTAAATTGCGATACACCGTCCAGCTCACATGTAGGGTGGTCCACTAAAAAAAATGGTCTTTCTTTTGAATGGCCAAGGTAGAAGGAGGCCTGGCCTTTTGGGGCCTCTGTTGCTTTGTCCCTTAGTAGAAAGTAACCTAAAACAAGGGTTGAACTCAGCACACAGACCAGTCAAAATGACTGGCACCTCTTGACACCTGCATCAAGGCCTCTTTGTGTAGGTACCCATATGTGGAGCGTAGTGGCCCTGCATTGGCCACAACTAGGCCAGACTGAAAGGGAGAGAAGCTGCTTTTGTCCTCGGGGGTCTGTAATGGACTGATAGCATCGTGCTGACCTCCCTCCTTCCCCACCTGCTTCTTTTCCTCTCTTTAGTCTGCTGGCTGTTAAAGGCCCCATTTAGGACCACGGATACTCTCAACCTTTGGCTATCAGCAACCGAGGGCCAGTGAGAGGTGCAGATTGTGTGCTGTGATAGATGAGGTAAGGGAATGAGGAGAGTAAACTCTTGTTCGGAGTGAACACTATCTTTAACTAGTATTACACATTCTGTAACACTATATGGTATGCATTTGTCCTCACTGATACCAGCTCATTAATAAAGCTTTAAAGGGTAAGTGGCATTTTTCAACATGGACCCGATTTTCTCATGTTTTTGTGTCTACGTGACTAATGGGGACATTTTCTGAAACTGGTCCAGTACTGAGGGATAACACTGTAACTGGCAGCTGCGAAACAAGATGCAAGGCAAAGTGACCACTGTCAATGCAACGTTACGTCCACTAAAAGTGCTTGTTTTTGCCACTGACAGGCTCATATTGTTATTCTAACAAATTATGGAAAGGACCCTGGAGAGAAATAAAACATCCGTCTTATCTTTCGCTTTCTGTTTGTTTTTGTGTCCAAGCCCCGCTCAAGGAGAAGTCTTGTTGTGAACTCTGAATATCCATTTACTCTGGCTCAAATAAATACAGACAGCCATCAAATTCATAGACCTCACCCACATTGTCAAAATCTTCTAAATATTCGGACATGACATTGAAAATCTTTTAGATAACTCTAACTACAGGAGAAACAAGCTGATTTCGGCCAAATTCCCCCGTCTCGACAATCGTCAGCAAAGTTCTGATGTTTTGATGGTTCTAAAGATTATCTTTCCATATATTCCTGTTGTGTGAGGTCTGTTAAGAGTCAGCTCTGAAGTCCATCCTGGCCACACCGATTTCAAATCGCAAATATTAAACATGTTTAATATTTATAATCGGATATCCTGTTGAGTATGGGGAACCTGGAGGACAGCCCATGATGTAGTTACGTGGGAAAGAATGATAGCCAACTGGGAACTAAGCTGAGTGAAGAAGGAAGAACAACCACTGCCGACATAGCAGCCGCAGCTAATGCATGAGCTAATGTAAAACACCAGGAGTAAGGTAGTAGTAAGATGGACCTGAGAAATGGAGGACCAGCTTGTTGATTTGTGGAAGCAAGTGTTTACTTATCTTCATGACTTCATCCATATTTTTTTTTCTTTGTGAATTTTCAGTACAAACAGCCATGTTTGTTTACACTAAGGTCAAGTTTGATTGTGAGAGATTTTGTGAAATATCTGAGACTCTTGTTGTTCATGAGTGTATCTGTTAGTGTGTTGTGCTATTTTGGCCAAATTTTTGCTCACCACCCACTATAGGAACAAAACTGTTGAATTTATCATAACATGTCATTATGTATGGAGTCTCTCACATTATCAACATCTGTTAAGATTTGAGAAATCTGGGCTCCAAAACAACAAACTCTGCCCGGCTGGCCCTCCCGTTTCCACCTTGGATGTGTTCCACTATTCCACCGTTTTCTGGTTACCTCGATTTCAGAATGAGACCTCTCCCTGAGCGAGACTGCATAATATCAGACATTTATAATAACAATCAGAGCCTGAACTAACAGTGGATGTAAATGACGGTGCCAGCATACCCCAGTAGCACCATATTTCAGCCTGTGAGCTGGGAAAATAGGTTGAAAAGTTACTCTTTAAGGGGCCACAATTGAAATTACCCTGTGTGATATCTGAAGGTTGGGCCAAACTGAAAGCAAGCTCCTTTTCAATTTGTTGATGCATATCAGTGCTGATAGCTTTGCAATCCCTATGGACTTAATAATATCGCCACCTTAGAAGCTCCCACTTCCTGACAGAGGACAGAGATGACAGAGGACAGGATCACCCCGATGTCAGACCTCCCGTGGGGGTGATTAGGTCCCTGACCAGTCCGACAGCCAACATCATATTGTGATTCTCTCGCTGTGTGAGAAGACCTCTGTCACAGCAACCCGGAATGAAAGAGACCACTTCTTTCTCTCCTCGCTGGGCCATCTGACAATCCGATCTAGCAGGCCAGCAGTAACATAATATCCCTCCTCTGATAGGGGCTCTCTCCCGCTCTCTTCACCCCACCAGCTTTTCTCCCTGCTTTTTTTCCCTCCTTGTTGTTGTGGCAGGGATCTGCAGAGATGGGCGAAGGTTGGCAGGGCAGGTGTCTGATTTTCATTAGAATTGCAAATAGGAGTGAGTGGATGCCCGATCAGATAAGAAGGAGAGGTGAGAACAATGGGGGAGAGGAGAGGAGAGGAGAGGACGGTGTTTGGGTCTGACTGTGCTGCCTTTGATCCCCGTGGGGTACAACGAAGGCTCATCTAACTCCCTATTACACCCAGAGGACGAGACTCCTTCCTCACTCAGCCTTCCTCCTTCCTCCCCTCTATCCAGCCACTGTAGTCCCATAGGAGGAGGAAGGGTTGATGACACGCTAAAGCTGGCCATACACTGTACAATTTTAGCCCATTTCTGGCCCACATCTTGAACCTCACGACTTATTTTAAAGTTGGACCGAATTTCAGCCTCATCTGGCGTCACTCTCGGGGGGGGGGGGGGGGGGGCAGAGGAACAATTAACTACTCCTGACCGGTCAGATGAATTTCTGATGTCAGATATTTTGGTCGGCTGTCCACAGGCTCTCACACAGTCGAAGCAGAGCCATGAACTAATTCCCCATCCGAGCCTTTTTTCTACTTTTTTTTTTTTTTACTGGAATCACAGCGTAGCTATCAAGATAAGAATGTACAATAGACATAGTAAATAAAATGTAGCTAGCTTACCTCCAATTCTCTCTACGAAATGGACAAGCCATACTGTCAAAACTCAAAATCTGAGTTTCTGATACTTTGTTTCCTGCCTTACAACATTTTTTTGTCAAATAGTTTTGATTTTACTTGTAGTTCTCAGGAAAGAAAACTGAATAATTCGCCCCTGTGTTGTGAACTCGGCGTGTGAATCTCGGACATGAACTAATATTCATCCGTTTTTATTTAATTTCATTCCTTCTTGAGTATTTCGTTCTTTTAGTTCTCACCATTTCTCTCTCTTTCTCTTACTCACTGAAGGTCCTTTCAGGCACAACGCAACAACGACACCAAAGTGCTCTGAACCCTGTTATTTCCAACGGTTTGCGCCACGCCACAACAGCTTTTCGCTGCGTTGAGCAAAGTCCAGCTGAGCGTAGCTCAGACATGAGCTCAAACTGTGCTGTGTCACGAGCGTGGACCGCTCTCTTCTGCTGGGAAACAACAGTTGGTGTAGCTCTATTGTCATCCGAGTCAAAACAGTATATACACACAGTTGCAGAAACTGGCTGCCCACGTCTTCCTGGCCACGTGCAACTGGAGTCCTTGTATGCCAGTGCCTCTTTTATTTAGATATTTCAGCTGACAGGATGGCACAGATGATCAAAGCAGCATGTTTCTGCCTTGTTAGCATTATGACCCGTACAGACCTCTGCTAGCAAACAAACTTTACCTGCTTCGGATTATCAACTGTCAGCAGCTAGAACGGTCCACAGGGGCTGACGGGCCGCATTTTTAATTTATTTTTTTTCTATTTTACATGTACAGTGTGAGCACTCATAATGGCTGACGAGCAGATCATACAGTGGGAGCACATACAGTAAATTTTGAGCTTTGGCTTTATCGCAAATGATCTACTTATATAGTAGACATTTCTAAAATTGGACAATGTATGCCCAACTTAACACAATGAGACAAGATCTTCAAACTCTTACTGGGTAAATCAAATATTCATAATTACATGTTCAGTGATCTCCGTTTCACTTAATATTTCACACCTCATCGCAGCTCTTTCCAGTCTCTCTCAATCTTGCTCATCTCATTTCAAAGGCGCAGTTAATTGGTGAACATCATATTTCATTACGTCAGCTATTAACAAAAATTAAAGCAAATGGACTGAACAGATACAGATAAGTAATGCACACTTATACATGCATGTCAGCCACACATTTCCACCCACACAGGAACGGACCGAGACCAGCTGTGCCCTAAAGCTGTCACACCCAACAGCTGGACTTTACAATTCTCCCCTCTCAGTGAAATATCACACCGCATTTCTGGCACCAAAACCCAAATTAACAAAAGGGATTTGCTCAGCGTGTCTTTCAGAGGAACAAGCAATCGGCAGGGCTGTGTGAAAATCACTGCGTTTAGGGAATGTTTCATCTGATTCAAGAAAACGCCATCATTACCCTGTTTTTAAATCTTATTTCTCTGTGTACCCTTTTCGTTGGCGTAGACACACCTTGCAGTCCCCATCGTCAGCAATCTACACGCTCCCTGGGAGTGTTGAAAATCATCAATTCCTCTGGGCTTGTTGCCGTGGTGAAGGCTTGCAGCGACAAGGTTGGCTGGGTGTGTTTGTGAAAGGACAGGACAGGCCGTAACGAAGGAACAGCTATGTCAATACCGCCAAAATGGGAAAAACAAACATTTCTGGGTGAAGTGTTGTTTCAGTTATTTTTTTCCTCTGAATAGTTCTCCCTCTGTAAATTTCCCCCTAGTATGCAGACTATGTAGCCAGACAAAACTATTTTCCTGAGTATTTCAGTACTTTTCCTCTGCATGTTCCACAAAAAAATTTACATTAGACATCTTTTTGCTTGCTTTGCATCAACGGCGGCTGTTGTGACAGACAGAAATATGAAGGCGTTAGAAGAATCCTATCCGTGCAGAGGCTCATGAGGCAACGTTAGCCTGCGTGGGCGAGCTGGCCCTGTGTTAAACTCTGCTCTGTCCTGGATCAAGTTTACAGTTCTGCTCGGTTTAATAAAGCGGATTCCCCCTGCAGATGAACATGGCTCTGGAGCACCTGGCCTTGCCCTGCTCCCAGCGGGCTCTGTTGTTCTCACGACACTGTGCCGCTCTGCAGCACCTGTTGGTTCGGACCGAGGATGGCAGATGTTCCAGCTACATACCATCCAAAAAAGCATGACTATTGATTTGGAGGAAAATCCCTGCCAGAATTCATCATGTTGTTTGCTTTGAATTGTGAAAGTGCTCCGCTCCAATTTGTCCTGCTCTTAAATGGCGGGAAGCGGACATGCTGTTTCCTATTTGTCATAAGATAGAAATGATTGATAGGCAAACAGGTTAACACAAACACCCATGAACTTGTGATTTTAAACACACATGGCTGCAAACACAGTATTAGTTGAGGCAAAACAAAGACTGGAAGCCAACACGAGCAGTGGGTTAAAATTACACATTGAAAATATCCTGCTGTGTTGTTGAGTGCCAGAGTTGAGGTATCACATACATTTGAGATGACAAACTGTGATTCGAGGCTCTAATGAGCTACAATAAAGGTGAAACATACGAAACATATTTAGCTGGCTGTGGTTAGCAGAAGGATATATATTGTAAAGATACTGTACGACTTTTTGAATGACTTAACTGAAGTATAGTTAACTATAAAGATTTATTCACCCTCAGTTTATTTAAACAGCGTTGCCGTTGGTGACAAGCCTGCTGGTCGGATGGCTACTTTACAGTGACCAAACGTTTGTCTGGGACTGTCCCAACAAGTTGCTGTAAAACACTAAAATGTCCAAGTTTTCAATAGTCACTAACAAATAGACACGGTTTTCGCTACAATTAAAATAATAATATTAGTCTTAAAATGTTCCACTCATTCATTAATTTGCGCGCATGAGATAACTTTATATACAGAGAGCCAGCACAGCGCATGGCTGCAGTCTCTATAGCGAGTAATGTTGCACGCTGTCAAGCCACAATTGCGCACAGACACAACAGATCCGCTGGTTACAGTTTGTGCGATTTTGAACCACAGAACCCTCCGTGCTTATATACAAATCAAACGCATTGTTTTGAGTAATTATGCACACATGCACATGAACGCATGTGTGCATGATCGTGCGCATCCATGAACGTGTGGTACACTTAAGGGTATATGGTCACCCTAAGCTAACTTAGCTTGCTAATTCCGCTGTCATGTGCTGTGGCTGTGTTTTACCCTTAATCTGTAAAACAAAACATTGAATAAGAAAACCAGAATCTGTGTACGCCAAGCCACACGTGTCTGTTGAATGGTGGATTCTGTAGAAGGAAGATATAGGCCAAATGTAGAATACTCAAACCAGCTTTAATGAGCAGTTGAAGATTCAAAGTACAGACGTCTGGGTCTCTCTATTCTGAGCCTGACCAATAACAGATCATTGCTGGGGCATGAAGACCAGCTCCTGTTCTGTCTGACCCAGTTTTATATTTGTGTTACAAACAAGGAGTATGTGTAGGTGCATGTGTGTATTTCTGATTGGTCTTCTGCTGTGGCCAGGTGCTTCTGTGTTGTAGCGATTGGTCAGTTGTACGCACGCTATGCAGTCGGCGTTATTTTCTCAGGCTCTTCCGTCCTGCCGCATGCAGGCAACATCTTTTCCCTTCGATACATGCTGTGGTATGATGAGGTCTTGTGATGGAGGAGGTTCCTGCAAGACAGCTTCATCTCTTCACACCTTGTTGACTCCCTCCTACAACTCACCTTGTTCCCATTGTATCAGTTATGCGTGTACTGTGTGTCAACTGCCAAGGACCTGATATGAACAATGCAGCATCATAACAATAGCTAATTATTTTGATATATACAGTTCATTCACAGTTCACCATCTCTTCACATGCAACACATACAATGAGCCGAACAAAGTTGTCACTCATCTGACCATAGCACTGTGATTTCGTAACAAGAGTGTGCGGATGAAGCATTGGGTTATTAAATTTTACTCATTTAGCGACTTGCTAGTTAGCTATCTACCTTGGTAATTCCAGCATGCTGCAGAAAATCTGAGTCCAGCTCTGCCTCACTCCTCGCCGCAAAGAGACTAGTTAGCTGGGAGGAAAGCAGGCGTTAGCTACCTAGCTTGTCAGTCTCCAGACAAGCCAGCGAGCAAACTAGCCCAATCCGGAGACAGACAGACAGTCTAGCTAGCTAACTAATGTTAGTCAGCCACCTTCTTCTCCCAAAGTAGTCTGCCAGCAGCGTAGGGGTCGGCTAATCTGGTCCCAGTGGTTAATGTTAACTTTCTCAACTAACATACATCCTGGAGAGTGAGTGACAGCACATATTAAGAGAAACTAGTATTTTCTTCAGCCTTTGTTAAAAAAAAACATCCATTAATACTTTCTAGCCAGTGTTAACTAACTTATTCAGAGAAATTTTCTGCCTTCACTTAAAGCTTCGCCAGAAAACGAACAGAAACAGAAAAGGGGTCTATAATTTGTCTCTTTAATACAAAAATACTGCTATCTGATATCTGTCCTGGGACATGACTCATATTCTCTTTTCTCAATACGGGCATTTACTATGAAAAGGTGATGTTTTTCTTGCATTTGAATGGGCTCAACGTGGCTCAGGAGATATGGATCACTTGGCTTGTTTGCTGACGGATAGGAGAGTCCAAACGCAACAGATCCGACAGCCTAACAAGTGGCTGATTCGTGGAGCAAATCGACTGCGCAGCGCATGGTTATCTCGTCACATGCAGAGGTACATGACAGCAGCAGCGAGAGAGAAACACAAGGGGAGTGAATGACAGAATGAGTGAAAAGAGTAAAGAGGGCATGTGACAGAGCTGCTGACGGGAAGTCGGGGATGAGGTGGGAAAGTGAGTGAGTGATAGAAACAAACTGAAGAAACGAGAGAGCAGGTGCAGAGAAAGATGAGGACAAAAAAAGTGGGAGGCCCCCATCAACCCACTCCCTCGTGGATGTATTAAAAGAACTGGATACAGCCTTGGAGGTGAGGCTCCGTTCATTCCTTTTAAAGTTGCTCATTGGCACATTATGCCAAAATGGCTGGACTTCCGACTGGAAAAGTACCTGGATCTTACAGCGATTTTCCCCCTCCGTGGCCCACCTCGCGGCCCTCGGTCCAGCCTCAGTCTGGGTCTCATTCACATGAACGGAGGATGGGAAATAACTCCAGATTCGGCTATTTGTGAATTTTAGGACCTAATGATGTAAATAAAGGCTATTTTGAGGTCAGTCATGCTGGGAAGCTGATTCCCCTAAAAACAAATTGTCTGCTCAGTTACAGTAAAAAATCCTTCTGGGCCAAATGGCATCACGTGACGGACACTGAAGATGTAGTACCACCGTTTGGCCACTAGAAAAACTGGGATCCACAACCGGAGCTCCTCCTGGAGGCTTGCACTCCCCGTCCCATACTCCCTCCCCTCACCAATGACCAAAACATGGCTCTGCCAGAGAAGAGCCTTTGCAGCTGCAAACTCTAAAGTACTAACAGACAATTAAACGCTCTGGTTGCCTTGGCGATATGTTGCTTTCTTCCAAGCCATGCTACTCTACCACAATGTTCAATAATGTGAACAAAGCCAAGGAAAGGCCAAACAATAGACCTTTGACCGTTGCCTTTCTCTCCTCCTCCTTTTCCCCAAAATGATGCATTCTCCCTCAATGACTTCAAACGTCCCTGTTACAAAAACATTATTGAATGTTCTGTGTGTTTCAGATTCGGGGGGCTCCTCAGACTCCTTCTCTTGTTATTGTGCTGCTGTTTTTTTATTAATGGGGCATGAGAAGGGTCTGGCATGGGTGTGAGACATGTCCCGTGGACCGCCACACTGTGTGAGTGGATGTTTGCGAGCTGTGTGTGTGTGTGTGTGTGTGTGTGTGTGTGGTGTGTGTGTGTGTGTCCTCTGCATACAGACCCCATCTGTTTGGTGGCCGGACACAGTCTGGGAAAGTGTGTGCAGGCGAAGAATTCACACACAGCACAAAGGTCCAATTATGAGCCCCCACTCGGAGAAGGAGAAGGGGAGGTGGACGAGGGGATAATAGGGGCTTGTCCATCTCAGAAGGGAGTATGATGGTTTCCTTGCCTCTCACCTCGGCCTCCTACCCTCCTCGCCACACCACCACAAACAAATGTGTCAACAAGACCTGAGCATGGAGGGAAATTTCCCTGGGAGGAAAACCGGCCACAGCATTTTTATGCTGTGACTCAACAGTTGTTGGAAAAGCGACACCTTTTTAAACGAAAAAACAAGGCTGTATAAGCAACACAGTCTCAGTTTGTGAAATAGTCACAAAGTTTAATCTGATTTGTGTACATAGACACACATTTCCTGACAGAATGACTTTTTTGTGCATTTTCCTATGAATGTCCAACAACATGTGACACACATTAAAACTATTTAGTTAAGTTGAGGAATAGATCAACTCAGTTAGGTTTAAGAAAAAAAAAAAATACTTAGGCAACAAACTACTTAGGTTTAGGAAAAGATCGACTTGGTTAGGTTTAGGCAACAAACTACTAATTAGGTTTTTAAGAAAGGATAAACTTGGTTAGGTTTAAGCACAAAAAAAACTACTTAGGTTCAGGAAAAGATTGACGTGGTCAGCTTTAGGCAACAAAACTACTTAATAAGGTTTAGGAAAAGATTGACTAGGATAGGATTAGGCAACAAAACTACTTAGACTAAGAAAGCGATCAACTTGGTTAGATTTAGGCAACAAAACAGCTTTGTTAGGTTTAGGAAAATATCAAGATTTAAGTTAAAATAACTCCATAAGGGGCATAAGTAAGTAGTTTTGTTGCCTTAACTTAACAGCTGCAACAAAAGGTCAACTTGGTTAGGTTAAGGCAACAAAACTACTGAATTAGGTTTAGGAAAAGATTGACAAGGTTAGGATTAGGCAACAAAACCACCTTGTTAGGCCAAGGAAAGGATCAACTTGATTAGATTTAGGCAACAAAACGACTTTGTTAGGTTTAGGAAAAGATCATGATTTAGGTTAAAATAATCCCATAAGGGGCATAATTTAAGTCCCAAAATTACGTGACAAAAACAACTTTGTTAAGTTTAGGAAAAGATTGAATTGGTTAGGTTTGGCTAACAAACTACTTAGTCATGTTTAGGAAAAGGTCAAGTTGGTTTGGATTAAAATAACTACAGAATTGCTCTAACTTGAGAAGTTACATGACAGATAAATCAACTTTGACATGAACACCGGTCTCGTGGGCAAAAGTCCTGTGTTATTTGATCCAGTCATCCATCCCGACCTCCTTCCTGTGTGGCATTCACTACTCTTTGTACTTCCAGATTTATTTTTGTGCATTATTATGTGCATTACATGCCAATAGATTTTGCGCGGACCATCACGAAAAAGAATTTAATTTGCGTCTATATACACAATCAATACATTAAATTTTGTGACTATTTCACAAACTGCTGTGCAACTGGGATGGCATAAGCAATGACATAAAGCTGATGAAACACAAATTTATTATATCTTCTACAAATAGCTTTAATCTCTCATGTACGTGCAGTGAAAGTGTCACTTTCACTCTTTACTCCTTCCTATATAGACTGTCTCCAGTCTCGTCAGATGTAAGTTTAATCTCTGGAGTGTTTGGCTTCTGGCGTCTATACTGCTTCACCTCCAGTCTGTCTTTACTGTAATACTGCTGATTAGATTAGCCTGTATTGGAAGAAAGTGATAGGAGCTCTGCTGGCGTCACCTCTCAGCCCCAGCAGTGGCTCAACTGGTGCCAGCTCAACTTTGATTCTTTATCTCCAACTTCAGCCACACACTTATGGCAATTTGCTGTTTGATTCAGCATTGTGACGTGTCTGTTTTATCTCAACCGAACGTCGGGCGACTCCACGCTCTAGTGTGACAGCACAGTGCTGCGGTCGTCTAGACACTCTTTGATCTTACGTGTCTTGTTTGAAGTGGTTAGGACAGTGTGAGTGTGAATTACCTTACCGTGCTATCACTGGAAAGCTGTGTGCATGGGTACAAACCTCAGCACCCAAAGTAAACAGCCAGAGGAACATGACCGAGTTGAAAATTATGAGGGCTGAGCTGTGGATAATTCACAATGTCAAAGACACTGTTAAATTGTACCTACGTGCAGTTTACTGAGTCAAAGGATCAAATAATTCCACACTGGGCCTATTAATCGTTTGCCAAACAGCCTGAATACATTTTTGCAGTCAACAGGTGCAGTCTCTGAGAGGGAATCAGTCCACAAGGCACATTAAACACCAATTAACACATTTTGTTTTTAATGAAGGATAGGGCAGATCATTATGTGGCTTTTTGATTTGTATAATAATACTATAATAAATGTTTTTCTTTTATTTCTTCTCTCTTTTGTGCCCACCACCACCCCTCCTCTTCAGAGGACTAAATTTACTTTGTTTTCATTCTTTTTCAAATTAATAGCCAGTGAAGGAAAATAAAAGTGATAATACCGATAATAATCATAATCTTAGTTAAACCATATTACTTAAATATGAAAAAGCATGGGCGAATAAGCTGGCCATCTTAAAGACATATAAACAAATAAACAGACAACAACAACATAAAACATTCAAGAGTAGATGTGGACACATATACAGTATGTAAAGAGACAAATATCAAGAATGACAGAAAACAACAAGCAGACAAACAGAAAATAGATAGAAAATAAGACCTTCTTTTTTAACTGTGTAAAATGGGATATAGGAAAGGGGTGAGACTGTAATATGAGCATATGGCTAAATAATACAATTTATACTGCAATGAAATTTAGCAGAAAATCAGGATTTTGTACAGTTGGGAATATTTTCAAACTTTATTATACATAAATATGGATTTCTTTCATCTGTTTGCCCCCAAATAACATGGATGGTTCCCTACTATAGTCTTTGCAAAAAATAGATTAGAAAACGACCACTACTTTTGTTTAATTGTGGGTGTTTCTTCAAATTTATAGCATCTGTGGTCCTCCTGGGTCAAAGTTGACGGGAAGACCTCTAGGTGTCATTATTTGCTGCCAAAAAAAATTAAGTGCTTTCAAAACAATATTCTGACTAAAAGTGTACATATGCCAGTATGTGATAATCCATCAGCATTATGTTCCTCTGAAAATAACTGCAGTATAGTCAAAATAATTCATAATATCTACTTTTTTAACTAGAAAGAAATTAACTAAAATCATAGTCTTATTAACCTTATTTGTAAAACTTGTGGTAATAATCTGGATTGATGTTGGCCAAAAAGGTGTGACACAGAATTGGGTGATAATTTATACTGTATGCTTTATAATCTGTCAAATCAGAACGCATTAATTTTGACCTGGGAAGACGAAAGTTGTATGGTCGACGGGAAGACAACAGGAGAATTATTAAATGAAGAACATATAGTTCATTTTTAACATGCACTACATATGTTTGAGAATGGCCTGCGGAGGTGTCACAGGGTGCGTTCAGGCTCATTGTGTCCCAGGAGGAGCTGCATTCAGTGTCTCGTTGCGCTGCGTGTCATTCTTTGTCGCACTTGTGAAAGTAGAAATATGCATTCATGCATTATATGCCGTGTGTGACACGAAGGAGCATATGTCAATGCAAGGGTGTATGTGTACATGCGCACATGTGTAAGGAATGGCATGAACAAATATACAGTTGTGTGCAAACGGTATGTGTGTACGGTGTGTGTGTGTGTGTGTGTGTGTGTGTGTGTGTGTGTGTGTGTGGCGTGCATCTGACACTCAAGCATCAGCAGCTGGTGAACTGCTCTCACACACCAGGTGCGACTTGTAGCTCTAGGCGCTGTGTCAGCACATAGTGTGGCAATATGACACTCTAAACACGCACATACACACAAACATTTACCGTATGCGCGCACACACACAGTGTGTATACGAGCACGCGTAGGCAGAAACAGAAGAAATGGCGCGGTCGGATATTGTGCGTACAGAACGCAGCAGGTTTTAATATGAAAAGCATAAATCACTGATTGTATCACAGCGTTCGTTTTGATCTGATATGCTGACGGCCTGGGGAGCTTTGTAGATTGAGAGAGCGTTAGAGAGCCAGAGAGAGCCTCGTGTCATGTAGTCCCTGCAGTGTTCATGACTGATGTGATCGGGACACACAAGTGGTAAAGGCAGGCAATAAAAGGCATTTGGTTGCCATCTGTCTCTGTGGCCTCAGTGTCAAACAGTTGGCTGTCAGGCTCATGCCATAGACACACAACCAGGATAACCATTAGTCCATAAACAGGCGCCCTTCTATAGACAAATGGTTCGGGATTTCTATGGTCATGTCTGTGGTGAGATAATGGCCATAAAGCTATGACGTACAGCTGTTCACGTGAAATACGGGCTAAGTAGAAGTGGAATCAAGAAAAAAATGCCTTTAAGGAGGGTTTGTTTATGTGTCAAAGAATAACTGGGTGACTTATTGAGGATCATCTGGGATAATGTGATGTGGTTTGCTCTTTCAACGCGAGGACGTCATGTGGAGACTTGTTCCCTGATCAGGAACGACCCAAATATTCTGAGTGTATTGGGCTGTTTGTCAGATTGTTATTTGAATATTATAATTTTGTCCAAAAATAATGTTATAGTGAGGAGTGCATTCAAACTTAGATAGATTTGAGATTTCACTAACGGGGACTCTTTTGTGTCAACATCAAATAACCTTCCATTACTCACAGACTACTTGAACAGTAATGAAAATAATTTGATGCCCGAACAGATACAATCGTCTGCAAACAATTTATCAGCTTTTTTAGAGCCCAACCCAGACCTGAAAGGCCCAATTTTGTTAAATGTACAAGGAGAAATTTAAAATGAGAAACTTCATTTTGCAGGTCAATTTCATGGTAATTAGGTGATAACTAGCACGTAACCTATATTGAAAATAACTTTATGATAAGGATTGTTTAATAATTATATGCTAAAATAGCATATAATGGTAAAAATAGGGCCCTTAGGCCTGAGAAGCGGCTGTACACTGGTTATGAAATATCAGTGGAAATAAAGCATATCAGTTAACTGTATATTCTTTTCCTTGAAATGTATTAAATAATTTACCAGCTAATGGGAAATAGCAGAATATAATTATTAAATAATGTTTATAATAAAGTAATTTTAATAAATTTTAAGGTAAATATTGGGGTAACTAATTACCATTAAATTTGCGGACCTGAATGAAGTGTTACCTAATTATGTTAAATGTACAAAGAGTGCTTTTCCCCAAAGTTCTGCCTCCCTGGGTCGGTTTGGAAACCGTGTTCTGGGATAAAAATAAATAAATGAATAAACTGAGAAAACTGCACCTTGTATTTACAAGGTTCACACATTTCTTTTAGAAGAAGAAAACATTTGTAAAATTATTACATTTTCATAAATTACTGAGATAAGGAGTCAGTCAGTAAACACTCACTCAGTGGCTTCAAAGTGGGACTTATGGTTTGGTTTCAGCAACAAAATTACTTAATTAGGTTTAGGTTTGGGATAAAATATCACCGGAAATGGAGTTACGTAAGTATGGAAGTTACATCACAAATAAATCAATGCTGGCATCTGGGCCTCATTTTTTCTTTTTACTTTTAGTACGTACTGCAGCCGTCCTTAGAAAGTACGTACTGTTGCATGCAGCATGTATACAGCTGGGATATACAACGTCACCGTGACATTGCACCTCCACCTTTGACCGTCTTGCTCATCTGTCCGCTACGCAGAAGATTGTGGTAGGGGTGGGCGGATCAGTCTGAAACTATCAATATTAACTATCACTGCGTCTCATTTAGAAGATCAGTTCTAACGTCAATAGGATTGAATCAGAAAAGGGATCAGTTTCTCTCTGCTACACCCATTTGTATTTCATCACAGAGTAGAACTGTCTGTCTAAACAGCGTTCTATTGAACATTTGTTTTTCACTTCTGTTGCGATGTTGCATGCATACAAACAACACATGCATCATGCACAGCGCGCCGCAGCTCACATTATGACTAGTTTCTCCAACAGACACAAGATGGCTGAAGAAAGAGGAGCATGTCTGGAGCTATTTCACAGCTGGGGCTGATGGTTGGGGGCTGTTTGGGCACTTTTTTTTAGTTAGTTGCACTAAAAAAGTTTTTAAAACATTCATTGTTCTCAACAACTACATGTTTGTTTATTAAGAAGGAACCATTTTCATGTTTGCACATTCAATTTACAATAATAAAAAAAAAACATATTTTGGAAAAACTGGTCTGTAAATTTCATGGTGATAAGGTGATAGTTAGCAAGTAATTACTGCCTGATTACCCCAATATTTACCTCAATATTTGTTATTTATTTATTTAATTATATTCCGCTGTTTCCCAATAGTTAGTAATTTATCCGATACATTTCCAGGAAAAAAAAATCAGTGTCTTCTATTACTTTTGGTTTTCTACCTCTGATTATAGCATTATATCCTTTTTAGCATATACTTATTAAATTATGTTTGCAACAAAGTATTTTTCAATACATTTTGAGGTAAATATTGGAGTAATTTGACAGTAATTCTGAATAAATTTCAAATAGGTTACTTGCTAATTATCACCTAATTAACATGACATTTCCAGACTTGAAATATGAAATGTTACCCGTATTTTACATATGATAAGCAGTAAATAATGGAAAGCAACATGAAAGTACATAAGCGGAAATATCGGTTAATCTGGCCCTGTATTACTTTGTATCGGATCAAAACCAAATTTTAAGGTATCACCCACCCTGAGATTGTTGGTCAGAATGACCAGGAAAGTATGCTGGCTTGCATACTGCAAAATCTGACCGGATGCAGTACAACATCCTGGTATTTTTGGCATACTGCACTTGACATACTGTATATTGGGATATACTAAATCTTTTTCTGGCATGCTGCGTATGATAGTATGAGCATTGGAACGTACAGCTGGATTCAGGTTGGGTAGGAACACCAGTCTCTCTTGATCCACCCGACCTCCTCTCTACACCGCATTTGTTGCTCTTTATACTTCCTGGTTCACATTACGTGGATTAATTAGACATTTATTTTGTGGATATTATCATGATTACAGTGTATTACTTGCTACAGCTAGTGTGTGAGAGCAGCCTGTGTGTTTACAGCTGTAGTTCAACGTCCAGACTTAAGGTGTATATGCATCTACTGTGTCCTTTACCTCTGTTTGACCGTCCATCGTGCACGTCTGGACAAGGCATCAGCTTCTCCCAACTACTGGTTAACATTAAGTACTTTATTGAAGCTTGATAATCTGCAGAATTAATCTTTTTCTTATGAGGAAAACAGAGTGGGCGATAGGAGCAGCGCTGACAGACACGCTGAGGACACGGACACCGCCGGCTCCCACATCTATCCCTCCCTACAGCAGACTTCCCAATCGTCTCCGGCTTCACATAAGCCAGTCGTTGGGATTTAGAGGTTATTACTTTGTGTTCCCCTCTTTGTCCGAGGGGTCATCTTTCTGAGTCGAGGTGAGATCGGGGTGAACGCAGGAGAAACGCGCTGTAACCGGGTAGCGCAGTATTGATGTTAAACACACAATCGACTCTGGCGGAAGTAATCTTTGATGACAAACGTGGGAGTGTGGAGTTACCTAATATTTGTCAGAGAGAGGGAAAACGATGAGAGGAGGAACGATAAAGTAGCTTGTGAGGAGACTAACTCCCTCCCTCTTGGAGCGCCCCTGGTTGTGAGGCCTGTAGTGTTTGAGCACTGAAGGTCATGGGTGACACCTGTTTCCCGTCTCATCTCCCAACATCAAGTTGAGTCGCTGGGAGGGGTGGGGGGTCTCAACCCCCACCGCAGTGCAGCACAAAACCTCCTGTGTTCGTTTCCTGCCTCGAGCAAAAAAAAAAAAAAAAAAAAAAAACTGAAAAGGGGATGAAACAGCCAAGTTTGTATATCAGGGTGGGAAATTAATTTCCGAGGTGAAAGGAAAGGCATGCATGCCTTTGAAGAAAAAAAAAAGGATTCGCTTTGCTTTTAAAGCCTTGTTTGAACAGCAAACCTGAATATTTGAGCCAAACAATTATGCCACTTTTGTCATACTTAACAAGACCGATCTGTTTGAGTGACTGCAGTCCTGTACTCATGACTCCAGTTACGGACCTGCATGCAAATATTGGAGAGAGTTTGCCCTCTTGTGGAGGAAGACGGCACCTCGGTGTCTGACAAGTGAGTCAAGCCTGCAAAATCAGTGTAATAATCACTTGTGCAATGTAAAATCTGTTTAATATGACGCGAATTTCCTCAGATAATCTCAACAGTCACAACAAGCAGTGTTTGCCAGCGGCTGTCTGGTTTTATTGGACCTCTCCGGTTGGGAGAGTCGTACCTGTTTGCACTGTGGCTGCTGGATGACAGTGAGCCATCTGTTTTCTGTTGTCACGGTCGGGATCAGGCCCTCGTTTTTCACCATATGGTGTTTTAAAAAAAAAAAAAAGAAAGAGAGGAGAGTATGCTCAGACATATCCATAGATTCATACAGTACATACAGATAGAGTTCAACACCTATAGAACAGACTGGTAGTGGGGAAAATCATCTGCTCCCAGTCTCTTTATAAGCCCTCTGTTTCCCCAGTTGCCTTCTCTGCAGCTGAGGCGTGAAACTGCTCCATGTTCAGGCCTGGCCTGGCCTAAGCCTCCATACACGCCACTCTGGTTGCAGCTGTATCCTGACTCAAGGTACAACCCCAGCTGGCTCTCCTCTGCTATCCCTCCTCCTCTTCCACTCTTCCTCTTCTCTCCATTTCTTCTTTACCCCCCACCCCCCATCCACATGCCAAATCACTTATATTTCAGTTTAACAGTCTCCCTCGTAACTTGCCCTTTCCGCCCGCCGACGATTATATAGTTTTCAGGATGCATCCATATGTATGCCATGCTTGCAGTGAGAACAGTTGGACCAACGCTTCTAATGACTTGTGACTTGCACAACACTTATTCCTTTATTGAAATCTCAGAGTCATATGTAAAGGGAACTAATGAGACCTGAAAACCGGCTGGCATCATAGTAGATTTGAAAGCTGAAGGAAGGAGGAGGATAATTAACGATCCAAACTTTTAACTTTTAATCTTAGCAAAGAAAAACTGTCATGGCCATTTTCAAAGAGGTCCCTTGACCTCTGACCTCAAGATATGTTAATAAAAATGGGTTCTCTGGGTACCCACGAGTCTCCCCTTTACAGACATGCCCACTTTATGATAATCACATGCAGTTTGGGGGAAAGTCATAGTCAAGTCAGCACACTGACACACTGACAGCTGTTGTTGCCTGTTGGGCTGCAGTCTGCCATGTTATGATTTCAGCATAGTTTTCATGCTAAATGCAGTACCTGTGAGGGTTTCTGGACAATATTTGTCATTGTTTTGTGTTGTTAATTGACATGCATTTGTATAAAGAAAGCATACTTGCTCACTCCCATGTTGATAAGAGTATTAAATACTTGACAGTCTCCTTTTAAGGTACATTTTGAACAAATGTGTGATTAATTTGCAATTAATCATTATAAGATATTTTAATCTATTGACAGCCCTAGTTGATATATGTAAGAATTTTACATCCCATCCATTATTTGCTTCTGATATATGATGTTGTGGTTCAATATTATATTTAATTTTTGTTTTGGTTCACTTCTATTTTGGGTAGATTTAGGATAACGTCTCAGTAAGAATTAAGTGTAGGCACAGGGTCAGGCAATTTTTTTATTATTATTATTTTATTTTTCATATTCATACTGTTTAACCACTTTCATAACTGTTTGGTCCAATTGCTGCATTAATTAATGACAGGAACAATCTAAATAAACTAAAACTAAATATCCACCTATGATTTGAAGCTAAAGAGTACTGTCTGCTCTTATTTTATTAAAATCCAGTTTTTGTGGGGGAGCAGACAGCAGGTGGCATCAGTGTGCCTCTTAGTGTGTTTTCAGCTCTGACCAGTTGATGCTGATGCAGTTTTTCACAGGAGGACATCAGGAGCTGAATGTATAACTAATACTGACCTCTGGTGGATTTACACCTAATCACTAACCATAATAATGAGCATGTGAGTCAGAGCAGTGTCAGCGAAAAAAAACAATATTTTGTCGCTGATACTGCACTCTTACTTCTAAAAAGTATGTTACATGTATCCCATAGTGTACTCTTTAGTGTCACAACGGGAGTCACACACATTTGATATTCTAACTCACACATTAACAACACTAATCAAAAGCTATCACTACACAAGTAGCTCTGTAACCTGATTTTTCTAATCTGGTGACGGTAATGTCAGCTTCTCCACTTCCCCACCCACTGTATCTAGGTGTTGTCATGGGAACATACCGTAGATGGGAGCTGACAGCTGTTTGGGTCTAGTGAAGTTATTCAGCCAATCTGGCAACTCCGCCTCCTGGACAGATGGAGAGGTTGGCAAGGTAGTGATCACATTTAGCAATGTCACACATCACTCTGGATTTACTAGCAGCCAAACTCATTCCATCATTTTTTTTTTTTTTTACCCCCACTTCAAAGTAGGACTGTCGGTGTGTGTTTTTTCTATATTTCTAGAGAATATAGTGGACAAATGATGAATGAATGAGGATGGGATTCAGCTGAGGCCAATGAGGGAACACAGATGGGCAAACTAAGTCGCTTTGTTTCCTTCTGGTTCAAAAAGTAGCCATCATAGATGTAGTTTAACATGAAACATATTAATTTGTTATTATAGACTCTCTGACGCCATAATGTTAAAGACTATCTATACAATATCCAGAGCATTAGTACAGCAGCAAACAACTATTTGCTATGTATAGTTCAGGGCAACTCTGGAGTGTGAAAAGTGAAGCCAAAGTGCCTTAGACTTGCATTCTTTCTAATAGCCAGCAGGGGGCGATTCGTCCAGAAGTCTGACTGTATAGAAGTCAATGAGAAAATGAGCCTACTTCTCACTTGATTTATTACCTCAGTAAACATTGTAAACATGAGTTTATGGTCTCAATCGTTAGTTACAAGTCATCTTGAACACAGCATGATGTTCATTTAGTAAATTATGGTCCCATTTAGAGTCAAATAGACCATAAAGCAGGGGATGCTTCAGGGCGGGGTTTCCTTGTGATTGACAAGTCGCTACCATGATGTTGTCTGGTCTGGGAGTTGTCTGTGTTTTTGCCCTCAACCTTTTACCGGGTGTTCTTTGTTCATGAAAGTTAATTATAACCTTTTTGGTCGCCCAGAAATGTCTTTGTCAGTGTTTGGTTGTATTTAGCTCCATCCTCTCATATCACTTCCAGCTGCAAAAACCAAGATGGCAACAGCCAAAAACCAAGATGGCAATGGCCAAAATTCCAAACTTTAGGCTTCAAAACAGCAGTCCACAAACCAACGGGTGACAGCGCTGTGACTACATCCACTTCTTATATACAGTCTATGGTCAAGACATACAGCAGAAGAGTAATGTCTACCTGAGCAGAGAATGAAATCACTCTCCCTCTGTGTTTGTTGTAATCCTAGCTTTTCTGTGCTTTGTTGACATCGCCGGGCTGGCTGCCCATTGCCTTTAGTGCATGTTTGTGCATATGAGCATGCCTTACTTGTTTTCAATGTTAGCACCATTAGCTACGAGCTGCTGGCTCAGCTGTCGCCATGTTGAGTGCCATGTGGAGATAATAGAAATGCTAAATGGTAAATAAATGAAATGTTCCCAATCTCACATTAACCACCTTATAAAATTGACCATGTATGCTTAGTTTTGCATGTTAGCATGCTAACATTAGCTTATTAGCACTAAAAAAAAAAGCAAAGGTGAGGGTGATAGATAGATAGATAGATAGATAGATAGATAGATAGATAGATAGATAGATAGATAGATAGAAGTATACAGTAATTGGATAAATTAAAGTTTTGATCTGATGATGACACTAGATATGAAAGGTCAGGTATTCACTTATGGTATTACACAGGTTGTTAAGATAACTCTCTCAAATAAACTACAAATGTCAACCTCATAGTGGCGCTAGAGGACATGTCAGTGGGCCATCAAAGTCATTGGTCGTTATCTGGGAACCATGAATGTCTGTATAAAGTTGTTGGCCAATCCATTGAGCAAATTCAAGTTCAAGCTTTCACTCAGTTTTTGAGTGCATATGTTATGTATCGTCGAGTCAGAAAAGGCTGCACAGCAAGTTCTCTGGAAAAGTGTAACGCTGGGGTGTTAGTGGATTACTACAAAGCAGAAGCAGCACTCTCTAAATTTGGCTCATCGAAGGAATTTATCGATTTTGCCGCCAAAGACCTCGTTTGTCTCCCACTTGGTGAAGTCTCAGATGACAGAGCGCTTGCATTTTACCCCCTGCGAGTGGCAGCCAACCTTAGACGGAGAGACGCAGTATTAATCAGGCCTCGCTCTCTCCCCCTCCGCCGCCGCCTCTCACCCTCACCTCTCTGGATGCTCCCACAGAATGGGCATCTGTGGCCAGCACTGGAAATGAGCCTTGAAAGTGTAATTAATGAGAGCAATGGTGAGATAATTAGAGGGAACGAAATTATTGATCAGCCCAGCAAAACTCCTGAATCTTAAAAACGTCTGACCTGCAAAGTCTTACCTCATTCTGGTGTTAGGAAATATGGTGAGTGAGGTAATGCGATACAGTGGATCACACCTGGGAGATTACTGGGACGCATCAAGAATATCACAAAGTGAAAACGGTTCTTGAACTCTGACCTTTGATTTAACCAGACTGGCTAACTCTTACAAATAGTTATAGTTGGTGTTTAACAGGTGTAATGTATGCTGGATGCTCCATTGGCGTCCTAAGGCTTGTGTTAGACCACTTCAGCGTAAAGTTTTGTGGTCCTAAACTCTACACTAACATGACAGAGTTTTGGTCATGTTAGTGGCTCAAGGGAAAACTGATCCCATTGACTTTAAATTTAAATTTGCTGACTTTTCCTCGAAAGCTTCCATTCGGTTGACATTTATGGTTTTGAGTAAAATGCCATCAACAACCACTTGCCATGAAATTCAGTACAGAAATCAATGCTCCCCCTCAGGATGAACTGTAATTGCCTTGTTGATCCCTGAACATTTTATCAAGTGACATCATGACATCAACTTATGACAAATACCTGCAAATCTAGTGGCATTCCCATTGGCCTCGGCTGTACTTTCTGTTTAGTAATAAGTAAATGTTACCATGCTAACACATGAAACTAAGAGGTGAACATTACCTGCTAAACATGACCGTTATGACGAGGTACAAGTGGCTGAAAAGGGTTTTCTCAGGAGGGTGGCTGGCGTCCTTAGAGATAAGGTGAGAAGCTCAGCCATCCGTGAGGGACTCAGAGTAGAGCCGCTGCTCCTTTGCATTGAAAGGAGCCAGTTGAGGTGGTTCAGGCATCTGGTAAGGCTGCCCCCTGGGCGCCTCCCTAGGGAGGTGTTCCAAGTACAACCAGCTGGGAGGAGAACCCAGGGAAGACCCAGGACTAAGTGGAGAAATTATATCTCCACACTGGCCTGGGAATGCTTCAGGATCCCCCAGTCAGAGCTGGGTAATGTGGCCTGGAAAAGGGAAGTTTGGGGTCCCCTGCTGGAGCTGTTGCCCCGCGACCCGACCCTTGGTTAAGCAGTTGACGATGAGTGAGTGAGAGAGTGAGTGAACATGAAATACCACTAGCATGTTTGGTATTGAACACCTGCTAGCCTACTTTAAACATCCATCCCAGTGGCACAAAGGCAGACTTGCTTATTGAGGAATCTGACAGCTGCCGTTTTCTTTCCCGCATCTCATGTATGAGAAGGAAAGATTGGTGAACATACAGTAGTTATATATAATGGTAGTTGTATTACAGCTATGTTGTAGTAAAATCTGCCAATGTTGGCTTATTGTTTCAGAATTTGAAGACTAATAGCATTATTACTGAGATTTCATTTTAGGACCATGAGCTAATCCTTTTTTGTAGGTACTTTTTGAAGATAGTTTTAAGCTGTTTGGATCTAGTATATTTATTTTTTCATGCCATTTTTTAAATGTTTTATCTAACACAGCTGTGTCCTAGTTTGTTTTGTTTTTTTTACTCTAATTCAACAGCATTCAAACTTTTCAGTAACCTTAATCACTTAATATTACTACATGCATAATATACATAATATAATATAATAATTATTATATAAAATAATTTAAATGTATATCTTATAATATATAATATACGAATATAAACATTATTAACAAATTTAATTAGAATTAATATAATTATATTTATGGTAATGTATCTCATCACATCACTCAAAAAAAAAAACATCCTACAGGTGTAAAACTGAGCTGAACTTTAACCTGTTAAGTTACCATAATGTAAATCATGCAATGTTATGAATGCATACATGTTGTTAATTGGCAGATTATATTAATGTATCAGGAAAGTATGCATACTGAGTAGTTTGGCTCATAGCCTGTCGAATTTTACGGACTTCTAATGCAGGTTAATGAGTTTTAGTCTTGCAGCACATTTACTTAAAAGACCTATTTGAGGTTTTTCTTTGATGTTGCAGAGTGGGTTGTGATATCTGAGTGGTTTATGATCACACAAACATGCATAAGTGACTCACGGCATTTCACAGGGTTGACTTGGAGACCCCGTAACACAGTAATGATACACACTTCAAAAATGTACATCCAGTTTGTAGCTATCATAAATTAACCAAACAAACTGCTGTCTTATTACAAAACCCTTTGCAAGGTATCACGGCTGCACTTTGAAAGCGGGACCAAAAATGTAGCTGAAATATTGATTACAGGGGAAAGATGATGATATTGCCTGAAATGAGATCAAATGATTGTCTGACATCGTGCTGCAGACCTGTTAAATAGTGTGTGTGTGTGTGTGTGTGTGTGTGTGTGTGTGTGTGGAGTGGGAGAGGTAGAAAGTGTGTTTCCTATCCTCTGTCCTCTCCTTTCCTTTCCTTCCTTCATCCCCTCACCTGTCCTGTGCAGGTAATGAGGCGGCGAGCTGATGGCCAGATGAAAGATGGACAGTGGGAGTGGCAGGTTTATTTTCGGTCTTCTGAAACACCACCAAGCATGAAAAATGACGTGCAAGCTTGAATAATTAAATGGCATCAGAGCTCCACTGATCCACCGGTCCGCAGATCAATAGACAACATTAAGATGGAGCACGCCATATGTTCTAAAGTGGCCCACACCGCCGCAAACCTGAGAGAGGATGTCCATTTTATTTCTGGCGAGGAGCTGCTTGGCAGTTAGGAAATGCTTTACGGACAGTTTAACAAATTGGAGCATCAAATGAGCAGATTTTTCTTTCAGCTAGAGGCCTGTTAGAGTATCATCGTGTTTGAATGTCTTGCTCTAAACACAATATCATATCTAATAATAATTCCATAATACCCATCCTTCCCTGTTCACTCCTGGGCTAATACCTAATGAATACTCTTACTGTCACCGCTCTGTTCTCAGGGCTCAATTTTCTATTCTATTTCTGTGTATTGGACATCAAATGCTGTGCAGGGCCCTTGTGTGGGATTAGAGGGCTTGTTCTTTCCTAATAGGCCCTTGACCTTCGCAGCTCCCTTACAGCGCTCCAGCATTAGCCCTTTTGCGGTTGCGTCCGCTGCCTGGGCTCCCATGATGCAAATTTCATGTCACAACATCAAACGGCGTGCTGATCAAAGGTCAGCCCTCCTTTGTGTAGGTGTTTGATATCAAAATTTCTATTTCATCTCCAGCTGTCAAGGACTGTTAGAGCTGAAGAGCAAAGGGTGGAGGGAGGGGGAGGAGAGCAGGAGAGGCAGTCTGATTAAAATATCTCTCCTGCAGATTCATAGCATCGCAGGGATGAAACTGCAACATCTGAAATAGCCATACTCTCTTTCTGGGGAGTTTCTCCTGCTTTGATTGTGTTTCTGTTTCCTCATGCATTCCTCATAAGCCCTTGAAAATTGAGGAAGAAGAAGAAGGAAGTTGGAATCGATGCATCATTCCGATTAATTAGGGGCATGATTTGCTGAGGCGTCTCCGAAATAAACCAATCTGAATGTGGAATTAGGATTCAGGCGGGAACAGCCAGGCCGTGCGGCATCCGCATCTGCATTAAATTATGGTTAAAGAAAGATCCCTCTCAATCATAATGACACACTCCTGTGGCATTCTTTGCCGAGTGTGTGGATGGATGCACTTTATATGTTTGCATGTGTGCTAATAAAAAAAAAAAGCAAGGTCATGCATCACACGCTCTGGTGTCACCGCCACTGTCCCAGCAGCAAAGCAAACACGCCGCCACATCAGCCACATGTTTAATCACCCGCACCACCTTCACTTGTAATCTCTCACACAGACGGGCCACTCAATAAACTGCGCTCTTCACTAAATTAGCCGGGAGAAATTAAATCACATCCACGCGAGGCACCGCTGGGACTTTTGGGAGCGGCAGCAAAGCAGGATTATCATTCGACAATGTGGCGGCATCCACCGCATCCCATGCAAATGCACTTTACCTGAGCGCCAGCCAGAGGAATAAATCTCTGACTGAGCTGACGGAGGAGAATTCCCATCCTAGGCCACGCCGGCAGCGTTATATGCATGAGGAATGTCAGTCAGTGTGTCAGTCAGGGAAGACTGATAGGAAGGGGGGATCATGTTTGGCTTAAAGTGCTGGTAGGCAGAATATTTCTGGCATCATTGGACAAAATAATAATAATAATTCAGCATGTTGTAATTCAAGTGTTCTGAGAGAAAACTAGACTTCTGCACCTCCTCATGGCTCTGTTTTTAGGCTCTAAAATATCTAGCCCATGGCAGGAGACTGTAGTTACTGTTTAGCTGTAAAACGAGAGTTTGCTCCGGTTGGTGGGCGGTGCTTGGTGTTTCCTCAACTGATGTCAACACGGCTGCCGGGTCACAAACTTACTCGTTTTACAGCTAAACAGTAACAACAAGATTTTTAGAAAACATTTTAGGTGAGAAATTGTTATTACTGTAACAGAATATTGATTCGTATTTGATCAGCGCTGCCTGGTTTGACTGTTTGATCAGAGTTTGCGAATGATTGACAGCTGCTCAGAGACGGCAGGCTCCAGCTCGGCTCTGATTGGTTGTTTTCCTCCAGTCTGTGAGATCTTGGAGATGCCGTTAGGAGCACCGGAAGACACTGGAGGACACAGAAGCACATGATTTTTCTCAGATTACCTGTCTCGTGCTGCTGTTGGGAAACAGTGACTGTTTTATAAAAATAACTTCCACCTGCTGCTGCTTTAATTCAGCTTTTTGTCCTTATTTTTGGGGATTATCTGTCACTTTCAACCTGTTTGGTGTTCACTATGAGTTACTCAGGTACTCCCATTGATTCAAACTGAAATGTTAATCCAATTGTTGCATACAGATAAATAAGACATCACAGGTATGGTGGGCAGAAACAATATTAGGTGATTATTTTTAGCGTTCTTGTGTTTTTCGTGAATCTTTACTTGCAGAAGTGTAAAACATCTGCAACTCTTGTGGTGTGCGTTATGTGTGTGCATTTCTGTTTCTCGGTGATAGATGGCAATGTTGCTCTTCCATAGAAAAACACTTGGCTACCCTTGATGGTTTGGCTTCTTGCAAACACTTTTACTCAGTAATTGTTCAATTTAAGTCCATCAGAACAAATATGCTGTTATAGGGACACACAAATGAAGGAAACACTTGAGGTTATGAAGGTAGGGAACGTGTATTATGAGGATGTAGGACTTTCCGATTAGAGGAGAAAAGGGATCCAGTTGCTACTATAACTCCAAATATGTTTTAATTTTATACTTGAGCAGTCACGTCATGAAACAAAAATATAAAGAAAACTATTCAATTGCTATATGTGCATAAAACATAGCCTTTCTCTTTAGGTTTCTTTAGATTAAAAACATTTTTTTCTTGTATGTTTAGATTACAATTTGGAATGTTTTAGCCATTAAAATGTGACTTTTCTCTCCTATAATTCATTGTGCCGCCAATTTTATCCATAATCTGTTTTTATGTTAAATATATATGTTTTATTGCAATAACTACATCTGCATGAATTCTTGCATGCACCGTTCACTAATATGAAGGGGTTGTGATGCAGCTACGACTATATATAAATGACACAAATTGGCACTGAATTTTCTCTCTGTAGTCCACAATGATCCATAGAAATGTGAATTAAACAATGACAAAAATGGGGGATGCCTCCTTAAAAAGGACGCCACATAGAAGATGAATCAGTGGCTACTGAGATAGATGAGTTGCATGGGGGGGTAATTACTTTCCCCCTGATACAAATGAAGGCACAGGGGTTATCTCACAGCTCATGAATAGGCTTTGTTTATAATGGAGAGGCTTCTCTTAGCCACAAGGAGCTACATTAATTGCCTGATAAGCTTCACCCTCGCCATGTTCATGGAAAGGCACGAGGAGAAGAAAAAGGGGGATCAGTCCCTTTTTTTTTTATTTCTGTTTTTTTTTTTTTTCTGGCCTCACCACCTGTGGAGAGACGGGGAGGGGAGAGGAGAGGAGAGGGAGGTGGAACAGAATTTAAATGAAGTTGGAAAAGTTGGGAGAGTGAGCAGCGAGAGGCAGAGAAAATGGGAGATAACGGGCTGACAGAAACATAATCAGCGGCAAAATGAAACAAAAAAACAAGACAGAAGAGGGCAGGTGAAGGGAGAGAGGAACGAAGACGGAGAGGAGTGTAGAGAAAGAGAAATATCACTTCCAGAGGCTGTTCAAGTCCTCCTTTTCCACCGACGCTCATCCCTGATGTGGAGTTGGGCATCTTGTGGGGTTGAACACCTAATTATAGAGCACTTACACACACTGGTGGAGTTGTGTCAGCGCTACAGGTAATATGTCCCTTAGAAACTACAGTATGTCTTTCAAGGAGTTAAAAAAATGTCTCCAGTAAGTGAGATATAATAGAAAACATCCCACTCTAGCTGCAGTGGTTGTAGAGTAACAAAATCTTCCCTCCATAAGCTCCAAAAAGTCCCCATAATAAGACAGATGAGTGCAGTTTGCTACCAGCCCCAGCCGGGTGAGGGCAAGCCAGGCCAGAGGTAATAAACTCTGACATTTCCAGTCTTACTGTGGCAGACGGTGTCTGGCTGCACTCAACCCCACCACTCCTTGGTCTGCGCTCTATCCCGACACCTCAGGTCAGTAACTTTGACTCGCTAACCACCCTCATTAGTATTCTAGAAAGCTCCGTGGCAGACAGCCAGTTTCTGTGTGGGGAAAACAAAGGCTGGCTGTGTAGTTGTACTGTAGGTTTCTGCTTCTTCCAAATTGCTGTGATATGACTGCGGCGGAGCAGAGGATGGAGGGCTGAGGAAAATGGGGAATTGTCTCTGCAGTACAAGTTGTAATCTCCAAAGCAAACTCCTGTAGAAAAGTACATTAGAAATCAGCGACATTTGTGTTTAAACTGAGGGGATATAGTTTCGGCCTGTATGCCTCAGAGGGTGTTAAAACCACTGGTGGAATGCAAAAGGCATATTTACTCAACTTCTGTAAGTTAAGCATTCAAGTGCTTGTTCTTAAGTAGTTGTATTTTGAGGATTTTATATACAAAATATTGATGCACTTTGAATAGAGGACTTTTAAATGTAATGCAATATTTTTACATTGTGGTATTTCTAATTTTACTTATAGGAGATGACTGGTGATATTTTTTATTATCAGCCAATCCCTTGAAAAGACCAAACCAACATTCCTGCTAAAAGGTATTCGCTGTCTGTGTAGCCAATGTCTGATAAATCTTATTCCTTTGTGTCATAGACCTCCATTGTTGTTCACAAACTATTAAAAACCAGAATGTTTCCCCCGTTTCCAGCCTTGCCTCAAATGCTAAGCTAAGATAAGCAGCTACTAGCTTTAGCTTCATATTTAGCGATGCTGAAGTGTCTTAAACTGCATTCTTTCTAACAGCCCAGGAGGCGACTCTTCTGGTTGCAAAAAGAAGTCAGATTGTATAGAAGTCTATGAGAAAATGAGCCTGCTTCTCACTTGATTAATTACCTCAATAAACATTGTAAACACGAGTTTATGGTCTCAATCGCTAGTTTTGAGTCTTCTTCAATATAACATTATGATCATTTAGTAAATTGTGGTCCCATTTAGAGTCAAATAGACCATAAAGCAGGATATGCTTTAGGGCGTGGCTACCTGTTGCTTGAAAGGTCACTACCACGGAGTTGTCCGGTCTGCAAATTGTCTGTGTGTGTGTCGTCTTACAACTTTAACCATTTAATGGTGTGTTTTCAGTACTGGTTGGTTGTACTTAGTTACATCTTCTGGTTTCACTTCTGGTTGCGAAAAAAAAAACAAGATGGTGACGGCCAAAATACTGAACTAGAAGGTTCAAAATGACAGTCCACAGACCAAGTGTCACAGTGACTATGTCCCCTTCTTGTACTGTATACACTCTGTTACTCATGGAGCAGCAAATGTGTATTAATTCGCAACAGCAAATAGTTCCTAACAAATTTGCTCCTGCCCAAAACTACAGTGCCCAGCTGTTTTAGGAAATTGTTAACCTTTCTCAACAATAAAACTATGTATTTGTGAGCTCTTTTTAAAGATTTAAGATCTTAAATGTAATGAGTAGACAAAGGGCTGACAGCCACAGACAGGATGGGGAGGTCAGAAAATGCTGACTATAACTGAAATTATACTTTCCGCATCCGTGAGCATGGAAGAGTCCATGTGGCATCATTTTCGTCATCAGTGGGTGTACATGTAGCACACGTCTTGCTGTAGACGCTGATCTACTGCACATGTGTGGAAGGCGTCCTCCAAATGGACCCCAGTATGAACAGAATCATTACGCACGCCGTGGTGTCAGCAGCTGTCCATGGATGCCTCTGCTTGGAGCCAGGGGCTTAATACACTTAACAGTTCATTTTTGTCTTTTCAGGGGATTTGATAACCTTGCATGGCAGCTGGACTCTCACATGCAGGTATTGCGTATCAGGCTTCAGGTAATGCGTTTGTGTCCGGCAAGCGAATCAACGTGTGTGACGCGACGACACGGAGAGGCGACTGTTTGTTCTCAACAATAGGGAGGTTAGTGTAGATGATGCAGTAGCATCAGTTATATCAGAACGAGGGAGAATTTCTTCATTTGAGGAAGAGCAAAGAAGGCCACCAGAGGCTTTTCTCACCGGTAAAGATGTTTTCGCTCTTCTCCCGTCTGGCTTCGGCAAGAGTTTGATTGACAGATGGTTCATCCAGTCACCTGCAAAGTTTTTGAAAGTGCCCGCCTTTTTCCAAACAGTTTCCAATGACGGCTTCTCAGATGGTACTGTATCACCAACTGGTGGGTCAGGTTTTAAACTTGAGGATAATAAGAAAAAAACATATCACCAGTTTTATCCTAAAGTAAAAGAAACCACAAAAAGCTGTACAAATCTGGACGTACGCAGTGTAGTGCATGAAACTTACACTTACACACATACAGTACACAATACTGGCAGTAAGTCAGCTCAGTCAAAATGAATGAATCGAGACAGCACAGACACAAAACATCCAAAATGATCAGTTTTTAGGAGCACATCACGACAGATCCCGGAAAAAAAAAATCTGCTTCCAATTATTTGACAGTGTGTTTAGCTTTTTATAGACCAGAATAAAAGAAATCTAATAAAAACAAATCACTGAGAGAACTGTGACTTGATGTGATTTAATCATTAACATATTGCCATAACATTTGTTTTGATGGCGCAGTTTAAAAATACAACCATCCACTAGATCTAATGCTTCGCTTTAATATTGTACATCAAATACAGCCGTGAGGAGAAATAAATGAATGTGCAGATGTTTAAAAAACTGTTTCCAGAAAATACACAGCATACGGTCACAACTGCAGTTCATCTTTAGCATAAATCCTACATGTGTTCCTTTTAAATATATCCTAAAAACACGGTCTGTTTATCAAACACAGATTTTGGATAAATCTCCTGGTTAAACAACCTTGCTCCTGCGATTTAAGCAGCGCTGTTATTGTGCCTCGCTCACTAATTCAGTGACTTGGCCCGCGGTCATGGGATTAAAAGAGATAAGCACTGGTGAATATTCCTCTGCTTCTGGAGTATAGGTCTCCCATTTATCACCCAGTGCGACCAGTGAATAATACATGGGCTTGTCCAGTCCACACACAGTAAAGCAAGGGCACTCGTGGTAAAAAAGTATCGCCCTTGTGTAACCAGTTAGGCCTCCCCGAGGCTGATTTCGACAGGTCTATTTGGAACAGTCTTGTTTGACCTCTCCCCACGTCTTCCCTCGGAGCCATGCGTGCGGCCGATCAATCACTTGATAATACACACACCTCCTTGTTCATTTTTATGTATTACACACACACACACGCTACTTTATTCTACTCTCCTAAGACAAACACATTAGAGCTGTCTGTTTCCTATCAAACGTGAACTCTGTGGAAACAGTAACGTCGCGTATGCATATAAGCCAATATCAATAAAGCGCCACATCACTCTGCTCTCACATGCATGGTCCTCCTCAGTGGCATGGCATTGATCACACTAGAATGACTCTGATTGCCACGCGCTCCTCTGCGCGGAGATGGGATTCATGAATCCAAATGTTTCAGCAGGTGTCGGCAGGTAACATCGCACCCAACCGAGGTCTTTTTCCGCATGGGTTGAATTGACATATAAGCACAGGTCTGAGGCGGAGAATTCGCTGATGTTCAAATGGGAAAGGGGGGGATACACAACAGCGTGGCCATACACAACAGCGTGCCCACCATGAGGGATCTGGTTTCATATTGTGTGGAAAACCTTCCCATAGACTGGTGCGGCAGCTACGGGTGAGATGATTAAGTGCTAAAGTTGCATTTTCTCCTCGGAGCAGGCAGCCCCGAGGCCAGAGAGGCTGCATGATTGCCTCTGTGTGCTACATTACATTGACATGATGGAGAATACTCTCCTGGGGCCTGAAATAATGTAAAAGGAAAGTGGGAAAGCAGAAAAAAAAAGCCCATCCCAGCTTTTTCTGCCGGGACTTCAGAATTCTCTGCATGCAATCGGATTTGCTGATAGATCTCCCCGCACCGCCGCCTCTATATTGATGACAGGCAGAGCATTCGCACACGGGTGCATGGCAGCACACACCAGGGGAGTCCTCTAATCCGATTCTGCTATTAGAGCCCCAGACCTCCCCACTGGGTGTCTCAAGGCCACTCCGGCTCACCCCTACACAGAGAGCTCAACCATGCACAGGTCTGTGAAGAAGACCTCAGGAGAACGATTTAGACGGAGGAAAAAAAATAGAGGCTTGTCAAACCGGACAAAATGTGTGGAAAGCGTGTTTTTTTTTCTCCTCCCTTAACTAATTAGCGGGAGGCTAAAAAAAGCCAAATTTTATAAAACAAAATCCATCAGCCGGACAAGTGGAACAAATGAGTCGACCTCACAGTGGGAGGCAGCGCAGCCTTATTTGTTTGCTTTTACAACTTGAAGGGCAGACGATGCACGGTCACCCAGCAGCAGCTTTACTGAAATTGTCCCCAAAGTTGGAGCCAATGTGAAGCTCGGCTTCCTACTAGTCGATGTGGTTTTTGGCAGACAGATCAAAACGCATGAGCTTTGTTCCAGTCTTATCAGTGCAGTTACACAGTTTCAACACAAGAAAAGAGGACATTTCCTTTATGGGCTCATCCCTGCTAACCCGAGAATTTGCCTTCCATCTGAAACCATGAATGGTTATTATCACCACATAATAGGACCACCCGCTATGATCACAACAGACTCCTAACAGTCTGATATTTGTACAATCTTATCTTTCCTTAAACAAACTCGGTCTTGAAGCATTCTTGGCAGTGTTCAGGTTGGAATATTTAATTGTAAATCAAAATGTTTATCCCCGACCTTTCGACTCCTTGTTGCAAGGAAGGTTTGATGCAAACGAGACCAGATTCAGCCAAACCATTTAAAGGAATGGTTTGACATTTTTAGGAAAAGGCTTGTTCACTTTCTTGCTGAGAATTACATCAAAAGATTGATACCGTTCTGGCCTCCCTTCACTGGCTTCCTGTCCGTTTCCAGATTGATTTTTAGATTTTATTGCTTGTTTTAAGGTTTAAATGGGCTGACAACACTCAGTCTTCCAGAACTATTGCACCTTCATACTCCAGTTAGACTACTGAGTCGACCACTCAGATGCTCCTGGACGTCCCCAGAACTAGACTCAGAAACAGAGGTGACTGAGCCTTTGCGGTTGCTGCTCCTAATCTCTGGAGCAGTTTTTCATATTAAAACAGCTCAGACAGGTAGAATCATTTAAGTCGCTGCTGAAGACTCATTTCCTCTCGCTGCCATTTGATTAAGTTTATTCTCTGTTGTGCTGCAGCTCTTTTACTTCTGTTAAGTGCACATTATGGTTATTGATTTTGTATGTTTTTATTGTCATTTGCATTGCATTGATTTTATTTTATTGTGTACATGTTTGGGGCTGCACTGTGGTGCAGTGGTTAGCAGTCGCCTCACAGCAAGAGGGTCATAGGTTCGAATCCAGCTTCCTCCTGTGTGGAGTTTGCATGTTCTCTCCGTGTTAGCGTGGGTTTTCTCCAGGTTCTCCAGCTTCCTCCCACAGTTCAATGACATGCAGGTTAACTGATGACTCTAAATTGCCTGTAGGTGTGAATGTGAGCGTGAATGCTTGTCTGTCTTTATGTGCCCTGCGACGGACTGGCAACTTGTCCAGGTTGTATCCCGCCTTCGCCCACTGCCAGATGGGATCGACTCCAGCCCCACCGTGACCCCTAACGGATAAGAGGTTGCAGATGGATGGATGGATGTACATGTTCAGCACACTGCAGTTGTTTTTAAACATGCAATACAAATAAAGTTTAACTTGACTTGACCATTCTCATATCTGTCCGCTAGATATGAAGCTATGAAGCTCAATCTCATTCTTAAGGCATCAAATGCCGACACTTTTTTCACTGCCATCAGCATTTGGTAGTACCACACAAGGCACCCTTTAGCGCTGGTATGAGATGCACTGGGCTTTCTATTAACTACAATGTAAACTCTTCTCCAGCAACAGTAAAAGCTCAGGGAAAAGACTGTAGTGATGTGGTTTAACGAGTGAAAGAGACACACAGGGCAGGCAGGAGGGGAGGATGATGGGCCCAACAGATACAAGGCTTTCGTCCAGGAGACCACTGACGTGTCCTGTCCATTACATTTAATTTCCGCTTTACAATCAGCTCATGTGCTGTGTTCACAACGTTTTCACATTTGCTCTGTGAAAGCATAGTATTTCAGCCCAACCATGTTGTTTTTCCTAAAACTAAGTGGTTTTGTTGCCTACATGGCAGTCCATAAATCACTGTGACTACATCCACCTCTTATATTCAGTCTATGGTTTTGACAGGCTCAGGCTAGCTGTTTCCCCCTGTTTCCAGGCTTTATGTTAAGCTAACTAGCTGCTGATTTTAGCTTCATGTGCAGCATACAGACACCAGAGTGGTATCAATCTTTTCATCTAACTTCTGGCAAGATAGCAAAAAGTATATTTCCCAAAATGTCAACATTCTCCTTTAAAGCTAAGTATTCAATAAAATCATGATTTATACACAATCGACAACAACCTCAACAACACCAGGAGAGTTATGCAGCTAAATTGGGCACTATTGGGCACTGCCGAGGTGCCCCTGAGCAAGGCACCAAACCCCCAACTGCTCGGGGCGCTTGTCAGGAGCAGCCCCCTCACTCTGACATCTCTCCATTAATGCATGTATGTGTGTTTCAGGTCTGCATGTACCATGTATGAGTTAAACAGAGTGTAAATTGAATTTCCCCATTGTGGGACTAATAAAGGTAGATCTTCGTCTTCTTCTTCTAAAGACCTACCATTAGCAAACAGCTCTGAGTTAGCTAAGGTGGGATTGTGTGGAAATCAAGGGGCTTTTAGGGAGGCAGACCATCTGCTCATCAGCTCCTCGGGTTAGTAAGAAAGAAAGTCAGAGGAACAGAACACGAAATGGGCATTTTAAACATGGAGGACGGTGTGTATTTACAGCAGCCTCCCATAGCGCTCCTATTTGTCTCCTCCTGAGTGGCGGCGTGGGGGAACCCGTGGCTCTTCACAACATCTGCAGGCATCCTTATACAGACATATAATAACCCATTACCTCCATCTCTGACACAAATACACACATTTAAAATACAATTACACCCCCTGCCTCCTCTTCCTCATGCATCCCATCTTGTCTCCTCTTCTTCTCCTTTTTCTGTTCTGCAATTCAAACGTTGCCAACATGGGACTCCACCATTTAACCCCCTGCACTGTCTTTCTTTCTTTCCCAAGAGATTATTACAAGAGACGGATCGCAAAAAAAAAGAGAAGAGAAGATGAGGACACTCAGTACAAATGAAAATCCTTTCTTTGTGTACTGTATATACATATTATACAGAACACAAACACTCATAAACACAGTTGAGTACTACCAGCCATGACAGCGAGTGGTATCATGCCGCTTGTAAGTGTGTGGACAGATTTTGACACTGTGATAGTGTCACAACCGAGTAAGTCACAATCACAAAACTTTAAGAAGGATGGACCCTGCCGAAATAAAAAAATAAATGAATAAATACATATATGACTTGATTGATGTATAAATATGCCGTTAAATGCAGCAAAAATAATCCTAAAAATAAATGTAGCTATTAATTAATTGATAAAATGTGACATAAATTGATATTTCAGTTTTAATTTGCTTCTTTATTTGTGTTCATAATTTATTTATGGGTTTATTTTAGTATAAAATATTAAGTATTTATTTATTTTCATTTTTGTTTATTTATTTTTGCATTTATTTTTTATTTGTATGTTTTTTGTATTTATTTATTTAAGCAAAATTAAATATGGATATTCCTTTTCCATTTTACCAATTATTTACTTCCCCAAACTTATACTGTACATTTCTGTATTTTCTTTATACATTTCTTTATGCATTTCTATCTCATTATGCAAAAAAAAGAAGCTATTTAAAACAGTAATATCAGTTTATGCCACATTTTATCAACTAATTAATGGCTACATATATTTTTATTATTATTTTTGCTACATTTAATGACATATTTATGTATTTATTGAGGCAGTTATAAATTGATTCATGTTTTATTTTGGTAGGTTCCCTTCTCCATGACTGTACAGGTGTGTAGTTGAGAAGAAAATGAAGGCCGAGTCTGAGGATGGGTGTGGTCTGAGTAAACGAGTCAGAAGAAGGAGGTAGGAAGGGATATGGTGTTTTGCCATTGCAGCTGGCCTCAAGTTTAGATATATCACATATTTTAACAGTGATGAATATTCACATTTACTTCACTTAAAACCTAATAATGAGAGTTGTACTGTAAAAACACTTTTTTTATCTGAAGGTAATGTCATAAGATGATCCCGTCTATTCCCACATTACAGCCATCCCCGCAGTTTCTCTGGCTGAACCGGTATCATGTTGTGAATGCACACCATAATAATAAATCCTGCAGTGCTGGGACCAGAAAATTCTGTACAAGATGGGGATAAAGTACAAAGTGCTGCTATCAGGTGATCAGTTTCAATGTATCAAAAGGGACATGTGTGGAGGGGTAAACAGAAACCAGAGCTATCATCAAATAACAGCGAATCCAGGAAGCCTTTTTCTCTCATTCAACAGTAGGTAGGCCCAATTTCACAGGCCGCACTGTGGCTGAACAGGAAGAAATTGGAAAAAAAAAAAAAGTGAAATCGATTGCCTAGATTGCAGTTGTACTTTTATTTGTCTCCCATTCTGTCATTTTGAAGTGTTAGGCAGTGTTAGAGTGCATTTCCAGCCTGTACGGCACTGATAATGGCACTGCAGTAAACAACTGCCCTCTGCATGCAGCAAATACTAAAATTAATCCAGGTAGGAATGCAGGCCTAAGCCTGCTAGTGTCGACTCACATGCATACACCTTTATTTTGAGTTGTATGAAAACATCATAGAAAACGTTGCACTTAACAATTTAAAACCCTGATGGACAATGCCTATGATATTAGTTATTTTGGTGCTGCTGTTCCCAATTACCTGGACATCTAATGCACACAGTCAGTAGCTGAACACTGACACATTTTCTATTATTGTACTGTAGCTGACTGGATTTGAAATGAGTGTGGAAAAAAAACATTGTCTGAAGTGCTGGTGCTGACTTTCTACCTTAAGGGTGTTTGAGAGTGTTCAAGTTCATACTGGGTAACTGTGTACAACATGTTTAGCCTCTTTTTATACGCATAGTCCACTAAACTTAAATAGCACATAAGAGATGATATGACCACCTTTTCAAGAGTTTATCCAGAGTACATATTAACACCCTCAAATCAAAACCAAGTCATTTTAATCTTGTCATTGTTTAATTTCAAATCCAGTATGTGCTGTAGCAGAAAACCAACACATTAGAAAAAGTGTCAAATACTTATGAAGTGCACAGTATACTATATATTTCTAACCACAAATGATGACTTTTCTGAAGAAGAAGTTCTGAAAGAGGCTGAAGTTGCAGTTAGAAGGCAATTACTGAAAAAAGTCGAAGTGGCAGGTAAAATGGGAGTGTTTTAGTTTACATCTAAGCACTGAATGAAGGTGAAGTGTAAATTTAAGTGTTTCCTAAAAATGACATTCCCATACAATGAAACTGCACTGTGAATTACGTGTCGAGGGAAATGTATTTTGTTGCAGATTATGTTTGTTTTTGATGTATCATAAATACGTTTGTAATGATAGTCAGAAGAAGGTCGGGTTGGTCGACGGGTCAAACAGCCACCGAACTTTTGCCCAGGAGGCCGCTGTTCATGTCCTGTGTGAAACTAAGTCAGTGTTCCCTTATTTTATCCTTATCTTTTTTTTTTTAACTAAACCTAACCAAGTGGTGTTGTTGCCTAAACCTAACAAAGTGTTTTGTTGCGTTTTTTGTTTTGTTTTCAATTAATCACGTGTTCAAAACTTTTTAAAAGTGTGACCAGAGTCTGCATTTTCCTCGAAACGTAACTGAGAATACAGTTTAGTTCAATGGGAATGTAACTGTGTAGGAGACGGTGTTGTCAGTTTAGGTGAAGGCCGTGATTGAAGAAGTACTCAGATGTTTTGCTTGACTAAAAGTAGTAAGTACCGCTCTGTTATACTCTGTTACAAGTAAAATTCAAAATGTTACTAAAGTTAAAGTAAAGCTTTGTCACTCACTCATCACTCATCTTCAACAGCTGATTCAGTCAGGTCGCGGTGGCAACAGCTCCAGCAGGGGACCCCAAACTTCCCTTTCCCGGGCCACATTAACCAGCTCTGACTGTGGGATCCCGAGGCTTTCCCAGGCCAGTGTGGACATAATCTCTCCACCTAGTCCTGGGTCTTCCCCGGGGCCTCCTTCCAGCTGGTCGTACCTGGAGCACCTCCCTGGGGAGGCGCCCAGGGGGCATCCTTACCAGATGCCCGAACCACCTCAACTGGCTCCTTTCAACACAAAGCAGCAGCGGCTCTACTCCGAGTCCCTCACGGATGGCTGAGCTTGCTCCTTCCCTAAGGGAGACTCCAGCCTCCTGAGAAAACCCATTTTGATTGCTTGTACTCGCGAGTTCTTTCAGTCATGACTTTGTATTAGCATCAAAATATTTAGAAGTACCAAAAATAAAAGCATTTAGTATGCAGAATGGACAATTTCAGAATAATATACAGCTATATTATACTACTGATGCTGAATTATAATTATTGTTGCATTAAAATGTACTTTAATTTGGCATATGTAAAGTTATTGTATACACACTGCTTCACTGTTTCACAAGGGGATCAGTTAATACATCGTACTTTAGTTGTTGATAATATTTTGTATTATTTACCTGAATCTGCAAAGTAACTAAGATAAGATAAGATAAGATATTCCTTTATTGGTCCCACAGTGGGGAAATTCACACATTACAGCAGCAAAGTGGATAGTGCAATAAAGACAAGAAGCATAGATTTAAAAACAGTATTAATACAATAAAATAAATAGATTAGTATATACATAATAGAAAAAGTAAAGCCAGAAGAATGTCCTTTATATCAATAAATAAGTTTGTTGTGAATGTGACTGTGATTGTGGTCTACTGGGAGCAGTGCTGGTTGTGAATGTGACTGTGATTGTGGTCTACTGGGAGCAGTGCTGGTTGTGAATGTGACTGTGATTGTGGTCTACTGGGAGCAGTGCTGGTTGTGACTGTGATTGTGGTCTACTGGGAGCAGTGCTGGTTTTGAATGTGACTGTGATTGTGGTCTACTGGGAGCAGTGCTGGTTGTGAATGTGACTGTGATTGTGGTCTACTGGGAGCAGTGCTGGTTGTGGAGTCTAACAGCTGCAGGCAGGAAGGACCTTCTGTAACGCTCCTTCGTACACTTAGGACAGTTATAAAATCAATATAGTGGAGTAAAACTTACAATATTTGCATCTGAGATGTCGTGGAGTAGAAGTATAAATTATCAGAAAATGAAAATACTCAAGTGAAGTACCTTTAAAATTGTTCTTCAGTGCAAAACTTAAGTACATGTACTACTATTTTCTGCTAAAGGGTGAAGGAGTTGAAGTTGACAAAGTGTAATAAGAGAATAAAAATAGAAATGTCAGTTGCAAGTCTTATAATATAAAGTATGAATGCCGGTTCAAGTATATAAACTGAAAGACTGTCAGTTGAAGTGCTGAGGTGTAAACACAACAGTTGGAGTGAATTGTGTATGAACAGTGGAGGTTGTGGGATTTAGAAAAGAGGAAGGAATTTCGTTTTTGTTCAGCGGAGAAGAACATTTGACCTAAAAGGGTTTGAAGCGTCTTTTGAAGTTTAAGCATTGAAAGGAGTTTAATCAGTGAAAGCACATAAACTCTCAGTTCAATAGTAAGAGATGGAAGCTGTGAAACTCTGGGTTAACAAACAGGTAAAGACAAAGAAAGCAGCAGGTTAATGTTTTGGATATTACATCAGACACAATCTGTGATACTGCTAAACAATAACCATCAGACAGGCTTGTGTAATTATTCTTACAAATCCATTAATAAATTAATTAGAATTAAAACGTAAAAATTCCATTACAATCATAGCATTCAATAAAACAGCAATTAGTCTATTTGTCTCGACAGCGTGAGGTTGCAGGTGCTTCCACGTGCTGTAAATGTCAAAAGAGCCAAACTCCCGACTCGACTTTGACAGAGAGCTCAGATCGCAATGAATCATCACCCGCCATCGCCGCAAAGGGCATTGCCTCATTATTGTTGACAGTTTGTGTGAAGAGCCTGAAATATGCAATCAGTGTAATAAAAGAGAATTAAAATGACACATCCAAGTTTGACTTAATTGGTAGATAAAAAAATGTATGTCTCTCGTAGCAACTATTAATATTCAATCTTAAATTTCCCCTTTGAATTGATAGATTTAATAACACTTGCTTATTCTGTTAAAACAAAATCATTCCTGTGCATCTACTTAATGTTACGGTATATTGTTGACACTAATTTATAATATATTATGGAATGAAACTGACATACATTATGATTAAATGTTGGCCTAAACGTTACCATGCTGGATGGTAGTCACAGAGTATGATAACTAACATGGTGGTCTGAGTGTACATTGTGTGGGTCAAATACTTGTCACTGTCTGCCATCGTCACGCCTCATTTATTTAAGAAAAAGCAAACAAATTATTGCTGTCAAAGTTAACGCGGTGACATTAACATCTCTAATTTCTTTAATACATTAATGCAACTTGTGATCTCTAGGTTGTAGTGGGCTCAGTGTAAGAGCCATGTTGTGTTATCTGCAGTTTTTTATATTTGATTATCATTCATCAAGTACTTTGTATTATTGTATTGAAAATGTTTGGTATATATTAGACTGTAGTTTAGAGTTTAGGACAGGTAGTCATGTGGTAGAATGGACTTTGATTTCTATGATGTGTGATTTTCGCTGTTAGGACGTGCTCCTCTAGTCATCCTGCTATTGGACAATTTGGGTATGTCCCTTAAGTTTGATTAGAGCGAGTTAGGCTTCAGGTTCAGCCTGGACAGGTCGCCAGTCCATCGCAGGGCACATAGAGACAGACAACATAGAGACAGACAACCATTCACGCTCACATCCACACCTACGGGCAATTTAGAGTCATCAATTAACCTAAACAGCATGTCTTTGGATGGTGAGAGGAAGCCGGAGTACCTGGAGAAAACCCACGCTTACACGGGGAGAACATGCAAACTCCACACAGAAGAGTCCCAAGCCGGAATCGAACCTGCGACCCTCTTGCTGTGAGGCGACAGCGCTAACCACTACACCACCGTGCAGCCGGTCATAAGGATATATTTTTGTTTATTTTGATTTTGGTGGAATAAACTACCTTTCACTCACAATACAAGCCTCATCGTTGAAGCTGACCGAGGAGAGTGAACGTCTGTAGAAGGCAAGTGGAAGTTAGACATGTAAACCTTTACATCCTGCGAGAAGTGGCGAGGACGGTTTATAGCAAGCTGCCGCTACAGCTAGAGCGAAGTGAAGAAGTGGACAGGAAAAAAACAGGCATGGCCATTTTCAAAGGGGTCCCTTGACCTCTGACCTCCAGATATGTGAATGAAAATGGGTTCTCTGGGTACCTACGAGTCTCTCCTTTACAGACATGCCCACTTTATGATAATCACATGCAGTTTGGGGCAAGTCATAGTCAAGTCAGTACACTGACACATTGACCATAAGCATGTTTTTTTTTTTTTTGCCAAATGCAGTACTTGTATTGTTAATTTATTTCTAGTAATTAATATATTCATGCATTTGCATAAAGCAGCATATTACCTTTTCCAATGTTGACAAGAGTATTAGATACTTGACAAATCTCCCTTTAAGATTTAACTTTAGTGGCACATTTGATGAGGATACTGTCTGTATGATTAATATTGTCATAATTTTTTTTTAATAATTCAATCATTCTGTTATAATTATCATGTTCACAAGCATTGTGCTAAATAAGCCAAATGCTATAGTCATTACTGACAACAGAGTGAATGTAAAATAAATGATTAAGAAAAAGTCATGAAAAAAATATTCTTTAGCTTGGTTTGGCCAGAGGTCATTTTCCATCCACTGTCACTGTTCCTGCTACTCAAAAATTCACCTGCCTGTCTGAGGTCAGGGACAGGATGCCACGTTGAATAAACCCACCTAAACACAATGTATTAACTTTGAAAGTATGAAATACAGTCATGTTTACTGAGCCTTTCAAGCAAACATAATCCTGTGTGATTTAAAATTCATGGCTTGCAAAATATGATAAGTAAGAGATATAATAAAAGATATTTTAGAAATTTAACTAAAATGTGAAATTGGATTTAAGTTTGCCAGGATTTAAATTTTGTTTAAATTTTTAGTTTTATTGCCTTGGGGTATAATCAGATATTTATCACTTTCAAATTGAGTAAATGTATAACCAAGGCAGTCTTTTAAATCTGTCCTTGAAACACAGCACCATCCATTCATGTTCGAAATTTAATTCACTGACCTGCAGTGGATACTGAACTCTGAACCGTAGTGGTGATGACACACACTATGCTAACAAAGAGTTGTGGTTGGCAGCGCCTGATCACGGCCATAAAGCAGCACATGAGCCTGAAAGGAGAGTAATTTAAGTGTTTTTCATTAGGAAGTCATTCTGGTTTCATTGCATATAACTACCATGTACAAAATAACATAAGACAGTAGATAATGATGAGAAAATGATATCTGAGTTTTAAAATATTTCACAAATAATTGTACATCATACTTTTATGAATGTATTTGTATTGGTTTACATTATAGAGGAATATCTTATCTTATCTTATCTTATAGGTAAACACACTTATGTCCCATCATGCCAGATTAATCAGGAGCCTCACAAGGGATCCGTAGTTTGGACTCCAACACACAGGAAACAAATTAGAACATAAAAAAAGTTTTATAAAATCAATTTGAAATATTGTTAATAGCAGCTTACATCAATATATACAAAAATGTGTGTATCTTGAGTCCACAAACCAGTGAGGACAGTGTGGCATAATATGAGGCCTTTACGGCCACAGCAGCACACATGCAAGCAGCTCATAATACAGGACAACAGATGAACAAGTTAAAGGCAGGACACTTTTTCACCATGTAGCTTTAAAGTCAAATCAACATACACAGCTGCCCAGAATTGAGGAGAATGTGACATATTTGTGATATGCATACAGAGGCTGTACAATCCTATTTAAGGTTGCTGTTAGCCTTTAAAAGTTAAGTAAGATCATGCACATTCATAATTTGTATGACTGTACAAATCAGCATCGGCTTATGACTTTTGGAGGAAATGCAGGCCCACTGCTGCATAGATTACTGGGCATGTTAGTGGTGCTACAGTTTACAACTTCTTGGTTATGGTGTTTATATTTGGATGACGGAACCTGCCAAAATCAAAAATAGATTAATGAACACATAAATGACTCAATAAATAAATAAATGTGTCATTAGTTGTACCAATAAGTATATAAAAATACATGCAGCCATTAATTAATTGATCAAATGTGACACCTTTGCCCCCTCATTTGCATAATGAGGCAGAAATGCATAATGTACAAAGAAATGAATAAAGAAAAGAATACAGAAATAAATAGGTTTGGGAAAATAAATTAAGGGTGAAATGCAAAGGGGAAATTATGGATAAATAAATAACTAAATACAAACCTTTAAAAATAAATACAAAATAAATTAAAATGCATTCAAAATAATGAAACAGATAAAAAATAAATGCAACATAAATCAATGTATTATAATAATAATAAAATAAACATGAATTAATAAAAGAAAAAATAAACAGAGTAAATAAATAATGGAATTAATATAAAGAGGAATTAAAAAAAGAAGCAAATTAAAACAAAATATTGCTTTATGTCACAATGTATCAACTATTAACTAATAAGTAGTTTTATTTTTTGATATTTTTGCTGCATTTAATGACATTTATTTATTTATCAAGTCATTTATTTAGCAGGTACCTCCCTCCATATTTATAGACTTTGAAAACATATCTTGATATTAAACTTTTATCATTGGATTAAGTCCTCTATGGCAGTGGTTCCCAAACTTTTTCTTTCCCCTAAACTGACACAAATTGGACCACAGACCCCTATTTGATAGGATTTTTGCTATTTAAATGTTTTATTACAGAAAGTGTATGAAAGCTATGACCAAAATATTCATAGATTCTGTCACTGTGTTATAAAATGGAACGATTTATAGTGACAATTAAGTGTTCCCCTTTTTGCTAAGGATCCCCTGGAACCCTCTTAAGGACCCCTGGTGGTCTCCGGACTCCATTTTGAAAACCACTGCACTATGGTGCATGTACTTTATATTTTTAATACACTGTCACAAGAAACTGGTGATTTATGCTTGAGTTTATACTTGTCATATGAAATGGAAATGGCTTATTTCAGCCCCAAATGCCAATTGAAATTTGACTTCACTGTATATAAGTACCTAATCAAATTCTTAATGACGGACTGTTTAATGTTATTTTGATGCTTTTTTTTATTGTTTTATCTCATACTCAAATTTGTTTATCTCAATTTATTACTCAACCTTCTTCTTGCCTATATGGCAAAAGTATAAAGGGATAAATGCAAAGAAAATGGATTCCTCCCAGAGAGTAAAGTCTACCCTTAGTGCTCCAGCATGTTGATGACACCACACACCTCAGTGCTTCACACAGTGCTTCCTCTCTGCATTGTTTCCACCTGTTTAGTTTGGCTGCTTTGACTTTTGGTGGATTATACGGGGTGTAGTGTGTAATTCCGTTTCTGTGAATAAACTGCCCATACACGGCTATCAACTTTTTTTTCCTATTTCAGATGAAAGGAATATGATTGGCTGCGACATCCGTGCTCCTCCTCTGATTGGCTGTTCCTTGTTTCCGGGGCCCCGCTGTGACTCACTGACGTTTCTCGGTCTGCCCCGAGATAGACTGGAGAGAATGGCTGCCAGTGGAGGTTAGCAAAATCTACATTGTTTTGTGTAGTAATCAGACTTAAATAACGCCTTTCAAAGTTGTCATTTGTGTGCTAATATGTTCATGGAGTATATTCTTATAGACTAACAGAAAGACTCGTGACATGTTGCATTGTCGTTAAAAGAGGTCGGGCTGTAAACGACTCTGAAAAGTGTTGGTTATCGTTAGCCTCGCTATGCGGCTAACGTTAGCTGTCTGGCTAACTTTCGGCCGGTTAGCTCGCTACCCACAGCTGATTGTGTAAACACTTGTTTATAACAAGAGACAAAGGCTAGACAAGTGATGGTTGTAGTAACTCTTATTAGCACTAATGCGCCACACATTGCGCTCAGTACTCTTCTCTTTCTCTGAGGTTAAAACGTCAGGGCTGGATTGAGTTTTTATCGTCTTTTATATCTCGTAATGTTGTGTCAAAGAAAGCTTGCTAACATTAGCTTGGTGCCTAGCTGCTAAAAGTTACGGTTGCTTGTCAACTAGCTAACGTAACGGCGAACAATGTTTTTTTTATGAGAAGCAAACACCCCGACGAACAAGTATAAACTACTGAATTGTTTGTATTCTCCCAGTTGCATTTCAGTCTAGTTAGCCACCCACACAGCTACTGCAGTCACCGGGGCTATGATGTGAGGTGTTAGCAAGCTAGCTACCACCTGGTCAGACTGTAGTTTTCTATTCACTCATCGCCATCAGCCTTTGTCCTGTCAAGGAGTTAGCGTCGGACAACACGAGGTATTTGTTGGAGAAGTTTTTGTTCCGGAGCAGCTGGGAATATAACACGACAGTGAAACATTACAGAAGGCATGGCTTTGGGCTGCCACTTGTATAACTTGCCTCAACACGCGTGATAACAAACATGTTTACTTTGCGGACACCCATAGGGGAACCGAACCCATGAGTTTCTAGGCACATGTATGTTGAGTCGGTCAGCGAGGACAACTTTGATCCAATGTTAAAAACAATCAGATGTTAAAAAATAAAGGACAGGAGAGAAGTTTTTGTAGTTGCCATGGTCATTAATATAATAAATATAACTGGACCAAATATATTCTTGGCTCATTCTCAGTACGTCATAATAAGAGATAAGAGAGAGAGAGATGAACCTTTATTAATCCCCGGAGGGAATACCCAGGAATACCCAAATGAACATTGATTTTATGATCTAGTTTGAGACCCGAATGTATACTTTCTCTGTTAAAACACAGGCTCTGTAACTTGCAGTATTAATTTACAGGAAACCTTTGTGACAAATATTTTGATTGTATTGTAACATGGTGTAGATTTCTAACCACTGTTAGTATTATTTGAAATTGTCAGCATTGCGTTACCTCAAACTCTGTCATTTGTCTTATCTTGTGTTCTGTTAAAATGTACAACCCCAGACACACCGACCTGACATCAGAGAACCAGCAGCAATGAAGGTCGCTTCACGTCGCCTCACTTCAAGGCTGACAATTTGCACTCAAACACACCGCATAGACTACAGACGATGGCCAGTTAGCTCATACAGTTTGTGCCTGAGTGAGACCTGCACCAGCAGGTCGCGGTAGTCTGTATTCATCATTCAAAAAGAGAAACTGAGTGACTGCGGGTATACAACCTGTTGTTATGATGTGTACATGAAACAAAGCAGCATTTGCTGATCACACCTCTCTCACTCACCAATCATTTGAATGATCAGATGAGGAGAGCCCTTTGTGTTTTTCCTCTTGACTGAACTTATTGGCTTGCTTCCTTTACGTATATTTCTCTTCTCATGTACTGATTTGTTTAATCTGAACAGCCAGTCAGAATGATTTCTCTCACTGACGCACACCGCCAATACAATTCACTGAATTGGCTGAAAAACCTCCAACACGGGCAGACTTGAACCAGCGGTGTGCGACCCACCGAAAAAAAACTAGACCAACAGATGCTCACCGACGGTCACAAACTGTCTGACGGCTGACCATTGGCTTAGTGTGTCAGGGCCTTATGACACAGTATTATGAGTCTCTTTTATTCTGTTTTCATTTGACCTCAAACTCTTATCTCAAACTCTGCCATTTGTCTCATTTTGTATTCTGTTAAAATGTATACCCCCAGACCCACCAACCCGACATCAGAGAACTAGCGGTGACGAAGGTCGCCTCCCTTTAAGGCCAAGACGTTACCACAAAGACTAACGATGACGACCAGTTAGCTTGTAAATTCTGCGCCTGCGTGAGATGAATAACTGTCTGCACCAGCAGGTCGCGGTAGTCTGTTCGTCATACAAATAGAGAATATGGATGACTGCGGGTATACAACCTGTTGTTATGATATTTACATGAAACAAAACAGCGTTTGTCGATCATTTTCGCACCTCTCTCACTCACCAATTAGCTTCATTCCAGACGACCATGTCGTTGTGCAAAATATCCGTGTATTTGAATGATCAGATGAGATGAAGATGAAAAATGAGGAGAGCTTTCTGTGTTTTTCTTCAACTTTACTAGTTGGCTTGCTTTCTTTATGTACCCGCTTCTCATGCACTGATTTGTTCAAGCTGAACAACCAATCAGAGTGAATTCTCTCACCAACGGGCGCCGCCGCCAATGCAACACGCTGAAATCGGCTGAAAAACCTCCAATATGGGCAGACAACAACTGACTGTGTCGGACCCACTGAAAAAACTAGGCCAACAGATGCTCACCGACGGTCACAAACTGTCCGATGGCCGACTGTTGGCTTAGTGTGTCAGGGCACAGCATCATCAATCTTTTTTTTTTTTTCTGTTTTCATTAGACTACACAACTATATTAAGTTGATTGAATCAAGGGTCTCAAAATGCCATCAGGAATGAGTCAGAATTTTATGACCGTGTATCGTCTTTCTTACAGGTGTCTGGTCAAGTCTTTCAGTGTTTTTTGTGTTGTCCACACCGTTTCTAAAGGCGCTACGGTGATGTTTTTATCTCTTTCTTTGTACTGTGTTGTTCAGAGGTAGGGAAGCTGTTACAAGTACAAAATGGGACACCTCCAAGCACCAACTGCAACGGGGTAGATGCTGTTCACGCCTGTAACATCCTTCAGCAGCTCAAAGCCTTGTATGACGAAGCACAGCTCACAGACATCGTCGTAGAAGTGGACCATGGCAAGACTTTCTCATGTCACCGAAATGTCCTTGCAGCAATCAGCCCGTATTTTAGGTGGGAAATGTTGGATGTTTACAAATGTCTGTATTTTCACAATTTCATGACTGAAAAACACTATTTGGCTACAGGTTAACTGATAAATGTCAGAAAATTCAGGTCAAACTTCCTTGTCAAGTTTTGACATGTTTGAATCATAATGCAGTTGTTGCCTGAGAACTGGGGATGTTAATAATTAACCAATAACCAACATTAACACTTTAATCTGATTAATCGGTTAAACAGTTAAAAGAAATATGAATAATTAACTTAAAAAATGGAGAAAAACACAAAGGAGCAGCTCGTCACTTTAAGGAGAAAAGCTGGTCCACCTTAAGAGAGAGTCTGCGCAGATACAGGAAGTTGGCTCGGGGCTTCATTTCAGCGGTGGAGTTGTAGCTTGTAGCCTCATAGCATTTATTCACCAACAAATAAACTGTACACACACTGTCTGCTACAGCTACGTTCACAGCTATAACACCACCAACAAACACACACACACACATACATACGCGGTCTGTCGGCCACTTGCTGAAGTTACGCTACAGTGGGCAGGAAGCCACCAGCAACGCTAGCAGCTAGCAGCTGCTAACATAGTGCAAACACATACTGCTCAGCTAAATGACAGTTGGTTATTGATTAAGAACAATTTTCAAAATTAGCATCCCGAGTGAGAATCGATTCACATAGTTATAACAGTTAAAACACTTGTGTTTTCTCCTCCATCACCACCAGGTCCATGTTCACCAGTGGCCTTACAGAGAGCAGCCAGCGTGAGGTCAGAATTGTTGGAGTTGAATCTGAATCCATGCACCTCGTCCTAGACTATGCCTACACATCCAGGGTCACGCTCTCTGAGTCCAATGTCCAGGCCCTGTTCACTGCAGCCAGCATTTTCCAGATTCCTGCCTTGCAGGACCAGTGTGCCCAGTTCATGATCAGCAGACTCGACCCCCAGAACTGTATTGGGGTCTACATGTTTGCTGATGCCTATGGACATCAGGAGCTGAGGGAGCGCTCACAGGACTACATCCGCAAGAAGGTCAGTTTAACACGAGCACAGGATTGATTTCTTAGAAGGCTGGTCCATTATTTTGAGGTTTTTAGGTTTTGTTTTTTATCATTCTGTAGCTTCACAGTAGTGTTCCTTATGTATGTTCCTTAAGCATGTTTTAGTGCTAAAATGTGTAACAAATGTACACTTTATTACTTCTGAGTACTTCTTCCACCTCCGTGCTCTAAACAGTTTAATCATAAACATGTTGGTTGTCACACCCACAAAGCATGGTGAAAGAGACGAAGTCTGTGTTTCAAGCCCGCGGTGCCCTTGTAGCTCACCTGGTAGAGCGGGAGCTTTACCAAGGCTGAGTCCTTGCTGCAGCAGCCAGGGTTCGAATTCAGCCTGGGACCCTTTGCATGTTGTCCCCTCTCTCCCCCTTTGACTCTGTATTATCAATAAAGGATTAAAAAAAAAAAAAAAAAAAAACTCCATATAATAGTCGATATCACCACAGACCCCTGACCCCGGAGCAGCTCCGCAGGGAGCGAGGGAACGGCTATCCCTCACTCATTCAACTTTCTCCCCAGGCTCCGGGACTTTCCGAGCTGAACTAGAGCAGTTTGCCGACTATCGTGGAGGAAATGCTCCCAGTGAGGGCCAGCCAGACCACCTACTGAGAGTTTAGAGTATATTCAATTCATTATGAAACTGTTCAGGCTCACACGTAGAGGTGGATGGAGTGGCTTTCACAAACGCAGACTGCTGCTTGTGACATATATTAGAAAATATTGTTTTCAATGAAGACATCAGTCAGAGTTTTGTTGAGAGCTGGAGGTGGCCACATTGTTAATATCTGTGCAGCAAACCTGATTATAGTCAGTGTATTAATGTTACTTGTAGTAACTTAGATGCCGGTCATCACGTCTGCATTTTGAAGAAGCAGACAGGAGTATCGGCCAAGTTAGTTCGGATCTGAAAGTTGGTAGACCAGCAACTTCTGTGTTCCTTGACTTAAAATAACTGTTGTGTGAAGTGAATCTGGTCTGGTCTGGACGGTGATATAATCAGTACCCCATTGGAAAAGGCTGTCTGATGAGAAGGTAAAGTGGTTAAAATATTGTAAATATTTCCCGTCCACAGCCGCTTTACTTTGCTGCCAGAGGTAACTGAAGTTATATCATGATCTTCAAAAATCAGACCAGACTCCATTCACAAAACAGTCATTTTACCTTGCAGAATGCGGGTGTATATAAGTATCCAGTTAGCTTACTACTTTTTGCAACAGCTCCATGGACGTTTCCACTTGAAAAAAATGTAACAGATAACAGATGGACCCCCCCTTTAACAGTTATTTTCCTTGTGATTTAATGATTATGCCTCCTGCTAGCATATTCCACTGTTCATTCAGACATTGTTTTATTCTGATCTTGTGACAAAGCTTTTTGTGTGTATTTGACTGCAAAAAACTGAAATATTTTGTTTCTGTACTAGTTCTTGTGTGTGTCATGGGAGCAAGAGTTCCTCCAGATCACCAAGGAGCAGTTGGTCAGCATTTTGAACAATGACGACCTCAACGTGGAGAAAGAAGAGCATGTCTATGAGAGCATTGTCCGCTGGCTGGAGCACGATCTGTCTGGCCGTGAGGCCCACCTGGCTGAGGTTTTTTCCCAATGCATCCGTCTGCCCTTGTTGGATGAGGCCTTTCTCAGTCGGATACCTGCTCCCTTCGCTTGTGCCCTGTCGCTGTCTAAGGACCCTGCTGAGGTCAAAGCCCGCCTCACTGGCACCAATGGTTGCCCACAACGCCTGGGTATGACTGCTTCTGAGATGGTCATCTGCTTTGACGCCGCTCACAAACACTCAGGGAAGAAGCAGACGGTGCCTTGCCTGGACACAGCCACAGGTAGGGTGTTCAAGCTCTGCAAACCACCCAATGATCTCCGGGAGGTGGGCATCTTGGTGTCCTCGGAAAACGACATCTACATTGCTGGAGGTTACAGACCGAGCAACAGCGAGGTGTCCATAGACCATCGGGCAGAGAGCGACTTCTGGCAGTACGAACACGCAGGCAACCGATGGCTTCCACGCGCACCTCTGCTGAGAGCGAGGATAGGCTGCAGGCTAGTTCACTGCTGTGGGAAGCTTTATGCACTGGGAGGGCGTGTATATGAAGGTGATGGGCGAAACGCATTAAAGTCAGTAGAGTGCTACGATGCCAGGGACAACTGTTGGACAGCAGTCAGTCCCATGCCAGCAGCCATGGAGTTTCACAGTGCTGTGGAGTACAGGGACCGCATCTATGTCCTCCAAGGTGAGTTGATCGGGGGTCGTCCAACTTCACGACGCACAGCTTTTTTGATCAAATGCTACTTTTTACACATTAAAAAAGAATTGATTTAACTTAGCTGCATCGTTAACATCAAAATCAAGGCAAACATGCAAATTATGCAGAACAAATTAATAAAACAATGTCATAAAAATATAATTATTATTATGCCAAAGGTAATTTTGAATGATTTTAACTAAAGATAATGTAGAGCAGAGATTTTAAATTTGGGACAGTCCACAGTCATTTCAGGACAGTTGTATTTTTGGATGGTTATGGGAGGATGGTGAAAAAAGTTAATGCTGCTTAAGTGAAACCAGGGCTACTAACTCTTTTCATTGTTGATTAATCTGCTGATTATTTTCTCAATTAATTGTCTATTTGGTCAAAGAAATATCAGAAAATGGTAAAAAAAAAAAAAAAAATGTCAAGCCGTGTCTTCCAAAACCCAAGATGATGTCGTTAAATGTCTTGTTTTGTCCACAACTCAAATATTTTCAGTTTACTCTCACAGAGGAGTGAAAAAACAGAAAATATTCACATTTAACAAGTTGCAATCGGAAAATTTTGACTTTTTACTCAAACTGATAAATTGATGATCAAAATAGTTCCCAAATAATTAAATAGTTGACAGTCGATTAATTTTTGCAGGTCTTGGGGCGTTTTTATATTTGGTTTGATTGCTGCCCAACTTTCACGTTAGTAAAGTTGTTCCATAGAGTACACTGGCATCATTATCCATGTGTATTTTTTTATGTTGATATCAGCTGTTCTAGCAGTGGAATATCCTAAAATACTTAATTTTAAACATATCAAGTAAAATAAAACTCATTAGAACTGTCATCTTTCCAACAATCACCAGCTCTGGTTTGATCGAAATAAACTATTATATTTCGTAGTTTGATGTGAAAATATGCCTGGTCTAGGCTACGCGTTTTCCCACCCTCTGAGCAGCTGAGTCGCTCTTGTTCTTCTGAGGCAGACCAATAAATTAAATAAAATAAACCTCGCCCAACCCCAAAGCCTACTATTGCCTATATTTTAAGGAGCCTCTCATCTGCCTTTCTGCTTTATCACCCATGGCCGTGCAGAGGATGCGATCGGCACAGCTGACTTTCACACCTGGTGGGAACTGTACCCGAGTTCACACATATGCGAGACCCCCTTATTAAGGGTGCTTTCACATCATGGGCCCGGGCCTGGATCAGAGTACACTTTTCCCCAAAGTCCAGCTCGTTTGATTAGTGTGAACGCTCCGTACCACACCTGAAAAGGTGGTCGGTTCATGTACACTCGGGTAAAGTTCGCATCAGGTGTAAAATCCAACTGAACTAAAACACGGGAGTGGACTGCTATTAAACATTAGCAGTCAGCGAGTAGTTTCGAAAGGACAGGCTTTTTTCAATGCCGCTGATCTCCGAAATCTGTATACATATAAAAGTGTGTATCTGCATTTGTATCGGCACACAGCATGCGCCGACCTCATCCTGTGAACTACGCTGCGATGGGTGATGAAGCGTGAAGACAGGCGAGAGGTTCCTTGAAACATAAACAATACTAGGCAATGGGATCGGGCGATGTTTGCTTATTTTTGCGATGCCCTGCCGCTACAACAGCTGATCCTAACAAACAAATACATGTGGATGATGACACCAGTGTAGTTGAGTACAGGACAACTTTACTAATGTGAAAGCTGAACGGTGGCGACGTGGGTAGGGCGTCAATTGTAGTTGGGCACGGTACGACTCAATCGCATCCAATATGAAAACGCCATAAGTGCACTCGAGTACGGTATGGAGGGTTCACACTAATCAAACGAACTGGACTTTTGGGTCAAGTGCACTCTGATCTGGGCCTGGGTCCCTGATGTGAAAGCACCCAAGTGAAACTATGCCATCTCTACAGTGGACTGAAGATGGTTGTGATATTATCATATTTCTCATTCACAGAAAATATGATATTCTTACAATGATATGTAAGAAAGGAAGATAAAGCAGCTGACCACAGCTCTAAATAACATTTTGTTTTTGTTTTCTGCAGGTGAATATTTCTTCTGCTTCGACCCCCGTAAGGACTATTGGAGTCATCTTGCCCCGATGAGTGTCCCTCGGAGTCAAGGTCTGGCTGCCTTGCATAAGAACTGCATCTACTACATCGCCGGCATCTGCAGGAACCACCAGCGCACCTTCACCGTGGAGGTCTACGACATCGAGAAGAACACGTGGAGCCGCAAGAGAGATCTGCCCTTTGACCAAGCCACAAGCCCGTATATAAAGGCCATGCTGCTGCAAGGCAAGCTGCACCTGTTCGTACGAGCCACACAGGTCATGGTGGAGGAGCATGTGTTTCGCACCAGCCGCAAGAACTCCCTTTACCAGTACGACGACGAGGCAGACATATGGACCAAAGTCTACGAGACACCTGACCGCCTCTGGGATTTGGGTCGCCATTTTGAATGTGTGGTGGCCAAACTTTACCCACAGTGTCTACAGAAAGTACTTTGAGGTGGCTGGTGTTTATGAACCCAATCTATGAGGCAGAGGGAGTGGTGTGGTCCTGCCTGCCTTGTGCCTGGTGTTACCTTGGGTTTGCACCGCAAGGACCATTTTTTTTGGTTAAGTCTTAAGTCGTTCAAACTTTGGTTTAACATGATCAAAATGGGGGTGCTTTTAAAGATTGCAGTATTTTTTTTTCCTTCCCAGACAGCACCAACTACCCACACTGATGCTTGTTTAACAAAACAGTACAATGAATCATAAGTGCAATTATCCTATTTTTTGCTTGTTGTTGAGCCATGTTCTATTTTTGTTTTAGATACATATAGGTAAGGATTTTTACAAATGATAAGCATGCAAGTGAGGGTGTTGGCAAGGTAAAAGTGCCCTCTGGAGATATGGATGCTACGTGTCAGCATAGAGTAAAAATCTATATAAATACACATATATATATATATATAAATAAATATATAAACTATATAGTCATACGGGTAAGATGAGTACCATAGCTCATTAGTAGGTTGCTGGCTCTGAGGTGTGTGTGTGTGTGTTTTTTTTTTTTTCTGTTTTCAAATTTCTTATTTTCTAGTTTTAATTTGAAGTGTGCTCGTGATTTAGTATTTTTGAAGCTTGTATGAATTTTTTTTTTTTTTTTAAGGCCCCCCTCTTCCTTCACATGCGTCAGTGTGTCAAACAATACACTATGTGTGGCTTCCGAGCTATTTTTACATTTTTGTTTGAGATCCCAGTTGCATGGGGGGGCTCCCGCTCTTCGAGTTGGCGTCCATTTTGTGTCAGGTGCGAAGACAACTGAAGTGAAATGTCAAAGAATACTCACTCTCCACATTGGAGAAATAAGGACGGAGTCAAATTTGTGGCAACACTAAGTGGAAAGTTCAGACCAACTAACAACAGGCTTACCTCAGAAACTTCAGCTATGTTTGATTAGGAGAAAAGGGACATTTCAGGCCGTGGTGTTGATTAAGCAACTGTGTGAAAGGCTCGGCTAAGCATTGAGCTCTGTTGTTTTTCGACGTCAGATTCTAATCATTTGATAAATAAGGTAGAAAGAGCCTTCTTCTTAAATGCCAAAAAAAGCATTTGAGGTCTTGTTATAGTTGATCTGGACATTTTGTGGTAGCAATAAGTCATGGAACTGTGATCAGGCTATTATACGTTATATTACCTTAGTAAAAGTGCATTACTTGTTTTGTGTCTGCTAGTGAAAATCATGGTAGTTCCAATGACTGTGTGGCTGTTGCACAGGTGCAAGCTTGAAGTGACGCGTCATTTAGTGCAGATCATTCGGGATGCCAATGTGCCTGTGGCTTAAAAAAAAAAAAAAAAAAAAAAAAAGCATCAGAGGGGGAGGGGGGCATCAGAAATCAAAACTGTTCCTCCTGATGAAGAATATCTGAAAAGTCTTACTCAGCGTTGCACTGAATCACTCTCCACTTCAGCAGTCCTTCACTGCAAACCTTTAGGATGCACCCTCCCGAACAAGCGGACTACATGAACAAAGCGAGGGTGGCTCGGGTTGTTCATTGAGACAGCCATGAATCCGTCTTCACGCGCCATCATCATCATCACACAGAGGACACAGATTGTTGGTGCTGCTTTTTTTTCTGATTTTTTTTGACAATCTTGTATAGAAGAATTAATACCACCACTGAGTGGCGTTCCCTGTGAAAGTGTGTCATTTTTAGTGCCGTCAATTTCCTCATGCAGGTTCCTGTGTCATCTTTGCACTACACATTTCTCTTCTGTGTTATCTTAACGAAGAGTGCCCCTCCATCACGAAAACCACATAGCAATCATCTTCAGAGATTTACATGGAAATTAATACCAGAAGAGTCACACTCAGTAAGGACTTGAGGATATGACGTCATTTCTCCAAGAGAAGATCCACTGTTGACTGACTTGGAGCTCGTGTTTAATCGGCCGGGCTTGAACAGTGCCCTCAAAACAGCCCTCATCCAGTGTGAGAGGAGGTTCGAGCTTCATCCACACGTCTACAGACGGCCATTTGAGAACCAGGAACGGAGAACTCTCAGGATTTCTACTGATACACAGTACTGTATTTAAATGTTTTTGTTATGTGTAATATACTGTACTATAGGTTTGCTGTACTTGCACAGTTTTTTTTTAAACTTCTTTTCAGTTTCTTTTATAACTTGAAAAAAACATAGATGTGATTTTCTTTTTGTCGTCTCCAGTGGCTGTTTTTTCTTTCTTTATGTAATTACCTATTTAGTTACAGTAGTGTAATCCTGCTCTGTTGAGAAATTAATGATTACCCTGCACGAGTGATAACTTTTGATTTTTCTCCCCCTCAGTAGTATTTCTTGTAACATCTCACCGAAACTAAGCATTACAGATCTACATCGTCACGTTTCAAACACCAGTCATGTAATACAACAAGCTACAAACTTTCTGTTTTCAAGAGTTTAGAGGCCTTGGGCTGCAATACATAGAGCTCATTCTGGTCATTTACATTTTATCACTTATGGGTGCTATTCCATTGTGTTCATGCTTTTCTTTTTGCTGGTTTGTCTGTTTTTGGGTTTCGGGTTATAGTGGTGGTTGAGCTCAACTGTGAAATTCACATTGCACATAATTTGAAAATAAAACTATTAAAAGTGAAATTAAAGTGTTTATTCGCAGTCTTTTAAAACTTGTACGCTATTATTTTTGTCAGTAGTCACAGGTGGACATGCATGAAAACAGCTGACCCACTGTGAGGTAGGGGTGTAAAAAAAATGTAGAATATGGCGATACTATGGTTTGTGATACTGTATTGAATCACATAAACACTATGTAAGGGTTAATGTACAGCAAGCCGGTCATTGTTGTGAAATAAACCCTGACGTGGGGTCGTCGCCCTGAAGGAGTTTATTTCACAACAATGACCTGCTAGCTGTGCATTATCCCACTTATTACACGGCTACTTACTTAAGAAATCAATAATTTGACATAAAAACAGTCCTCCAGAGTCTGACATCAGAACTGCACCCACAGCAACAGCCTGTTATAAAGAAATAACAGACCATATAAAGCTACGATTGACCAATCGGAATCAAGTATTCGACAGAGCTGTGTAATAATGATTTTTAAATGTTTACATGCAAAAATGAACTCAGTCAGCACTTTATATCATTCAAAAAGATATGTGACCTCTGAAAGTAGTGCTCTGATGTTGGATGTTACAGGAACTGTGATAAATGCAAATAGAGAGGTGAAGCCAGTTCCCTTCCAGTGGACCCCATGGGACCTTATTTTGAAAAAAAATATGGACAGTACATGTACATGGTGAGAGACAAATATTATTGTGATCCTGTTTGAATTGTGCCATGAATCACACATGTGGGTGTTTGTCTGATAATTTTGCAAGTCAAGAAAGTTGCAGTTTGTCGTAGTTTGATATACTTTTGTGTGAAACTGCTCAATGAACTACATCTTGTCTCACACAATATACATCACCAACACTAGCTAGCTAACTTAGCTATGACCATGCAAAATGTAGTGTTATCTAAGGTGATGTCTTTTATCCAGAGACTGTTTATCAACTGGGAAGCAAAAAAAACAAGCAAAACCTGTCGCTCATATAAATAGATCCCAGACATCATATAGAGAGAGACGTCACTACGCAACTTTTGGGTGTGAAGCCTTTCTGATTTCAAATTATAACAGTCTTATACAAACTGCGACTTTCTTGACTTGCAAAATTATATTTTAAATTGGCAAACAGGATATGTGTGATTCATGGTGCAATTCAAATGGGATCAAAATGTTATTTGTCTCTTGCCGTTGACTCCTGTTCATATTTTTTCTGAAATAAGGTCCCACGGAGGTCCACCGCAAGGGAAGAGTCTTTGTTTGCATATGTTGTTTTGTTCAGTTTTGACAGTTTTCTTAAAATGAGATTTTAAAAAAATTGAAATATATCGTCTTGCTCACAGTATTGAAATATATCGCAATATATTGTATGGTAACCCCTGTAAAATGATATGTATGGTATCACCAAATTCTTGTGCTGCATTGCAGCCAGAGTTGCCAAGTCTGCTTATTTTAAGTGACTTTGGGCTTGATTTTCTGCAAAGTTGCTTACAAATATTGGTAGTCAGTTTGAATTTTTGGGTGGCTTGTTTCTAAAGTGTAGTTGCTTATTTGGGATTGCTCCTTTCTCTCTCTGACGATTTGCACCAGTTTGCAGTAATTGTAAATGTGATATACTGCACATGCACATCATGCTGATCTGGTTCAACATATTTGAACTTAAAAATATAATAGAAACGCAGCACCGTTATCTGTAAGGAGCATTACTGACACTGGATTCACAGCCTTTGCAAAAATGCAAAAATTAAATTAAATGTTCAACATCTTTAACTTTAGTTGGCAAGAAAAATGTAAAGTTATGAGCTAAAAATTAAATACAAAAATGAAAAAAAAGTTCTACTATTTTGAGTTTAGTTGACAAAAATGTAAAATTACGAGCTAAAGATGAAATACAAAAATGAAATAAAATGTTTTACTTCTTTAAGTTTAGTTGAAAAGAAAAATGTAAAATTACAAGCTAAAAATGAAACACAAAAATTAAATAAAATGTTCAGAAAATGAGTGTAGTTGACAAGAAAAATGTAAAATTACAAGCTAAAAATTAAAAAGAAATAAAATAAAATGTCCTACCTTTAAGTTAGTTGACAAGAAAAATTAAAATTAAATAAAATGTTCTAATACTTTGAATTTATTAACATGAAAAATGTAAAATTACAAGCTAAAAATTAAATATAAAATTTTAATAAAATGTTCTAATACTTTGAGTTTAGTTGACAAGAAAAATGTAAAATTACAAGCTAAAAATTAAATATAAAACTTTAATAAAATGTTCTAATACTTTGAGTTTAGTTGACAAGAAAAGTGTAAAATTACAAGCAAAAATTAAATACAAAAAAATAAATAAAATGTTCTAATACTTTGAGTTTAGTTGACAAGAAAAATGTAAAATTACAAGCTCAAAATTAAATACAAAAATGAAATAAAATGTTCTAATACTTTGAGTTTAGTTGACAAAAAAATGTAAAATTACAAACAAAAAAAATTTAATATAAAAATTAAATAAAATGTTCTAATACTTTGAGTTTAGTTGACAAGAAAAATGTAAAATTACAAGCTAAAAATGAAATAAAATGTTCTAATACTTTGAGTTTAGTTGACAAGAAAAATGTAAAATTACAAGCTAAAAATTAAATATAAAAATTAAATAAAATGACCTAATACTTTGAGTTTAGTTAGTTACAAGAAAATGTAAAATCACAAGCTAAAAATAAAAATAAATAAAATAAATTCATACGTAGTGGTATGAAGTGGTAAAGTGGCCACCTTATATTGTGGTAGGTATTAGCTCGCTTCTTAGGGTAACAGGGTCAGAGACCTACATGCTGAGAAAGGACAAAAGTTGTTGCACTAATCTAATAATCCTGAAACCGGTGAAAGCTGCAGAAACCCGTCCGGCCATCATCGGTTTCCGCGTGTGTGACACGTGACCAGACGTCAAATACAGCAGCAGACTAAAACTTTGGTCGCAGACTGTGGAGACGGACGGGAGGCGAAGGCGCTCAATGAAAGGTACAGTGTACTCGCACTTTGTACAGTACGTTTATGAGCTTGTCTGTTATTGATGCTTTGAAGCGGGTTTTAACGCGGTGGAGATGTTGTGTCCCTGATTAAGACGGAGCATTGTTGTCCACGTGTGAAGTCTATCCTCCAGTCTGACTGCGAGTGTGAGAGACGAGCCATTGTTTAACTCAACGTGTCTGTAGTTAACACAACTATCGTTAAAACAACTTGTGCACCAGTTTGGGGGTAAAATAGTTAGAAAGGATTCAGTCACGAAGTGGTAAGTCTGTCTTTACTCGTGAATGGAGTCAAGACGAAACTACAGACGCTGTCTTCCCCGCTCACTAAGCAAAAACTACAAACAAAACTTCACTTTTACGGCATATTTAAGACACAAGTTACACTTCTTTCATTCATAAGCAACACATCACACGTTAGCTCCGTGTTCCCGGTTAGAGGCTCAGCACTAAACGTCAGTATTTAAAGGTGCAGTAAGTATTTCATGGCCATTCTGTTGCTAGGACAACAACGTTGGTCCAAGATTACTTCCAGTTAGCTGCTGCATTAAAGTGCCTTCAAATGGGGTCGTATTTACCATGCTCATGTCGTGTTTACCAGTTGGGCCCATATGAACGCCCCCCTCATGTCATATTCACGACCTCGAATGACTTGTTTTAATGGTGAAACATCAGCTTTTTTTTTATTTTTCATCTCATCATTATGAAATTATTGGTAGGTCAGTTATAGTCTACTGGCACGTTTACAAACATTACATGTAAACAAACCTTTAAAAACAGTAAAAACTTGGGTTTGCTTGTCATAGTATACGTCCATGTATTAAAATACCTGCCAATTCATTTGGAAATTATAAGTTCAGTCCTTTACTTTGAAATTTGTCTCCTCATTTGTTGACATAAGACAGACATCAGACAGTCCAGTTTAACTATCTATTCTGCATTACAATACGAGTGGTACATAATTAAGCATTTTTATTGCACTTAATCATCTCATTTTCAACACACGTTTTGTTGCTTTAGTAATAAAACATGTATGTTTTCTACTCTTTTAACAGGAACATGCCTACTGCTGCGGCTGAGGTTGGCTACAAACCCCTGGATGGTGGATGGGGCTGGATGGTGGTGGTCGGGGCCCACATCTCCATTGGATTTGCATATGCCACGCCCAAAGTCCTCTCCATTTTCTTCAAAGAGATCCAGGAGAATCTGGGGGCCAGCTACAGTCAAATAGCGTGGATTTCCTCTATCATGCTAGCTGCTATGTATGCAGGCGGTGAGTTGATTCACTCAGTATCTGTTACACTGGTCCACCCATATGGAAAAATAATCATTATCAGTAGCATTCCCTGTGAAATTAGCATCAAATAAACTTGGAAAAAAAGTTTTGAAATTTGTGTTTGGTGGATTATTTCTCTGTTGTTACAATGCTAATTGTCATTGTGTTTTACATGGTTGGAAAGCCTGTTTATTTACCTTCACAATGATGCCCAACTTGTAAGGATCATGCAGTTGTGGGATGAGCAGCACAGCTGATTATGTGTGTAGCCCCCAAGTGAAATTTTCCAAAATTCTCTGCCAATGCTAAACAGTGTATTCTGCTGTTGGTGATGACTCTTGTTTTGAGCTCCAGCTGCTGACAAGACAAGACAAGACAAGCCCACAGGATCACAAAATGATCGGTTTCATTCTGAAAGGTCAGCTTTTTCAAAACCAACATGGCTCAGTTCAAAATTTTGTTTTAAAATGAAACTCCTCATCTCTTTGCTGACATGATTTTGACACCAGATGATTTGCTACCAACAGGAGAATACACTGTTTAGTATTGGCAGAGAATTTTGGCAGATTTCACTTGGGCGCTACCCACATAATGAGCTGTGCTGCTCATCCACAAATCCATGATCCTGACAAGTTGGGCATCATTGTGAAGGTAAATAAACAGGCTTTCCAACCATGTAAAATACAATGCCCATTAGTATTGTAACAGAGAAATAATCTACCAAACACAAATTTCCAAACTTTTTTTTCCATGTTTAAATCAGTTGCTTTATACTATTAGAAACAAATAGTGATGGAGTACACATCTGTGCCAATGAGAGGGAAGAAGAACTGTTGCTAGTAAACTGCTAGCTGAGTGTCCCAATATTCATACCACCCTGCTATTTAGTATGACCCAATACGTAGTACGTCAAATTGTGCCAAAAATACCAGGATGTTCTACAGCATCTGGTCGCATTTTACAGTAAGCAAGCCAGCATGCTTTCCTGCTGACTCAGTCCTCTGACCTGAGGATGTATGAGCAACAGGGTCAAAGGTCAAGGTGGAGTTCTGATGAAGTAGTATGTCGTAATTGTATGCATACTGCATGCAGCAGCAGGTCATTTGGCAATTTTCAAATAACTGAATAATTCTGAATAGTATTTTTTCTTTGAATGCACATCCACATTATTTACAGATGATGATATTGATATGATGATATGATATTCAGTTTAACCAATTTCCAGCCATGTTTTATTTTACCATTCATGTGAAATGTGCAGCGTTTCCTGACAACAAAAATAAGCTGTTCAGTACAGTTATAGTAAATGAGGTTGTCTTGTGGTAGCACCTAAATAAACTATTGATGCAGAGTCCCTCAGATAAATTAAAAAGGATTGTATAGTGTTTGCAGCACAAATAGTTTTTTTTTTTTTTATAGCAGACCGTATGCTATGTATAACAGACTGTTGCTATGGGTGCAGTTCTGATGTTGAACTCTGGCGGACTGTTTCAGTGATTTCTTCAGTAAGTAGATGTGTAATAAGAAAGGTAATGTACATCGAGTGGGTCATTGTTGTGAAATAAACCCCTTCAGGGCGATGAAAGACCCCTCCACTTCACATGGGGATATGGCATCGTCCTGTTAGGGGTTATTTCACAACAGTGACTGATTCACTGTATATTATCCATTACATATTGCATATACAGTATATCAAGAGAATAGTTCCCTTAGTTGAGTGCAGTATATGCCATTGGCAACCATTTTGTGGCTTTTAGTTCATGGGGGAAAAAAAAATGAAAAACATCACCAATAACTCATATGTGCAAGTTGCTTCATTTGTGACCAAGTGGGACATTTACAGTTCTTTCTGATTGACAAACCATGTAGTGGTACCACTGTTTCTAAGCTTTAGTATGGAAATATAACACATTATTTTTGGCATTGCTGTGATGCAATTTCTTGTCGCTCGTCGGCTATACGCATATTTATTACACGACTTTATTGAATACTTGAGTCTTATTGGTCAATCACAGTTTTCTTTATAGCACATTGTTGCTATGTATGTGTAATTAGTTGTGTAATAAGCAGGATAATGTACAGCAAGCCAGTCATTGTTGTGAAATAAACCCCATGATGCGGTACCCTGACACCAAGCAGATGAGTGGACCCTGACACGAGCATGGATTTAATGAGTGAAGGTGTTTTGCTGTCGGTAAAGTTAGGAGGTAGTATGGAAAACTTTGAGTTACAATGGCAGAGTTGCGCTGCTCCTGTGTTGGCTATCCGCCCATGGTCGTTGACTGCCGTGGCCTACCACTGTCGTCTGCAGAGCCCTGAAGCCCCCCACAACACAGGCAGAGCACTCAAAAAAAAAAAAAAAAAAAAAAAAAAAGGTGGTTGCAGCTAATGAAAAACCCTTCAGTTATTTGGCATCTGTCTTCTCTGTTGTGCTCTATAGTGACTTGGACCAACGACATAATTAATAAATTGACTTCACATGAGTTACTGCACCCATCGCAATAGTGTTAGGCTGCCTAATAAGAGGAATGATGTTAGCATGCGTTGCTCACTTGACTTAAATTTAACTCTCCACACTAACACAGTTTACTTTGAGTGATCTGTGACTGGAAACTGTAGAATTGTAGAAGCATGTGTAGCAAAAAAAATGTACCTGGGTCAACTTTTGGTGGAACTCGATGCGATGATATGTGGCAAGGTGCTGCTTTGACCACTCAAATACATGCAACTTTCTTGGTAGATTACTGTACATTGTAATGGGATTGGCATGTTTCTGTGGCTTATGTCACATTTTATAGTTGGCACTACACAACCTCAGCTTTATGAAGGCCCAGACACACCAAGCTGACATCATAGAACTAGCGGTGACGAAGGCCGACCATTTAGTCGCCTCACGTTGTCGTGGCCAAAAATTTGCACTTTGCACACAGTGCAAAAATTACAGCCGACAGCCAACAACCACATACGTTCTACGCCTCTGTGAGATGAAATAACTTTCCACACCAACGGGGGGCGGTAGTCTGTATTTGTGATTCAAAAATGAAACCAGAAGACCAAGGACTACGGATATACAAGCTGTTATGATATGAACATTAAACAAAGCGGCGTCTGCCAGCCATTTTCACACCGCTCTCACGTGTCACTGGGCTTCATTCTTGATGGCCATGTCGCTGTGAAAGCATTTGTATGTTGACATGATCAGATGAGATGAAGATGGAAAATGAGAACCTTCTGTGTTTTTCCACCTGACTCGTTTTCTTACTTTCCTCATGTCAGCTTCTCTTCTCGTGCACTGATTTGTTTAAGTTGAACAGCCAATCAGAGTGATGGCTCTCACTGACGCTGCTGAATCAGGCCTAAAAATCGAGACTCTTAATTTTGTTCTCAAAGTGCAGCAGATGGATGCATTCAACTTTAAAATGTAGGCTACAAAATGTTGTCTAAATGCATCATGTTTGCAAAGTCAATTAGTAATCGTGTTAAATGATCATGATCTCAATATTGACCAGAATAAGCGTGATTATGATTTTTGCCATAATCAAGCCGCCCTACTTTAAAGACAACACACTATTGATGATTCAGTGGATGCCTCTTTGCAGCTTTTTAAACTGCAGTTTTAGCAGAACAAATGGTTTGTGTGATGTGTTTGAGTGGAGCTCAAACAAAAAATTATGCGTCACAAAATGCAAAACAATCTGAGAAATCTAAAATGACTTCTCAGCAGTGGAGTGGTTTACTTCGGGGAAGTAAAGATGACATAAAATATGACAAAATAAAAGTCTTGTGGAGGCTTTACATGAATTTATCAGTAGCTGCTTTCAAGGTTACAGGACAACGGGGCGTGTGACTGGCCTGCCCTCGACTCGGAGAGGCCTAGCTGGTGAAATATTCCCCTCCACCGAGGCTCAGGCACAGGGCTTCATCATATTGTCCTTGGCGAGGCTTCAGCAATGTCACCCAGTGGAGGAGAGAGACAGGGGGAATATATCAGAGGAAGGTTCAGCACACTTGGGTGTGACACCAGTTCCCCTTGGGACCGACATGACAGCCTCTTCAGAGAACCTCTGACTCAAGGAGTCCCAATGATAAAGTTATAATGGAGGTAGGAATGGAGGTAGTGCGGGAGATGCCCTATTGTGACACCGCAGCAGCGAGAGAGATGATCTATCTTTGACCCCCACAGGCACCTGGTTAACCGTATAAACAGTGGGACGGATATTTTTATTTCATGTAGTTAAAGTGGTACAGCAGGTTCTGTGGTTGAGGACAGAACCTGCTGTACCAGAACCATCTACAGCTCAGCGTGAAGCAAAATAGAAAGATAAAAATGAAAGAAAACTGACTCAGTCGTGATTAAATAATCATGTATGCGCATTAATATGTTTTATTTTAGTGTGCAGTTAATGAAAAGCACACATGGACATTTTTAAGTGATATTTCAGATCTCAGTTGTGACATCAAGGAGCTCAGTCAGTGAGTCCTTTACTCTGAGATCTCTCAGACAGAAGTAATCCATAATTACAAACCCTCCCGAACCTTATCTTAGCCTGTTTCTGGAACTGAACAGTGTGTATAATCCCTACTGTTTCCACCCGGACGACAATAGTGCTACACCAAGTGTGAAGAGAGCAGTCAGTGCTCGTGACACAGCGCAGTTTGAGGTAACGTTTGAGCCGCAGGTTGAAACGCCCAAATGTCGCAAATTTTTTGATTATATATTTCCCACAATATCTTAACACATTTTTTTATAACTATTTTATATTCTATTACTAAGGTTTTCGCTGTCTTACTAGGTCATAGCTCTTAATTATACTTTACATGTGCTTAATTCCCTCTATTTGGATTTCTTCCGTGCTTTTTAGCGGTTTTAGCCCACGAGCCACTGAGCATTCACAATGTTATACTGTACAGTTTGCAAGCATAGATTTAATTTATTTTATCTTCCCTCAGTAGAAGCTAGATAAATGTACATCAGTTATGTGGTATGGTTTAGTGTGTTACCATTCTTCTATTTTTATGGTGTGGCTTCAAATCCGGCTTGGGGCTCCTCTGTGTGGAGTTTGCATGTGCTCCCTGTGTTAGCGTGGGTTTTCTCCGGGTGCTCCGGCTTCCTCCCACAATCCAAAGACTTGCAGATTAGTTAACTGATGACTCTAAATTGCCCGTAGGTGTGGTTGTCTGTCTCTGTGTCAGCCCTGCGATGGACTGGTGACCTGTCCAGGGTGTACTCCGCCTTCACCCAATGTCAGTTGGTTTCTGACTGTTTTGGTCACATCTCCTTTGTTGTGAGGTTGGCGTTGCTTTCACAGATGTATTGTATTGTGTAATCATGTAGTCTCTTTCCTGATTGGCGTCTGTGACTCACCTGAACATTCAAAACTGGCACCACGTCTTTAGTGATCGCGCTGATGATGAAAACCGTTTGTTTGTTTGCTCAGAATAAACTAAGAAAGACCCTTTATCTGTAAGTGCCAGTGCACTGGATACTGTTCAAGATTTGGAGATGTGCTTGATGATTTAACGCCAGAGTGTGGCTTAGCTCAGTGCAGCACAAAGCCGTCATGGCGTGGTGGAAGTAAGGTGTTTCAGAGCGCAGTGGTGCCGTTGTTACGTTGCGTCTGAAAGGACCTTCAGTTAGTGAGAGACGGAGAGAGTAATGGAGAGCACTAAGAGAAAGAAATACTCGAGCAGGAGCAAAAATAAATAAAAACAGATTTTGCCATAACGTGTGAATGCTTGTTTTCATCTCCAGACAATATGAAACATGGCCAATACTAGCTGACATTAAAGATCAATTAAAACAAATTATTGATGACCTCTCTCCATTTTAGATGGTTTAGATGGCCAAGCCGACCCAAACTCTACCTCTTCTAAGATCTGTTTACTGGCAGATTACAGCCATGTAAGCCTATAGCAGCAACTTCACTTCCACCATTTTTATTGAGTGTGTGTATAATGTAAAAACGGCACCATAATCAATAAAGAAAAGGTACACAACACCAAGGGGATATAAGGGTGGAAATAATAACAATAAAAAACAGGGATTTAAAAAAAGATAAATTGGTTAACAGATAAATAAAATTCTATAAATATAAAAGAAATGAAATAAAATTAATCAATAAATACCTTAAAATAAAATATATAATAAAAGTAAAAAAATAAAATAAGTATTAATTGAAAAAATTAAATCATCTTTTTTTTTTAATAATATAGATAAATAAATAAACCCAAGTGACCATCAGGACTTTGTAAGATCACCAAACTTCACATGCTGTTATGATCGATTCCCAAAGTCGTGTTATATGTTCATAACAGATATGAGATATTTTAGCTCCTAATCTAGTGGGGTGACAGAAAAGTTTCAAAAATAAATGAAAAATGGTTGCCATCTCTCACAGAATGAGCCTGTTGACCCTTTGAGGGTCTACAACTGGAGGAAGACCATGATATGGCAGCAACTTCTGACGAAACTACGCTGTAGCCGAGTTTATTCGCTCCAACTCCAGCTGACCACTTCAATTCTCGTTTGACAAACCACTGCCTAATGGCTTGATGCTGAATGCTTAAAAGCCCACTCATTGATTTATATCTGTACCAAAGCTGAGATATTTAAAACAAGAGCTATGCTTTTATGAGTATCTACATTTAGAAATCAATGATATAAAGAATAGGTCACTGTAACAATCATAGATATACCAATTTATCCACTTTATAAGGAATTCATATCAACTTTTGTTCACACAGATTTAGTTTAAGACAAGTTACTTTCCCTCTTAATAAAGCTCTGTTTCCTCATGCTCTGAGAAATGAATCATCAGCCGTGGTAAACATGCTCTTGAAGACAGTAGGTGTTTGCCAAACATGTAATCCTCTTACAGCTCACTGGGCTGTTTTCAATTATCACCATCCACACAGAAGCACTTCCCACCACTTCCTTGTAAAGCTGCTGCTTGTTAATGTTTCAGTAATCGCGGCAGCTCGTGTATTAGTTTGATTGATGCTCTCCCCACTTTTCTATATGAGTTGAGAAAAAAAAATAATTCAAACGATTGGTCTTTATCGTCAGGCAAAAAAATGTTTTCATTGTGATGTGCTGCAGGAGAACTGGTGGTGCAATGTCACTCTTTCAGGCAAGGTTATGAATGAGAGTGACAGCATATAAAAGGCTGTTTAATTGCTGATTGATCACGGGAGTGTCGCATTTTACATTATGTGTGTAATGAGTCACCAAGTCGCGTCGCGGCAGACGCAAAAGTTTGGAGGCGTTCTATCATTTGTCGTGATGTCCTTATAACCTTGGTTTTGACGTAGAGCGAGAACTGTTGCTGCTGTGTGAACCCTTGCTCACCAGCAGTAGGTGAGTTAAATACTTACTGTATTGATAATGCACAGCCAGCAGGTCATTGTTGTGAAATAAACCCTTTCAGGGCGATATTTCACAACACTGACCCACTAGCTGTACATTATCCCGCTAATTACACGGCTACTTACTTAAGAAATAAGACACATAAACAGTCTGCCGCTGTGATTGACCAATCAGAATCAAGTATTTGGCATAGCCGTGTTATACTGAGATGTAACATATGATTATTTTGAACCACTCTCTCTGTCTTTCTCTTCATCTCCCTCCTCATCTCTGCAGGACCAGTAAGCAGCGTGTTGGTGAAACGCTTTGGAAGCCGACCAGTAGTCATACTGGGTGGACTGATGTGTGGAGTCTCCATGGTAGCCGCGTCTTTTGGGAACTCCATCGTTTACCTTTACCTTTGCATTGGCGTCATTGGAGGTACAGTACTATATATATATAAATATATATATATATTATCTGCCTGGAATCTGGGTGTCACGGTTGATTGACCAGGTAACCTTTAAGATTCAGGCGGCCTCAGGTGCTCGGTCGTGTTGATTTGCCGTGGAAGATCAGGAAGATCAGACCCTGCCTGTCAGAGCATGCAACACAACTCCTGGTACAGGCTCTTGTAATATCACTATTGATTACTGCAACTCCCTACTGGCAGGCCTCCCTGCGTGCACATTCACCCCTCTGCAGATGATCCAGAACGCAGCAGCGCGACTGGTCTTTGTTGAGCTAATTTGTAATTAGATAATTTTCATGGTGTTTTATTTATGCCACCCATCACTTTTAATTATGGAAATAATTTTATTGTAGAACAACATTTTATGATTGGGGCAGTCAGCATTTACTTTGGGACGTGTTAAATCATCAGGAGTAGATCATCAGAATTTCATATGTATTTTTTAGGGTTGTCAACGTTAATGCAATAATAACACGTTAATGCATTTTTAGCGCCACTTATATCTTTAACACATTAATGAAACTTATGAATTTTAGGCTGTAGGAGGCTCAGTTTCAAAGGTGGAGTGTATGCAGTTTGTGGCAAGTCATAGTCAAGTCGGCACACTGACAGCTGTTGTTGCCTGTTGGGCTGCCACGTTATGATTTGAATATATATTTTTATGCTAAATGTAGTAGCTGTGAAGGTTTCTGGACAATATTTGCCATTGCTTTGTGTTGTTAATTGATTTCCAATAATAAATATGTACATACATTTCCATAAAGCAGCATATTTGCCCACTATTAAATACCAGATAAATAGCCCAAAACTAAAACAAGGTACCCAATCGAGTGAGTAAGCCAACTAATGCCATGATGAGGATCCCAGACATGTTTACCTCTTTGCTTCCCATTCCCATCAGTCCTAGTGAAGACCCTCTGAGGTAGGGAAAGTCTTCATATCCTTTAAGAATTTTTCAGGTTGCCAGATCTGCTTCCCTTGCCTGGCCTGCCGTGCTGATTGTCGGGGGCCCAGGATATCTGCCCTAGCTCCTGGGGTGCAGTTAGAGCACCAAGGGGACCAGGACTGGGACGGTAATTAAGGCAGAACCGTCACTGATCCCAGAGAGCATGGTCTTCCGTGGCCCTCTGTACTCTCCCGTAGGCTCCGATCATGGTCATCACATGGGGGCTCCCTGCCACCCTGCGAGGCTCATTACCCTACCAAGGACTGTTGTGAAGGATTAATCGGCCCAGCAAGTGTCTGGGCCATGTGTGGTGCCCGGGGGCATGTGTGTGCCCTGCTTCCCCCCCTGTGCCCTGGTGCACCCAGCAGACAGACAGGCAGACATATGCTTACACACATGCATACATAAATACACACAGGAAAAATGATGAAAAACTTTTAGTAAGTACTGATGTGTGAGATATGACGATGAGGAGCATTTTCCCACTGGTTTATAAACTCGTGACAACAGCAGTGTTACAGATTACCCCAGACTTTTTACAAGAAAAGTTGACGGTCAATATGTTCAGAGCGCTTCTTCTGATCTTTACCATTGGTGGCTCTGTGTCTGGCCTCTCCGGTCCATCTTTTGTTGCATTACATTATAACATTATGATTCCCATTGCATTACAGCATTGGGTTTACATCTAAAATAATGCCAAATAGTTTGCTTTTCGCTTGAACACCAAATCCTCCGCCGTCTGTCAACTCTCTCTCGTCCTGTGTGTGAAATATGACTCCTACTGCTCTGAGTGAGATACCTATGGAGGAGATGCAGTCGCTGTCAGTTTGTATCATCTGTTGTCTGATTGTCTATTGATAACGCAGTGCTGATACACCAAAATGAACTAAATGGGTTTTATTTCTGTAAAAAAAAAAAAAAAAAAAAAAGCAAAATCATGGTGGAGGTGTTGGGTATGGACTGTAATCAGAGTGTACCTGATTAACGTGTAACACCATTAACACCAACTACAGCATCGAGCCTAATACTTATCCTTGTATAAACAGCTCTTAGCCCAGACTTCAAATTTAACTGAATGTTAGATTGAATCCAAACATGTTAGACAAGCTTGTCACAAAGGAGGCTGAATAACGCTAAATTTTGGTGAGGAAAAACTGTCATGGCCATTTTCAAAGGGGTCTCTTGACCTCTGACCTCCAGATGTGTGAATGAAAATGGCTTCCATGGATACCCACCAGTCTCCCCTTTACAGATATGCCCACTTTATGATAATCACATGCAGTTTAGGGTAAGTCATAGTCAAGTCAGCACAATCACACACTGTTTCTTTGTTGCTCCTCTATACCTTTTTAGGAGGTACTGTCATTTTGAAGTAGGATTAAGCAATCCAGGTCAGCTTAATTGTCATCAAACAAGTTTGTAGAAGACATGTGGAGATAGGGCATCCCTTTGCAAAGCCCCTCCGTATGTCGGGATGCACCGATACCATACTGGACCAGGTATGGGGCCGATACTGCCATACATAGCTAGATCAGGTATCTGGTGACAATGGGTCAGATCTATTCAATTCTGTTGAATTGAATCTGTAACCCAATGTTTATATACTAAATACATTATATATACTGTAATTTTAATTCCTGGTGAAGGTTGGTTTTGACCAATTTGTTGCTGCATTTAAAAGGGTTACACTTGAATTGTACAGTAATTCCTGTTAAATTTGAAGGTTTTTTTTACCAAGTTGTTGGTGTACAGTGTATTGATCGGTACTTGGTATCAACTGATGCCCAAAGGCCAGGTATTAGGACCCATTTTGGGACTGAAAAAGGATGGGTGCGTCCCTATCCATATGGTTTATCTGAGAGTAGTGAAGTATACGCCAGTTTCATTGTTTGTTTATTTTTTTGTTACCGCAGAAACCTGGGGTTCAAATCCCAGGTTGTGTTACCTCTGGCTTCGGCAGGGTTTGCTGGTGGGAAGCTGGTGATGGATTGGGTCCATCACTACACTAGGGAGCGCTACTGGTTGGTTAGGGCAGTGGTTCTCAACCAGGGGTCTGGGGACCTTTTTGAGACTGAAAAAGTATGGGATTTTAAAATGGAAAATGTGTAGGAACCTTGTCACTGTGTAATTCAGTAGTGAACCAATGAGAGTAAGCGTCATGAGAGTGACTATTCTGATCATAAGTTTCACTTCCTCAACTGTCTTAATCATATCTATCAAACTAAATATTTTCAGATTCAGGTCCCTCTTATCAAATGGGGTCCGTGACCTAATGTGTATCAGTTTAGGGGTCTTTGACGTGAAAAAGGTTGAGTACCACTGGGTCAGGGCACCTGCCTGGGAGGGGGTGGATCGCATGTCTTGCCATGCCTTACCAGGTCAATAGTGGTGTTTCTGGTGAAAAAGAGAAAAGACAGTGGAGCGTTGAATAGAAGGGGCTCTGGTTGTCTGGTGGACTTTATACCATGTAGCGATAATCCCCCCTGTCCAGTAAACACATGGAGATAAGGTTGAAAAACAGTGGAGGATTCCTTTAACAATCAGAGTAAATTAATCTAAATGGCAGAATTAGTCACATTTAATTTACCTAAAGCTGATCTTGTTAATTAGTTTGTAACATTTCATCAGTTTATTAACATTTCACTCTTTATTCATTTAATTTGTTTTCAATATCGACATGGAGGCCTTCCTAACTGTTAATGCAATAAGATGCCACTTTTTGTGGCTTGATGTTTGGGTGACCAAAGACGACCTCAGATGTTAACATTATCTTGACCCTCACAAATCTGATAAGATAATCAACACACACAGTATCTTCTCCAGTGCTTAGAGTAACTTATGTAACCCCTTACAGTAATCCAACACCTAATTATCAACGCATTGTGAATTGATAAACTGCAAAACAATGATTCATCCCTGTATTGCGTGTATATGTATGGTAGGGCTTTCAATCAATTACAATATTTCATCACAAGATTGTCCATAGTTAATCACAATTAATTGCAAATTAATCACATTTTTATCCGTTCAAAATGTATCTTAAAAGGAGATTTGTCAAGTATTTTATACTCTTATCAATGTGGGAGTGGGCAAATCTGTTTGCTTTATGCAAATGTATGTATGTATTATTGGAAATCAATTAAAAACACAACATTGACAAACAATGACAAATATTCTCCAGAAACTCTCAAAGTTACTGCATTTAGCATAAAAATATGCTCAAATTATAACATGGCAAACTGCTACAGCTACTAGTGTGTCAGTGTGGTGACTTGACTATGACTTGCCCTAAACTGCATATGATTATCATAAAGTGGGCATGTCTGTAGAGGAGAGACTGGTGGGGACCCAGAGAACCCATTTACCTTCACATATCTGGAGGTCAGAGGTCAACGGACCCCTTTTGAAAATTACCATGCCAGTTTTTCCTCACCAAAATTTAGCATAAGTTCGGAGCATTATTTAACCTCCTTAGCAATGAGCCGGTTTGACATGGTTGGTATTAATGGATTCTTTAGGTTTTCTAGTTTCATATGATGCCAGCAGCTTCACTCTAGATTTAAAACCAGCTACAGCCTCTGAAAGATGCAGCAAGTTGTGTTAATGTGTTATAGTCAGTAAAATCAAGGTTGCAATTTATTGAAGAATGCTACTGTTTAAATACACTTTTTTCTATAAATCTTCATTTTTGTCTCTATAAATATCCTGTTTGGTTTGCATCAAAAACAAAAAAAAAAAAAAACTTTTGGCTAATGGAATACACCCAATTACCCGAATCCCCTACCTGTAGCTCTTCATCTTCATGGAAAATAAGGTGCTATTAAATTGAGTTTTTAAGAGAAAAAGGCAAGTGAGTGAGTGGATGTATCACCCAGGCTCTCTAATTTATTTCTACTTAAATAATCCCTGAGATAATTCCAGCGCTCAGTAATGAGATTTTAGCCAGCAGAAGTGAAATGAGATGAAACCTTAATGAGCACCAAGCAGAATCAGTCTTGATTTAATTTAGCGAGTTCCCTTTGGAGTTTAGGTTCTGGAAGGTTTTCTTACTGAGGCTGTTTGAAATGTGACTGTCTTTTATTTTTGTCTACACCTAGGTTGTGGACTCTCCTTAAACCTCAATGCATCTCTAACCATCATCAGCAAGTATTTCCTGGTCAAGCGTCCTTTAGCTAACGGACTAGCCATGGCTGGGAGTCCAGTGTTTCTGTGTCTCCTGGCTCCCATCAACCAATATTTACTGCTCCAGTTTGGCTGGAGAGGAAGTCTCCTCATCCTCGGAGGTCTGATGCTCAATTGTTGTGTTGCTGGGGCCCTGATGAGGCCTGTAGTACGAAAGCCATCCACTTCTTTGCGACAGAAGAATGTTGAGGAGCAGCCAAATAAGAGCAACTCCAAGTTAAAAGGAAGCTGTATGAAAAATGCCAAGACGTTCTTGGATTTGACCTTCTTCAAGGACAGAGGCTTTGTCGTTTACCTCATTGGGAACATGATGTTCGTCTTTGGTGCCTATGGGCCTATCGTGTTCCTGTCAGCATATGCGATTAGCCAGGGCGTAGAGGAGTACTCTGCGGCCTATCTGCTATCTATTATGGGCTTTGTGGACATGTTTGTTCGGCCTGGCACTGGCCTGATAGCCAGCAGCAAGTGGATCAGACCCAGAATCCAGTACTTCTTCAGCTTTGCCATGGTTTTCAACGGCATGTGCCACTTACTGTGCCCGCTGATCAAGAGCTACGTCTTACTGGTGACCTACGCTGTGTTTTTCGGCGTGGGTTTCGGCATGGTTTTCGCCCTGATATTTGAAAGTCTGATGGACCTGATGGGAAATCAACGCTTCCCCAGTGCTGTTGGACTGGTCACCATCATCGAGTGCATCCCCATGCTATTGGGACCACCTGCTGCAGGTAACTGTGCACCACTCACCAAACTTTCAGACATGACAGATAGGGATGTGAGGAGATTTTATGGGTAATAAACTTGTGACAACTCCGGCAGACATTTTTACACAACTGATACTCTATGTAGAGCACCTACTTTGATCTGTAATGTTGAATGGCTGTGTGTCTGGCCTCTCTGGTCGAGCTTTCATTGCAGGGCTGCACGTTCCCACCTCAGTACACCAGCTGTGACCGCTCTGTCCTCCACACGGCGATTGCTTCATTAACGTTATGGTTCCCTTCATGCATTGGGTTTAAATAGGAAATATTGCCAAATAGGCACTTTTGCTTTTCCCATCCAATCCTTATCCCAGCTGTATGAAATCTGACTCCTGCTACTCTGTGCTGAGACTCTGTACGGAGCAGACATTTTGAGTTTGTAGCATCCGTCGTCTATTGATAAAATGTTGCTGATACAAGACAACAAACTAAATGGGTTCGATTTGGACAAGAATTACCACCTTGTGTTAGTAGAGCTCCGCCAACCAGTCAGGTTGTCAGTCGAAAATGTCATCATTTTAGTCTATTTAACATTTGTGTGAAATTGTCTTGAGTTATGGCTCAAATTTCATAGTGACCTTGACATCTGTTCATCCTTGAGTCCAAGTGGATGTTTTTGCCAAATCTGAAGAAATTCCCTCATATCGTGTTGAGGAGAACGGTCTGGACGGACAACCCAAAAACATGATGCCTCCGGCGTGGCGGTCTACAAAGCAAAACGATGGTGGGAGAGGTGGGAAAGTAATGTAATTGGTGTATTCCTGAACAGCACTGGTGTATTCCCGAACTTAATGACAGAATCACTGAAAAAACAAGACCTCTCAGATAAACACTTTTTCCATGTTTGTATGGATTGTTGAATCTGAGCCAGGCACAAGTATGTACTTTCAGCTCACTTTAGTTTGCCTTACGCTGATCCTTCCTACCGCTGATGCGCTAAGAGGAAGAGAATAATGAACACATATCAGTGATGGCTGGTGACTCAATAAATTGAGGAGGACAGGAGCAAAACTAACCCACGGCATCATCCTATTTTACACTCAGCTACTTATCTCTACCTTCTTTCTTTATGAAACAAAAGAACATAACTTACATTCAGTATAAGAATAACAAAAGAGCCAGGAGTATATCACACTAAACACAAATATTAAAACCTACGTACAGTATAGGCCTATCGAGTGTCCTAATAGCCTTACAGTCAAATCAGAAAGTGATTCACATATTGTCAGCATCCTTGAAGAAAGAATTTATTGTTAAATTTATATTTATAAATAAAAGATTAAAATAAAATATATCAAATTCATTATAAGACAACATTGTTTTGGGTTTTTTGAAGAAACCAACCGTATTTTCCCAAAGTAATGTCCTTAAAGATGTGATCAGTCACAAATCTGTAAAGGTCTGAGGAAGAATCCAGACCTCCTTCCAATAGCCTATAGATAATTTACAAACCAATTCCAATATGCCATGACATCTGGAATAGAAACAACATCTCATTGAAACAGGGCAGCTGTGGCGGTGTTATTATTTTGGGGATGTAGTGAGAAATATATTATTCCTACTGGAGAGTCATCTGGGTTTCTTATTGACAATCACTGCAGTCTCTGCATGGAGATGAAGTTGTGTGTGTCTGTGTCACTGGAAGTCTGTCGGTCGAGTGAGGGGTGACGCAGCACCCTTTGAATTTCAGTGGGAACACCCTCTTATGCTGTGTAGCGCCTGCAGCGGTCCGTTGACCAAACTAGGATCCAGTCTGCGGTGCACAAAGCACAGAAGCACACATCAGACCGGGACGTGGCGGTTGCCCAGATACTCCCTAGCAGCCTCCTGCTGCTGTCGTATCCTCCAGTCCCGATCCATTCTCCACTACTCAATTCAGGGCTGCTACAAAAGCTAACAGTTACGTTAGCTAAAATGCTACTGTATGCATCTATCGCTTTGCTGGCAGTTTGTCCCACTCACCTACGCACAGAGGTAGAGATTGAAGATGCCATTTGGAAATCATCATTGGACCAACACGTGATGGTCCACTGTAACTCTTCTGGTCTTCAATGTCAGTATTCTGCTGGTTGTTGATTGGTCAGAGGCCAAGGAAGGTTTTCCTCCCTTGGAGCATTATTTTAGATATTTTGGCCAATCACAGACGAGCACGAAAAAAATGAAATGCAATAAATTGATGAGAGGGAGGACAGAGGGTGCTCGACCTCCTCTAGACTCCACGATGCCCACAACCACTTCACACACGCAGGCTGCTGAGGCAGTTTGATTAGTATGTATTAAATACTTTTCCAAAGAAGATAGAAAAATATTTTATAATTTATGAGATTTGGTAATGGTTTATTTCAGCTAATTACTCTTTAATATTTTGATCTCCCTCTTGCCTCTCAAACAAACAGAGGAGAAGCAACCTCCTCTGCCTCTATGGACCAGCCTCCACTGACACACACATACAAACACTCACGTCCTCCATTGTAAATAATGCAGCACACTGAATTACAGCAAGGAGAGATTTGTTTCCTGCTGGGGCGTCATTACTGTAAGACAAAGCAGGATTATCTGGTGAGTAAGAGTGCATAAAAATGTAATCATGGTTGTTTACAACAGTAAATTGTATTGCTGGCTTGTATAAAGTCTACTATAGGATTTGGCCTTCAGACAAATTCTGGCACATTTGGAACTCAAAGCTGAGAAGCTCATGTTTTTGGGCGTGCTTTACATTTACTGATTGATATCCGATATAGGATATTGAAAACAACAGACAGTCTCATCTGTGTCCTAATGAATAAAGCTATGTACTGGCTGCATGATCTAATCAGGATTCCTGTCTGAACCAAACTGTCTCTGAAGGACAGACTAAGCTTTGTGCTTCTTTTTTAAAATCACCATATAATGAGAATGATGTGATGTTTTTGGCTGTGAACCATAGATATTAAAAGGCTTGTACACCAGAGGTCACCTTACCTTGATAAGATCATTGTTTGTCACAGACATCTCTGCGTAAATCCTCAGTTGATCATATATGAATAATTAAGACAATAGAATTAACAAATTAAATGAGCAATATGCACTGACAGCGTTTTAAAATGGATATTGAAGTCCAGATTCGAAATGTTCCAGCAGTGGCCCGTCCAATCCTCGGTTAGCATGTGTGCATCATGACTACGATGACCAGACTTGTGTGTATGAGACAAGTGTATATACAGAAAGCCAGCGCAGAGTGATGTTGTGCGCTATCAAGCCACAGTTGTGCTCGGACACAACAGATTCACTGGTTACAGTTTGTGCGATTTTGAACCACAGAAACACAATTTCTGTGGTTCTGGTTCTGTGGTTCAATATAACTAATATAACTGTAACTTATGTTATGCTCATGTTCACAGCAAACACGGCATTTTTATTAATTTTTCTACATAGTTCCTTCTGCCCATCGACAGGCATTTCGCTTCAATTCCCTCAGGACCGTCTGTTCCTGTCAGTCTGTCACCCGGTGTCTCCGTCCTGGCCAAAATGTCGTCTGAGCTCCATAATTTTAATTATAACAGCCTGTGCCTATGATGAGCAACGTGAGGTGATAGAGATTGTGCAGGTCCAAAACTAAAGTTGAATAATAATTTCCGTGGCCCAGACAATAATAAGTTTCCTCTGAGAGAAACTCTGCACGACTCTTAAACTGTCGTGAGGGAGATAGCCCTGTGATTAAAGGGGGAGAAAGTAGTGAATGTGATAAGTCATGATTGTCACACCTCTAATGCCCCCACCTATAATAATGCCTTCTTTCTGATCCCACTCCGTGCTCAGATGCGCAGCAGGTTCGCTAAGTTAGCCATCCTAATGAAAAGGCCTATGGTGTGTGCATAGTGTGTGTGCATGAATGTACGGTACACTTAAGGGTCCCGATTTGGGGGTATGAAAATATGGTGACCCTAATCACGGTGTTGGCCTCTGGCCAGCAGCTAGGGATGTTAATAATTAATGATAACCGATAACTGACATTAAGCAAAGAAATAATAATTAATTCAAAAGCTGAGAAAAACTTAGAGTAGTGGCTGTTCACTTTAAGGAGCGAAGCTAGTCCACCTTAAGAGAGAAGAGAGCAGATATAGGAAGTTGGCTCCTGTCTTAGCGGAGCATTTATTCACAGAGTAATAAACTGAACACGCACTGTCTGCTACGTTCACAGCAGCAACGCTAGAAGCTACCGGCTGCTAATGTAGTACAATCTCTGTTGATCCTCTTCGTTAGCTTGCTGTCATGGCTGCAGAAGGCTGTTTGCATACAAATTTGTTTCATATGTGGCAACGTTATGAGGTTAAATGGGTCATAATTTAATCTCTGGTATTGATTTTATATTGTAGTTAAAACATCTCCTTCAAGTTTCTTCCCAAAAATGACATTTTACATGATTACATTTGAAGCGTCATGAGAGCTTTATGATTTACCATCGCCCGATACTCCTTTTTATTAGTTTATTCATGAGTTTTCTATGAGCGAAGCACACATTTTAAATATAAATATTGCAGTCGATCATGTTTCTTTAGTTGTGGGAAGCCAAAGTTGTGATCGTGATTCATTTTTGATCAATTGTGCAACCCTAATAATGGCTGCAGCATTGTTGTCAGAGAAGCCAGTATTTCAAGTCAGAATGTTTTCTTAATCTCATATCATGGTCATTTTATGATTTATTACAGTAAATATGTTATTTATTGGTTCTCTAAGTGACATGTTGTTAGTACTGTATTATATATAATAAGCTGAGCTCTTTTTGCCCTCCAGCCCATCAAATACAGGAAAAAGCCCTTTTCATGTGATGACTTACTGTATATCTGCAGCATTCTTCTGTCTCTGATAGGGCTTCAGATTGAAGTGTTGGACGGCTACCTTCATGGTCTAAATAACCATGTAATCAGGAGGATATTGTTTACCCGCTCTGCTTCCCTGCCATTTTCAAGATTATTGCACCTCTGAAAACCCCCACTACAAAACACTCTTCTTGTGATTCAGTAAAAACAGAAGCAGGGAAACTAATGGCAGTAACTGCCTTTGGGAAAAAAAGCCATCGGAGAAAATTGTTTTTAGTAACAATTTTTGACGATTTCAGAACAAAAGCACTTTGAATTGAGGTCTTGCTGTTGTCATCAGAGCCTGTTATAGCTGCCAAAGTAGCAGGTAGAAAACCAGTTCTTCTAGCATGTAAATGTGTTCATGTTTTCTGCTGAGGGAGCCTCTTTATCTAAATAATCTTATATAAACATTCCCACTGTGCTGGACACATTTTGTGTAACAATCTGCACAAAAAGTAGAAGTACTACACCCACAGTGTCATTGCATTTTTAAAAGTTAGGAGCTTTGCAGTGATTTGTTTTACAGTCTAAATTATTTATCACACGTCAAAGTAAATCTAAATACGGGCTGCAACTAACTGTTATTTTCATTGTCAATCTGGTGATTATTTTTTTCAAAAAAATGTCAGAAAATGTTGAAAAATGCCATTCGTGTCAATAGTATACTGTCACCTTAAGAAACCCGAAAAAATTCACATTCAAGAAGACGGAATCAGAGAATTTAGACTTTTTTGTTTTTAAATTACTCAAACCGATTAATCAGTTATCAAAATAGTTGGTGATTCATTTAATAGTTGACAACTAGTTGTTTAATTGTTGCAGCTCTGATGTAATTATCTTCATAATCATAAGTTGAGAAAGTTTCTTACTTTTTGGTTGAGATCACAGACTGTACGTAAAGATGACGATGAGTCTCCACTTCCTCACACTGTACAGAAGTGAAGCCAAAATACTCCAGATCCGGGAGCTGCCATCTTGAGATTCTGACATGATTTTGAGCCGAAGTCTGAGCAGCAGTGATTGGGTGGTGGAGCCGCGTCTTGAGGTCGCCCACCTGAACCAATCACAAGCAGAAAAACACGTGAACAAACGTCAGCGTGATGAGAATTACCTAAAATGACAGAAACCACTTTGGGAAAAATGTATTTGATGTGTACATTGACTTTGTAGTTTGGCCCGTCTGCTAACATGGAGGAAGTGGGCTTTGTAGGCTACACTGCAGCCGGCCACCAGGGGGCGACTGAGATGTTTTGGCTTCACTTTTGGGGAGCTGTCACGTCGTCCATCTTTAGATACAGTCTGTGGTCGAGACGGGTCAAGACCTGAAACGAGTAGTTGAGTCGATCAACAGAAACATAATCAGCAACTATTTTGATCCATGCCAGACCAAAAAAAAAAAATCAGCAGATTAATGTTAGTTTCAAAAGTTTTCAACATCCCAACTAAGTCCATGTGAGTTTTAGTCCCTGTTTTGATTAATACTTTATAGTTATCATTATTTATAAATGGTAAATTAATAGTTAATAAAACTTATTTCACAGTGAAATGGTAATTAATAATGTGTACTTATTAGTAATGCTAGAATTCCTCTTATTTTAATTTTTAAGTAATTTACTATATTACTAATTTAAGTATTTGCTAGCCAGATTTACCAGATGATTTATAAAGCTTAATAAATCATTACATAGCTATATAGACCAGAAACCAATTATTAACCACTGAACAGGATTTATTAACCATTTAACAAGGTATTATAATTATCAGTCGCAACTTATTAATAGTCATCCAAATAATGTTTTTAAACCATTTACAAACTAATTATTAACCATTAACAAAGTGTTACAAATATCTGACTTTAAAGATTATGAATATCTCATTTACAAAATGTGTATACTGCATATACAGTATATAGTATATAAAATTTTGTGTGCAACAATACACTGTTAAGATAACATAGCATTACTAATAATTAGTAAACATTATTATTATGTTAACAATAACTATTAACTAAGTTTAACTAACTATCAAGTTACCATTTATAAATGATGGTTATTAAAATGTTATCATTACATTAACCACATGCACAATGTCCCTCTCAAAACTTACTGTATATACATACATGCAGTATGTGGAATGAGTAGCTTTCTCAACCATAATGCTAATATTAATTAATAGGTGCTCTAAAAACTGTCAGCTCTTATTTATCACTCAGCTTGTGCATCAATCAATATGTCGACTTTAAGAGAGGCCTGTTACATAAATACACTGCAGTACTGTAGCTGCACACATCAGCCCACTCACAAACTTTTCCTCTGGCTCCAACCTGAGTTTTAATGAGGTGGAAATTTATGGGCCCCCCAGTTTGTCTGGTGCGACCCTGTTCTGAGGCGCTCATTTAATAGGGTAAATAAGTACCTCCCTGCACGTCTAACATCCTCCTCCAGAGGGCACAATCGTTATGTCTCCCCTAACTAGTCCGCTTGTTACTGCGCCCCCAAACCTCCGGGTCGATCCAATTAGGAGGAAGTGAGGTAAGTGGGTGTAATTAGCCCTTTGCTTTGGGTGTTTAATGACGCTCAATTCAAGCTCTCATTGAAGTCCTGTACCTGGGCCATAATTAAGCTGTGAATACATTAAAAAAAAGAAAGAGGCGACGATGCCAGATGGACTTAATTACCGCTCAGCCAATCAAGGGCTGTCTTAATGAGGGTGATGGTCATTGTCGTATGCACGCCAGATGAGTGCTATCAATCAGATGATACAGACTGCACTGAGATCTCAATACAAAGTGACCTCCTCTTAGTATAGTACAGCACAGTACATGCTCACACACAAACATTACCATCATCATTTGTCATAAAGACATTGTCATTAGACATGTCATTAGATCACTCAAGGAGACCTACCAAGGAAAAGGCCCTCTAATGTATTTTGATAAGATACTCTAACTTGTATTGCAATAAAGGTGTCTTCCAATCCGCAGCAAGAATGAGTCCTAAAACCTGGAAATGAGCTAGTATTTTATCACTTTTGGTTCCCTCATCTGGAAGTCAATTTTTTAATGGATTTCTGAGTAGGATGCCTGACATAAGGTCTGTGGTTCATACAAACTGAAGAGAATTCAGTGTTTTGTTCTATAACATAAAATACGTCAGTAAATACAGGGCCGGCTTAAGGCATAGGCCCTATAGTAGTTTTATTTATATTTTTAAGTGTTTAACAATATCAGGGACCAATTGTTTATTTATTATGTAATAAGTGGCCTCATTGTTTAACTACACTACTGGTTTAGCGTAACGTTTTTTTAATGTTTTTTGCTTCTGGCAACTGCATTCACACTTCAAAAATCATAAATACTGGTGTTCATTTGTAGAGGTTATCTTGCTGAACAAAACCTGTAAGTATCATAAACATTTGTTTGCCTCAGTTTATTTTCTGCAATAATCCAAATAATAAACAAACAAAGTGGAAATCCATTTTGCTTTTTGTCAAAGGAAACAGGTCGATGCTAACTTCCTGGTTGCCCTACAAAACTACCTCATCACTGCAGAACTGAACCAAAAATAAAAACTGAACCGGGTTGTCAGAAACACTTCTGAGTTTGGTGATAATGTGAAAATAAACAAATGGTTAAATCATTTGCTCAAGAGACTGAAAAGAAAATCTATATATATATATATATATATATATATACATCTTTTCCTTTTACTGAATTTGATGAAAGTTTGTTTGATAATTCAGTTAAATTTCAGGAGGATAGAAAAAAAACATGGTTCTGATATTCAGTCGCTCTTTCGTAGCTTCAATTAGACTCTAAATGGTACAAAGGAGGGATTGAAATATATCAAGATAGACAGAAATACAGACTATCATACATGCTGAGACAGAGAGATAGCAACATTTGCCCATCGATCCATATCTGGAGGTGAGGTAAAGACTCTGGAAACCTGGAGGCTTAAATCTGATCTAAACTACATTTGTCACTGTTCTGCAGACTCGGCCGTGATATTTATGGCTCTGAGAATGGGCCTCACTTCTGATTCGTTTTGGTAGCAGCTGTCCAAATTGCCTTCCCAGAGATGCAGGCACAGCCAGGAAGGGTGTAATGGCCCTCTGTCATTTCCAACATGGCTCTTCTCGAATTGGCCCACACACACACACACACACACACACACACACGCACACGCAAGCCAAATCTGAGTTCACCTTCAAACTTGTAAAGAATGAAGATACTATTCAGTGACATACTGTGTTTTGTTTGTCATGGTGTACAACATTTCCAAGTGTGTTTTTTGTGTAGACATAGTGTGGCATAAAATGGGTACAAGTGGCTTGGTTTGAAATATCATAATTTCTTTGCACCCCTCTGTTCTCCACGCAGGGTTACTGGTGGACATGTTTGGCGACTACAAGTACCTTTTCTTCATGTGTGGCTCAGTGATCGTGACTGGCGGGCTCTTTCTCTTCTTCATGAACATCTACAACTACCACGTGCTGGAGAAGGAGAAGCCAGCAAAGGACAGAGAGCTAAAAAACATAGAGAACCAGGACCAGGTGAGGGCCTCAGAGGTAGAGATGATGCAGACTCCTGAGGCAGCGATGGAACGAACTGAGCCCGAGGCTCAAGAGATGAACGGAGCCCAGAGTGATGTGTGGCAGGAGAGTGCATACGGCACCAAATTAAATGGCAATTAAATGTAACTCTCCAGTCAGATGCTATTAAATTACTGTAGAAAAAGAGGGTGCAACAAGAAGACACCTCAAATGGGGGAAACAGTTTAGAAATTTGGAAAGAGTAGAAAGTTGTTGTCTCATTGCTCTGATGTTTTCATCTACCACCAATTTTAGGCTCCAGTGGGAGTTTGAATAACAAGTCACATGCTTAATGTGCAATTTTTCCTATTTTGCTTTTAGCGATATAACAACCGTTTCCACCTAAACCAAGTGTAAAAGACTTTTTTATTTTTTTTTTTTTTATTTTTGCACATCCACACTCATTCAGTCTGTCAGTCAACACTCATATTTGATTAACTCTTTAAGTCACTTACCACGCAAAAAGACAGAGCCTGTAGTCACGCTAGCGGCTCTGTAAGGCTGTACAGCAGAGCTTTGAGCTGAATGCTAACATGCTCACCATGACAATGTTCAACATGCTAATGCTAAGACGGTATAATCTTTACCATGTTGACCACATAGACTGTATATATACAGTAGATGGACGAGGCATCTCCACTTCCTGTACAAGAGTGAAGCCAAAATATCCCGGATATGGGAGCTGCCATCTTGATGTTTTGATCGGGGGGGCTGGAGTCACAGTATGGACGTCCCATCCTCACACCTGCCCGACTCAAGCACAAGCTGAACACGGCTGCAGTTTATTAGCATGAGCCACCTAACTGCTCCTACCACGGTAGCTGTTTGGCTAGAAAGACAACAGCTAACCATAATATCTCTATAACTATATTTATGATCAAATTGACTCATGCTCCAGCTCAGACTCAAAAAGGTTATGGAAACTTACAGTTACATCTCCTCTTGTATAATTGCTGCGTCTTCCTGCCACTGCTTCACTCAGAGCAGCTGTCAGTCATGATGTCTCACCTTTTTATAGTGCCGCATAACTACTTAAAACCAAACTTGTCAGGAAAATTAAGAATTCAACAAACATCAACATGATAAGAACGACCTAAAATGACAGAAACCATCTTTGGGAAAAATTTATTTGATGTGTACATTGACTTTTTAGTTGTCCCATCTGCTAACATGTTGGGGGCGGGATTTATCACCTATACTGCAGCCAGCCAGCAGAGGGCGATCAAGAGGTTTTAGCTCCACTTTTGGGGAGCTGTCATGTCGTCCATCTTTATACACAGGCTATGCTTCACCATCTTTAGTGTGTTAGCATGCTAACGTTTGATAATTAGTGCTAAATACAAAGTACTGCTGAGGCTCATGGGTCAAGATTTGTAAAACAAGTACCATTTTTCCCTGATGTTACCTGAAAAGTCAGAGACTCACTAAAGTTGTTACAAATCCTCCTGATGTCTGTGCTAAATTTCATGGCAATCCATCCGATAGTTGCTGAGATAGTTCACTTAAAACCACAAATGTCAACTGCACGGTGATGCTGTTGAGGAAAAGTCAGAGAACCACCGCTTGGTGGGATTCATCTTCTGGACACCATGGCTGTTTCTACCAACATTTGTTGGCTACCAATCCTTTAAGTAGATATTTAACAGGATAAGTGAACAATTTGACTTTTTAAAAAAGTCACAGTATCACCAAAGTCAGTAGGCTTCATCCTGCAGGGACCATGAATGTTTGTACAAAAGTTGCAAGTCACAGGGAATCCTGAAATAGGAGAGTAAACGTTTGCTGTAACTGCTAACTTTTTGCTCTCACATGACCATTAACAAACACTGTATGGTTTTGTGACTCAAAGCTGTCAATTGCACAGTAATCTGATCTGCCTAATTTTATTGTTATTGTTAATGTTCAATACTTGAGGAAAATGTCAAGAGTTATTTTTCACTTGCTGTGTTTACCTTATCATAAAACTTGCAAACGGTTTCAGACATGAAATACTGTAGCTGCCAGCAAAGACATGGAAGTATTAAAAGTGTAGCTTTACTGAAGTATGTCATGCACAACCTGTAACCTCTGATATTAACTTATGATCATTCTCTAAAGCAAACAATCGTCTTTTTAAATTGTTGTCTGTATTTATTTAATTTCATCATTTCTACTGAAACACATTATAAACTGTGATGCGTAATTCACAGCAATGTGAAAATTTTGTGTTGACATTTATCAGGGACATTTGTTATGTGGGTGAGAATGGATTTGCATGAACTGTTGACTGATTTGATGCTGTATGTATTTGTGTATGTGAGTTGGAGTGAGTAACAAAAAGAGGTGTATTACAAATAAACCTAAATCTAGATATTATAGGTTTACATTTGAAGGCGATGGCAGCTGTTTGGATTCTGTTTTACAGAGAATTTAAGTTTTATTGTACTAGTTTGATTATTTTAGCTATATTTCTATGTCTGACACGCACATGTGGTATACAGTGTACCAGTGATACTTTGGATAACACTATATTATATATATATATATATATATATATATATATATATATATATATATATATATATATATGCGTCGTTGTCATAACTCAGAAATTTGACCTATTTGTTGTGGGTTGATTTTTTTCTGCAAATGAGGAGAATGAATAGTCCAGTCTCATTTCCTTCATCACTTATTGTAGAGTTTTAGCATTCTGCACCCAAGCAGCGAGCTAAATGACACTAGAAAAATACCGTCAAATCAAGATCTACTATGCAGCTCCTCAATGTTGGTGGCTGTGCCCAATTTTTCACGACAATTAGAAGACTGGGGAACAAGTTTGGAAATGTCAGCAGCTTAAGGGCGTGAGCACCTAATGAAGCAAGGCCCGGATGTTCCAGGCTGGTGCTCTGAGCTGCATGCAGTCCCACACATCAGCAAATCAGTGGGCCAATAAATTAGAAATGCACGTGCAAAAACACTCACGCACAAACAGGTGATAGCCCCCATCCCCTCGCTGAGTATTAGGCAAGGTCTTTGGACATGACAAGGTGGAAAGGTACCCCAGAGACAAGGCAATGGGTGCTGTGACCGGAAATCTGTTTATCATTATTATATTTCCTCTCACCTCCTGTTCCCCTCTGGCCTGCTGACCCTCCTCTTCAGTCCGCCCTCTGTGTTCTCTCTGAACTTCACCACTGTTGTCCTTCATGTGCAATGGAAAAAAAAAAACAAAAGGGTCTCTGGGTCTCCAGAGGGTCTCGTAGGTGGTCAGGTGACGAGCCAATGCTAGTTGAAAATTACTGTGGAGCAAAAATGAATAACATGCCTTTCAGGTAGTTCTATTATTCTGCTTTGTGGTGTAGTTTTATAGCTGCTGCAATATTGTCTGGAAGCACAAGTCACATCTCCCCTTAGATTAAAGGAACAGTGTTTAAAATTTCAGGGGATCTATTAGCAGACATTAAATATAATATTCATAACTGTTTTCATTAGTGTATAATCTGCAGCCCAACAGGCAACAACAGCTGTCAGTGTGTCAGTGTGCTGACTTGACTATGACTTGCCCCAAACTGTTTGTGATTATCATAAAGTGGGCATGTTTGTAAAGGGGAGACTCGTGGGTACCCAGAGAACCCATTTTCATTCACATATCTTGAGGTCAGAGTTCAGCGGACCCCTTTGAAAATGGCCATGCCAGTTTTTCCTCACCAAAGCTTAGCATCAGTTTGTCGTGTTATTTAGCCTCCTTCATGACAAGCTAGTATGACATGGTTGGTACCAATGGATTCCTTAGATGTTTTAGTTTCATATGATACCAGCATCTTTACTCTAGCTTTCAAACTGGTTCCACTACATCTTAAAAATCAAGTTGTGTTAATGCATTAATTAGTTAATTAGTGGTGTTAAAACAAATTTGCATTAACATGTTATTATCGTGTTAACTTTGACAGTAAGTAAATATGGCAAGGATGGCCTCTGGGCAAGGCAAACAGCGTTGCCATGGATATGCACTCTGAGGCTCACACTACTGCGGTCTTGGAAAGGGAGGAGTGCACGCACTACTTTTAACGTGAACCTCCTCTGTAGGGCGTTAAGAACAGTTGCATATTGGGTTTCAGTGCATTACTAGAGACACCTCAGCAGGATGGGTGCCGATGTTGCTGCAAAATTTTATTTCATTGCAATATAAAAAACATTAAATGGCATCCATGTCTACAAATAAAAAAGTGAGTTCATAAACAGGAAGAGAAGCTGTGTCTCACTCATCTCTTAATGAAGACTGCTATTAGAATGTATCACCATAACTCTAATGGATAGCTCTCAGTTAACTGTCAGTGTTGGTCGCCAACTGAAAACATATCGCCTGTGTGCGCCAAACATTTTGTGTTCATCAGCATCTACCGTACCTGCATATTCGTGGTGAGATTGGACAAGAGACTGGTGTCTGGATGTTGATTATCAGCCCTTCTCCTGACCTTTGGATCTGTGAGAATCAGATCTCAGTTGTTTACAATAGGTGGCTGATCTGATGAATCTGGAGTGGTCTTACACAAGCGAAGAGTCGGAGACAAGTGGGAAGGAAAGAATGTGCTCCCAGAGGGCTCAAAGAGCACTGGCATCTATCAGCAGAAGAAATTGAATGGGATGTTTCGGAGCTTTCAGAGATTAGATAGGCGCAGGGTGTTGAGCAAGCACAAGCTGCAATGCTTCCTTCGCTACACACACACACACTGAGCATCCTACAGTGGCCTTTAGGGCTGAAGTACAGATGTGATGCTTTGTTATTTGCTCAGGGAATACACAGAGGGATAATGCTAGATAACACTAGAGATGTGCTATTTCCACATTTGCCACATCTTCATTAGAACATGTACATGTTCAATATAATGCGGTTCGCACAGGAGTGTTTGTATTAACATCTGAGCAAAAGTTAATCAAAAAGGGCTTACACAGTATGTTTCATCAAGCGCCATCTGAAATTCAAAACATGCTTCTGTGAAGAACAGGATATTTGTTTCCCACAAATAATAAGGTTAATTTACAAGACTCCATAAATTTAAATTTAACGCAAAGAACACTTTGAACCATCTAAACCAGTCCTTCCACAGACTGGGTCATCACCCACGGGTGCGTTGCAGGAGATTTCATTAGGGTCACCAAATAAATATGTTGAATTTCCTCCATGTCTTATATTTTACGTTTATATCTGCAGTACATCTTTATGCCACATGAGGGAGCCTGAATGTTAATCTAACATTGAATCTAATATGAAAGGCTAGTGGTTTGGTGTTTGTGTGTTCTCCATGGTGAGAGTGGTCAGGAATGTTCATTTACAGCCATAAAAAAAAAAAATCCAACCTCTTATCCCATTAGTGGTCGGGGGAGGGCTGGAGCCAATCCCAGCTAGCATTGGCCAAAGGCGGGGTTCACCCTGGACAGGTCGCCAGTCCATCGCAGGGCACATAGAGACAGACAGCATATAGACAGACAACCATGTTGAATATAAGACTATGGAAGAAATTCTGCACATTTATTTGGTGACCCTCATAAAATGTCCTGCGACCCACCTGTGGTTGTGACCCAGGACCCAGTCTGTGAGGAATGACTGAGTCTGAATCTGTATTGAAGACATTCGATGAATGGGTGAATACTGACATGTAGTGAAAAGCGCTTTGAGTGGTCAGGAGACTAGAAAAGCGCTGTATAAATGCAACTCAATCATTTTACCAATAAGTTGTGCAGCAACAGTTTAGAGAAGCTTTCAGGGTCCTTCACACACCTAGAAAATAGGGAGGTTATGGCACAGTGGGAACTTGTGCATTATTATCTAATTTTATTTTATTTTATTTTATTTTATTTTATTTTATTTTACTTTATTTTATTTTATTGGAGATTGTAGTTTTAAACCATTACCGCTAGATGGCAGTGATGCGACATTTTGGATGCCTACCGCCATTTAAAACCAGCGAAGAAGAAGCAGAACCACTTCCGCCCCTCCCTCTCGTGCAAGCGCTGCCATTCAAGTCAATTCAAACTCGCAGTTAACAGCTCTGTACAAACTTTACGTTAGCAATGTTCAGACAAATGTGAAACAGCTCCCCGCTGATTAAAAAAACGGAGCACATAAGACATTTGTTTCAATAATAAAGTGAGTGATGTCTTGATCTTAAGACACTGTCTGTATTAAGTTAGCTAGCTAGCTAACATTCATCGTGACGTTAGCAAACAATTGCGCATTTTTAAACGAGCAGTCGGGCTACCACCGCGTCTCTTCACTCAGCACAGGGAAGCTTTTTTATTTTTGTAAATTAATACAGCTATTCCGCTTGTATTTTATGGACGTCACATCGTGAAGAGGAGATCTAAAAGGAGAGAGGCCCGAGGAAAACCAACAGAACACCGGAGCTTGTTAAGGTCAGTCACACATGTTTACTACCGTTGCTAGCTAGCTTACAGCTAACTCACGCTAACGTCTTTGGCTGTTATGGGCGGTCAAATCGGTCAAATTCAGCCGGATGATGCCAGGGGGATTGTTAAAGATTATTATGAGAAGGAACATGGCGGTTTATATCGCTTTTGATAAACTTTTGGTAGTGTTATGGTCTGAGGAAATCAACACCACCTGTGGATTTGCACTTGCCACATGCGTACAGGGGCTGGAACAGGAGGAGAGGATAGTGGTGGATGGACAGGAGGGCAACGGCCTATAATAAACAACTAGTGTTAGATTGTAGAGTTTAAGAAACAAACTTGTTTCTCTTGCTGTGATAATGTACTATACAGACTTAATACAGGATTATGTTGACATTTTCTCTTGCATAAATATGGTTTGTTGAAGTGGAAATGAAATGGTAATCCAAGTTTAGCTGGTTTACTAAATATATTTTCAGGCTAATGAACTATTATATAGTATGTTATACAGATATCAGCATTTTAAAAAAAAGAGATCCGTTTGATTTTTTGTGGCAAGAGCGGCGTCATGTTGCAGTACTTTACCCTGTGGTGTCATAAGATTGGTCGGCTCAGCTGAGGTACACAAATACAATGGTGGAGGCCACGAAAGACGCAGACTAAGGAGTTTCAGGACAGAAGAAAACAAAAGAGGGGACACTATTGTATTGTTTCTGGATGTAAATATGAGTTTTACCATGTTAAAACTGAAGATAAAACAGTAACAGTAAAGACCAGTAACATTACTGCAGCGCTGGCTAGTGGCACTGAAAGCGTCCCTCCACCAGGTAGCTGACTGTCTCCCCATCTCCTGTCCTCTCCCCTCTCTGATCACCTCTCTCTGTCTCCCCATCTCCCATCCTCTCTCATGTCTGATCACTTTCTCCCCTCCTCTGCTGTCTCATTCAGACCATTCAAAGACAGGGTCGGTAAGAAAATAAACGCTGAAAGCACTGCTTGATTCTGGCGCCCACGTTATAACGCTTGTTTACGTAACTTGATGCCAGCTTCTGCTAACTAGCTATCACGACAAGCTGACATACAAACTGAATGGCTCGGTGAGCTGCTGCCAGCGGCAGCTCCTGGTGGCCAGGATGAGACAGCCTCTGTTGTTAAGCCATGGTGTCTGTCAGCTTGGGAGTGTATAACTGAGTGAGCCAGTTAAGCCCTGTTCAGACCTGGTCTACAGTGATCCAAACACAAGTGGACAGATTTAAGTGTATCTGTTCACACCTGGCTTTAAAATGTGTCTCCACATCCGTCTTAAGTGACCACTCGTGATCTGATCTCACTTCTTTGCTCTATATGTAAATAACGTAGTAACACATGGCTAATACAGCAGATGTTGTGACGTAATATATCAGGAATGTCAGTAGTTATATCCCACATATTCATGAATTTGGTACATTTTATGAACAGCAAAATGTAAGGTTATTGTTCCGGAGGTCCCCGAGGAACCCCATGCTGCTGGCACTGCTGCCTTTATCAGGTAACAGTGGGGTACAGAGCTTAGCAAAGCACCAGAACAAAAACACTGACATATCTCCAATAGTAGGATAGTAATGCACTTTGAGTTATGTAAATTATGTAGCCCATAGATAAGATATATTTGAACAGTTGTATCGACAGAATACAGCAGAGCACAGAAGCCGTTTCCAAGCCACGAAGCAGACAAGCGTTTGCATCTGCCTGTCTATTCATGAGGAGCGCTCGATACCAGCGGGATATCAGTAGAGTAGGCGGTCCTTTATGTGGCCCAGGATACATTCACATTGGCAAAGGCAGCGGTGCCAGTGGCGCGGAGGTACCCAGGGACCACTGGTCCAATAACCTTAGATTTTGATGATGTGAAAATGTTAATAAAATGCACCCAAATTCACAATATCACTACTGACATTCCTGTAGTATTATGTCACAACATCTGCGGTGTTGCCCATGTGTTTATGACGTGTTTATTTGCGTACAAGAAGTGAGATTGGATCACAAGTGGCTGCTCAAGATGCATGTAGAGATGCATTTTAAAGCCAGGTGTGAACAGACGTGCTTAGAGCTGTCCACTTGTGATCCAGTCACTGAGGACACATGCTAATACCAGGTCTGAATAGGGCCATAGTTAGTTTGTTGGTTGAAGTAGAACACAGGTAACATTCGGCCAATAATGTCTCTAGTGTTTGCTTTGGAGAGCTTTTGGCGTTTTTTTTCTGTCTTTGATTGCTGTGAATGAGACAGCAGAGGAGGAGAGACAGGTGATCAGAGAGGACAGGAGACAGTCAGCTGTAACTGGACACCTGTCGGAGGGCTCTTTCATTGACACCATAGCCAGCACTGCAGTAACGTTACTGATCTGATTTCAGCATCAGTTTATGAAATTAACTGTTTTGTCCTTGATTTAAACATCATAAAACTCTTCTTTACATCGGGTGTGATCTTTTGTTTTCTTGTGTTTTGTGTCTGCGTCTATTCACTGTCTCTACCGTTGTATCTGTCTATCTCAGACAAGCCAACCATTCTTGTGACGTGACAGGCTAGAGCACTGCAACATGGCGGGACTCCTGCCATGAAAGATAAAACAAAGATTCTCTTTTCTTGTGAATGCTGACGGTTGTCGTGTTTGTATGTAATTGTTGATGAGAGTGGAAATCCATTTAGTGAACCAGCTGAAGTTGGTTGACTGCTTCACTTCCACTTTAAGGTTATTAATCTCTGTATGTTAAACATCAGTTTTATTAGATTTGGCACTGTTTTAATTTACAGCACATGATGCTCATAGTTCTGACATTGTCTCACATTACTACCTGCGTAAATAATGTAACGTTGCTCTTGCTGAGTGAAATTATCTCATTTTAGGAGGTAGAAATATGCCAGTAATTGCATATATGAATTTACTCACTAATTTAAAGATTTGTGGATGTACATGGTTCATTTCTACAGTGGCTAATAACCCATTAACCCGTCTGTAACCCATGCCAGTATAGCACTGTGATTACTGGAATAATTCGGGACCATTTTACATCAGCATACCACGTTGGTAGGCATAAATAATAAGTGAAGGTACCCACACTGTGCCAGCTGTGAATAAATTAGACATATCTGAGAGCTCTGACTGTGTGCCAATGCCACAGACTAGAACAAAGTCACATCCAGTCCTCTCCAATAAGATCTTCTATCACTCAAGCGACTGATTATTAGATTAATGGCTGATTGATTGAATTCCCTGCCAAAAAATATGGTGCACCTTTGCAAATATAGTTCTCAAGTTGTGGGTGGAGATACTAATCTTATGAGTCTAATGAGCCTGCAAGTGACATACAGTTGGAAATCACTTGGCCACCCTTGTTGAATCCCGTTTTCTGATCTTGGCAGCCCACAAAAAAACTCTGGGTTGTCTTATTTTACAGTTTGTGGGTTGGTAGGCACTCCAGATACCCAAATGTATGAGCATAGCACTGAGAAAGTGAGTTTTTCATATACGTGATATACTGTGTCATATAGATATGCCCTATTTGAAATGTATAGAGCAAATATCCTCTTTTTATTTCATGCAATGAGGTTGGTTTGAATGGGTCCATGGTTCAAGTTGAAATTAATGCAATTCAAAATTTTGCTGACTTTTTATTTTGTTTCATTGTAGATGGTTGCAGGTGGACTGGTGTTTACACGATCCAGAGAACACAGAGAACAACAAAGTCTTCAGGTTTGTCCAAATCCTGCATATCTTTGTCATGTCATTCATAAATACTACACAATTATCCACTTTGCAGTGTGGTCTTCTTGGTCTTTTGGCAGATTGCAATGCCAACTTTGAGATGCATACCGCCACTTACTGTAGCAAGATATGGAGGAAAGGATCTATGGAGAGACATTTGCCTCTATTATTCAATCAAATAGAATAGATTTGCAACCAAAAAAGAGATTTGAGAGCAAAAGAGAACAGGATGCAGTTGGAAAAAAAAGTTTTGAGAGCATATTTCCTTAACCTCAATCAAAACTAATGCTTATAAGTAAAAATATATGATAATTTTGCTTATAAATCAATCCTCTTTGCTTGTGCAAATTCAGCTGCACTTAATGGGCGGGGCCTACACTGATGGATGAGAGAAGAGTTTCTATTGGTTGGTCGTTGGAGGTGGCTCCAGTGCGGGCTACACTTACATTTTCTGGTATAGTAGGAGCTGTGACGTTTTAGCACCGTGGGTACGGTGCAACACTAAATGTTTAAATCACAGCCCCACGTTGTAGACGTCTCCCTGTAACTCACTTACTCATCCCAATGTAGGTTACTCTGCTCAGGCCGTGACAAGCAAGTGGAGAGGGACAACCGTGTTGCTGCTAATCATCGTGCTAGCAGCAGCAGGGCATTATAATTCATTACTTCTTCTTCTTCGTGTTGTTGTGAATGTACAGTAGGCTGTAGCCTATGTTATTTAGCGTAATTCATTACTTATGGGAAACATTTCATTTTTCAAAGAGCATTAGACTGTTAACATCCCTCTCAGTAGCGTAACTCAAAGGAGAAGTGTGTGTTACGTGGAAGTGTAGTGTGTGTTGGTCCAACGCACCAATAGAAACTCTTCTCTCATCCATCAGCGTAGGCCCCGCCCATTAAGTGCACCTGAATTTGCAAGTAAAACCTTTGAATTCACAAGCAAAGAGGATTGATTATCAAAAACATCTGAACCCGTGTAACCAGAGGACTTCTGGTTGTGTTGGTTAGATAGTAAAGACATCACGACTCCAGGTTCTCTTCTCAGTCGTCCCGTTTATTCTGATAAACACACAGGGAAACAAAACGGCCATGTGAAATCTACTGCCTGCTCCAGCTCCTCTCCCACAGGATAATAGTACAAAAGGGGAGAAGGAAAGGGGCAAAAAAGGGGGGATTTATTGTAGTGACCACAGAAGAAGAAATGGAGGAGGGGCTCTGAACAACACATATCCTAGAGTTTTGGAGGCTGTCCCTGTCAAAATAACGTGCAACCACATCCATTTTGTGTAATTGTAAAAGAAGAGAACTAGATAGACATATAGACCCTGTTACACTCTCAAGCAAAGAGGACTGATTTATAAGCAAATGATCGTACGTTTTTCCTTACAGACAGTTTTGTTTGAAGTTGAGGAAATATGCTCTCAAATCTCTTTTTTGGTTGCAATTTTCTATTTGATTTAATAATAAAGAGACAAATGTCTCTCCATAAGGATCTAATTTACATTAGTCTGTAATGCACTTTGCATTGTCAGTGCTATTTATAAATATTAATTTTATAAAAGTATATTACTTTTGTATGACTTTTTCCTCTTTTTTTTTACCTTATCATTTGTGTTGCTGTGTGTTGCATGTTAAGACAGGTTTTATTTGTCACACCCTTGTAGATATGCGGCTTCAATGGATGATATCTGGGAAGAAGAGGAACGTAAAACCAACTCATCATCTGCGCAGAAGCTCTGAGGTAGGATGTTATTTCATTACCAGCTGTGTTGTGTTAAATGTTAAAAATAATAATATATATATAGGGTGTGACGACATATCATGCCAAAATATTTCACGATATAAAAATGTGACGATATGCAACAGTGAGAGAAAAACTATCGCCATATTTTGGGGATGTCATAAATTGTCCCACCCACAGCACTATCTGATTGGTTACTCATCATTAGCAATAGCCAATCAACACTGAGGATTCAGGCAGGCAGCAGGAAACACTGAGCTGTGAGCTCAACTGTGTCCACGATCTTGCTTATATGATGACAAATGCGCCCAGTTTCCCAGTTACACCGCTGAAAATGTCCAAATAATGCACGTTGTTATAGTGATATACAGTCAAGTTATATATATCAGTTATATATCTGAGTCATGTTGGTGGCAGCGCAACTGAAACTTCTTTTCGCAGCTGATTTAGGAACATAACATGTCTCGCCAGTACAAGCTGGTGTTTTACATGTATGTTTAGTTGAACAACGTAAGATAATGTAGAGTGTTGTCTAGCTAGCTTCAATGCGATAATGAGTTCATTTGTTGATCCATAATTGATCGGCTCCGTCATTTCTTACACGTCACTCAGTCTGAACCAGGACTACTAACTAACATTACTGAGTTTCTTTTATTTAAATCTGGAGGAATCATTGAGGACTTGCCTTCATTTTCAGTGATATGCAGAGTAAAATTAAAACTGAATAAATTCACACAAAGATAATCAAGAAAACAGACAAATAGAACACAGTTAGATTCAAGAGTTGAATAGCTGGTGAAAATAAAAACTACAGGACAAACGGAAGCATTGTTTTACATTTTGTCTTTTGGCTGCTTTTTCAGTCATATTTTCATCATTCAAGTTTTGTTAAATTTGTCATTATAATATCATTTCGATCATGAACCCAATATTGTATCGTCACACCCCTAATATAGTATGTCATAAAAAAATATAGTATTTTATGGCATAAAGCAGAGTTGTAAAAAAATGTCATGACTGACATGTCAGTGTGCCATAGAAAATAATACAGTATGCCAAAACGTCATGAAAGTCATAGCAGTGCTATTAAAAATCTCAGTACAGTATATATACATACAGTAAGTTACATGTCATATTTACTACTCTTTATACTGTACTACTGCTTTTGCTATCGGTGCTGCTGTAACACCCGAATTTCCCCCCTGGGATCAATAAAGCAATAGAGGTAAGGGGTTATGTAACAGAAGACAGTTTAATACATTTTATTTATTGAAAATGAAGTGAGTGAAGAAACTCGGTCGTCCTCAGCTCAGAAAGTCTGCTCTCATCTGGGGAGAAGAAGGAAAGGACAGCATAAGAATTGGCATCACATCTGTGCCGACAACTGGCTTATCAATTTAGGGAAGCAGCATATGATTGAGGCTACACAAGAAAAGTATGCACTGTTATGACTTTCTTGACATACTATACCAAGGGGTTTGTATTACTTTGATAAATCAAGTGCTCTACAAATGATTCTGTTGAGTAATTGGATAAAATACTCTTTATTAATGAGCAATAGTTAATATGCAAAAGAGAAACTGAGGTCTTAAAACGAATAACGTTGGTTTCCTTTTTGGAAGAATCTAGACTTTGAATTTATTTTTCTAAATTTTTTTTCATTTAGTGCAGTTTAAGTACTACAGACTTTTTTTTTCAGTGTTATACCATAAATTTATTACTTTTTTCAATACCGAATTCTTTTTTTTTTTTTCAAAGTACCGTGACTTTTTCCAAAATGTTATATTATGTCTTTTTTCCTACATGCTATATTAGGATTTTAACACACTATACTGAAATTTTGTATTTGTTTGACATGCTATACTAGTACTGTTAAAAAATACTATAATTAATTTTTTACAACTTTTATCGGCATATGATGACTTTCAACACACTGTACTGAATTTGTTTTACTCCCATTCGACATGCTATACTGTGAGTTTTTTTTGACATTCTATACTATGAGTTTTTTCGACATGATATACTATGACTTTTATTTCGACACACGAACTATAACTTTGTTTTCGACGGGCTATGACTTTTTTGACACCATATACTGTAACTTTTTTTTTTACAAGCTATACTATGACTTTTTTGACATGCCGTACCATGACTTTTTTTTTTTTTATGTTATACGATGACTTTTTTCGACATGCTACGCTATGACTTTTTTCAACATGCTAAACTATGACTTTTCTTGACATGCTATACTGAGATTTTTGACATGCTACACTATGACTTTTTTCGACATGCTATACTGACTTTTTTTTCGAAATTTTCTAACATAACTTTTTTTCGAAATGCTATGCTATGACTTTTTTTTTCGACGTGCTATACTGTGACTTTTTCGACATCCTATACGTGACTTTTTTTTACAAGCTATACTATGACTTTTTTGACATGCCGTACCATGACTTTTTTTTGACATGCTATACTGTGACTTTTTTTCGAAATTTTATAACATGACTTTTTCGACATGCTATACTATGACTTTTCTTGACATGCTATACTGACTTTTTTCGACATGCTATGACTTTTTTTCGACATGCTATGCTGTGACTTTTTTTCGACATCCTATACATGACTTTTTTCGACATGCTATACCGTGAGTTTTTTTCGACATGATATACTATGACTTTTATTTCGACACACGAACTATAACTTTGTTTTCGATGGGCTATGACTTTTTTCGACACCATATACTGTAACTTTTTTTTACAAGCTATACTATGACTTTTTTTTTCGACATGCTATACTGACTTTTTTTTTTTTAATTTTATAACATGACTTTTTTTCGACATGCTATACTGAGATTTTCGACATGCTATACTGACTTTTTTTTCGAAATTTTATAACATGACTTTTTTTTCGACGTGCTATACTGTGACTTTTTTCGACATGATATACTATGACTCTTTTTTGAAATTTTATAACATGACTTTTTTTCGACGTGCTATGCTGTGACTTTTATTTCGACACACGAACTATAACTTTGTTTTCGACGGGCTATGACTTTTTTCGACACCATATACTGTAACTTTTTTTTCGAAATTTTATAACATGACTTTTTTCGACATGCTATGCTATGACTTTTTTTCGACGTGCTATGCTGTGACTTTTTTTTCGACATCCTATACATGACTTTTTTCGACATGATATACTATGACTTTTATTTCGACACACGAACTATAACTTTGTTTTCGACGGGCTATGACTTTTTTCGACACCATATACTGTAACTTTTTTTGAAATTTTATAACATGACTTTTTTGACATGCCGTACCATGACTTTTTTTCGACATGCTATACTGACTTTTTTTTCGACATTTTATAACATGACTTTTTTTTCGACATGCTATACTGACTTTTTTTTTTCGAAATTTTATAACATGACTTTTTTTCGACATGCTATACTGAGATTTTCGACATGCTAAACTATGACTTTTCTTGACATGCTATACTGAGATTTTTGACATGCTATACTATGACTTTTTTCGAAATTTTATAACATGACTTTTTTCTTTGACATGCTACACTGACTTTTTTCGACATGCTATACTATGACTTTTTTTTGAAATTTTATAACATGACTTTTTTTCAACATGCTAAACTATGACTTTTCTTGACATGCTATACTGAGATTTTTGACATGCTATACTATGACTTTTTTCGACATGCTACACTGAGATTTTCGACATGCTATACTATGACTTTTTTTTGAAATTTTATAACATGACTTTTTTTTCGACGTGCTATGCTGTGACTTTTTTTCGACATCCTATACATGACTTTTTTCGACATGCTATACCGTGAGTTTTTTTCGACATGATATACTATGACTTTTATTTCGACACACGAACTATAACTTTGTTTTCGACGGGCTATGACTTTTTTCGACACCATATACTGTAACTTTTTTTTACAAGCTATACTATGACTTTTTTGACATGCCGTACCATGACTTTTTTTTTTTTGTTATACGATGACTTTTTTTCGACATGCTACGCTATGACTTTTTTCGACATGCTAAACTATGACTTTTCTTGACATGCTATACTGAGATTTTTGACATGCTACACTATGACTTTTTTTCAACATGCTATACTGACTTTTTTTTCGAAATTTTCTAACATAACTTTTTTCGAAATGCTATGCTATGACTTTTTTTCGACGTGCTATACTGTGACTTTTTTTCAACATGCTAAACTATGACTTTTTTCTTTGACATGCTATACTGTGACTTTTTCGACATCCTATACATGACTTTTTTTTTACAAGCTATACTATGACTTTTTTGACATGCCGTACCGTGACTTTTTTTTGACATGCTATACTGTGACTTTTTTTCGAAATTTTATAACATGACTTTTTCGACATGCTATACTATGACTTTTCTTGACATGCTATACTGACTTTTTTTTCGAAATTTTATAACATGACTTTTTTTCTTTGACATGCTACACTGACTTTTTTCGACATGCTATACTGACTTTTTTTTTTAAATTTTATAACATGACTTTTTTTCGACATGCTATACTGAGATTTTCGACATGCTATACTGACTTTTTTTTCGAAATTTTATAACATGACTTTTTTTCGACGTGCTATACTGTGACTTTTTTTTCGACATGCTATACCGTGAGTTTTTTTCGACACACGAACTATAACTTTGTTTTCGACGGGCTATGACTTTTTTCGACACCATATACTGTAACTTTTTTTTACAAGCTATACTATGACTTTTTTGACATGCCGTACCATGACTTTTTTTTTGACATGCTATACTGTGACTTTTTTTTCGACATGCTATACTGACTTTTTTTCGAAATTTTATAACATGACTTTTTTTCGACGTGCTATGCTGTGACTTTTTTTCGACATCCTATACATGACTTTTTTCGACATGCTATACCGTGAGTTTTTTTCGACATGATATACTATGACTTTTATTTCGACACACGAACTATAACTTTGTTTTCGACGGGCTATGACTTTTTTCGACACCATATACTGTAACTTTTTTTTGAAATTTTATAACATGACTTTTTTTTTCGACATGCTATACTGACTTTTTTTTTCGAAATTTTATAACATGACTTTTTCGACATGCTATACTGAGATTTTCGACATGCTAAACTATGACTTTTCTCGACATGCTATACTGAGATTTTTGACATGCTATACTATGACTTTTTTTTTGAAATTTTATAACATGACTTTTTTTCAACATGCTACACTGACTTTTTTCGACATGCTATACTGTGACTTTTTCGACATCCTATACATGACTTTTTTCTACATGCTATACCGTGAGTTTTTTTCGACATGATATACTATGACTTTTATTTCGACACACGAACTATAACTTAGTTTTCGACGGGCTATGACTTTTTTCGACACCATATACTGTAACTTTTTTTTTTACAAGCTATACTATGACTTTTTTGACATGCCGTACCATGGCTTTTTTTTTGACATGCTATACTGTGACTTTTTTTCGACATGCTATACTGACTTTTTTTTTCGAAATTTTATAACATGACTTTTTTCTTTGACATGCTATACTGTGACTTTTTTTCGAAATTTTATAACATGACTTTTTTTTCGACATGCTATACTGTGACTTTTTCGACATCCTATACATGACTTTTTTCGACGTGCTATACTGAGATTTTTCGACGTGCTATGCCATGACTTTTTTTTAACATGCTAAACTATGACTTTTTTTCGAAATTTTATAACATGATTTTTTTCTTTGACATGCTATACTGACTTTTTTTGACATGCTATACCGTGCTATACTTTTTCGACATCCTATACATGACTTTTTTCGAAATTTTATAACATGACTTTTTTTTTTTGACACACTATACTGTTACTTTTTTTCTGATATGCTATACTAAGTTTTTTTGACACGATATACTATGACTTATTTCGACACGCGATTCTATAGCTTTGTTTTCGACGCGCTGACTTTTTTCGACGCGCTATGACTTTTTTTTCACCATGGTATACTGAGTTTTTTTTGACATGATATACTATGACTTTCATTTTGACACGCTATACCGTGACTTTTTCATGTTACTTTTATCTATACTAAATTTTTTATTAATCATTTTCCAAATGCTATACTGTGATTTGTCAATACATTTTGTCATTTTTTATGTATTTTATGTATACAATGATTTTTTTCATCATACGTTATGACATTATTGTCATGGCTTCAACTTTGGCATGTTAGCCAATGCCTTTTTAATAAACTATATTGTGACATCTGTGTGACTTGTTTTATGACATAATTTACTATGACATTTTTTACTGTGTCCTTCTCAGGAAGTTCAACCTGCCCTGGGACCTGCTGATCCGCTTCTACTGTGCTATAATCCAGTCATTTCTCTTCACGTCCATCAGTTTGTGGTTTGGAACAACCAACAAACAGGAAAAAACAAACCTCTATGAACAGTCAAGACTGCAGAAAAAAACATCTCCATCAAGGACTTATGAAACTCCAGAGTCAGGAAACATCACGAAAGATGCTTCACACTCTGGACAACAGCTGTTTGAACTTCTCCTGTCTAGTAGGCGCTACAAAACACTCTATGCCAAAGCAACCAGATTTGGTGCTTTTGTATGTGTTTATTATATTTGTATAAATACCTATATACTAGTTTGTGAAAAGTCATGTCAGTTCTTGACCTATTTGTCCAGCTTTGCTGTCGTTTGCCGTTTTTTTATATATATATTTTTTTTTACGCAATACATCGAGAAAGATGCAAAAAATAAGTATATAAATAAGTCAAATTGCTTAAAAGTGAATGTGCTTGGCAAATAAATATGATTGATTAAATTTTTATGACTTTATACTATACTGAATTTTTTTTTACTGTTTGACATATTATGCTACGACTTATCTTTGACAAGACATAACTTTTCCACACTGACTTTTTCGACATACTATGCTATGAAATGTCGAAAAAAAAAGTCATGGTATAAAATGTCGAAAGAAATCATAGTATAGCATGTTAAAAAAGTCACTGTATAGCATGACGAAAAAAGTAATAGCATAGCCTGTAAAAAAAGTCACAGTATAGCATGTCGAAAAAAAAGTCAGTTTAGCATGTCGAAAAAAAAAGTCATGGTATAAAATGTCGAAAGAAATCATAGTATAGCATGTTAAAAAAGTCACTGTATAGCATGACGAAAAAAGTAATAGCATAGCCTGTAAAAAAAGTCACAGTATAGCATGTCGAAAAAAAAAGTCAGTTTAGCATGTCGAAAAAAAAGTCGTAGTATAGCATGTCGAAAAAAGTCATAGTATAGCATGACGAAAAAAGTCAGTTTAGCATGTCCAAAAAAAGTCATGGTATAGCATGTCAAAAAAAAGTCATAGTATAGCCTGTAAAAAAAGTCATAGTATAGCATGTGGAAAAAAGTCATAGTATAGCATGTCGAAAAAAGTCACAGTATAGCATTTCGAAAAAAAAGTCATTATAGCATGTGGAAAAAAGTCATAGCATAGCACGTCGAAAAAAAGTCATAGTATAGCCTGTAAAAAAAGTCATAGTATAGCATGTCGAAAAAAGTCATAGTATAGCCTGTCAAAAAAACTCAGTATTGCATGTTGAAAAAAGTCATAGTATAGCATGACGAAAAAAGTCATAGTGTAGCATGACGAAAAAAGTCAGTATAGCATGACGAAAAAAGTCATAGTATAGCATGTGGAAAAAAGTCATAGTATAGCATGTCGAAAAAGTCATAGTATAGCATGTCGAAAAAAGTCAGTATAAAATGACAAAAAGTCATAGTATAGTATGTCGAAAAAAGTCATAGTATAACGTAGAAAAAAGTCATCGTATAGCCTGTAAAAAAAAGTCATAGTATAGCATGTCAAAAAATCTCAGTATAGCATGTCGAAAAGTCATAGTATAGCATGACAAAAAAGTCATAGTATAGCATGTCGAAAAAACTCATCGTATAGCATGTTGAAAAAAGTCATAGTATAGCATGTCGAAAAAAAAGTAATAGTATAGCATGTCCAAAAAAGTCAGTTTAGCATGTCGAAAAAAAGTCATAGTATAGCATGTCCAAAAAAGTCATAGTATAGCATGTCGAAAAAAAAAGTCATTATAGCATGTCGAAAAAAGTCATAGTATAAGAGGACGAAAAACTCATAGTATAGCATGTCGAAAAAAGTAATAGTATAGCCTGTAAAAAAAAAGTCATAGTATAGCATGTCGAAAAAAAGTCATAGTATAGCCTGTAAAAAAAGTCATAGTATAATGTAGAAAAAAGTCATCGTATAGCCTGTAAAAAAAAAGTCATCATATACCATGCTGGAAAAAGTCATAGTACAGCATGTCAAAAAAAAGTCATAGTATAGCATGTCAAAAATCTCAGTATAGCATGTCGAAAAGTCAGAGTATAGCATGACAAAAAAGTCACAATATAGCATGTAAAAAAAAAATCATCGTATAGCATGTTAAAAAAACTCATCGTATAGCATGTCGAAAAAAAGTCATAGTATAGCATGTCGAAAAAAGTCAGTTTAGCATGTCGAAAAAAAGTCATAGTATAGCATGTCGAAAACAAGTCATAGTATAGCATGTCGAAAAAAGTCATAGTATAGCATGTCGAAAAAAGTCATAGTATAGCATGACGAAAAAAGTAATAGTATAGCCTGTAAAAAAAGTCATCGTATAGCATGTCGAAAAAAAGTCATAGTATAGCATGTTGAAAAAAGTCATAGTATAGCATGTCGAAAAAAGTCAGTTTAGCATGTCGAAAAAAAGTCATGGTATAGCATGTCAAAAAAAGTCATAGTATAGCCTGTAAAAAGTCATAGTATAGCATGTGGAAAAAAGTCACAGTATAGCATGTCGAAAAAAGTCATAGTATAGCACGTCGAAAAAAAGTCATAATATAGCCTGTAAAAAAAAAGTCATAGTATAGCATGTGGAAAAAAGTCATAGTATAGCATGTCGAAAAAAGTCATAGTATAGCCTGTCAAAAAAACTCAGTATTGTATGTTGAAAAAAGTCATAGTATAGCATGACGAAAAAGTCATAGTATAGCATGTCGAAAAAAGTCATAGTATAGCATGAGAAAAAAGTCATAGTACAGCATCTCAAAAAAACTCATAGTATAGCATGTCGAAAAAAGTCATAGTATAGCATGTTGAAAAAAAGTCATAGTATAGAATGTCGAAAAAAGTCATAGTATAGCATGTCGAAAAAAAGTCATAGTATAGCATGACGAAAAAAGTAATAGTATAGCCTGTAAAAAAAGTCACAGTATAGCATGTCGAAAAAAAGTCATAGTATAGCATGTTGAAAAAGTCATAGTATAGCATGTCGAAAAAACTTATCGTATAGCATGTTGAAAAAAGTCATAGTATAGCATGTCAAAAAAACTCATCGTATAGCATGTTGAAAAAAGTCATAGTATAGCATGTCGAAAAAAAGTCATAGTATAGCATGTCGAAAAAAAGTCAGTTTAGCATGTCGAAAAAAAAGTCATAGTATAGCATGTCGAAAAAAATCATAGTATAAAATGACAAAAAAGTCATAGTATAGCATGTGGAAAAAAGTCATAGTACAGCATGTCAAAAAAAAGTCATAGTATAGCATGTCAAAAAATCTCAGTATAGCATGTCGAAAAGTCATAGTATAGCATGACAAAAAAGTCATAGTATAGTATGTTGAAAAAACTCATCATATAGCATGTTGAAAAAAGTCATAGTATAGCATGTCGAAAAAAAGTCATAGTATAGCATGTCGAAAAAAGTCAGTTTAGCATGTCGAAAAAAAGTCATAGTATAGCATGTCCAAAAAAGTCATAGTATAGCATGTCGAAAAAAAGTCATAGTATAGCATGTCGAAAAAAAAGTCATAGTATAGCATGTCGAAAAAAGTCATAGTATAGCATGTCGAAAAAAAGTCATAGTATAGCATGTCAAAAAATCTCAGTATAGCATGTCGAAAAGTCATAGTATAGCATAACAAAAAAGTCATAGTATAGCATGTCGAAAAAAACTCATCGTATAGCATGTTGAAAAAAGTCAGTATAGCATGTCAAAAAAACTCATCGTATAGCATGTTGAAAAAAGTCATAGTATAGCATGTCGAAAAAAAGTCATAGGACAGCATGTCGAAAAAAGTCAGTTTAGCATGTCGAAAAAAAGTCATAGTATAGCATGTCGAAAAAAGTCATAGTATAAAATGACAAAAAAGTCATAGTATAGCATGTTGAAAAAAGTCATAGTATAGCATGACGAAAAAAGTAATAGTATAGCCTGTAGAAAAAAGTCATAGTATAGCATGTCGAAAAAAGTCATAGTATAGCATGTCGAAAAAGTCATAGTATAGCATGTCGAAAAAAATCAGTTTAGCATGTCGAAAAAAGTCATAGTATAACGTAGAAAAAAAGTCATCGTATAGCCTGTAAAAAAAAGTCATAGTATAGCATGTGGAAAAAAGTCATAGTATAGCATGTCGAAAAAAACTTATCGTATAGCATGTTGAAAAAAGTCATAGTATAGCATGTAAAAAAAACTCAGTATAGCATGTCGAAAAGTCATAGTATAGCATGTCGAAAAAACTCATCGTATAGCATGTTGAAAAAAGTCATAGTATAGCATGTCAAAAAAACTCATCGTATAGCATGTTGAAAAAAGTCATAGTATAGCATGTCGAAAAAAAGTCATAGTATAGCATGTCGAAAAAAGTCAGTTTAGCATGTCGAAAAAAAGTCATAGTATAGCATGTCCAAAAAAGTCATAGTATAGCATGTCGAAAAAAAGTCATTATAGCATGTCGAAAAAAGTCATAGTATAAAAGGACAAAAAAGTCATAGTATAGCATGTCGAAAAAAGTCATAGTATAGCATGTCGAAAAAAAGTCATAGTATAGCCTGTAAAAAAAAGTCATAGTATAATGTAGAAAAAAATCATCGTATAGCCTGTAAAAAAAGTCATCGTATACCATGCTGGAAAAAGTCATAGTACAGCATGTCAAAAAAAAAGTCATAGTATAGCATGTCAAATATCTCAGTATAGCATGTCGAAAAGTCAGAGTATAGCATGACAAAAAAGTCACAATATAGCATGTAAAAAAAATCATCGTATAGCATGTTGAAAAAAGTCATAGTATAGCATGTCCAAAAAGTCATAGTATAGCATGTCGAAAAAAAGTCATAGTATAGCATGTCGAAAAAAGTCAGTATAGCATGTCGAAAAAAGTCATAGTATAGCATGTCGAAAAAAGTCATAGTACAGCATGACAAAAAAAGTAATAGTATAGCCTGTAAAAAAAGTCACAGTATAGCATGTCGAAAAAAAGTCATAGTATAGCATGATGAAAAAAGTCATAGTGTAGCATGACGAAAAAAGTCAGTATAGCATGACGAAAAAAGTCATATGACGAAAAAAGTCATAGTATAGCATGTGGAAAAAAGTCATAGTATAGCATGACAAAAAAACTCATAGTATAGCATGTTGAAAAAAGTTTTAGTATAGCATGTCGAAAAAAGTCAGTTTAGCATGTCGAAAAAAAGTCATAGTATAGAATGACGAAAAAAGTCATAGTATAGCATGTCAAAAAAAGCCATAGTATAGCCTGTAAAAAAAGTCATAGTATAGCATGTGGAAAAAAGTCATAGTATAGCATGTCGAAAAAAGTCATAGTATAGCATGTCGAAAAAAAGTCATAGTATAGCATGTCGAAAAAAAGTCATAGTATAGCATGTCGAAAAAAAGTCAGTTTAGCATGTCGAAAAAAAGTCATAGTATAAAATGACAAAAAAGTCATAGTATAGCATGTCAAAAAAAAGTCATAGTATAGCATGACGAAAAAAGTAATAGTATAGCCTGTAAAAAAAAGTTATAGTATAGCATGTCGAAAAAAAGTCATAGTATAGCATGTCGAAAAATTCATAGTATAGCATGTCGAAAAAAGTCATAGTATAGCATGACGAAAAAAGTCATAGTATAGCCTGTAAAAAAAGTTATAGTATAGCATGTCGAAAAAAAAGTCATAGTATAGCATGTCGAAAAATTCATAGTATAGCATGTCGAAAAAAGTCATAGTATAGCATGACGAAAAAAGTCATAGCATAGCATGTCGAAAAAGTCATAGTATAGCATGTCGAAAAAAGTCAGTTTAGCATGTCGAAAAAAGTCATAGTATAGCATGTCGAAAAAAGTCAGTATAAAATGACAAAAAGTCATAGTATAGTATGTCGAAAAAAGTCATAGTATAACGTAGAAAAAAGTCATCGTATAGCCTGTAAAAAAGTCATAGTATAGCATGTCAAAAAATCTCAGTATAGCATGTCGAAAAGTCATAGTATAGCATGAAAAAAAAGTCATAGTATAGCATGTCGAAAAAAACTCATCGTATAGCATGTTGAAAAGTCATAGTATAGCATGTCAAAAAAACTCATCGTATAGCATGTTAAAAAAAAGTCATAGTATAGCATGTCGAAAAAAAAGTCATAGTATAGCATGTCGAAAAAAAGTCATAGTATAGCATGTTGAAAAAAGTCAGTTTAGCATGTCGAAAAAAAAGTCATAGTATAGCATGTCGAAAAAAGTCATAGTATAGCATGTTGAAAAAAAGTCATAGTATAGCATGTCGAAATAAGTCATAGTATAAAATGACAAAAATGTCATAGTATAGCATGTCGAAAAAACTCATCGTAAACCATGTTGAAAAAAGTCATAGTATAGCATGTCAAAAAAACTCATCGTATAGCATGTTGAAAAAAGTCATAGTATAGCATGTCCAAAAAAGTCATAGTATAGCATGTCCAAAAAAATTCATAGTATAGCATGTCGAAAAAAGTCATAGTATAGCATGACGAAAAAAGTCATAGTATAGCATGTCGAAAAAGTCATAGTATAGCATGTCGGAAAAAGTCATAGTATAGCATGTCGAAAAAAGTCATAGTATAGCATGGCAAAAAAGTCATAGTACAGCATGTCAAAAAACTCATAGTATAGCATGTCGAAAAATTCATAGTATAGCATGTCGAAAAAAGTCATAGTATAGCATGACGAAAAAAGTCATAGTATAGCATGTCGAAAAAGTCATAGTATAGCATGTCGAAAAAAGTCAGTTTAGCATGTCGAAAAAAGTCATAGTATAGCATGTCGAAAAAAGTCAGTATAAAATGACAAAAAGTCATAGTATAGTATGTCGAAAAAAGTCATAGTATAACGTAGAAAAAAGTCATCGTATAGCCTGTAAAAAAAAGTCATAGTATAGCATGTCAAAAAATCTCAGTATAGCATGTCGAAAAGTCATAGTATAGCATGACAAAAAAGTCATAGTATAGCATGTCGAAAAAACTCATCGTATAGCATGTTGAAAAGTCATAGTATAGCATGTCAAAAAAAACTCATCGTATAGCATGTTGAAAAGTCATAGTATAGCATGTCAAAAAAACTCATCGTATAGCATGTTAAAAAAAGTCATAGTATAGCATGTCGAAAAAAAGTCATAGTATAGCATGTCGAAAAAAAGTCATAGTATAGCATGTTGAAAAAAGTCAGTTTAGCATGTCGAAAAAAAAGTCATAGTATAGCATGTCGAAAAAAGTCATAGTATAGCATGTCGAAAAAAAGTCATAGTATAGCATGTCGAAATAAGTCATAGTATAAAATGACAAAAATGTCAGTATAGCATGTCGAAAAAACTCATCGTAAACCATGTTGAAAAAAGTCATAGTATAGCATGTCAAAAAAACTCATCGTATAGCATGTTGAAAAAAGTCATAGTATAGCATGTCCAAAAAAGTCATAGTATAGCATGTCCAAAAAAAGTCATAGTATAGCATGTCCAAAAAAGTCATAGTATAAAATGACAAAAAAGTCATAGTATAGCATGTCGAAAAAAAGTCATAGTATAGCATGTCCAAAAAAGTCATAGTATAGCATGTCGAAAAAAAGTCATTATAGCATGTCGAAAAAAGTCATAGTATAAAAGGACAAAAAAGTCATAGTATAGCATGTCGAAAAAAGTCATAGTATAGCATGTCGAAAAAAAGTCATAGTATAGCCTGTAAAAAAAGTCAGAGTATAATGTAGAAAAAAATCATCGTATAGCCTGTAAAAAAAAAGTCATCGTATACCATGCTGGAAAAAGTCATAGTACAGCATGTCAAAAAAAAAGTCATAGTATAGCATGTCAAATATCTCAGTATAGCATGTCGAAAAGTCAGAGTATAGCATGACAAAAAAGTCACAATATAGCATGTAAAAAAAATCATCGTATAGCATGTTGAAAAAAGTCATAGTATAGCATGTCCAAAAAGTCATAGTATAGCATGTCGAAAAAAAGTCATAGTATAGCATGTCGAAAAAAAGTCAGTATAGCATGTCGAAAAAAGTCATAGTATAGCATGTCGAAAAAAGTCATAGTACAGCATGACAAAAAAAGTAATAGTATAGCCTGTAAAAAAAGTCACAGTATACCATGTCGAAAAAAAGTCATAGTATAGCATGTCGAAAAAGTCATAGTATAGCATGATGAAAAAAGTCATAGTGTAGCATGACGAAAAAAAGTCAGTATAGCATGACGAAAAAAAGTCATATGACGAAAAAAGTCATAGTATAGCATGTGGAAAAAAGTCATAGTATAGCATGACAAAAAAACTCATAGTATAGCATGTTGAAAAAAGTTTTAGTATAGCATGTCGAAAAAAGTCAGTTTAGCATGTCGAAAAAAAAGTCATAGTATAGAATGACGAAAAAAGTCATAGTATAGCATGTCAAAAAAAGCCATAGTATAGCCTGTAAAAAAAGTCATAGTATAGCCTGTAAAAAAAGTCATAGTATAGCATGTGGAAAAAAGTCATAGTATAGCATGTCGAAAAAAAGTCATAGTATAGCATGTCGAAAAAAAGTCATAGTATAGCATGTCGAAAAAAGTCAGTTTAGCATGTCGAAAAAAAGTCATAGTATAAAATGACAAAAAAGTCATAGTATAGCATGTCAAAAAAAAGTCATAGTATAGCATGACGAAAAGAGTAATAGTATAGCCTGTAAAAAAAGTTATAGTATAGCATGTCGAAAAAAAGTCATAGTATAGCATGTCGAAAAATTCATAGTATAGCATGTCGAAAAAAGTCATAGTATAGCATGACGAAAAAAGTCATAGTATAGCCTGTAAAAAAAGTTATAGTATAGCATGTCGAAAAAAAGTCATAGTATAGCATGTCGAAAAATTCATAGTATAGCATGTCGAAAAAAGTCATAGTATAGCATGACGAAAAAAGTCATAGCATAGCATGTCGAAAAAGTCATAGTATAGCATGTCGAAAAAAGTCAGTTTAGCATGTCGAAAAAAGTCATAGTATAGCATGTCGAAAAAAGTCAGTATAAAATGACAAAAAGTCATAGTATAGTATGTCGAAAAAAGTCATAGTATAACGTAGAAAAAAGTCATCGTATAGCCTGTAAAAAAGTCATAGTATAGCATGTCAAAAAATCTCAGTATAGCATGTCGAAAAGTCATAGTATAGCATGAAAAAAAAAGTCATAGTATAGCATGTCGAAAAAACTCATCGTATAGCATGTTGAAAAGTCATAGTATAGCATGTCAAAAAAACTCATCGTATAGCATGTTAAAAAAAGTCATAGTATAGCATGTCGAAAAAAAGTCATAGTATAGCATGTCGAAAAAAAGTCATAGTATAGCATGTTGAAAAAAGTCAGTTTAGCATGTCGAAAAAAAGTCATAGTATAGCATGTCGAAAAAAGTCATAGTATAGCATGTTGAAAAAAAGTCATAGTATAGCATGTCGAAATAAGTCATAGTATAAAATGACAAAAATGTCATAGTATAGCATGTCGAAAAAACTCATCGTAAACCATGTTGAAAAAAGTCATAGTATAGCATGTCAAAAAAACTCATCGTATAGCATGTTGAAAAAAGTCATAGTATAGCATGTCCAAAAAAGTCATAGTATAGCATGTCCAAAAAAATTCATAGTATAGCATGTCGAAAAAAGTCATAGTATAGCATGACGAAAAAAGTCATAGTATAGCATGTCGAAAAAGTCATAGTATAGCATGTCGGAAAAAGTCATAGTATAGCATGTCGAAAAAAGTCATAGTATAGCATGGCAAAAAAGTCATAGTACAGCATGTCAAAAAACTCATAGTATAGCATGTCGAAAAATTCATAGTATAGCATGTCGAAAAAAGTCATAGTATAGCATGACGAAAAAAGTCATAGTATAGCATGTCGAAAAAGTCATAGTATAGCATGTCGAAAAAAGTCAGTTTAGCATGTCGAAAAAAGTCATAGTATAGCATGTCGAAAAAAGTCAGTATAAAATGACAAAAAGTCATAGTATAGTATGTCGAAAAAAGTCATAGTATAACGTAGAAAAAAGTCATCGTATAGCCTGTAAAAAAAGTCATAGTATAGCATGTCAAAAAATCTCAGTATAGCATGTCGAAAAGTCATAGTATAGCATGACAAAAAAGTCATAGTATAGCATGTCGAAAAAACTCATCGTATAGCATGTTGAAAAGTCATAGTATAGCATGTCAAAAAAACTCATCGTATAGCATGTTGAAAAGTCATAGTATAGCATGTCAAAAAAACTCATCGTATAGCATGTTAAAAAAAGTCATAGTATAGCATGTCGAAAAAAAGTCATAGTATAGCATGTCGAAAAAAAGTCATAGTATAGCATGTTGAAAAAAGTCAGTTTAGCATGTCGAAAAAAAGTCATAGTATAGCATGTCGAAAAAAGTCATAGTATAGCATGTCGAAAAAAAGTCATAGTATAGCATGTCGAAATAAGTCATAGTATAAAATGACAAAAATGTCAGTATAGCATGTCGAAAAAACTCATCGTAAACCATGTTGAAAAAAGTCATAGTATAGCATGTCAAAAAAACTCATCGTATAGCATGTTGAAAAAAGTCATAGTATAGCATGTCCAAAAAAGTCATAGTATAGCATGTCCAAAAAAAGTCATAGTATAGCATGTCCAAAAAAGTCATAGTATAAAATGACAAAAAAGTCATAGTATAGCATGTCGAAAAAAAGTCATAGTATAGCATGTCCAAAAAAGTCATAGTATAGCATGTCGAAAAAAAAGTCATTATAGCATGTCGAAAAAAGTCATAGTATAAAAGGACAAAAAAGTCATAGTATAGCATGTCGAAAAAAGTCATAGTATAGCATGACGAAAAAAGTAATAGTATAGCCTTTAAAAAAAGTCATAGTATAGCCTGTAAAAAAAAGTCAGAGTATAATGTAGAAAAAAGTCATCGTATAGCCTGTAAAAAAAGTCATCGTATACCATGCTGGAAAAAGTCATAGTACAGCATGTCAAAAAAAAAGTCATAGTATAGCATGTCAAAAATCTCAGTATAGCATGTCGAAAAGTCAGAGTATAGCATGACAAAAAAGTAACAATATAGCATGTAAAAAAAAATCATCGTATAGCATGTTGAAAAAAGTCATAGTATAGCATGTCCAAAAAGTCATAGTATAGCATGTTGAAAAAAAGTCATAGTATAGCATGTCGAAAAAAGTCAGCATAGCATGTCGAAAAAAGTCATAGTATAGCATGTCGAAAAAAGTCATAGTATAGCATGACGAAAAAAGTAATAGTATAGCCTGTAAAAAAAGTCACAGTATAGCATGTCGAAAAAAAGTCATAGTATAGCATGTCGAAAAAGTCATAGTATAGCATGACGAAAAAAGTCATAGTGTAGCATGACGAAAAAAGTCAGTATAGCATGACGAAAAAAGTCATAGTATAGCATGTGGAAAAAAGTCATAGTATAGCATGACAAAAAAACTCATAGTATAGCATGTTGAAAAAAGTCATAGTATAGCATGTTGAAAAAAGTCATAGTATAGCATGTCGAAAAAAAGTCATAGTATAGAATGACGAAAAAAGTCATAGTATAGAATGTCAAAAAAAGTCATAGTATAGCCTGTAAAAAAAGTCATAATATAGCCTGTAAAAAAAGTCATAGTATAGCATGTAGAAAAAAGTCGTAGTATAGCATGTCGAAAAAAGTCATAGTATAGCATGTCGAGAAAAGTCATAGTATAGCATGTCGAAAAAAGTCAGTTTAGCATGTCGAAAAAAAGTCATAGTATAGAATGACGAAAAAAGTCATAGTATAGCATGTCAAAAAAAGCCATAGTATAGCCTGTAAAAAAAGTCATAGTATAGCATGTGGAAAAAAGTCATAGTATAGCATGTCGAAAAAAGTCATAGTATAGCATGACAAAAAAAGTCATAGTATAGCATGTCGAAAAAAAAGTCATAGTATAGCATGTCGAAAAAAAGTCATAGTATAGCATGTCGAAAAAAGTCAGTTTAGCATGTCGAAAAAAAGTCATAGTATAAAATGACAAAAAAGTCATAGTATAGCATGTCGAAAAAAGTCATAGTATAGCATGACGAAAAAAGTAATAGTATAGCCTGTAAAAAAAGTTATAGTATAGCATGTCGAAAAAAAGTCATAGTGTAGCATGTCGAAAAATTCATAGTATAGCATGTCGAAAAAAGTCATAGCATAGCATGTCGAAAAAAAGTCATAGTATAGCATGACGAAAAAAGTCATAGTATAGCATGTCGAAAAAGTCATAGTATAGCATGTCGAAAAAAGTCAGTATAAAATGACAAAAAGTCATAGTATAGTATGTCGAAAAAAGTCATAGTATAACGTGGAAAAAAAGTCATCGTATAGCCTGTAAAAAAAGTCATAGTATAGCATGTCAAAAAATCTCAGTATAGCATGTCGAAAAGTCATAGTATAGCATGACAAAAAAGTCATAGTATAGCATGTCGAAAAAACTCATCGTATAGCATGTTGAAAAGTCATAGTATAGCATGTCAAAAAAACTCATCGTATAGCATGTTAAAAAAAAGTCATAGTATAGCATGTCGAAAAAAAGTCATAGTATAGCATGTCGAAAAAAAAGTCATAGTATAGCATGTCGAAAAAAGTCATAGTATAGCATGTCGAAAAAAAGTCATAGTATAGCATGTCGAAATAAGTCATAGTATAAAATGACAAAAATGTCATAGTATAGCATGTCGAAAAAACTCATCGTAAACCATGTTGAAAAAAGTCATAGTATAGCATGTCAAAAAAACTCATCGTATAGCATGTTGAAAAAAGTCATAGTATAGCATGTCCAAAAAAGTCATAGTATAGCATGTCCAAAAAAATTCATAGTATAGCATGTCGAAAAAAGTCATAGTGTAGCATGACGAAAAAAGTCATAGTATAGCATGTCGAAAAAGTCATAGTATAGCATGTCGAAAAAAGTCATAGTATAGCATGGCAAAAAAGTCATAGTACAGCATGTCAAAAAACTCATACTATAGCATGTCGAAAAATTCATAGTATAGCATGTCGAAAAAAGTCATAGTATAGCATGACGAAAAAAGTCATAGTATAGCATGTCGAAAAAGTCATAGTATCGCATGTCGAAAAAAGTCAGTTTAGCATGTCGAAAAAAGTCATAGTATAGCATGTCGAAAAAAGTCAGTATAAAATGACAAAAAGTCATAGTATAGTATGTCGAAAAAAGTCATAGTATAACGTAGAAAAAAGTCATCGTATAGCCTGTAAAAAAAGTCATAGTATAGCATGTCAAAAAATCTCAGTATAGCATGTCGAAAAGTCATAGTATAGCATGACAAAAAAGTCATAGTATAGCATGTCGAAAAAAACTCATCGTATAGCATGTTGAAAAGTCATAGTATAGCATGTCAAAAAAACTCATCGTATAGCATGTTAAAAAAAGTCATAGTATAGCATGTCGAAAAAAAGTCATAGTATAGCATGTCGAAAAAAAGTCATAGTATAGCATGTTGAAAAAAGTCAGTTTAGCATGTCGAAAAAAAAGTCATAGTATAGCATGTCGAAAAAAGTCATAGTATAGCATGTCGAAAAAAAGTCATAGTATAGCATGTCGAAATAAGTCATAGTATAAAATGACAAAAATGTCATAGTATAGCATGTCGAAAAAACTCATCGTAAACCATGTTGAAAAAAGTCATAGTATAGCATGTCAAAAAAACTCATCGTATAGCATGTTGAAAAAAGTCATAGTATAGCATGTCCAAAAAAGTCATAGTATAGCATGTCCAAAAAAAGTCATAGTATAGCATGTCCAAAAAAGTCATAGTATAAAATGACAAAAAAGTCATAGTATAGCATGTCGAAAAAAAAGTCATAGTATAGCATGTCCAAAAAAGTCATAGTATAGCATGTCGAAAAAAAGTCATTATAGCATGTCGAAAAAAGTCATAGTATAAAAGGACAAAAAAGTCATAGTATAGCATGTCGAAAAAAGTCATAGTATAGCATGACGAAAAAAGTAATAGTATAGCCTTTAAAAAAAGTCATAGTATAGCATGTCGAAAAAAAGTCATAGTATAGCCTGTAAAAAAAGTCAGAGTATAATGTAGAAAAAAGTCATCGTATAGCCTGTAAAAAAAAGTCATCGTATACCATGCTGGAAAAAGTCATAGTACAGCATGTCAAAAAAAAAAGTCATAGTATAGCATGTCAAAAATCTCAGTATAGCATGTCGAAAAGTCAGAGTATAGCATGACAAAAAAGTCACAATATAGCATGTAAAAAAAATCATCGTATAGCATGTTGAAAAAAGTCATAGTATAGCATGTCCAAAAAGTCATAGTATAGCATGTCGAAAAAAAAGTCATAGTATAGCATGTCGAAAAAAGTCAGTATAGCATGTCGAAAAAAGTCATAGTATAGCATGTCGAAAAAAAGTCATAGTATAGCATGACGAAAAAAGTAATAGTATAGCCTGTAAAAAAAGTCACAGTATAGCATGTCGAAAAAAAGTCATAGTATAGCATGTCGAAAAAGTCATAGTATAGCATGACGAAAAAAGTCATAGTGTAGCATGACGAAAAAAGTCAGTATAGCATGACGAAAAAAGTCATAGTATAGCATGACGAAAAAAGTCATAGTATAGCATGTGGAAAAAAGTCATAGTATAGCATGACAAAAAAACTCATAGTATAGCATGTTGAAAAAAGTCATAGTATAGCATGTTGAAAAAAGTCATAGTATAGCATGTTGAAAAAAGTCATCGTATAGCATGTCGAAAAAAAGTCATAGTATAGAATGACAAAAAAAGTCATAGTATAGCATGTCAAAAAAAGTCATAGTATAGCCTGTAAAAAAAGTCATAATATAGCCTGTAAAAAAAGTCATAGTATAGCATGTAGAAAAAAGTCGTAGTATAGCATGTCGAAAAAAGTCATAGTATAGCATGTCGAGAAAAGTCATAGTATAGCATGTCGAAAAAATCCATAGTATAGCCTGTAAAAAAAGTCATCGTATAGCCTGTAAAAAAAGTCATAGTATAGCATGTGGAAAAAAGTCATAGTATAGCATGTCGAAAAAAGTCATAGTATAGCATGACAAAAAAAGTCATAGTATAGCATGTCGAAAAAAAGTCATAGTATAGCATGTCGAAAAAAGTCAGTTTAGCATGTCGAAAAAAAGTCATAGTATAAAATGACAAAAAAGTCATAGTATAGCATGTCGAAAAAAGTCATAGTATAGCATGTCGAAAAATTCATAGTATAGCATGTCCAAAAAAGTCATAGTATAGCATGACGAAAAAAGTCATAGTATAGCATGTCGAAAAAGTCATAGTATAGCATGTCGAAAAAAGTCATAGTATAGCATGGCAAAAAAGTCATAGTACAGCATGTCAAAAAACTCATAGTATAGCATGTCGAAAAATTCATAGTATAGCATGTCGAAAAAAGTCATAGTATAGCATGACGAAAAAAGTCATAGTATAGCATGTCGAAAAAGTCATAGTATAGCATGTCGAAAAAAGTCAGTTTAGCATGTCGAAAAAAGTCATAGTATAGCATGTCGAAAAAAGTCAGTATAAAATGACAAAAAGTCATAGTATAGTATGTCGAAAAAAGTCATAGTATAACGTAGAAAAAAGTCATCGTATAGCCTGTAAAAAAAGTCATAGTATAGCATGTCAAAAAATCTCAGTATAGCATGTCGAAAAGTCATAGTATAGCATGACAAAAAAGTCATAGTATAGCATGTCGAAAAAACTCATCGTATAGCATGTTGAAAAGTCATAGTATAGCATGTCAAAAAAACTCATCGTATAGCATGTTAAAAAAAGTCATAGTATAGCATGTCGAAAAAAAAGTCATAGTATAGCATGTCGAAAAAAAAGTCATAGTATAGCATGTTGAAAAAAGTCAGTTTAGCATGTCGAAAAAAAGTCATAGTATAGCATGTCGAAAAAAGTCATAGTATAGCATGTCGAAAAAAAGTCATAGTATAGCATGTCGAAATAAGTCATAGTATAAAATGACAAAAATGGCATAGTATAGCATGTCGAAAAAACTCATCGTAAACCATGTTGAAAAAAGTCATAGTATAGCATGTCAAAAAAACTCATCGTATAGCATGTTGAAAAAAGTCATAGTATAGCATGTTGAAAAAAAGTCATAGTATAGCATGTCGAAAAAAGTCATAGTATAGCATGTCGAAAAAAGTCATAGTATAGCATGGCGAAAAAAGTAATAGTATAGCCTGTAAAAAAAGTCACAGTATAGCATGTCGAAAAAGTCATAGTATAGCATGTCGAAAAAAGTCATAGTATAGCATGACGAAGAAAGTCATGATATAGCATGTCGAAAAAAAGTCATAGTATAGCATGTGGAAAAAAGTCATGATATAGCATGTCGAAAAAAGTCATAGTATAGCATGACAAAAAAGTCATAGTATAGCATGTCAAAAAAAACTCAGCGTATAGCATGTTGAAAAAAGTCATAGTATAGAATGACGAAAAAAGTCATAGTATAGCCTGTAAAAAAAGTCATAGTATAGCATGACGAAAACAGTCATAGTATAGCCTGTAAAAAAAGTCATAGTATAGCATGTGGAAAAAAGTCATAGTATAGCATGTGGAAAAAAGTCATAGTATAGCATGACAAAAAAAAGTCATAGTATAGCATGTCGAAAAAAAGTCATAGTATAGCATGTCGAAAAAAAGTCATAGTATAGCATGTCGAAAAAAGTCAGTTTAGCATGTCGAAAAAAAGTCATAGTATAGCATGTCCAAAAAAGTCATAGTATAGCATGTCGAAAAAAAGTCTTAGTATAGCATGTCGAAAAAAAGTCATAGTATAGCATGTCGAAAAAAGTCATAGTACAGCATGTCAAAAAAGTCATAGTACAGCATGTCAAAAAAAGTCATAGTACAGCATGTCAAAAATCTCAGTATAGCATGTCGAAAAGTCATAGTATAGCATGACAAAAAAGTCATAGTATAGCATGTCAAAAAAACTCATCATATAGCATGTTGAAAAAAGTCATAGTATAGCATGTCGAAAAAAAGTCATAGTATAACATATCGAAAAAAAGTCATAGTATAGCATGTTGAAAAAAAGTCAGTTTAGCATGTCGAAAAAAGTCATAGTATAGCATGTCGAAAAAAAGTCATTGTATAGCATGTCGAAAAAAAGTCATAGTATAGCATGTCCAAAAAAGTCATAGTATAGCATGTCGAAAAAAGTCATAGTATAGCATGTCGAAAAAAAGTCCTAGTTTAGCATGTTGAAAAAAGTTATAGTATAGCATGTCGAAAAAACTCATAGTATAGCATGTCGAAAAAAAGTCATAGTATAGCATGTCGAAAAAAGTCATAATGTAGCATGTCGAAAAAAAGTCAGTATAGCATGTCGAAAAAAGTCATAGAATAGCATGTAAAAATAAGTCATAGTATAGCATGTCGAAAAAAGTCATAGTATACATGTAAAATAAGTCATAGCATAGCATGTCGAAAAAAAGTCATAGTATAGCATGACAAAAAAAGTCATAGTATAGCATGTCGAAAAAAGTCAGTTTAGCATGTTGAAAAAAAGTCATAGTATAGCATGTGGAAAAAAGTCATAGTATAGCATGACAAAAAAAGTCATAGTATAGCATGTCGAAAAAAAAGTCATAGTATAGCATGTCGAAAAAAAGTCATAGTATAGCATGTCGAAAAAAGTCAGTTTAGCATGTCGAAAAAAAGTCATAGTATAGCATGTCGAAAAAAAGTCATAGTATAGCATGTCCAAAAAAAGTCATAGTATAGCATGTCGAAAAAGTCATAGTATAGCATGTCGAAAAAAGTCATAGTATAGCATGACGAAAAAAGTCATAGTATAGCCTGTAAAAAAAGTCACAGTGTAGCATGTCGAAAAAAGTCATGGTATAAAATGACGAAAAAAGTCACAGTATAGCATGTCAAAAAAAGTCATAGTATAGCATGACGAAAAAAGTAATAGTATAGCCTGTAAAAAAAGTCATAGTATAGCATGTCGAAAAAAGTCATGGTATAGCATGTCAAAAAAAAAGTCATAGTATAGCATGTCGAAAAAGTCATAGTATAGCATGTCGAAAAAAGTCATAGTATAGCATGTCGAAAAAAGTCATAGTATAGCATGAGAAAAAAGTCATAGTACAGCATCTCAAAAAAACTCATAGTATAGCATGTCGAAAAAAGTCATAGTATAGCATGTTGAAAAAAAGTCATAGTATAGCATGTCGAAAAAAGTCATAGTATAGCATGTTGAAAAAAAGTCATAGTATAGCATGTCGAAAAAAGTCATAGTATAGCATGTCGAAAAAAGTCATAGTATAGCATGACGAAAAAAGTAATAGTATAGCCTGTAAAAAAAGTCACAGTATAGCATGTCGAAAAAAAAGTCATAGTATAGCATGTCGAAAAAGTCATAGTATAGCATGTCGAAAAAAGTCATAGTATAGCATGACGAAAAAAGTCATGATATAGCATGTCGAAAAAAAGTCATAGTATAGCATGTGGAAAAAAGTCATGATATAGCATGTTGAAAAAAGTCATAGTATAGCATGACAAAAAAGTCATAGTATAGCATGTCAAAAAAACTCAGCGTATAGCATGTTGAAAAAAGTCATAGTATAGAATGACGAAAAAAGTCATAGTATAGCCTGTAAAAAAAGTCATAGTATAGCATGTGGAAAAAAGTCATAGTATAGCATGACGAAAACAGTCATAGTATAGCCTGTAAAAAGATATTCCTTTATTAGTCCCACAGTGGGGAAATTCAGTTTTACACTCTGTTGTTCACAGTACACAGTACATAGTACATATACATGTCAATGGAGAGATGTCAGAGTGAGGGGGCTGCTCCTGACAAGCGCCCAGAGCAGTTGGGGGTTTGGTGCCTTGCTCAGGGGCACCTCGGCAGTGCCCAAGAGGTAAACTGGCACCTCTCCAGCAACCAGTTGGTCTTGGTCCATGGGGGATTTGAACCCGGGTCCTCCACATCCTAACCCAAGTCCTTACGGACTGAGCTACTGCCGCCCCCCAAAAAAGTCATAGTATAGCATGTGGAAAAAAGTCATAGTATAGCATGTGGAAAAAAGTCATAGTATAGCATGACAAAAAAAAGTCATAGTATAGCATGTCGAAAAAAAGTCATAGTATAGCATGTCGAAAAAAAGTCATAGTATAGCATGTCGAAAAAAGTCAGTTTAGCATGTCGAAAAAAAGTCATAGTATAGCATGTCCAAAAAAGTCATAGTATAGCATGACAAAAAAAGTCATAGTATAGCATGTCGAAAAAAGTCAGTTTAGCATGTTGAAAAAAAGTCATAGTATAGCATGTGGAAAAAAGTCATAGTATAGCATGACAAAAAAAGTCATAGTATAGCATGTCGAAAAAAAGTCATAGTATAGCATGTCGAAAAAAAGTCATAGTATAGCATGTCGAAAAAAGTCAGTTTAGCATGTCGAAAAAAAGTCATAGTATAGCATGTCGAAAAAAAGTCATAGTATAGCATGTCGAAAAAAGTCATAGTATAAAATGACAAAAAAGTCATAGTATAGCATGTCCAAAAAAGTCATAGTATAGCATGTCCAAAAAAGTCATAGTATAAAATGACGAAAAAAGTCATAGTATAGCATGTCGAAAAAAAGTCATAGTATAGCATGTCGAAAAAGTCATAGTATAGCATGTCGAAAAAAGTCATAGTATAGCATGACGAAAAAAGTCATAGTATAGCCTGTAAAAAAAGTCACAGTGTAGCATGTCGAAAAAAGTCATGGTATAAAATGACGAAAAAAGTCACAGTATAGCATGTCAAAAAAAGTCATAGTATAGCATGACGAAAAAAGTAATAGTATAGCCTGTAAAAAAAGTCATAGTATAGCATGTCGAAAAAAGTCATGGTATAGCATGTCAAAAAAAAGTCATAGTATAGCATGTCGAAAAAGTCATAGTATAGCATGTCGAAAAAAGTCATAGTATAGCATGTCGAAAAAAGTCATAGTATAGCATGAGAAAAAAAGTCATAGTACAGCATCTCAAAAAAACTCATAGTATAGCATGTCGAAAAAAGTCATAGTATAGCATGTTGAAAAAAAGTCATAGTATAGCATGTCGAAAAAACTCATAGTATAGCATGTCGAAAAAAGTCATAGTATAGCCTGTAAAAAAAGTCATAGTATAGCATGTCGAAAAAAAGTCATGGTATAGCATGTCAAAAAAAAAAGTCATAGTATAGCATGTCGAAAAAGTCATAGTATAGCATGTCGAAAAAAGTCATAGTATAGCATGTCGAAAAAAAGTCATAGTATAGCATGTCGAAAAAAAGTCATAGTATAGCATGTCGAAAAAAGTCATAGTATAGCATGTTGAAAAAAAAGTCATAGTATAGCATGTCGAAAAAAGTCATAGTATAGCATGTCGAAAAAAGTCATAGTATAGCATGACGAAAAAAGTAATAGTATAGCCTGTAAAAAAAGTCAAAGTATAGCATGTCGAAAAAAAGTCATAGTATAGCATGTCGAAAAAGTCATAGTATAGCATGTCGAAAAAAGTCATAGTATAGCATGACGAAAAAAGTCATGATATAGCATGTCGAAAAAAAGTCATAGTATTGCATGTGGAAAAAAGTCATGATATAGCATGTTGAAAAAAGTCATAGTATAGCATGACAAAAAAGTCATAGTATAGCATGTCAAAAAAACTCAGCGTATAGCATGTTGAAAAAAGACATAGTATAGAATGACGAAAAAAGTCATAGTATAGCCTGTAAAAAAAGTCATAGTATAGCATGTGGAAAAAAGTCATAGTATAGCATGACGAAAACAGTCATAGTATAGCCTGTAAAAAAAAGTCATAGTATAGCATGTGGAAAAGTCATAGTATAGCATGTGGAAAAAAGTCATAGTATAGCATGTCGAAAAAAAGTCATAGTATAGTATGTCGAAAAAAGTCAGTTTAGCATGTCGAAAAAAAGTCATAGTATAGCATGTCCAAAAAAGTCATAGTATAGCATGTCGAAAAAAAGTCATAGTATAGCATGTCGAAAAAAGTCATAGTATAAAATGACAAAAAAGTCATAGTACAGCATGTAAAAAAAAAAGTCATAGTATAGCATGTCAAAAATCTCAGTATAGCATGTCGAAAAGTCATAGTATAGCATGACAAAAAAGTCATAGTATAGCATGTCAAAAAAAACTCATCATATAGCATGTTGAAAAAAGTCATAGTATAGCATGTCGAAAAAAAGTCATAGTATAGCATGTTGAAAAAAGTCAGTTTAGCATGTCGAAAAAAAGTCATAGTATAGCATGTCGAAAAAAAAGTCATTGTATAGCATGTCGAAAAAAAGTCATAATGTAGCATGTCGAAAAAAAAGTCATAGTATAGCATGTCGAAAAAAGTCATAGAATAGCATGTAAAAATAAGTCATAGTATAGCATGTCGAAAAAAGTCATAGTATAGCATGTAAAATAAGTCATAGTATAGCATGTCGAAAAAAGTCATAGTATAGCATGTCGAAAAAAGTCATAGCATAGCATGTCGAAAAAAAGTCATAGTATAGCATGACAAAAAAAGTCATAGTATAGCATGTCGAAAAAAGTCATAGTATAGCATGTCGAAAAAAGTCATAGTTTAGCATGTTGAAAAAAGTCATAGTATAGCATGTCGAAAAAAGTCATAGTATAGCATGTCGAAAAAAGTCATAGTATAGCATGTCGAAAAAAGTCATGATATAGCATGTCGAAAAAAAGTCATGATATAGCATGTCGAAAAAAAGTCATGATATAGCATATCGAAAAAAAGTCATAGTATAGCATGTCGAAATAAGTCATAGTATAGCATGTCGAAAAGTCATAGTATAGTATGTCGAAAAAAAAGTCACAGTATAGCATGTCAAAAAAGTCATAGTATAGCATGTAAAAATAAGTCATAGTATAGCATGTCGAAAAAAAAGTCATAGTATAGCACGTAAAAATAAGTCATAGTATAGCATATCGAAAAAAGTCATAGTATAGCATGTAAAAATAAGTCATAGTATAGCATGTCGAAAATAAGTCATAGTATAGCATGTAAAAATAAGTTATAGTATAGCATGTCGAAAAAAAGTCATAGTATAGCATGTAAAATAAGTCATAGTATAGCATGTCGAAAAAAAGTCATAATATAGAATGTCCAAAAAAGTCATCATATAGCATGTCGAAAAAAAAGTCACAGTATATTATGTAAAAATAAGTCACAGTATAGCATGTAAAAATAAGTCATAGTATAGCAGGTAGAAAAAAGTCATAGTATAGCATGTAAAAATAAGTCATAGTATAGCATGTCGAAAATAAGTCATAGTATATTATGTAAAAATAAGTCATAGTATAGCATGTCGAAAAAAAGTCATAGTATAGCATGTAAAATAAGTCATAGTATAGCATGTCGAAAAAAAAAGTCATAGTATAGCATGTCGAAAAAAAAGTCATAGTATAGCATGTCGAAAAAATGTCATAATATAGAATGTCCAAAAAAGTCATAGTATAGCATGTCGAAAAAAGTCATAGTATAGCATGTTGAAAAAAGTCACAGTATAGCATGTTGAAAAAAGTCATCGTATAGCATGTCGAAAAAAAAGTCATAGTATAGCATGTCGAAAAAACTATATTATAGCATTTCGAAAAAAAATCTCAGTCTAGTGTCGAATTAAGTATAGCATGTTGAAAAAAGTCATAGTATAATTTGTCAAAAAAATTAGTTGTAGTACAGGATGTTGAAAAAGTCTTGGTATAGTAGTAATAGAAAATAGTAAAAATAGTAGAATAGTAAAAAAAACAATTCATAGTATAATTAAGTATGTCAAAAAGTCAGTATGTGTTAAAAAAAGGCATAGTATGTAAAAAAAGTAAAAAAAAAAAAAACAGTCATAGTATATAGCAAAATACATATATATTTTACTTTTTATATTTTTACTTTTGCTATGCTATATACTATACTATACTACATATACACATACATACGTATGTATGTGCATACATACGTATGTATGTGTATATGTGTGTGTGTATACATATGTATATAATGTGTGTATATGTGTGTGTGTGTGTGTGTGTATATATATATACACACATATATATACACACACACACACACACACACACATATATACACACGTATATACGCATAGTTACGGATGGAGACTACCGATGCAACGTCACGTTACTCAGACTACAACAATAAAAGCATTAACTTCATTGTACCTCTACATACAATCAAATGTAGCACATTTATGCATTCTGCCATTAAAAAAATCTATTTTAAAATCTTGAAAAAAGGTAATACATAGATGAATTGACTGTTTTTTCCCACCCCTACTTGCAGTACATCGAGAGATGCAAAAAAATAGAATGAAATACCTTGAAATTCTTGGCAAATAAATCTGACTATGATATTTTTATGACTCTTTCATGGCATACTACACTATATTGTTTATGAGTCTTTTACGACATACTATATACTACCATTATATCTTTTATGACTCTTTTATGACAGTGTACTCTTATATTTATAACTCTTTTATGACATACTATACTATATTTTATGACTTATTACTACTTTAAGATTTTTAATGCCTCTTTTATAACACTACACTATGATTTTTTTATGAATTTATGACATAGTATACTTTTTTATGGATTTTATAACATACTACACTGATATTTTTTAGGACTCTTATGACATACTATACTATTATGTTTTTAGAATTTATGATGTACTATAGTATGACTTTTTTATGGCAAACTATATACTTTGAATTTGTATGACTCTTAGCATATTATATTTTTTATGACATACTATACTATGATATTTTGTAAGACTCCTTCATGGCATACCGTTCTCAGATATTTTGTACGACATGCCGTAAAACTGTAATTAATAGCCAGGCTTTTAGTTGCTTCAATTACTCAATTCAACCGGCGTATATTTGGGACAGGCGTCTGATAAGATAAGATAAGATAAGATAAGATAAGATAAGATAAGATAAGATAAGATAAGATGAACCTTTATTAATCCTCGGAGGGAAATTCGGTATGGTACAGGCCACCTTTAATTCCTTTAACACAAAACTGATGCTCAGCAAAGACGGCCAACATTTTATGAGGCTTTTATGGCATACTATACTATGATATTTTTATATTTATTCAGACATTTGTATAGCAATCTATACAATTTTTATAACATTTTTATGGCATAAACTATGATGTTTCTAATATTTTTTTATGACATACTATATTTTGAAGTTTGTACAGCACACTACACTTACTGAAACAATAATGAAAGTATCAAGAAAATGTTTTGCTTTACTTACTCAGTCATCCAGGATCCTCTGCTGTCTTAGATCTCGTCTCCTGATGAGCCTCCCTGTGGTTCTCCAACTGCTCCTCTGGTATTTTATGGAAGACGAAGACACACAAAAAAAGACATTACAGACAATCATTCAAACATAAAAATCATGTCATTTGACTGGTGCAGTTTCCAGGTGTGTACAGACGGTAGTGTACATCTCCACTCACCTTGATGTCCTCGTCTCTATCTAGTCTGCTGCTCCTCCTCCAGCACCTCATGTCTTTTCTCTGAGAATCGACAAAGAAGACAAATGAGCTCCTTAAATGGGCTGTAAGGTCAGCTTCAAGTATTCTGAAGTACTAGAGACTGGAAATAATGATATTCTTGGGAAGTGTAAATCACACTGAATGATTCCTCTTCTTTCCAGAGGTCATCCATTGATATTTACAAGTGTGTGACAAATAAAAGCACCTGCATGCAACACAACTGACAAAGTAAAAACATATAACAATGATACACTTTTGTAAAAATTTATAGTTGTATAGTTAGCATTAACATTAGGGATGCACCAACGCGACGGTCCTGATACCGATACCTGAGTTTTGGATATCGGCCAATACCGAGCACCGATCCACTGCCAGTGTTTCATAAACTGTATGGAAGTCACTGGGATAAGTCTTTTATGTGTAAGGCAACATCAGGCTTGACTTACAAAATGTAATCAATAAATACACAGATATAAATTTATTCAATTGTTCTTTATCGTTATTATTTATTACACGGATGTGTTGAATACTCAATTCTGATTGGTCAATCACAGCACACTATGGTCTGTTATGTCTTTATAGCAGACCATTGCTATGGGTACACTTCTGATGTCGGATGCTGGAGGACCGTTTTTGTGTGAGATTATTGATTTCTTAAGTAAGCAGCCGTGTAATAAGTGTGATAATGTACAGCTACCAGGTCATTGTTGGGGTTTCCTTCACAACAATGGCCGACTCTCTGTACATTATCCCTTACATCATACTGCAGCAACTTGGTAAAAAAAAAATCTTTAACATTAACAGGAATTACAAATTCAAGTATACAATTTTTGTATAGTATATAAACATAAAATTCAATTAAATGGATCGGCCCCATTGTCACCGATTTCCAATCCAACTATTTGAATCAGTATCAGATCCAATATTGGTATATCCCTAAATACACTAGGCAGTGGATAATTAAAATATATAAAATCTGCTGCTGAACAATTACCTTAACAAACCTTATTTAAGCAAGAAAAAAACATATCAACAGAACCATGTATGAAGTCTGTACATTACCCAACAAAGGAAACAAGCAAGGACAATTTGCGACACACACATCAGTCATTTAACTGCAAGAAGCTGTTATTTAAAGGTCTCATATTATGCTCAGTTTGAGGTTCATACTTACATATATTTTTTGTTTCTACTAGAGCATGTTTACATGATGTAATGTTAAAAATATATATATTTTTTGCCATACTGTCTGCCTGAATATGCCTGTATTTAGCCTCTGTTGGAAACACTGTTTTAGCACATTTCAGTTGAATTGCATTGCTAGTCAGCAGCTTGGGTCCAGGTTTACTTCCTGTCAGCTGATGTCGTTCACACGTCGCATCTGAAATTCCATACTAACATGCTATTTAGTACACTAAAACAGTATGTGAGTCTAATATATCCAAAACCTTAGTATGAAACCAACAGTACGCAAACTGCATACAATTTCCAGTAAAATATTACATTATGCAAGCACTGAACATAGATATCCCACAATGCAAAGTGGTAGTGATGACAGTGTTCATAACAGATGTTGATGAACAGCTCTGCAACATCAGTAACGCTGTAATTTAAGTGTAAGTGTAAGATTTCACTTTGCTAGGCGTAATATATAGTATATGTTAAAGCTAGGTCAGACATTGTGTGATTCACACAAGCTGTCATTTTGGTCATATGAGGCTGATACAGGTTACCATGGTTACACCTCTCCATCAGACAAGGAGTCTTTCAAGTGACAACGTAAATTAATGTTCAGGACGTCTGAAAAGACATATTCTACTGTTTATTCACACAAAAGTATGTTAAACAATAATACATATTGGGTGTGTAGTCCATAGTATGTGGTTTTGGACAAAGCCATACACTGCAACTGCAAAGAAACTGGGAGACATTTATATTGTTTACATTTAAAACTGTGAAATGGTCTTTACCAGGGGTGTCAAACTCATTTTAGCTCAGGGGCCACATGGAGGAAAATGCATTCCCAAATGGGCCAGACCAGTAAAATCACGGCACAATAACTTAAATATACCGACAACTTCATATTGTTTTTTAGTTTGTACAGGCACATTCTGAAAATGTACACATCACAAATAATCCTCTTGACAAAACATTTCAAATTAGTTGAAAATTAAGTTGAAAAAAATGGCGCAATATCAAGAGCACAATGCCTCAGGAACTTAGACTTCATCTCAGTGGATCTACAAAGGTGTACAACTTTAAGTCACAGCCTATCTGGGACTGAACAAAATACAAACAACTCTTCCAGGTATCAAATACCTCATTTGTGATTTCCACATTTTAATCCTGAGCTAACTCACCACACCAGACAAACTGAGGCAGAAACTATTCAGGAGGGTTAAGTTACTCCCTGCCTTGTAGGCTACACTATTTACTGGTAGAAAAATAAAAGCTGTGCAATGCATGAACAATTTCAACAGATCAAACTTATGAACTGAAGTGACTGACATTATTACAGTAATTCACAGTGTTCACTTTGTTTAAATCTCCACAGAAGACATTCATTTTCACAGAACTATATCAAGGTGCATGTAGCATTTTAAGTGGGGTTACTCACTGTTTATTTCACTCCTGAAACCTGGCATCTTTTAGCTTTTAAATGTATCAATAGCAGGCATCACATCCTGAGTGGCAGCCAATTTCAGGATGTCATTCAGGTGCGTGTGCGTGAGCCTTGAGTGCAGCTTTGTTTTATTGATGCTCATTACAGAGAAAACTTGCTCACAAAGATATGTGGTTCCAAACATCCACAACACTTTTGCAGCAAGGGCTGTGAAGTTGGGGTAACCTGGCAAGAGATACTGATAAAATGTTTCCAAGCCAGCTGCGGAAAATTTGCCCTTTGAATCTGAGTCACACTGCAAGTCTATTATTTCAAGTTGGGTGTTGACGGGCAGATCAGAGGCATTCACAGTGAATGGCGAGCAAAAAACATTGAAGTCTTTCTCCAGTTCACCAAAAATCTGAAAGCATTGCTCAAACTCCCGCAATAGTCCCGTTATTTTATCTTTGAACCGCTTCATGTCTCTGGCATGTCGTGCTGTGCACACATCTTTCTGACAAGGAAAATGAGCAGCATCACCGCTCATGAGTTGTCTCCCACAGTGACAGCTTCAAATTAAATGCACATATGCTGTGATAATACTGCATGACAACTTTGTTGCGCCCTTGCAAAATCCCTTGTGCAAAATCATCTTGCGGGCCAGATCAGGCCCACGGGCCGTATGTTTGTCGCCCCTCGTCTATACAGTATATTGTACAGTAATGACATCAAATTGTACAAAAATCCTGGCTGCTCATTTTAAGGCTTCAGGTTTCTGTGTTGAAGCAGGAACTTGTGCTCATGGAGAAACAAATATACAAAAAGTTGATGACCCAACAGACTGGGTGAGTTCACTGTTGAATTTTACAAAGTAAAATGGATCATTGAAAATATGCTTAGACCCAAGAGTATGAGTGAATATGGCAATTAAAAGGGAGCATTTCAAGATGTCCACCAGAGACAAGCTCATAACACAGTTTGCAGGTGGTTCAGGAAGCTCGATGCCTCATCGGGTTTTGGCAAATTCTGCTTGACAAGGCCCGTCTTAAGACTATGCACCTTTAATACTCCCGAGGGGCAAATGTGTTGCTGCACAAAGACATGCTTGGGAAAAAAAAATACATGAAGGCCATTTAGGCAAGGAAAAATATAAACACAGAGCCTGTGAGGTCATGTACTGGCAGAGATTGAATGAAAACACCAGCCAGACTACAGCATCTCATGAAAGACGCCTCACCTACAGACCCAAGCAGCAAGCAGAGTGACTCATGCCACGCACTGTCCCCGAAAGGCCATACTACAAGGTGGGTGTGAATTTGTTTGACTGTAATGGAAAAAGTAATGTGACAGACTACTTTCAAAACAGGTAACGTACCAACTATTCAGAAGTTTGCAAGCTATTAGCTAGCGTATGTGATAATGTGGCACCCGAAAACCACAGATGCCATTAAGGAATATACACCCAGGAAACAGCATTACATTAAAAATATAGATCTATATAGTACAAAAATATTACTTTTACATATAAAACGCTTCACTCTGGCATGAACTGGTCAGTTGGTGTTAAATAGCAAACTACAGCGCAAGAGGAGCTCACAAGTTATGCACTGGGGTACTTACTATAAGGAATGGAAATGTGATTTCACCGACAGCAAGTCCACCATATTTGTGGGATTAAATGTAAGGGTGCTATCCACTGGCTGTTTACTGCAAGTGTCATATAACACAAAACACTACACAGTGAATAAGATCCATAAGCTGAAATGTAGTATATATATAGTATACAGTCAGAAACAAAAGTAGGCTGATGTCCCTCAGCATTAGCCATTAGAATAACATTAACTAGCCTATCTTTGTGCAGATGATTATGTAGTTCCTACATACTCCTACTTCTTAAGGATCATTATCATACACTAAAGTCAATATATGGCCCCTTTAACTGTCAGTCAGTCAGTTTCTCTTTATGTATTATCTTTCACACGTACTTTATACATTTCTGATGATTAATTGACAGATGAACAGAACACTTAAATCAAAACCAAACAAAAGAAATATTGTGCCCTCAAATGAAACTCTTGAGCTCGTGTTTACAACATGGCAAGTCATGTACATGATATGGGTGGCGCTCAAGTGGTTAAGACGTGAAGATCACCGCTGCTACACAACGGCGATATCAACATTATTGTAAGTGTCTACAAGACACAGAGGCTAACAGTTTAGCAAGCTAGCTGTTGTAGTTGGTAACATGAGGAAGGAAATGCAAAGACATAATGACAGAGGAGAATGATGAGGCCATTGGGAATATCAATATTTTTCTCAGACATATTATAAAATTACAAAGAATTACAATGTACAGCTAAAATTACAATATATTAACTTATTACGTACGGAAAAATGAGCCCACGACTTGTGACGTGTTTGTTGACGTTGTCAAATGGTAGAGCCCGTGGAAGTTAATTTCTTAGTGCATAATAATAATAATAATTCATATTGTACAGTATATTGTAATTTTAGTCATATGTTGTCTTCTCTGTAATTTTATAATATAATTTTATATAATATATCTGAGGAAAATCGTGAAATGCCTTTGCATTTCCTCCAATATGTTACCCACTTGCTAGCTAGCTAAACTGTTAGCCTCTGTGGCCTCTGGACTCCACTTCTAGAGTAACATATTGTGAACACGACTTACCATCTCTTACACACAGTAAACGGGACCCCATCTGAAGGCACCATTCAATAACAAAAGCATAGTTACTCCGATAGATCAACTCCTCACAGCAAAACAGAAACAAAGAAAATATTGGTCAAAACTCACCTGCCATACAGCACAGGTATTCGGCTTTCCCCCAACTGACAGCTCTCATAGGAGCGAACCACCAGCACTCAGCACAGTAAAATGGCTCCACACACAAGCTCGCCTGTGAACAAAACATTATTTCATTCCTTGACAAAACCACAGTATTAACCTACATCACACAGTTTGCGTTACTCACAATGCGGACGTCCATGTTTTCCCTCATCTTAACATAGGTAACTTCTGTAAAAGTGCGGCTGCTGCAGCCGCAGAGGAAATAAAAAGCAAAAGTCGCGCGGCCTGCAAACAGGTGGATTTCATCACCTAATCACTGCTGGTGCACTGCATTACAGGTCCGACCAGACCAACCGACCCACAACGTCAGTTCCACCTGGCTACAACAGAGCGCCTAAGTCACGCCCCTTCCGGTGGACCACCAGGAGACCTTATGGTGCCTTCAAATGCAACTCGTACACATGTGATGCGTTCATGTGGTTGATTCGTGAAGAACAGACCAGCTCAAAAACGGCAATATTATATTATATATAAATATTATATATTATATGAAGACATAATAACAGGGGAGAAAGATGAGGTCGGTGGGAATAGGAAGATTTTCCTCACACATATTTTAAAATTACCAAGAAAAAGAATATATGACTAAAATGGCAATATTTTGTACAATATTAACTGATTATGCACCGACCGATAAATGAACCTCCATGGGCTCCACAATTTCAACAAACACGTCACAAGTCGTGAACTCAGAGCTTTCAGAAACTTTCCACTCACGAATGACATGACGATACACGACATGCATACATGCGACATGAGTAAACATGGTAAACACAACCCGATTTGAAGACTTTTATTGCAATAAAAAAATATGTACGGTAGTCAATGGTAACAATTTTTTTAATCGAATTTGAGTAGCGCCATGAATCACACATGATGTTTGTCAATTTAAAACATAATTCTTCAAGTCAAGAAAGTCTCAGTTTGTTGTACATCTGCTGAAGTATCAGACTGTCCAAAAGTCGTGTAAGGATGTTTCTGTCTTACTGAAGCTATGATGCCTGGGATGTACTCACACCAGCAACAGGTGTGATTTTTCTCTCTCTTCCTGGCTGATAAAAAGACCAGGAGTCGCTGGATAAAACACATCAGTTAGGATAACATTTAATATGTGCATAGAACATCGTTTCGTTAGCTATAGCTAGTGTTGGTGACGTATGTTGTGTGAGATGTAGTTCACTGAGGGGTTTCACACAATACTAAATGAAACTACAACAAAGAGACTTTTTTTTCATTTGCAAAATTATGATTTACATTGGCAAACATCATGTGTCACAACTCAAATGGGATCAAAAAAATATTTATCTCTCTCAGTTGACTAATGTTCATATTTCCTCTGAAATAAAGTCCCATGGGGTCCACCAGCAGGGGTAGGATTTAGGTTATTTATGGGGAATGGGGCACGCTGCCATTTTTTGAGTGTACAGAGCTATGGTATCATTATCTGTCACTGGTCTAATCATCTCTCATGTGTCAATTGTTCCTCATCAAAAATATATAAAGTATGTGAGAAAGAGAAATGTCTATATAAAGGGAAGCTGACAGAAGAAGAAGAAAACTTTGTCATATACATACAGGTACATACAGTACATGAAACAGAGGCAGAGGGGCCATTTACAAAAATGAGTTAGTTAATGATGCCTATCCTTATGAAATAGGAGGACCTTGACTGTTTGCCACCCATTATAGTCACTGATGTGTTTTGGTGTTAGTGAACACCTGTCAGCAGTTCAAAATATGTAAATGTTTTATGTTAACAGCCTTGTTTAGTCCGCTTGAATCAAACCCTGGATGCAGGAATCGAACCCTGGTGTGGACCAAACAACCGCTCCCTGGTCAGCCTGGAACAGCTGTAAAACTGAAACAATGATCATCCTCATGCTATACATGTATACTACAATTCAGCTTTTGAATCTTGTTCACTGTGTAGGGTTCTGTGTTAGCTTTAGGCATTGGTGACAGTCCCATTCCCTATAAAAGGGAGCAGGGACTGCATGTGACATTAGAAAGTGGAGAGGTGAGTGCATTAGAACGAGAGGCTGCGGTACAGATGGATGACACTGAGGTCGACGATGTCCTACCTTTGCTCCGTCAAGGCTCTGGTGTGATGTAACGCAGCTTGGAGTGTTTTTTAGAGACTTGAATTAATGTCCTCTGTGATTAGTTTATCCATGTTGAAAGGAGTTGTTGTTAGCGAGGGTCCATGCTGTGTCGTCACCCAGTACAGCATCCATCCCTTTCATTTATAACTTGCTGATAGTTTTTAGTTGTTCAGCCAGCTGGGGTCACTTTGGCCAGCAGAAATGAGTGGCATCTGTTCAGTCCTCAGAGGCTGTAGTGGGCTCAGGTTTAAAACTAGAATGAAAATCCTGACGTCATATGAAACTGGAAAACCTAAGGAAAGCATTGGTAAAACGTGTTAAAATTACACAAAGATTGAATGGGAGAGCATGGAAATGAGAATAACTTAAAAAAAACAACTAAAATGGTTCAAAAGTGGTATTATAGAGGAGCTCGGAAACACTGTAAGAGGAGATACATTTTGAAATCTTGATCGTTGGATTTGGAGTTAATATTTTAGTTTCTCCAGAAGCATAAAACTGATAAAACCAGTTTATGTTTGTTCCATAACATAAAAAAATGCATTTACTTCCCACTTTACATATTTTGCTTCACTTCACCACCTTTATTGTTTTTGCACAAGGTTTCTTAATCAATGTGTTGACCTGAACTGTTCCAAGATACCATCATATCAGCTTAAAGGTACAGTACAGGATTTAGTGGCATCTAGTGGTGTGTTTGCAGATTGCAACCAACTGAATAGCCCTCCGCTCACTCCTCCGTTTGCAATACTGAACCAACGTGAGTGCAAAACCGTGGTACCAGTTACTGCTTCACTCAGAGGCCATCCATACCATAATAACACTACTTTAGGAAGTCAGCCAGTATTTGGTTTGTCCGTTCTAAACTATTGTGGTGGACTCTGTGAAGAGGATCTCCTCCAAGTGTAGATATCAAGGGCTCATTGTAAGCTAACGAAAACACAATAATTCTTATTTTAAGGTGATTATACACTAATGACAACATAGCTATTAATATTATAATCCATTTCTGCTAATTGGTCCCCGAAATGTGACACACTGGACCTTTGAGGTAACTTTCTTTTAAACACCCAGAATGAGTCAATATGTTGTTCAGTTTCATCACTTTTTGCTGTATAAAATATTGTATAATGTTTTGTTTAACCCCAGAATACCTGAAAAACTAAAGCCCTGTTGAAGATTTGTGCCTGCACTAATAGCCTACCGCCCAAACCACCACCACACACACTTTGAAATCAAATTTCTGCCCCTGATGAAAGTAATTTAACGCACATCTATAATTAATATGCTCTCTTTAGGCGGTGTGGTTGGCCTGAACGGGTGATGGAGTGTGTTGATTATGTGTGTGTGAGGGAGTCGGCACAAAGGGGCACTGGGCCACTGACATGGTAATTCACAAGCCATCACTCCAGCAGCGCCGAGGTCAGATTGGTGCAGCTATGTGGGGCACCGGCGGCTTCAGCGCTCCCATAGGTGCGGATGGAAAGTGGGTTTTCGTCTCCTCACCTTTTTCTACCCCCCCACCCCCACTCCTGTCTGAATCTCCTGAAGAAAGGGGAGAAAGGAGGCGCAGCACGTAGCAGCGCCCCGGGCCAATGTTCTCCCTCTATGTGTCCTGCTCCTTCTCTCTGACTTTCTTCCTCTTGCCTTCCAGTCCACAGCTCTCTCCTCTATCTTATTCCTATCTGGTCAGTTAGTAAACTCCGTCTCTCCCTGTCTGTCTGGCTCCTCCACTTTCTCTTTATTTCTCCTAATATTCTCTCCTCCTCCAAGAAAACTCAGTGAATGCACTCCAGGAATTCCTTTTATTCTTTCTTTTTTTTAAAAGGCGGAGTGCTTTGCACAAACAGTTCAAACCCGATTGCCCTCAGTGCTGTCTCCTTTTGAAACCCTGCTCTTTGAATACCACCCGTTTGAAGCGAATGCCCTCTGCATTTCTTTTACAGTCCCTCAAGTGCGCTCGCAACACTCTCATGCATTTTCACACATACACAAACAGGCATATTAGGCTTACAATCGCATCAAAATGTACACGCATGCACACACACTTACATCAATCAGCAGTGTCATTGGTACAGTATATGGAGAGTGAGTTTCTCTTCCACTTTGAACTCATACTCATTTCAAGTCTCTCTCTCAGGCTACACTTATATGCATGGCCTTACTCCGGCTACTGGCCATTCTCCAGTAAAGGTCTATTCAGGTTAAACTGCTTACATGCATCATTAATACCCCGCAAATGAGAATTAATGTTGTTGCCTTGAATAAAGCAGTTAAAGGGTAGGTTCACCCAAATTACAAATAACATATATTCTAATTCCTGTCATCTTTAGCAGTATTGAGCCACACAGATTACTCTGGATACTCCGAAGAACGTGCCATCACCAGGTTTCATTGGGGCTGTGTAAGTAAGATAAGATCAACTGAATCTATCACATGCAAGGAAATTAGGGCGTCACAGCAGCAAAGTCTGATAGGCCCAATCCAATGTCCCCCCTAAGGCCTGAAGCCCTGGACTTAACTGGACTCAAGGACTTAACTGACATCACCTGGTAAATGTGTGAGAGGTTGCAAGGGCTTGAAATGGTATAAGTACGTATGGGACAGCACTTTATGGTGACACATCACAAGATGAGTGGTAACTCAAAAAAATCAATTTACCTTGTTTTTGTCATTAAGCAAAATTGGAGAAAAGAAATGGTTGAATACACTAGGTGTGTGATATGGTCTAATGCTTGCAATACCATCTTAAATCCTTAATGTTAATGGGCACACACAGTTTGGCTGTTATCAGGCCACTAAATAGGTGATACCAGTTGCTCTAAAGTAAGACAAATGTAGAATAACACCAGCCTACCCTTTCAAATGTGCTGAAAAACCTGTGTAATCTGAGTAAACAGACCCTTTAACAAAACATTATTCTCTCACTGACTGCACAATTGTAAATGACTTCTAACATGGCAAAGAAATGCCAGTCACAACTTCTTAAAGGCAATTATACTTTTCTATCTTGACAGCAACCTGCTGAACAATAATCTTGGGAATGTGCATTTCTGTAGAACCAAAAAATCTGAATGATTAAGGTTTTGCATAGCACCATGAGGTGATGAAGTGATGAGCATTAGACCTGTCGACTACGAGCCAGTTAACTTTAGTGTCAGCGTGTCGTTTTGCTCTCCCTCCCCTGTCGGCTGTCCTTTCCCCCCGTCTCCGTGCTGCACGCGTTTAAGGATTTGTCAACAGATGTGGCGAGGGTCACGAGGTGTGTGGACACTGCCAGCTAAGTGCCCACATGTCTGATTTTAATGGGCAGCATATGGAGACGGTGACTGATGAGTGCGACTCAGCCGGTGACAGGTGCTGAGTCGTCTGTCGCGCCGACCCCGCGACCCACGACGGACCAAATGAGAGGACACCTTCATTCAGCAGGCTTGACCCTAGCAGAGGCACACACACTTAGTTCTCTCTGACTTTGTGTCCTTACATGTATTTGCTTTAAAGAATGCTCACTGACTTGCAATTATAGAAACATATGGAAAATGTTCAGTACTTGCTGCACATGCTTTATTTTCAGATTTCATTTTTGACTTATTATGTTACGTATTATGTTCAAATTCATCCAGAGGGTTGTCATTTCAAATCGTGGATGCGTCACAGAACTTTGAAAAACTTTGTTCTTGAGTGAACCCCGTGAACTCAGATATGTAAACGCCCTGCATCGCTGACACAGACAAACACATTCAAATGTTACAGGCAGATACAGAGCTGATCTGTCTTCAAACATGAATACAGAGAGATCACACGAACACAGAAAAGGCCCTTAGAAAGGATTCTATATGTGGTTTTAGGGGGAAATGAACCCAAAGAGAAAAGTCTTGGTAAAGCTCTCTTGAGTTGTATATTAGGTGTTGCCAGCACACCATTCTTGATCTTTCTGTTTCTCTTTAGATTATTTCTCTTTTCCTTTTCTCTTTTGTCACGTAATAGTGTGAGCGGCATCGACACCAGTTAAAGCTATCAGAAAGCTGCTGCTCTCACCAGCATCACACCTATTACAGCATTGCTCCTTTAAAGAAGTATACTTTATACTTACAAGTTCTTTAGTGAATAAAATTTAAGTATAGTTCAACTATATTCCCAAGTTGTAATTACTATACTACTATCAATGTACTAGTAGTATACTTGTAAGTGTACTACTTCAATACTTCCTTCGTCTAAAATGTTTAGTTTATAAAAGTATACTTTAAATGTAAGAGTAATAAACTTTGAGACACAACTAGTTTACATCCAACTATAATAAGAACTATACAAAAGTGAAGTTACTCTGAAAGTTATACTGTTAGCCCACTTTTTAGGTTATGAAAGTACATTTTAAAGTATGCTCCCGGTAAACTGCCTAGTTAAGTAGTTTTTACTTGTAAGTTTTCTTTAAATTAACTTATAGTACTTAGCCAAATATGCTTATACTTTTCAGTCTAAGTCAAGTATACTTAAGTCTAACTTGTCTCATTTTAAATGTAAAAGAATTATACTGATAGGACACTTAAATAAACTTCTTTTTTGTAAGGGCCTATAGGCTTGTGAGATCAATATTGTCATTAATAAAGCACACAGTCAGAAAACGTACTGTATATAGTTACATAAAAGTGATGGAGGTCATTGTTTTTCCTGCTCATGAGACTGAGAAAAGAACTGAAACACCCTGCTATCTGAATATTGTGTCATTTATAGGGACAAATCTGAAGCACATTTTTTTTCTAAAATTCACACCAAATATTTTTAGAGAGCTGTGAAAACAAGTCTGCGTCTTGCAAGTCAAACTGCATTCTGAGTGAGGAGATTATTTAGTGTACAATTTAATATAAGTTATGAGTATGAATAATGATAATAATTCTAAGTACTGACCTTGCAACCTCTCATCCTTCTCTTCCCCTCTCTTTTCTCCTCTTTCTTGTGATTCAGAGATGGAGATGCAGTTTGACGCAGGACCCAGAAGATGTTGTTGGATTCTATGGCAACTGGTGCCTGCAATAAGGTCGCATAGGAGGTGTTTAATTAGTGGGCCACAGCCGTCCCCGCAGAGGAGCTTTTTATTACCTCAATATGTCATAGCAGGCCTCAGCTAACAGCTACACAAACACACACATATGCACAGAGGCAGGCATGTGCACACACACACACACACACACACACACACACACACCACCAGTGCGGCCCAATGAGACGATGGAAGGACAACAAATAAATTACTGAATGAATGTTTTGTGTGACAGAAAAAGCGGATGAGACAAAGAGAGTGGCAGAGTGAAAATGAGACAAGAGGAAGAGGAGGAGGTCAGAAATAGAGAGACTGAGTGAGGGTCAGCGAAATATCAGCAAACTAAGGCTCAGCCCCAAAACTGGCAAGAGCAGAAAAAGGACAAACAAAGTTGGAGGGAGAAATGCGGCCACTGTGGCGAGGCGCCACGCTGCGCCGTCACCCAGCAGAGCATCCATTCCTTTCATTTCTAGCTTGCTGAGATTTTTTTTAGGTGTTTAGCCAGCTGATTGCTGGGTCACTTTGGCTGGCAGAAATGAGTGGCATCTGTTCAGTCCTGACTGTGTGCGCGTCACTAAGCCAGTTGGACGTATCACTTTACTGTGGGCGTGGGGTGCCAGGGCCATTAACTCATGCCAGCCCTGTGAATGGCTACGCAGCTACAAGATGCGTGCCAGTACATCATTAGCCGAGGCGGAGGATAACTGTGAGAACGCACACACAGACTCAAAGTGTGTGTGGTTTTGAATGGTCTCTAGTAGTTGTTTGCTCGTGAACCCTTTGTGTGTGTTGAAAAAACAGACAGTATGTGGATAGTCAAATTCAACCAAGATGGGTTTTTTGTGTTAAAATTGTCTCAGTTTTAAAGCTAGAGTCAAGATCCTGGTATCAAATGAAACTAGAAAACCTAAGGAATCCATTGGTACCACCAATACTAGTTTGTCCTGAAAGAGGATAAATAACGCTCCAAATTTACTTTAAAGTTTGGTGAGGAAAAACTGGCAAGACCATTTTCAAAGGGGTCCCCTGATCTCTGACCTCCAGATATGTGAATGTAAATGGGTTCTCTGGGTACCCACGAGTCTCCCCTTTACAGACATGCCCACTTTATGATAATCACATGCAGTTTGGGGCAAGTCATAGTCAAGTCAGCACACTGACACACTGAGCTGCTGCTGGTTTGAGTTTGCCATGTGAGCATATTTTCCATGCTAAATTCAGTACCTGTGAGGGTTTCTGGACAATATTTGTCATTGTTTTGTGTTGTTAATTGATTCCATTAATAAACATATACATTTGCATAAAGCAGCATATTTACCCACTCCCATATTGATAAGAGTATCAAATACTTGACAAATCACCCTTTGAGGTACATTTTCAACAGAAAATATGTGATTAATTGTGATTAACTATGGACATTCAAGCAATTAATCATAATTAAATATTTTATTTAATAATAATTGATACTGATATAAACGGTGTTGCTTCAAACCTTATAAATTTAGCCAATATTATGACACTGAAAGATATCAACAACAATCAGCAAATCTGATTATAAAGGCCAAACAGGGAACAAAAAACCTGTTTCTAGAGGCCTTTAAGGTCCTCCACTTGTTTAGGCCCAAAGTCATGTGTGTGTGGATCTTGTATGTCATATTTCAGACGATTAGACTGTTGTCAGGCTAGTACATTATCAGTCGCTCTAAGCACCATAGATGTGGGTTATGAGGGGCCTACTTAACCCACTAGTAGGTCTTATCATCGGTAGATCACCGAAAGAAGGTATGACCTCTAGTGACCATAGTAAGTATGACGGGAACAGAAGAGGAAGTCAGGCACTGTAGTATTGACAATGTGAAACTCCATAAGGGATGGAAGTCAGGGTCAATGGATGGGAGCCAAAAGACGATCTTTTTTTCCGAAACAGTTTTTGCTGCCAAAACCTAAAGAAGTTGTAGTTTTATTGCCTAAACCTAAAGGTCTAGTTTTATAACTTAAACCTAAATAAGTTGTAGTTTTATTGTCTAAACCTAAAGAAGTTGTAGTTTTAATGCCTAAATCTACAGAAATTTCAGTTTTGTTGCCTAAACCTAAAGAAGCCTTTTTCTTTGTGTTCAAACTGTAATGTGTCGTTCAGTTTTATGGGTTATAACGTGTTGCTTTAGATTCACTTTTTTAATGTAGTAGGTGTAGTAGGCCCCTAATGACTCACATCTATGGTGCTTATATGGCCAATGATGCCTATTTAATGGCCTGATAACAGCCGGATCGGTGTATATTTAAGCATTCATATGACTGCTGCTTGGATGAATAACTGGGCAGTATGAATGTAAACTGGAGCCTTACACTTTACATACATTTACACCAGTGTGCGCGTCACCACTTTTGTGCCTCCTCTTGCTCTTTTGTTGTCCGTGGCAGCCTACGCAGCCGGAGATATTAATGAGCACGTCAGGGCCTTCGAGGACCCGCAGGGCAACACCCTTCTCTCCTCCCCAACACGCTCAAATTGCTTCGAGGTTGAGGTGGCATCCTCGATGCCCGTCTGAAAATCAACTGAAGCTTTTAGAGGAGAACAGAGTCGTACCGGGGAGGTCCTGAAGAGAAAGATGAATGGTTTTATGGATATGGATGAGAGTAGTGAAACCCTGACTGTCATCTCTTCTCTCTGTATCTCCAAGTTCACTAAAAAGGTGTGCACCGAGGTCACGTTATTAACCGGAGTGCACTGTTACCTCTGGCTGTGGCGGTGGGGTCTTAAACTGTGGACTTCATTGCAGGTGGCCCTCATTGGAGCGGGTGATTGATTACATTTTTACAAGACCAATGTAGAACCCGAGCCAGTAATTGGCACCGTTCTTTGTGTTTTTTTTTCTCATTATTTGTACTTCTCAGCGTGGTTGATCTATGTTCCCTCTCACTCACATGGCTGGATGATTTAAGAAAGCAATTTTAAAGCCACTGGTTGAGGGTTAAAGCGAATAACAAACACTGACAAGACAGGTGTGTTTGCCAGCAGAGGTCAGTGTTGCTCCACTGATGAAGGTAAAGGCCAAGTCACCTCTCTCTATCCATCATCCCTCCTTCATTCTCTCTCTTTACTGTCTCATTCTGCTTTCTTTCCATTCATCCTACTCTCTGGATCATGCTTTAGGAGTACTGGGAGCAGTATGTGATAATCCCAGTATAGTATACATATCTTCTCTGCCCATTCCTCCCCCAAATACAGCTCTCCCTGAACAACTGTGAGCTGTAATTGCATTTGACTCCACTAATCTAATGGTTTTACGAACAATGGGACATAAAAGACTCGCTTTAAATGATGAAATCCAATGAGCAATGTTGGAGAGAAACTGAGATATATAGTTGTGTGTGTGTGTGTGTGTGTGTGTGTGTGTGTGTGTGATGCTAACAGGATATTGACACACACATTAAGACACACACATGAGAGAAAAGAGATTAAAATTCCTCCATCAAAGGATCCCTCCCATCCCATATTGATTGGCGAATGTGTTGTCAACGTTTAGATTTGATTACCGCTGACACGCAGGGCTGATGCTGAAACACAAGGCTGGTAATGGCTGCGATGCCTCGTGCATATCAAATATAGCACAAGTCCTACCGGAGTAATTAATATCGCACTGTGGTTATGAATTTCCTGGCATAAACGGCCAATCGGATTTGCATGGCTTGCACGGTGGTAATTAAGATGAAGCATCGGGGAAAATGTTACATGAATGTTTCAGCTAATGCCCCCTCTCTGTGTTTCTTTCTCTCTGAGGACTTCTCCTTTAGTCACAGTTTTCTTAAATATTTGCAGGGAAAATTAGGTGTTGACATTTCGCCTTTTCATCGTCATGCAGCTTGAAGGAGACACATCGGGGTAATTTCACAGCTGTGCCGGGTAATGGCGAGGACTAACAGGCCACGGCGAGTTATTTCTAGCATTTCTTACTCTTCCTCAGAAAAAAAGGCCTTATAGGTTGTCACAAAATGCTTTCCACAGCTCTTGATTTTCACGTTTCAGCTCCCTTTAGACGGCTTGGAGTGCTGTGTGTCCCTCTAGGGGGATTTGAGTCTTTTTTTTTTTTTTTTTAAACCTCCCATGTCCCATTTTACACTGGATTGTGTTTCCCGTGTGCTATTGGCCCAAACCTCCAGGGCTTTGATGGCGGTTTCTCAAAAATCATCCCATCAAAAAGCTGTCAGTGTAGTTTGCGATCAGTCGGCTGTCATCAGGTGGGGGCAGATATTGACCTTGTGGTAGGTAAGCTACACCACACACTACTATTTTCAGCCCATCACGGGCCCATGTGGTGGTTATTGGGTCATGTTAACGACTGATTTTATCACTATCCTCCTGTCAGAAGGCAGAGCATGGTGGTGACTTAAACATGACTGTTGGCCCTTAAACTCATACTAAAGCCAGATCTTAACAACCATCATATTTTTAAATATAATTTTTCATTTCTGTGAGGATCACAAAAGCAGTTTCTTTTTTATATACATATATTTGCATTTGAATTCATATAGTTACACAGCGTGTGACAAAACAGAAAAAAATTAAAATAAGATAATATAAAATAATAATAAACAATACAGAGGGGGGGGGCATAAAAAACACTGATTATATTATATTATATTGATTATATAAATATCAATTCATAGGATACAGGGTCAAGTCTAGAGGATAACCCACAAACTGCAAAATCTGCAAAAACTTGCAAAAGCTATTTCAACCTTGAGTCCAACCAAGGTCAATGTCTGACCTCAACCATCTTGCAAGAGTTTTCCCAATTTGCGGGTTACCTTCTAGAGGCGACAAGGATGCAGTGACCGATAGGTGATAAAGTTCATGTCAGAGGATACATGATACCAGGTGTCTCCAACAAGTAGCTCACTAGCTACCTGCAGCTCTTTAGCAATCTAGCGAGCTACAGGTAGCTAACAAGCTGTGGGTAGCTTGGTACGTTTCTGAGTGGCTCGCTAAAGGTTCAAAGATCACATACATACATTTGATAACACAATGTTATTTTGTAAAACTCTTTAAATTTCTGTCCAATACAAAAACAGTAACTTCGCCTAAATCAAATTGGGATGGAGGCTGAAATCCATCCACACAGTGGCGTCTTTTCTGAGTCAGGGAATATATTTTTGTATTTTTAACTGCGTTTGCTACTTTTTTTTTATAAGTAGATTGTTTGCACATTATTAAGTCCTTTTTGCAACATTTTCAGTTTTATCAAAGACAGTTTTCTTGTTCAGGAGGCAATAAAAGTAAACTCGACCTTTAAACACCAAACTGTCTGCATGGTTAGATATGCTCATGGGAGAAGTTTCCCTTCAGGGCTTTCTGTCAGAAAGGGTTTATTTTGAGCCAAAACATGATCTTTTTCTAAACCTAACCAAGTATGTTTGTTGATTAAACTCAAGGAGATTTCTGGGAGAAAGCTCTGAAGGCCCATGTGTGTTAAAGAACACTAGACATAATGAAAAATGCATACTTGTATAGGCTGTTTTTGTAATTTGGCTGACCCTTTAAATGCTGAAATATGAACATCTCTCTTTGTGTGTGTGTGTGTGTGTGTGTGCTGTATGAATACATACACTGATGTGTTTGGCATCTCCGAAGAGATCAAGTGCCCCTAATGTCCTGAATCCATAATCGGGCCATTTCGTCACCAGCATCCTCCTTTTTGAAAGCCATATTTAAAACTCACATAAAATATTATATTCTGGTGTGAGCATGTGAGAAAGGGCATGCATGCATTTCCCATGGTGACTGTGTGTGAGTGTGTGTGTACCCGGCGGTGAGGCGATGCGTCTTTGTCCTTCCTCCTCTCCCCCTGCAGATGAGATGACTGATTCTGGTGTACGGGGGCTCTTCCCTCACTCTGTGTCATTTCCAGGCCAGCGCCCCCCAGGGACCCTCCACGACGCTCCCTACCCAGCAGCCCCTGCAGCCCCCCGGGCCTAGGACACACATAACACATTGGCTCTGTCACCACCACAGCTTATTTTAGAGCGGCCTTCTTGGCTGCCAGGAGAACTTTAACTTTATGTAAATCATATTAATAAATTTGCGGGAGTTAGGGGAGGGGTGAAGTTGCTCTGAGGATTTCAGCACACATGCCAGCGCCAGAAGGTGAGCGGGACGGTGACAGTAAGTCGACGGATGAAAGAAGAGGAGGAGGAGGAGCAGGAGGAGGAGGAAGAGGAGGAGGAGGGATGCTATACAGTATGGTCCAGTAAGTGCTGTGTTGGTGATAGAGATGCAGAGCAAAAGGAGGTCAGGGTAAAAATGATTTACAATAACCTGCAGTTGGGGATTGTTATGGACGGTGATTTTACAGGTAAAAAAAATAAAATTGAAGCCAAGTGATGGACAACAGGACACATACAATACATTCAGTGGTGGAATGCAACAAATACATTTACTCAAGTACTGTATTTTCATTTTCTGCTTCTTTATACTTCTGCTCAACTACATTTCAAAGGGAAATAAAGCACATTTTACTCCTTTTACATTTATTTGACACATTATATTCTGATATGATATGCTAAAGTACTATACTTCAAATCTACCCAGTAGTATACAAAGTATCTACAACTGTCTCCACATTGAGCGAACATTAAAATGCTCTTTTGTGTATGTGTTTGTGACAAAAACAGAATAATATAATATTAAATAAAAATATAACAGTGAGAGGAGCCATTCTGCATGATGAGTACTAACTTTTGATACTTTTACATTTGGCTGATAATACTTCACTGCTTTTACTTAGGTATATTTGAGACTTTTACTTGTAATGGAGTATTTTTAGACTGTGGTATTTCTACTTTTCTTTAAAGCTGGAGTAGACAGATTGGAGCAAATATGATTAAAAGAGGTTATTTTTATAAAATGGCCACTACGTCCCGACACTAGACTGGAGGAAAACAACCAATCAGAGCCGAGCTGTAGCCTGCTGTCTCTGAGCAGCTGTCAATCACTCACAAACTCTGATCAAATGGTCAAACTAGGCAGCGCTGATCAAAAATGAATCAATATTCTGTTACTGTAATGACTATTTCTCTCCTCAAATGTTTTCGGAAACATCTTGTAGTTACTGTTTACCTGTAAAATGAGAACATTTGTGACCCGGCAGCCATGTTGACATCAGTTGAGGAAATACCAAGCACCACCCACCAGCCTGAGCACAGCCAATAGGAACACTCTCTTTCTCTGAAATGACCTGTGATTGGACAAAGTCTCCTGTCATGGGCTTGATTTTTTTTAAAGCCTGAAAACAGCCATGAGGAGGTGCAGAAGTCGAGTTTAAGGTGCAGAATTATTCCTTTGTACTCAACGCATTCTCATCCCAACTCGTCACATACTGACGCTTTGTCAGAGCCCTCAGCATCACTTTTCAGGTCGCAGTAAACACACGTTTAACTGACACATTGCTGACTTTAGTTTTTTCTGGGATTTGTTGGCAAGAAGAGAAATACACCTTATCTTTTAGATAAAGGCCGACACAGTTAACCCCAATCGAATGAATCCTATCTACCACATACAGAGAATTGACAGAGAAGCTCACCTACAATGCATAATGGTTCCCTAAAGAGTAAGTGCATGTTCATCACATCAAGGTTAACCAACTGTCAGAGGTGAGCAACTCATACAGCCATCTTTTATTCACATTTTCCTCCCCTGTCTCTAAGCCCTGCTTCCCTGATGTGGGTGTCAGCTCAGGTGAGAGAGGAAGATGATGGGTTTCACTTCCTGCTAACACCCTCATCAGTGTGCTGCATCGATTGCATTAGTATCTACTCCTCAACGATCAATGACTCTCTGTGCTGTCCTGAGCTGTGCTCAATATGCAGGATTCCACCTTACATCATCACATCTCTGGCTTTTTACTTGTAAAACTGCTGTTTTGTGTCCATTATGTGACATCTCACACTGATAAATAACCTGTAATTGTTTTGTTTGATAAAATGGTAAATAAGTCTCATATTTACATGCATTTTTGGCATTTATTTTATTTTATTTTTTACATATCCTAATTATTCAAGGGAGATAAAAACAACAGGAAGAACATGAATTATTGCAATAATTTGACCCTCAGAGTTGATTTCTCTCTCTCATGTCCTCTCCACGTCTGTGACAGGGAAGCAGGTGTTGGATGAAATAGAGAAAATGAACTCAGTGGAAAAAAACCCATTAGAAGTCAGCAGCAGGGGCTCAATTGAACAAATAGAAACACTGTGTTTTCTTGGTTTCCTATAGGCGACTGCACACAATCCTATCAAAAAATAAACAGGAAGATGCAAACACACCTAACAGGAACGGGAGATGTGATCTGAAAATTAGCCTGGCTCAGTTGTAAGAATCACAGAATCAAAGCTGTGCACTTGAATGGAGCATTTTCATTGTATGTGAGCTTATATTTTGTTTTTTAATGACAGACTTTTTCCATTTTGCTCCACAAACTGAGAGGTTTTTCCACCATAATTACTTTTACAGATTGTAAAGTACTCAGATACTTAAAGCTGCAGTAGGCAGAATGTTTTTGGTATCATTGGGTAATAAATCCATAATAACTTTTCAGCATATTGTGATTCACGTCTACTGAGAGAAAACTAGACCTCTGCACCTCCTCACTGCTCTGTTTTCAGGCTTTAAATAATCTAGTCCGTGAAAAGAGACTGACCAATCTCAGGTCTTTTCAGCCACCCAATTAATGACACTGAACCATTGTTAATGTTATCAGTTTCCCCCATGCTTTTCCTACTATGACGGATCACACAAACACAGGACTTTCACCCTTTCACCCGCTGTTCATGTCCCGTGTGAAACTGAAAGTAAACACTGAGTCTAAGCTTGTTGCGTGACATAAAGTATGAAAGTTCGCTAAGGGAGCTTGTTATTCTTTGAGCTAGTTATGTTGTTATGTTATTTTAACATCAAACCAGCTTTTTTTTCTACCTTCAATCAAGTAGTTTTGATGCTTAAACCTCAACAATAGTTTTTGGCTTTGTGGGTTTCTACAAGCGTGACAGAAGGCTGATATGAAACGTATTTTTTGGTCAACATTCAACATATCTAATGTTTGGCAGAAACATACAATGCCAACATGTTTTTGTGCAGATGGTGCTGGTTTTTGGACAACAGATACTCTGTAGTAAACGTTTTAATGTTTAATAACAATGCTTGACTATCCAGCATTGACATTAGAGATATCTACAATCCACATTTAGTCTTAATTCTTATTCAAGATATCTATAACACCATTATGACTAGTCTGAACAACAGTTAGCGATATCCATAATTCAGTTTTGAATTAGAGAACGAGAGCTTTGTTCACTAGAGAACTGTGGTAGAAATTTACAGCGTATTGTAGATTTATTGTCTCCAGACACACTTTATACACCCATAGGGCTTCAGTGCATCAGCGCTACAGTATGTTTAAATAGCTTCCGCCTTATACTTGCCGTAGCTGCAGACGTAATTACAGACATAATATGTCAAAACCCTAATTCAAGAGATCTGTAATTACATTTTGACTTTCCTGAACTCCAGTTTGAGATATCTACAATGTAATTTTGTCTGTCAAAATTATATTTTAGGTACCTAAAAAGGCCAATGTAGATATCTACAACTGAGGGGGAATTAAAAATATCTTGAACTGGAATTAAGGGCCGCAGGGTGGTGTAGTGGTTAGCACTGTTGTCTCACAGCAAGAGGATTCAAATCTGGTTTGGGGTCCTTCTGAGTGGAGTTTGCATGTTCTCCCCGTGTTCGCGTGGGTTTTCTCCAGCTTCCTCCCACAGTCCAAACTCATGTAGGTTAATTGTTGACTCTAAATAGGTGTGAATGTGAGCGTGAATGGTTGTCTGTCTATATGTGTCAGCTCTGTGATAGTCTGATGACTTGTCCAGGATGTACCTCACCCTCTCCCAGTGTCAGCTGGGATCAGCCCCAGTGCCCCGCGACCCCTAACAGGATAAGCGGTTACAGATAATCGATGGAAGGATGAACTGGAATTAAGACTAGTCAGAATTAAATTGTAGATGTCTGAAAGTGGAGTTATGACTAGTCATAACTCAGTTGTGGATATCTGCAACTGTGGGCTGCACGGTGATGCAGTGGTTAGCACCGTCGCCTCACGGTTGCAGGTCTGAACCCGGCTTAGGGCCTTTATGTGTGGAGTTTGCATGTTCTCCCCGTGTTAGAGTGGGTTTTCTCCAGGTTCTCCAGTTTCCTCCCACAGTCCTAAAGACATGCAGGTTAACTGATGACTCTAAATTGCCCGTAGGTGTGAATGTGAGCGTGAATGCTTGTCTGTCTCTATGTGCCCTGCGATGGACTGGCGACCTGTCCAGGGTGTACTCCGCCTTCGCCCAATGCCAGCTGGGATCTGCTCCAGTAGTTTGAATCTTACTCAGTCAAACAAGAATTACAGATATCTTGAATTCGGCAAAATGACATTGCAGATAGCTCTAATGAATATCCTCTCTAGCTATTATATGTTAAAACGGCTTGCCATAGATAATCTATATCAGGCCTTGGAGACACAGTTGGTTTTAGTCTTGTCGACAATAAGAAAAAATGAAAAATTGAAGCTTCACAGTTCAAGATTTCCATATATTCAAAAAAAGGGGGGGGAAATGGATTTTCCATTTTATTTTCAGGCTTAATCTGCCGGTGTCTCGCTTTATTACCTCCATGGATAACACTCGCTCATTGTACCGCTCCATTCATAGAGGCGCATACACACACACACACACACACACACACACACACACACCTCCTTCAGTGTGTGGCTCTTAATTACCGGCAGCCTTTGGCGTGATGGGAGTGACGGCAGGCAGAGCGAGGAGACAGTGGGTCTGTGTGCACCCAGAGGGTCACTGTCACAGCGCTCTCTCAGTTTACTGACGACCGCAGACGAATACTGATCACGTCTCACACACTGGAGGCTGAACCCGAGGAGAGGGAGACAGCCAATGAAATTAATTAGCCTCTGTCAGCTTCATAATGCTGTTTAGGTCAGTTGTATTCAAATGACTGCTTGGATTTGTTTTTAAATGACTGTCTCTGTGTATTTGAGCGTGTGTGGAGTAGTTTACCTAATTCAGTGGAGAAGGAGCCTCTTGTTTATTGCTTCTTGGCTGCTGTAGCTGAGCATGTGTGTGTGTGTGTGTGTGTGTGTGTGTGTGCAATTTGGATAGTTTACCTTATTTCCCTCGAACCACAGAGAGAAGAAGTGCCTTCATTCGCTGGCAGTAGCTGGAGCCTCACAGCCCATGTGTTGATTACAAGGCCCAGCACACACACATATGTTTGCTGTCTGTCTGGCTCAACAAGATGCAGGCTGGTTACATCCTTTACTAATCACTCCAACAGCACCGGCTCTCCAGGGATACAAGCCAAACTCCACATTACAACACACAAATGTCAACATACAGTAGTGGTAGCAACAGCCAGCGTGATATAATGGGAGGGGGAGGACAAACAATTCAGTCTGCTGCCCGCCACCATCTCCTGTTTCTGCAGTGGATGAGGGAAGTGCACAGTTGAATTTCAGTCAGTCTTTGTCAAATTTAAGGCTGCAGACGGTTTTCATAATTAATTTGCTGGTTGTTTTCTGAACCAACTGATTTGGTCTACGAAATGTCAGAAAATAGTGAGAAATTCCTTTATATATATTTATATATGTCTTTATATTGCTTGTATTCAAAGATATTCAGTTTACTGTCACGTAAGACAAAGAAAAGCAGCAAATACTCACAACTGGAGAGCTGCAGTCGAAGCACGTTTGGCATTTTTGATTGAAAATTACTAAATGAACTGATTATCTAAAGTAGATGCTAATTATTTGCCTGTTGATTAATTGTTTCAGCTGTAGACTTATGTACTAGCTTTCAATATTGATGAATTTATGACTGCTTTCACACTGTTAATGCCTTGATAATAAAAAACAATGAAATGCAAAAATCTAGAGCTGTCACTAACAAACGCTCTTCACTGTCAATTAATCTGATGATTATTTAATTAATTGATTAATCAATTAGTTGTTTGGTCTATAAAATGTAAGAAAATGGTGAAAAATGTTGATCAGTGTTTCCCAAATCCCAAGACGACGTTCTTAAATATCTTGTTTTGTCCAAAACAACTCAAACTGATTAATAGATTATCAAAATATTTGTTCATTAATTTAATAGTTTTAATAGATGATTAATTGATAAACTGTTGCAGCTCCACAAAAATGTTAAAAGATCAACTAAAAAAACTAATGTACCACCTCTGAATTTTATTTTTAAATTGAGTTGTATTTAATCTTGTGTTGAATATGTTGAATTTTTGTTATGATTATATATGCTGGATATCTTTGCATTGGATATCATTACAAGCTATATGGTTTTCCACGTGTTTTTAACTTTTTAACTTCTTGATTTTAATTATTTATTTCTATTTTTTTCCCCCATTTTCAATAATGTGTTGTATTCAATTAACTGTAATTACATTTCATTTCCTCCTTTGCTTTTTGTGGGACAGGGAGTGGAAGATCGTTCTGCAGGAGTACAGCTATAATTGTTTTCTGTTGATTGGTGATCATATAAACGTGTCAGCAGATTTTTCAGCCTATTGATTTCAGATAAATTTACCCAAAAGATCGACACATGAGCTAATTATTTTGCTGTTTATGTCCCCTGGTGTGCCGCCTTATTTCCTGCCTTTGTTTTAATCCCTTTCTCCTCTTATTTACTAGTGTTTCTTTGTGCCTTATTACTGTTTTATCCCTTTGTTTCTGTGTATAATCACAGAGCAAATACACCACCGTGAACACGAGCAATAATTTACTTCATTAAGACAAATCATTGTGTGAACAGAGGATCTGCTCGGGCACAGAGGAGCATATGAAAACAATTATTCCCTGATCTTAAATCAAATATGTCTGAAAGCCTTCCAAACAAAAAGCAGTTATGTCCAACAATCACTCTCTCATTGCACGCTTCTTTCATTCCTGCTCACACATCCCATCGAGAGTTTGTTCATTTTTAAAGCTCGTACAATTTAGGTTTATTTCAGCTAAAGGACAGGGTGATATGGTGGTAAAACAGACGTAGATATTGTTTGAATTTTAGTCAATGAATGTAAGTAATACTAGTCTAATATACTGTAATCCTCTGGGCTGAGATCATCACTCACCCAGATAGGAGCCACAGCTACATTTGTATTGCTAGATAGCAGGATTTTGGTGCTATAGGCCAAATTCTTTAACATTTTACTACTTGTATAACATTTGGAAATGAATATGTTGGTATTTTTATGTACACCGATCAGCCATAACATTAGGACAGCAACAAACTATGATGCACTGTGTATTCTGGCAGGGCTAGCCCTTGTTCCTCATGTGCATCAATGAGCCTTGGCTGCCCATAACCCTGTTACCGGTTCACCGGTTTTCCTTCCTTGGACTACGTTTCGTAAGTCCTGACCACTGCAGACCAGAAACATCCGAGAACAACTGCTGCAGTTTTGGAGACGCTCTGACCCAGTCGTCCATCCATCACAGTTTGGTCCTCATCAAAGTCGCTCACATCCTTAAGCTTACCCATTTCTCTGCTTCCAACACATCAACTTCAAGGACAAAATGTTCACCTGCTGCCTAACATATCCCACCCACTGGTACCATTACAGGGAGATTATCAATGTTATTCACATCACCTGTCAGTGCTCATAATGCTGTTGATGTTAATGAAGATTTTTCACAGATATTTAACATATTTTTTAACATATTTAGTATTTTGACTTTCTCCCCATGTCCCCTACTGCCTAGACAAAATAACGGATAATTAATAACATATTTACACAGGGACTGATGGTTCAAAATTGAGTCGAAAGATAAAAGAAAAAAGTAAATAACAATAAATAAATAATTTAAAAAATTTAAAAAGCCAGTGAACACAACATTAATTAATTTTATATATTATTTTATTAATAGTAAATAAGCCTATGTATATTTTCCTATGTCAAATATTAAATTAATTAATACATATAGATTAATTAATTTAATATTTCACATAGGAAAATATACGTTGGCTTATTTACCACTAGTTATCAACACTACATTCTAGTTTGTAGAGCGCACAGTGAGTGGTTCCTGGGGAGGGCTAATCCTGACGAATAAAATTAAAGTGCCTGCCTAATTTTGGGGAAAGGTCTTAGGCCTTTTGAAATAAGATATTAATGGAAATGAACATGTTACAGGTGCTGATGTGCAGACACAGAGTGAGGCTCCAGTTTGTGCAGTAGTGTAAAAGTTGAGTATAAACTGTGTGTAAAGCTCTTGGTCTCTGTGGCGTAAAACTGGAGGAGCAGAGCGTTCAATCATCTTCACCCTGTCAGCACAAAGACAAAGAGCTGCCTCCGAGCGAGCAGAGCTGGTCATAGGTGAGTCACACACACACACACACACACACACACACACACACACACACACACACACACACACACACACACACACACACACACACACACACACACACACACACACACACACACACACCTAGAGACAAGGTTGGTGAGAGGAGTGGCTGGCTGGAGTGCCCTTGGCGTGATCTTCAGGCCTGGCCACTGTTAATGGAGACAGTGAATCCACACCACCCTCTTTCCACACACACTTTCATCATATCCCACCATCCACTAACCTTTGTTGTCCCCCTGACCCCCCACCTCGAGGCCTCTGCTGTCCTGTCACACTGCTCTGAGGTCACCCCCTGGTCTCCTGCTGGGTACCCAGGAGGTGGTGATCAGAGTCGGGGGCACGAGGTGTGTGTGTTGAGGTGGAGGACTGGGAGTGTGTCACGTCTCTGTGGACCTCAGTGGTGGAAAACCAGCTGATATCTTATCCACTCTATATTCTTCTTTCATTTCCTCATCCGTCCAGTCAATCTTTCTCCAAAGGTAGGACGGAAACCTGCAGGTCTTGTCTTCCAGTGACCCGGTGGCTTGTATGTTTGTTCAAGCTGCATAATTCATAAAGCTGCTGGGCTGGGTCATGTGATCACCTGCTACCCACAGCAGCAGCTACAGCAAAGTGCCCAACACGGTGCAGTGTAGGGGAAGAGAGGGAGGGCTGCGTTGGTGTTGTTTGGTCCAGAGGTGTTAGGAGGAGACATGTTTTCTTCTTTCTCATCCAATCACAAACTGCCGATTGGATTCTCGCTCTCTCGTCCTTCCTGTCTTCGGGGAAACGGTTATGTGTGACCATTTGCAACAAGCTGTTCAAGTGTTTTTTTTTTCCCCTTTGAGTTACAACCAAAAACAGTCTCACTTCACCCTTAGACCCCGAGAGAAACAGTATTATTACACGGTTTTGTTGAATACTCGATTCTGATTGGTCAGTCAAGTGTTCTACTGTCTGTTATTTCTTTATAACAGACTGTTGCTATGGGCGCAGATCTGATGTCAGACCCTGGCTTGAGTCAAATTATTGATTTCTTCACTAAGCAGCAGTATAATAAGCGGGATAATGTACAGCTAGCAGGTTGTGAAAAACCCCTTCAGGTCGATGACAGACCTGCTGCATCGCCCTGTTTCCTTCACAACAATAACCGGCTCAATGTGCTTACTTATTACTTGGGCTTCTACACACTTTACTGTTAACGCCATCTCATAGGTGTAGAAATATAAAGCACAACATTACAAGTAGAGTGGACCCACATTGCCATGGTAATCAACCTCACAATCTGTATTCCAATGCTTCAGTCTTTGTTTTTAACATATAAGTATGTAATAATAATGTATAAATCCCCAAAAAGCCCATGAAATAAGGAATAATCCTGGAACGTTATTCATATTCAACATTAATTATTATTAGTTATTCTCAGACAGATGTAGCTGTTTGTTGCAGCAGCGGCGGTGTTGTCACGAAGCTTCGAATACCTGCGAAGCCCAAAACAAGGTATTCAGGACAGCCCTCATTACAAGACCATTCCATGTGTAATGAGGATGCATTTTTGTGTATCGTTTGGACACCACACAAAGTTTAGGTAACAAAACCACTGAGTTTGGAATAGTAAAAGCATCATTGTTAGGCTTAAACTAAGCAAAATACATAAGGAAACATAAGTACAGAAAAAACATCATAAATGTCACAAAAAACATGTCACAAACATCACTTCCATAAGAACACTCAAGTCTCACACAGTGGTCTGGTTGAAAGCCTCCTGAAAGCCCTGCAGATACACTGCAGTCAGTACAGAGTACATCGCGAACAAATGACACACCAAATGCAAGAACAGCGTTCTTATTGTACGTTAAATTAAAATTGTGCATTAAATTATAGTTGCTGTGGTCCCAACAGTGGGGAATATCAAATTACCCCCAATACCAAATTACCCCCAATACCCCCGTATTGGGGGTATTGGGGGTAATGAAGGGGTAATTTGAATGTTTTGATGTTGGGTTGTATGAGGTAGTTATCCACAGTAAGTGTATTACCTACAGTAGATGACGGTCTGTATGGCCCTGGCTTGGAGAAACAGACAGGAACACCGACACACTGAGTGCTATGAACAAGGACGGCAGAAAAACGTATTTAGACCACCTAAAAAAAAATCAATATCTGTTTAAGTGTATGCTATTTTTTAAATATTTTCACCACTTTACCTTTCCGATGGAGAACTGAACTGAAAGTTAAACTTACCTTTGCTCAGAAGGCAAAAACAGTATACATACATTTCACTTTCACTTCAGTTTGCTGTCAGAAAATACTCTAAATATAGTGTACACTTAAAAGGAGATCAACATTTAGTGAAACTGTTTAAAGTGGCTAAAATATGTTTTTCTGCCGTGCCGGTCCACAGCTATGCATTGCTTTGCTCCTGAGCCTGTGCTTCTGTCTGTTTCTCCAAGTTGGAGGCACACCGACCGTCATCTACTGTTGGTAATACACCTATTGTGGACACTACTACTACTCCTACTCCTACTAGATAATAATAAACTTTACAATATTAATAATAATGTTTATACAATGTAATAAATGAATGCCAAATATCACTAAATGATTATGTTGCTGTGCATAGTCGACAGGAGATGATAGATCGAAACACAGCATATCTTTTACAAGTGCTTCTTGATCAAGTCTGTATTGCAATACCTAAAAATAAATTTAAGTACTTTGCCTGTTAATGCCAGATTTCCAAATTCTCTTTCCTTCCGCAGTGAAAGACACCACTGATTTTATTCAATGTGCAGCCAAATCTGGACAGCTGTGTGCTTCTAAGCCGGGACCACAACGCCGACCAACTGTATTGCAGAGATATGAGGGGAGGCCTTAGGAAGTGTCTCCTGAAGGGGTGTTTTTTGGGGAGAAGATTACAGAGTGCTCAGTAAACCCCACTCAGAGGGAGGCAGCGGGCAGCCCGAGCAGAGGACGGATTAATTGGCGAGAGTCCTCACTGGGTGTCCTCGCCAGTCTTTCCGGCTTTTTAAAGAGTGTTTTTCTCTCATGTCTTGGCATCAGTAGTTTCTTACTTTCCAGTTTTGCAGTGTTTATTTTCCTGACCTCAACCTCACAGTTTTGCTCTCTTGTTATTTTTCTGTTTCTGCACCACTGTTTGATTCCTCAGCTTGAAGACGCCCGACTCTGCTGATCCCTGCCTGTTTCTGACAGTTTATTGTACCTGGTGTGAACGTGTGGGAAGTCCCATGTGACTGACTTGTATTTGAAAAATGTGCTGGCTTGTATTTCTATTCCTGCATGCATACGGTTCCCCCATATATATCAACACATGCATGTACAGTAAGCGATGTGTGCATATGCAGTGTACAAGTTCACCTCTCTCCACTCCTTCCTTCCATAGAGCGGCAATTCCTGGCCAAAGAGGAGCCTGTCCAGAGCCGAGGGACCTGCCCTCTGCACCCTCCTCCTGTTCCTGCTTTGATTTCCAATATGTCCTCCCATCACCACAGATGGCTGCAGAGGAAACATTTCCTCGGCCGACGGTGCTAGTGAGGCCCTTGGGTCCCTGAGGCTGATAGGGGGCAGAAATTGGAGAATAATGTAATAGAATATTTGATTGGGCTCTGATGGGCAGGACACTGGGAAGGCTGCCATGGTAATGTGCCTAGGCTTGGCTAGAAGGGTGCATTTCTTTCCTCCACCCCTTCCCCCCTTCCTCCTGTTTCTCATCTTCGTCTAGCTGCAGGTTGTGATTTAATAATATTTGCTACTTGGCGCTGCTGCCCAGGGGTCTGGGGCCCCAGAAACACGAGCCCCACACTTCCTGTTGGCTGTCAGAAAGATGCTAACAACGTGACAAATGTTTGGCCAGGCTATAAGAATCTGAAGGTGAACAAGTGGAGGTGTCAGCGGAGGAATTAATGGCTTCTCCTTCTGGGGAGGGGATTCATAGAAGGGATGAGATAATCCACATGGTTAGGGGCACATTCACTGACCTCTGCTGTTATGTCATGTTTGCCAGCGCAGAATCAGATTCACCTGCTTTATTTCCCCTTTAAAGTTGTAAACGTGAAAATCACTGGGTGTGGTCAGCAGTAGCTGTACAGGTTGGTTTATGCTTGCCGTAGTGAAGCCGACAGAAGGTGCCAGAAAACAATGTCATCACGGCTTTCGCATTGGTACGTTCACATTGGTCGTGGTGAACCTCTGAATCTTTCTATGTGCGGACTGCACGCGCTGCACTTTTCATTTCAACATGCATGCTTTTGAGGGAAGACTGGCCAAGCAGGTTACCGTGTACAGACCACATCAAAGACCACAGGGACAGTCACATGACATTAAACTCAGAGAAATCAGCAACACATTGGAGAGAGACAAGGCTTTTTGCTGCAGGCTGTGTGAGAATATGAGATCATTCTTGTAAAAGCTAAAAAAAAAAAAGGTCTAATGGAAAGAGTGGCAACCCGACTTGACTTGGAGGTAAACAACCATAATAATTACGGTACACTAATGCAGGTTTGGTGGTAAGTACGTCAGAGTTTAATGTTGACTATTGTTGAGACGCATTTCATATAAAGCAGGTTAAGACCATACTCTATAATCTACAGACCTGTCAGATCTCCCATGAGCATACATCCGTCTGGGTGGGCTTAAAGAAGCTGCTAACTTTAGCAGCTCTGTCTCGCTCTTTACTGGATTTGAAGAACTTAGTTAACCTTCAACGATCACAGCTAACATTACATTCGGGAAACACAACTGGTGAGGATGAAGTTTTGATTATTATTTCAGACCATTTAAAGGTGCTAAATGCGACATTGGGAGCATTTCTATTGCTTCCGCATGGCTTTCAACATGGCGACAGCTGAGCCAGCAGCTCACAACTAATGGTGCTAACGGTGAAAACAATAAAAAAAAAAAAGTATGGACAAAAGTGCTGATGAAGCTAACAGTTTGTGTCAATAAATCCATATAGTATACGTATGCGCCCACTAGCGTTCAATGCAAAGAAATGCATCTCTTTACAGATGGACAGAAACATGACCGCAGATATGAGAGAGATAATCCTCTGTCCAGTCTAGATGAGTCACATTTATAAAATTACATTTTTTTATAAGTTAAAAGTTTGACAGACCATTAAACATTGGTAGCATGCTAGCTGTAACAGAGTGCACACAGTGGTTCACGTGTTTTAACAAAATAGTTCACAAAACTGCTAAATATGCTGTCAAACTTTTCACTTATTTATTGTATAAATACAATACAGCTGTATTACACGTGTCAGTGTATTAATTCGCTTATTTATGTTATGCTACCTTCCTGTGGCATAGAGTGCATGTCCGTTATCTGCCGCAAAAGTTACATTCTTCAACTTACTTGAGGTAAATAATGCCAGAAAAAAACAGGAGGCGCAGTTTCGTGAACACAGCCGGGATCACAAAGGTTCCCATAGGAATGAATGTACTTCTGGTAGCCGGCCCGGCTACGTCTACAAAGCACAGAGAGGCTCCGATTACAAAACACAGAGGAAGAGCGACTTCTTTCTCTGTTCAGGTTGACATTAATCCTCTACATCTTTACATAGACAGTAGTTGTTTGCTGCTATATTAATCCTCTGGATATCATATAAAGAACGTTTAACAGGGTTCTCATAAAAATGGTAAAATGGGTCAGCTGCAAATATGTCAGGTGGAGACTGTGTTCATAGAGCTAACCTTAGTTGATACAGTTTGCTAATGAAAGAACTGACTGCACTAGCAAAAACAAGACGCCTGTTCTTGTCCACCTCTGTGAAATCAAGAAACCATTGTTTCAAAAATGACCAAAAATATTGAGTGATAAATCTTCCACATTATTTAAACTGCATACACAAGATTGAAATGCTTGACAGTTGTGGCAGCAGTAACTACGGGGGTCTGTCTTTAGCAAATGGAAAATCACAGAACTTTTCTTTTGTGAATTGAGCTCTAAACTGTGATGGGTCTTTTCTCTGCTGTGCTAATCCTCCTGAGTCAAAGCCAAGCAGATCTGAGGAGGGAAAGAAAGAAACCAACTGGTAATAGCAGCTCCAGTTTTGAATAAAAGACAAAAATGCCTCTATAAAAAAAACAAGTAGAAGAACAAGAAATCCCACCCCCCACCCGCCATCATCTGCTGCCTCTTCCACTGAGACAGGTGCCCAAAAAACCATCCATCAGCAGGGACAGGCGCAGCCAATCACGCCTTCTCAAACCAGCCAGACGTTTACCCTCGCTCCCAGGTGGGTGGGCGGTAATTGTCAGGCACAACTTTGCCCACCTAGCAAGCTGCCATGGGACGCAGAGAGGCAGGGAGAAGTCTGACAGGAGGGGAGGATGGAAGTGAATGAGGGATATTTTGGTGGAACAAACAGACGGTCAGGACTGGCACGGCGAAGGGTGGCTGTGCAAACCTGATGACTCATCTGCGATTCGCAGTACGACGCTCCTAATTCCATTGTTAAGTCACTGTCTTGTCTTCGCTCCTCCTGAGTTTGGCTCGCGGTGCTTCCCCCTGTAAATACCCCTTGCTTTGTAGCTCTGCCATCTTGGGCCACGAACGTGATTGTCATTATGCTGCCTCAGCAGCGCGGGGCCCCGAAGAGAAGAGCAATCACGCTTGTGGAGGATTTTAAATTTCACACCCATGCTGTGGGAGGGAATGGGACATGGGGGGCTGTGGACGAGGTGCTAATTGAGGAGGCGATGCACCACCTGTGCGTGTTCCAAGGCGTGCATTCATCCAAATAGCTGAGGCAGGGGCTTGTGGAGCGAGGCGTTGGCCTGCTGCTTTCCTTGGCCGTAAGGATGCTGAGAGAAGCGATTCTAAATGGGACCCCAGATATACTACAAAATCATAATTGCTCTTGAATGTGGAAAACAGCCAGCTTATTGTTTTTTCATGTCTGCGTAGGTGTAATACACCACAGCCTTATAAAGGAGCAATTGTTTTTCATTGTGCAGTCTATCTTATATTTTTCGTGGTTTGAAGAGTAGAGGAGGCACTGTAAGGTATGCCAGTGTTTGTGGCGTCAGATAGCAGAAGGCCCGATTCAGATGTCCACCTGGCGATTGGGGCTGTCAGACTGTCCGGTCGGGGGAAATCAGAGCAAAGCTGAAGACGGCTCCTCCAGTCATCAATCACCTGCTTGCAGCCATCGTGCGAGCCAATGCGCCCAAGCCTCGGGCCCCGGGATTCATCAGAGGGGACGGGGCCTGACATCCAGAAAAATGAGCTCAACCTTCCGCACGTCAGGACACATTGGAGCCCAATGTCACCGACTCGCTGAGCATGAGAGGCCTCCGTTCAAAAGGGATAAAAGAGATAGAAAATGTGCATCCACACAGTATCTTTCTCTAGTTTTGCTCAAATTCTGTCAGCTTGTCCCACATGATCGGCCGTCTTGGCATTGTAGTAGTACAGCACGTCTCTCACATACACACTCATGGTTGAGGAGATGAAGGGGAGAGTCATCAGGCTGAAAATGATTAATGCCCCTTTTTGTCCATCCTGACATCTGGAGCACATCTGCCCCGCTGGGACCAGGACAGATATGGTACACGCTTCAGGGATTAAGCCGCCCCTCGCCCTCTCTCCTGAGGCTGCAGGTAAGGGATCCATCCCTTCCAGCCAGCAGCCGCCCCGCCTCAAACACCCCCCAGGGTAGCGCAGTTTGGGACCACCTCGGAGCGCAGCACATTAGGCGGGGATGATATTTATGATGTGGAAATGGCCTGCTATTTATTCAGCATACAGAGGGATCGTAGTCCCTCGGACTCCTCTGTCTCTCTCCATCTTTTTTTCCTCACAAATCTGTCTCAACTCAACTCTTTTCTCCTCCTCTGCATTTAATTATCTTGTCTCTCTGTCAGGATTTCCTTTTCCATATTTTGAAGTATTCCCTATGCACTTAAATTTTTAAGATTCATTTTATTATTGTGGGCTGCGCGGTGGTGCAGAGGTTAGCACTGCTGCCTCACAGCAAGCGGAATGGGGCTCTTCTGCGTGGAGTTTTCATGTTCTCCCCGTGTTAGTGTGGGTTTTCTCCGGGATCTCAGGTTTCCTCCCACAGTCCAAAGATATGCAGGTTGTCGCGACCCCGAACGGGATAAGTTGTTGCAGATGGATTTTGTTATTGTTGCACAGGCTGACTCACAGTCTGAGGGCCCTGACATTTACCTGTGGGTCAGGTGGTTACGCGAGGAAAAAGACTAAAGTGGAAAAACAAACATGAATTAAATTTTCACATCACATAGACTAGGAGATTTTTCACTATACATATATTAATATCATTACCACATACTGTGGTAGAAAAAAAAAGTGTATTGAGCTGCTGAGAGAAAAATGATGGTGCTGATTTCCAAACTCATCAGGTTAGGGCATTTGGATAATTGAGGAGTAGGCGTGTTCATCCAGGTGACGGACAGGAGTGTCCACTGAAATAGTTGAAAAATCCCACTTTATATTTTCAAATTTTTTTATTGCTCTAATCTCCCCTCAGATGTGGCTGAAAACATTCAGATTATTTTCAGTGTCTGGTTTTATGGAGCTGGGAGAAGCTATTTCCATCTATCTGCACACACAGAGAGAGGAACCATACTCTGGATTAACACATTTACAAATTATCTTAAAGGTCCAGTGTGTAGGATCGGATGGTATCTAGCGGTGATGTGAGGAGATTGCAACAGAGTGAAGCCCCTCCTGTGTGCCAGCTGTGTAGGGGAGTTCATCTCTAGAGCCAGTTGTTGTTCAGAGTAGCGTAGGTCAGTTGGAGTAGAGCCAGTGTGTAGAGTGTGTGTACGTGGGAAGTGAGTGGTGAAGCAAGAGAGAGAGAGTGGTGGCAACGGGAGTGAGTAACGTTACTGACTCCAGCCCAAGCAGGAAAAGTTAACAGAGTTTGGTTTGCCTGTTCTGGGCTACTGTAGAAACATGGCAGTGCAACGTGACCGACTCCCTATGTACACCAATCACCCCTAACATTAGGGCAGCATGGGCACCTTGACCAGTCTGCAGCTACGTAGCGCCATACGCAACAAACTAATGCTCTGTGTGTTCTGACACCTTTCTATCAGAACCAGCATTAACCTTTTCAGCAATTTGATTTACAGTAGCTTTTCTATTGGATCGGACAACACGGGCCAGCCATCACTCCACATGAGCGGTAGTTTTGGAGATGCTCTGACCCAGTCGTCTAGACATCACAATTTGGCCCTCGTCAAAGTCACTCACATCCTTATGCTTGCCCTTATGCTTGTCTGCTTCCAACACATCAACTCCAAGGACAAAATATTCACTTGCTGCCTAATATATCCCACCCACTGCCAGGTGCTATTGTAACAAGATTATCAATGTTATTCCCTTCATCTGTCAGTGGTCCTAATGTTGTTTATGTGATGGCTGATCAGTGTAAATGGCTCATTCTAAGCTAATAAAAACACAACAAATAAAACATATTTATTATGTTAGTATGAGTACATTTTTATATCAGTGCTGCTATAACACCCAAATTTCCCCCGGGGATCAATAAAGTACTATCTTATCTTTTTTTCTTAAAAAATTACTCAGACCATTAATCAATTATCAGAATAGTTGGCGATTAATGTAATAGCTGACATTTGACATTGATTGACAGTCCTAAACACAATACAATAAAAGATCATTCAACACTGTAAATAAAAGGGAGATAAAGGAATAAAAAATAATGATAATGTCTAGTTGTACAGCATGAGGGCATCATAAATGATTCGCTTCCTTCCCACATAATGGAGTCTAAATGATCATAGTTCATATTTTGAACATATCCACTGCATGATATGGATGGCTATAAATAGATTAAAAATAACATGAAAATAAAGAGAAACATAATGCAAAAGCCAAAGCCCACAGGATACGCAGGACGCCGATAACACATCAATACCCCAGATACCACATCATGGGATCCGTGACCACTTTGGAGAGTATTTTTTAGCTTGGCTGACACACACACACACACACACACACACACACACACACACACACACACACACACACACACACACACACACACACACACACACACACACACTACCCTGGCGACTAAGAGAAAAGAGAAAGTGGAGGAGTGTGTGAGAGTATGACAGTGGATCAATAGTTGTGTTTGTGGCGCCGCTCCCACAGGAGAGGAGCGGTATATGAAAAGCTGCTGCTGATGGCTGAAGGTCCTCTCAGAACATTCCCTGTGTGTTTAGCCCAGAGCCAAGGTTAAACCCAGCACAAAGACGCCACAAAACCTCAGCCTGCCTCCCCGGGGCTGCATACACTCACACAGACGAGGGCCCACAGGAGCCCTTTCTTCTTTCCCTGTGTGTGACTGTGTGTGTGTGTGTGTGTGTGTGTGTGTGTGTGACACTGTGTGTTCGCCTTGTGGCAACAAAATGGTGAATCCTCAAATTTTGTGACACAGAAGCTACTGTTTGACACTTTCATTTATTTTGAGTCTGTTTTATTACAATAACTTGCTATAATCAAATGTTTTTGTTTTTTTAATCAATCACCTATCTAATTGCATTTCATTGGTATAATTTTAATCACTTATTTCATTGTATCTATCTAATTTTTAGGGCTGTCAAAGTTAATGCGGTAATGCCACTAATTTATTTAACCTGTGATTTTTAGGTTGTTATAAAGCAGTTCAAATCAGTTATAAAGCTGACAACACTGACTTCATATGAAACTATAATGAATCCATGGTACCAACCATCATACATCATCATACTAACTAGTTGTAAAGGAGGTTCAAAAAAATGCTCCAAACAAACTCCAAGGCTAAATTTTGGTGAGGAAAAACTGTCATGGTCATTTTCAAAGGGGTCCGCTGACCTCTGACCTCCAGATATGTGAATGTAAATGGGTTCTCTGGGTACCCACCAGTCTCCTCTTTACAGACATGCCCACTTTATGATAATCACATGCAGTTTGGATCAAGTCATAGTCAAGTCAGCTCACTGACACACTGACAGCTGTTGTCGCCTGTTGGGTTGCAGTCTGCCGTGTTATGATTTTATTATTATTATTATTATTATTTTTCATGCTAAATGCAGTAGCTGTGAGGGTTTCTGGACAATATTTGTCATTGTTTTGTGTTGTTGATTGATTTCCAATATGAAATATATACAAACATTTGCACATCTGCCCACACGTTGGTAACAGTATTAAATACTTGCCAGATCTCCCTTTAATGTATATTTGGACAGATTAAAATGTGTGATTACCTACAGACAATTATTATTTTATTAATCACTTATTTTAGTGCATTTAATTTATATAATTTTATTCTGTTTGTTATTTTTGATTAACCTAGTTTTTACTTCACACTGTTTTCCTCCTATTACAGTTATTATAGCTTTTAATTAAATTTCATTATTCATTTTTATCATTTTATTGATTTATTTTTTATAATCATTTATTCTCACATGCATTTGGCTCAAATTATCACACTGTTAAACTGCTGAATTGTTTTTGTCTTTTCTGTTGTTTTCACAGATCAGTCATCTGTCAAGCACCCTGAACTGTGTTAACACGTATGAAAGATGTCACACTAATAAAGTTTGATTGCAGAGAAGGATTATATGACAACAACATTAACACATTTCCATACGGGTGAATAATCTTGTTGTAAATAATGTAACAGATTTCACTGAATGCGGACTGTAATTGTGAGCCAAAGTGGAGTTAACCCCGGTGATTTATCCAGACTTAATTTCCATCTTAACACCTCTTTATTGCTTTTACTAGCATTAAACAGCCCCTCTGAGAGAGAGGCAATAACTGCGGGGCCATAACACTGCTAAATCATGCATTTAAAGCAGCACAATGTGTATGTGGATGTTTCACTACACCCTGGGTGACTGGAAAATACACAGGCTCAGACAAATAAATGTAACATTGCTTTTCTCTGGTTGAAGTTCGATGTAAGAAGGAAAAAAAAAAACTCTCCCGAGGCTCATTTTCCTCCAAAAATTGTATCTTATTCTCCAGATTCTCCCACGGCAAAGGATTCATGTTGCTGTTGATTATAGAGACGGAGAAAAATAGGAAGCTTGTCATCCTCTCTGCAGTAATGATAGGATACTCCATCAAGTAGCTCTGAAGGTGTCGACATTCCTTCACTTCAGCCATCTTCCTCGCGTAACTAGCCTATGTGCCTCGACAGGCCGTCATCGCCACAGAGGACTGATGGAATACTAATTAGTGTGCCACCACTTGAATTATTCATGCATCTTAATTAGGGGAGAGATTTCCCATTAGGCTTTTAGATGTGGCTTAAGAGTTTGGCTCCTATTTTGTGACAGTCGATGTGTGTGTGTGTAAATAGATGAAGGCACACACACACACACAGGCTGCTGCTTCGTGTGTGTGCACACCTTCCTCAAATATTTCGCTGAAATGTTCACAACTTTTTCCCGCTCAAAAAGGATATGAATAATAAATAACAGCTGCTTCTCTGCAAGGCTGTGCAGAAAACATACACATCCTGCTGCCCTGCTATAAGGTTCACTAATTAACTAATGTGCTACAGCTAAGACAGCAGTCAGTAGCCACCAGTGCATAATGTTCCTCTCCGTCGCTGTGTTTTTCTTTTATGCTGAGGTACAGAGTGCTGGCTGGCTCGAGCCACAGCCACATCCATCTGCTGCAGTTTAGCGGGGAAATTAGGCACTCAATGTAGCATATTTGTTTAAGTAATTGGAAAGTAATTAATAACCTGAAAATATAATAATGTGCTCAGCAGCAGCTCCTCTTCTGCAAACCGTTCAGGGGAAACGTGGCGGCGACTGCCAAGTTTGTGTGTCGGCGCATCACGGCGCAGCAGCTTTGTGCATATCGGGGAGTGAGATAAATAGGAATGACAGTAGAAAGGGGAAAGAGGAAAAGGGGGCGGTGGGAGAGAGAAATCAAATGTTGATTCATAGGTGAGGCACCGGCGAGGTGCTGTACATGACATCACTCGGCAGGGCGCTCATTGGTCGCCCGTTTGGCTGGAGACACTGCGGCACTGGCTCCCATAACCGCACAGGCGAGGACGGCGGTGAAACAGGAGCCCAAGGATTATGCCGACATTAAACCCGGCCTCTAATTACGCTGTTCGGAGATTGTTTTTCATAAATATTTGATGAAATGTCATCTGCGGCTCTGAGGTGCTGGGAGGGGTGTGTGTGTGAAGAGGACTCTCAGTTTTCACACTCGCGCACACACACACACAGTACATTTCACATACACTTGTCACACTCTTGCACTCAAACACATACAGATAATTTGTTTTAAACAGTTCCATAAACTTGACTAAGTATTCCCATATGCTGATCAGTTATTCAGAAGTTTTACATCAGTGAACTTTGTCAAGTACAAGCATCGCCCAACAGGCAGCAGGATGGCAACGTCCAACCCTCAGACATAAATGTGGGATGGACGACTTTGGAAAAGAGAGCTGCTCCCTAGAAACACTTAAGATCGTATAATATCTTATGAAAAGTTATTCCACTTTTTCGTGTGTTTTCCTATGAATGTCGAGCAGCACGTGTCAATTCCTCTCAAGTCATTTCAAAATAAACTTCCATCTTCACACGAAACCACTTGGTTAGGCTTAGGCAACAAAACTAATTAGGTTTAGAGATTTATTTTGTGTTAAAATAACTCTGGCGTTAGTGTATGGAAGTTATATGACAAATAAGTCAATGTCAATTTCTAGTTTCACGCGAGATACTTAACTTTGGCAGCCCTAATGACTACATGGCAATAGCGTCATAATGAACACGTATGAACGGTCAATCTTTACATATGACTGATTTCTCAAAATGTCACGTCAAGAGATTGATTACACGAGAATCACGGGATTACACATCACAGGAGTTTCCATCTCATCAGGCTTCAGGTAATGGCGTTTGTGTCAAATCAGGTCACGGACCAATCAGCGTCCTGTGAGGAGCTACTGGCTGCATACGACACAGAGAAGACACCAGTGGCAGCTCCTGAAGAGGTTAACGTAAATGTAATGGCATCAGTTATATCAGAACTGTATTAGTAGAAGAGCAAAGAACGATGGAAAAGATGTTTTTGCTCTTCTCTTGACTGGAGTTTGATTGACAGATGGTTCATCCAATCACCTGCCAAGTATTTTTTCTGAATGTGCCTCCCTTTTCCCATTGACAGCTTCTAGGATGGTTCTGTGTAACAAACCATCTGATGGGTCAGGTTAACTTGTAAGGGCAGGAGTTCAGTAAATAAGTAGCATAACTGCATGACCTGCAGCTAAGCAGGTGGCATGGAAGAGGCTTGTTCGTCACATCATGTGACAATAATCTTTTATAACAGGTGCGCTAAATATAGTGCTGCTTACGATGAAGCATCTTATTTTGTTTTACAGGAGGTGCTTTAGTTCTGCAGCTTTGAAGAGCCCTATGACTTGTTTCTCAACAACTGCGCCTCCGGGGATCCTCTTATTTACAAGAACTGCATACAACCTGTTCTTAGATCACTTGATAAATCTACATAAACACTACCTCTTTCAGATAGATGCTCGTCTCCCTGTTTGTCTTTCACACACAGCCCTCCCTCTGGGCTGACGCCGAAGCAGCTGCTGCACGGGGAACTTCAGGATTGTTGCCGACATGATCGAACTCCACCACAGAGTTTGTTGGGTGTCCTTGAAAAGTGTGCGTCAAGGACGATGGATCCAGGTGGAGGAAGACAGGAGGGATCTCCCAGCTCGCTGCCGCCGCTTTGTAGCTCCACCAAGACGGTAAATTGACAGCTGCTTCACTGCTTGACAGAGCCGTTTTGAAATTCCTATTTTCCTACTCTGCTGAACGACAGTGAAACGACTCATGAAGAACAGTGGGTGATGCAGACGCGTTGATCCAAAGATTTGATGGGAAAATGAGGGTCATTTTGCTGTGTGGTCTGGATGTCACTATATCTGTTAATATGGGCCTTGGTGTGAATGTCAGTGGACTATTACTTTCAGAGCTTTTCGGTTTGTATGCCATGTATCCTAATACTCAATATTTGGTGTTTCTATCATGCTGTAACATCCTGTATGTCCTTTGTCATAGGGTATTACTTTCCAGCTGACATCTATTGGCTTCCAGCTCATAATTTAGTAGTGCTGCCTCCTTCTTGGCAGCAACACAAGCTACTTGGCAAAGCAACTGACAGTTCTTTGCAATCCTTCACACACACCTATCTAAACTATAAAGCGAGGAATCTCCGTCTGTCTGTGTGTCAATCGCATATCTCCAGAATCGTCCAAATACTTCACACTTGGCAGCAAACCAAGGGAGTGCTTTTTTTGAATTTGGTGCAATTTGGAGACGCAACACGTTCAGTATTAATAAACTTTGAATAAACAAGCGAACGGCGTGGTTTCACGGCTCTGCAGACTGAGACGACAATAAGGGAAACTTCAATCTACTCAGATTTCAGCAATTACAGTGGTGGGTACAACTTTATCTTAAGCATTAATTTAGTGGAGTAATAGATTCAACAGAATACATGCACACATGTTTCCTCTATAATAAATCCCCTTAAAAAATGTCCACTGGCCATTGTGCAGGCCTCAGGGTGTCATCTGATTCGGTGTGAAATACTAATCCTCCTCATCAATCCAGATAGGATCATTGATCGCAGCCAACCAGATAAATATGAATACTTTATCACTAAGCCGTACCCTGAGGCTGCAGTTGAACATCCACCTGGTACCAGCGAGCACAGGTAACTGAAGGCTCAGGGGGCGGGGTTATACAGGGGAATGTTTGTTTGAGATGTGTTTCTGCTCATACCGACCTTGGCGGCAGCTTTGTGGCTTAATGTGCTTCCACGCACACAACCACACTCCAGCACGAGCCTGGACAAACACACGTCGTCTGCCGATACAAAAAAGAAAATATATTTTCATATCGCTGTGCCATATGACCTTGTCGGCTTACCAGAGCTCATTAAAGAGGAAAGCAGCAGTGGAATCGGTGGCAATGAAAAGCAGACATGACCCCTCAGATTGTTGGAAGCAACATGAAAGATGCTCAGCTCTAAGCAGAGAGAGCGGGGAGGGGGTGGTACTGTAAGAACGAGCAAACGGAGCTGTCCACAAACTCCGATCTGAACTGTTCTAGTTTGCATAATTTAAGGTTAATGAGGAAACAACGGCAGATAAAAATGTGCCTGGTTCTTATCCCGGCTGGCTAAGCTCTACAGGGGCGTTTTTCATTAAAAAGGCATCAGAAGCGGTGCTTTAATGACCTGTGAATTCATCAAAGTTTCAACTCATTCTATATTAAATCACGTACATGGAAGTGAGAGCGTATTTCCTTTTCAAAGAGGTGATTATTTTGCTTTGGTGGATCAGTGGAGCGAACATGAAGTAACTTCTCCAGTATTCTAATGCTGCCATCCACTAATGCTCACATACTGTGCGATTACATACAGATGGATTTCCATTAATGTACTGATGGAAAAACACACATACTGTTTAAAAGAAGCTCTTAACTATCTTTGAAAAAAATGCTAAAGGTTAAGTAGTAATTAATATGGCTAAGGAGGAGGTTGGGGTGGATGGATGGGCAAAAAAACCCCAAAAAACTGTGTCCCCCGAGAACGGTGTTCGTGTCCCATGTGAAACAAGAAGCCAAACCACGACTTTTTCCTAAACCTAAGAAGTTTTGTTAACTAAACCTAAATTGTTCTGCTGCCTAAACCTAGTTTTGTTGCCTAAATCTAATTAAGTAGTTTTGTTGCCTAAACCTTACCAAGTTGATCTTTTCCTAAAACTAAGTAGTTTTGTTGCCAAAACCTAAGTAGATTCATTTACTACACCTAATCAAGACAACCTTTTCTTAATTAAGTAGTTTTGTTGCCTAAACCTAACTAGAGTAGTTTCATTACCTAAATCTAACTAAGTCTATCTTTTCCTAATTTAAGTAGTTTTATTTCCTAAACCTAACCAAGTTGATCCTTTTCTAAATCTTATTAAATAGTGTTGTTACCTAAACCTATCCAAGTCTATCTTTTCCTGAACCTACGTAGTTTTGTTATAGATCTTTTCCTAAATCTAATTAAGTAGTTTTGTTGCATAAACCAAGGGAAGTTGTTTCCGGGCAGAATGTTTATTTTGAAAAAGACTGTATGCATGTAACAAGCAGAAACTGACAGGAGTTGTTGGTTTTTCAAAGGAAAAAAAAAAAAAAAAAAAAAAAAATATGAACCATTTTATGAGAATGAGTGGCCAGTACAGCATGACAAACGGTATGTCACTGCCTTACTGATACTTTGCCAACAAAACAAACATACTGAGCATATAGGCATAAATGTGTCAAAAACAACAACACCCTGACTCTCCATGAGTGTTTCAGAGGCAGCCTTTGGCCTTCTCTCTGTCCGTTATCCTTACAGAGGTAACTGGACAGAGGGACACACTGTTCTCCGTCTCCTCGGCAACCCCCCCCGCCCCACGTGCCTAATCGCACCTCCATTTGCATGGAGAGCCCCGAGAATCAGCCTCAATAACGCTGCGCCGCTTTGAAAGATGAGTTTTTAATCTGGAAGAGGAGATGAGTTTCTGACCCGAACCTGTTTGTTTCCATAGTTTCTTTTTCCTGTCGTACAAAAGTGACCTGCGGGTAAATTTGCAGAGGCAGGATAGCTGCTCGGCTCCTTAAGTACTGTCATTGTGCATTCATTAATATCCCCATATCTGACATGGCGGGGAAAATGGTTCTTGGCAAAAAAAGGGTACTTGTCGTGGTGGGTGAGACTCCCTAACAGGCAATCAGATGGGCTGACAGCGAGTGTCAGACGGTGTGTGTGTGTGTGTGTGTGTGTGTGTGCAGGTAAAGGATGGCTGCAGTCTTCGGGAGAGGTGTGGGTATTTATTCTTCTCCCATTGCCCTCTATTGACCCATGTAATGGAGAATTTTACAAGAGGAAGTGTTTGAAATATCCTTTGGATGTAGGTAATGTGTTCATCTATGAGAATGTGCCCTGCTTTCATTCCAGCACTATCTACCTCTCTCTTTCTCTCACTCATAGACCCGCTGATGTAGCCAGAGCATGTACAATATAATACTGCAGTACGTAATATGGTTAACTATTCTTATTTTTAGTTGCATTTGAGCTTTTGATCGTATTGTATTCCAATAAAGTGCAACGGTAAACGCATTTGTCTGACTTGATTTTCATAGAGGATTATGTTCGTAAAATGAGCTGTAGATAGATTCAGTTTTGATGCTTCTGTCGAGTTTGAAGAGAAATGTAATTAAAAGTGATCCAAAGTTTAGTCCACACAGTTTGCTCCTGCTGTGCAGTTTTGAAAGAGAACCCAGTACTGTGAAAATGGTGGTACTGGTTGTAAATGAACACAAATATACAGAAGTTATTTTCCACCCTTATTTAGGTAGAGATAAGTTCTTACTGCTTTGCAGAAAGGGAAACTCTACACAGTTTTATTCATCTTTTTACTATACTTTAACTTCAAAAAGTAGCCTGAACATGCATTCTTTCTGGTGTTTTTTTTAAAGGTAACTTGTTTGTATGTTTCTAAACATTGGTGGGTTTGAATGGTGGTGGTGGTGGGACGGTTTGTGTCTCATGGAAGCATCCAAAACACCCCAAAATATTTTAATTGTGATAAACTAATAAAATAAAACAAAATAATTAATAACGATACACCTATGAAGTGGACAAAAAATTTCAACCAAGAAAATGTGCTAATATACAGTATATGTATGTGTATTACAGCCTCCTAAAGATAATGTTCCCGTACAACTGAAGCTTGCTCAGTTATGTTTGGAAGGATATATATTTTGTCGGGTTACATTTGTCTTTGACGTACTACAAATATGTTTGTAAGTCGGTGACATATTACAACGAGCGATGCACAGAGCAGGTGATGAAGTCTACTGAGTGACCGTTAATACACTGGAGTATTGCGATATTATTTTTTGTGATACTGTATCAATTTTTAATTAATCATTAAATAATCCTCCGCAGCTCTGTCTTTCGGGGGTAGTGACGAGCTCAGTTTTAAAGCTAGAATGAAGACAGTGGTATCTTATGAAACTAGAAAGTCTAAGTTTAAGTCTAATCCATTGGTGCCAACCATGTCATACTAGGCTACGTAACACTCCAAATTTAAACTAAATTTTGGTGAGGGAAAACTGGCATGGTCATTTTCAAAGGGGTCCCTTGATTTCTGACCTCAAGATATGTGGATGTAAATGGGTTCTATGGGTATCCACGAGTCTCCCCTTTACAGACATGCCCACTTTATGATAATCACACGTGGCTTGGGGCAAAAACAATGCCATTTTTTAAAAATTGCCGTGTAAATGTGTTATTTTGGCCTATTCTTAAAATGGATTTTAAAAGTTTCAAAATGGTGCGCTCTTTATACTATGACAGTTTTCTTAAATTTAGATTTAAAAAATTGCAATACAGTATTGCAATACATTGAATTGTTTGCCGTGTATCATGACATGTATTGTATCGGCAGATTCTTGCTGACACACAGCCCTAACTGATAATGAAAATTCGTGGAATAATAACATTATTGAAAGTTACGTGGTATAATGACGAGTATAACGATCGAGAATGTCCATTAACTAACTAAACCTAACCCAGTAGTAGTGCTACGAAGTAGTACCATTGTGTTTTTTTGTTTCAATTCACAACAAATCAGGTGTTTAAAACTGTTTAAAACTGTGACTGTAATCCTGGAGAAAATCAGTTGATCTCAAAACATAATTGAGAGTACAGTTTGGTTGTATGGGAACATAATTTTGTTAGGAGACAGGGAGGTATATTCTAAAGGATACAGCAGTATTTTCAAGAAAAATGTGAATTTCACAGACTGCATTATTAAAAAAAAAAAAAGCTGCATCCCACAATAAAAATTTTCATATCTTTGGCATTAGTATCCAACACAATCCCCCTCTGGCTTCCCACCAATTAACAATGCTGTAAAAGGATTTTCTGGTTTGAAAGCCAGTAAACGTGATGTGCCAAGACTGTGCACCTAGTAAGCCAACCCAAATAAACAGTGTTGACCAGCAACCATCAACATGCCACATTAATATGGCATTTAATCTCCACCGTGGCTTCGCAGCAGCCAACAGAAGAAGAGGAGGGCTGTGCTCTACAGTGGGAGGAAGCTCCCACTAATGAATATGTGCTACAGTGTAAACACACTGAGCCTGTGCTGTGTGCTCAGCAAAACTACAGCAGGAAAACAAAGGTAAGACAAAGTTTACAATTAGTCATCGTGCTGTTTAACGTATTCAGCTCATGCAAATTGCTGCCATATGATTTAAATGTTCCGGGCAGAGGTGCGTTAAGCTGGCATGAGTTCACCTTTTTGGGAAAAGCAATTCACTTGCAACCTGGAATAGAAACAAACCTTCAAGCATATTTCACTACACAAACACCTCATCACATCTAACTCAGAGAATACACAGAACACCCACACACACCCACAAATATGCACAGATTCAAGGTTTGGGTGGATTTTGACACACATCCACAGCGCACAAGTAAAAATAAACACACCTACTCTGATTAACCACAGCTCCCGCATCAAAAAAACATCCCCAACAAGGCAGATCTTAGCGTGCACGCTAGACTTCATCACCTTGTTTACTGTGTCTGTTTATAGCTGGATGTGTGATAGAGCTTCAGCGCGGCGGCAGCCTTCATCTCGCCATTACCGCTCCGCGTTATATTGGTGCCAAAATCACAGGTGACAGGCCACTTTTCCAGGGCGCTCGGCACAAACCCTCCTCTCGGCGCGTGCTGCGGGCAGAGTCATTTGACGGCGATAGCACCCGACACACAAGGGTTTCATGTATACAGCCTGAGTATGAGGTGGCAGAGGGAGAAAAGAAGCTACCGTTATCGCTATTAACTGTCAAAGTCACCTTCACCCCGAGGCACACAAAACAAACACGCACGTTCGTACGCTGCAACTAGCGTGACTGAGGAAGTTGACGGATCAAGTCGTGATGCCGTGAATGTATGTTACTCTGAAAAAAGAAGATAAAGTGTGAACAACACAGGAGAAACAAACAACTTGCAAACAACAAAAGCCTGCATTTCTATTGTCATCACTGCGCCACACCGTCGGCCCCTCAGGATTGCGTCTCACCTTTATTTTTACTCAGCAGACGGCATTAAAGCGTGGCATTGTGGGACAATGGAGTGTCTGAGCGTGTCAGCTGAACACCTGCCGAGCCAGGATAACTCGAGACCCTAATTATCACGCAATTTGAAACAGCATTCTGCTGCCTCTGCCACTGTTTTAATTAGGGGGCGTTGGCTTTCAGAGGTCACACCAAATGAGCTTTTAACTACTGTCATTCCAGGAGAAAATGTATTTCCTTACTGAAGGCAGCTCTCCTAATGCTGCCCACGACAGGATCACAGGCAGCTCGCCAAAGACAACAACGCAGAGAAAGTTTATCCAGAAAATGGGAGCAAAGGAATATTTAAAAGGTGTGGGATGTATTTACCCACTTTCATCTATTTCGTTCTCTATTAGCTTATTCAAAGGGTGGAGGGAGGTTCTTAAGGTAACGAAGGCAGGTAAAAAGCATGAAAATAAGGGAGGAATGAAATGAGAAAAAATGAAGGTGACCAAAAAGTATGCAAGGAAGGAAGGCTGCATGACTGCAAGAGATAAAAAAAACTGCGGGAAGGCACAGTGGAGTGGACTGAGGATGTGACAGAGGTAGAAGTAAGAGGAAGGAAGTATAAAGGCAGGATGAACGGAGAACATCCTGAATTATAAAGAGATGAACAAACAAATGGACATGTCATCTCTGTTAGCTGATGCTTTCTTTATTAAAAAGGGTAATTACCTGCTTAAATCAATGAGAGTTTAAAAAGTACTAAAGTAACAAAGGAATGAGGAAGGAAGGAAGGATGGTGATCATGGTGTCGCGACAAGGAAAATTTAGGGCATCACCAAAGACATTAGGATACATCGCTTGAATGTCTGTACACAATTTCACGGCAATCAATTTGGTAGTTCAGTCATGACCAAAGTGCTAAACCGACCATGGACTTCATTTAAGAAGTGGACATAGTTACCGTGATGTCACCCATTGGTTTGTGGACTACTGTTTTGAAGCCTTGAGTTCATCTGTCGCCATCCTGTTTTTTTGCAACCGGAGGGTGGAGCTAAGAAAGGCTAAAACTGAAGCCTAAATGAGACATTTTTGGGTGACAAAAACGTTCTAATCAACTTTTATGAGCTGAAGACACACTGAAAGGGTTAAAGTTGCAACATGAAAACCTTGACAACTGAAGTAGAAGAAGAAGTAGAGTCATTTTCTGATTGACTTATATACAATCAAACTAATTTTTGCAACCAAAGAAGTTTAAAGAAACCAATATGGATTGGCTTCACTTCTCAGACCTGGAGGTTCCCCGTTGGAACAGACCAACGGGCCGACGAGCACTAGCGTGGCTACAAAAGTTAAATGGACCAATAAATAAATGTCTGAATGATGTGCAGAGACATGACAGGGAGGAAGGAAGGTGGAGCAAAAAAATGAAAAAGTAAGGGAGGGAGGGGTGGAGAGGGAAGGTGATGCAGAGACGGGATCAATGGAAGCAGGATGGGGTTTAGGAAAAGGACAAAGAAATGATGGGAGGAAGGATGAAAGGATAGATGGATAAAAGATGATAATATGAGAAAGAAAGAAAGAAAGAAAGAAGAGAGGAAAAAGACAATGTTGGAGGGCTGACTGAACGTAGAGGAAAAAAGGTTTGATTGATGGAAGCAGGGATGTCACAAGAACCGATACTTTGGTACCAAGTCGATGCCAAAATTCTGAAAATACGATGGTTCTCGTTCTTCTGCTGTAGGTACCGTCACCGTAGGTACCGTCACCGTAGGTACCGTCAGGCCTAGAGACTAACGGCGTCCTGTCGTCCCGGGAACGATAGAAAATGTAATTGGGATGCAGTAAACTCCCTATGGATGCGGGTCTACACCCTATTTTTTCTCTGTTAATGCTACACTGAGAAAAACAAATCTGTGTTGAAATCGGCAGGACGAGAGCTAGTTAACGTTATGAGGTGTCACTACATTATGATGCATTCAAGCTCTATTCAGGAAAAATAAGTGAGTGAAGGTAAATTCTACTGTTATGATGTGTTCAGATGTAATCCTTGTAGTAAAAAATGTAGTTTTTAGTAAGAAAGTTGAATAAATGCAGCTGTTTGAATTAGATGTTTTCACAATAATATGAAATTGATAATAGAGCGGGAATTATCCGATAATGTTTAACTTCCTCATAAGAACCAGTATGCAAACGGTAATAAAAGAGTGAATGTTGAAGCAGTGTACATGGGATATATTGTCTTTTGTTTTTTACATTGGTATTGAAATGGTATCAAGAATCGAGGAGTCTCACTGGTGTTGGTATCGACAACTAAATTTGTGGTATCGTGACATCCCTACATGGAAGAGAAGCAAAGCATGATGGGAAGGCTAACAGCTCAGCAAAGCAGCTGTACTTCTAGACCAAACTTGTGCGATCAAACTTTGCACTTGAAACTTAAAGAGACCTTCAAATTGTACTGAATGTGAGAGGAGCTCGGTGAAAACAAGACACTGTCATGGAAAGAGGAAGATTCAAGAAGTATGCTTATTGCAACTTTTTAAATCTGCCTCCTCTTCATTCAATTTCTCGAGACAGCCAAGGTAATTTAAATCGATTCCAAGTCCTTCAATTACAGACACGCTGACAACAGTTTGGAGAGAGGGAAATGGATTTTTCTGCTCATCTGCGAGCCAAGGCCAAATCTGAGGACCTCAACGCAGCTCGCTGCTGACAGCCTCGACTCCTCCTTCACTCCTGACGTTTTTACTCTCTCCCACACTGTGTTGCTTCTCCCTCATAAAACCTGTCAGCAACTATTTTTTATGATTTCAGGCGGGTGGTAAGACAATAACAGCTGTGGAGAGCTGAGACCGGACCTGCTCTTTCATTTTATATTTCTGTGAATAAGAGGTACACAATCAAGCAACGTTTCCATGTTTGGGTGATCCCACGGGAAAGAGTGTTTACCATCTACATACAAAACTCTCAAGAACTTACATATGTTCACACTGCACACCAGGGTGAACACGTCAATATGCTGACACACATACAGGACTGAATCGACCACACACATGCGCACACGCAACCCCTTATCTGCACTGTCTGGTCGACAGATGCAGAGGCAGAAAATTGTAAATATTGAGCAACCCCCCCCTTGTCCCTGAAATATGAAGTACAATAGCCGGAAGCAATTCGCACCACTATTGCTTTATTACAGACTAATATGTTCATAGTTGTTGCTTCTGAATGACTCAATAAATATCCAATACTTCCTGAGAGACGGCCTTGACCCTGTCGTCTGAAAACAATGCTTTTCACGAGCTCCGGTTCTCCCAACACGCTGAAACACTGAAGGCAGCTTCATAAAGTGGCAATTACCGTTCTGACATCAATATAGAAACACATAAAAAAACTGCCACGTTTTGAGAAAGCAAAACGGACAATTACAGAGACGAAATAAAGTGCGCCACCAAGGGTGAAAAATAAAACTCCCAGGGCATAATAATTCAGCTTAATTAAAGGAGCAGCCCGCCCACAGGGTCGTTTAAAACAACACCCTCTTCTCTCACCTCCAGAGGAATTAGCCGAGTTAAAAGCACCCGGCTACATGATAGAAGTCTTCAGGTTGACCTCCAAAGCTTCTTTCCCCCTCATCTATATTTATATGAAGGAGCGGCACTAATTTTGCCAAGTAAATCAGTGTGCACATTTCGTTGTGACCTCCAGCTTGACACTGAATTAAACAATATCAGGCCCCGAGAAGCCCGCTTTAACAAGCCTTAAATTCCTCCGTCCAATCCATCAGCAGGGATATTTCTGACACACGGAGGGAAGAGCATGAAATAAGGCAATTATTGAACCCTTCAGCCCATTTCTACGGCTTGGCTGGCTGGCACGGTGCAGCGCGGAGCCACAGACTTTGTGTCTTGAGACGATTCTCCGTGATAGGGCTACTTAAAATTAATAAATAACAAATAAGTTAGGCAACAATTTCACTCAATATCCCTCTTTACTTTGCGCCAAGGTTGGCAGTTAATACACAGCATGTCACTTCTAACTATATAAGATGTCTAGCAACTGCCACAATTACCAGAAGGCCCCCCATCTGGGGTCCTCTTGACTTTGCCCGATAAAAAAAAAAAACAAAACAACAAGTTACTAGTCTTTAAAAGGCTCCAGTTTGAGACAGTTTTCTCTGAGTTTTCCTGTCAGAGAAACCTCCTGGTGCACACAAGAGGAGGAAAAAAATGCTTTGTGTGTGTGTGTTTCACGGAGGTGGCAGTCGATCCTGCGTGTCTGGGCGTCCTCTCAGATTGCCTGACAGATAATCCATCACACAGTCAGTGTGTCTGACAGGAATAGGTCTCAGTCAACTCTGTGTCTCTCTGTTCTGCTCACACAGGGCCTATGAAGGACAGTCTCTCCTCTCAAGTCTCTCTTGGGACGACGCACACTTGAGTTTCATTAAAGGACCGAAGGAGTCCAGGAGTTTAAGTGTGTTGCTACCAATCCACAGATGAAGATGATAGAAAACTGTGTAAAATACGCGTGTGAGAGTTCGTGGAAACATAAGCTCATTGTCAAACTTTTTACACTACTGCAGATTAATTCTAATCTGTTAAACACAATATAACAAACAGAAAGATCTTCTCCTGTAGGAAGTGGTAGAATTTTGCCCTTGCATTATCTTTGATTAAAAGGTTTGAAAGCAGGGCTGTCAATCCAACAGAAAGTTTCAGACAGAGGGTGAAAAAAGGTGCCGGTGAAGGTGAGAATAGTCGTGTTGTGAAAGTGAAAATTAAAGCAAGTAAACAAGTCTGCGTCGGGAAATAAGCATAATCGATTCTCTTTAACGACAGAAAAAAAATAAAAATAATGATTGGCAACTAAATGGACTGAGTCAAAAATGCCAAATATTCAAGTGTTCCAGTGAATTTGCCGCTTTGTCTTGTATAACAAGGATTTTTACTGACAATACCAAATTTAAATTTGTAATTTTAGTAAACCAAAATGAAGATGTAATGTTGAATTTTTCCCCCACTATTTTCAGATGTTTTATAAACTAAACAGATTGAAAAAAAACAACTGGAAATTAATTGATAATGAAAATAATCGTTACTTGCAGCCTTAAAGAGAAGCTTAAACCTTCCTGATCTGAATTTTATCGTAATTCGAAACTACACATACTTGACTATGTGACCATCAGACTAAACACTTATTATGCATAATACAGTAGTGATGTTGGTAAAGAGAAAGTGAATTATTTGGAGAGGACACCGACTGTATATTCAAAGGTTATCTGAAGGCTGGACTGTGTGTTTCTTTACCCAGGTAATCAATAGTGTTGGCCTGAAGGCCTGTAACTGTCCAATCTGTGGAGGGTCTGCTTCACCCACCGACGTTACATTTATTCTGCAGCTTTGCTCCTTCCTGTAAAAGCCAGTGCAATTAGAGTTTTGATTTCCTTACTTACAGGTTAATCTAATGTCAAGTGAACAAATAAACCGCAGTCTTGAAATATTTGTTTTTAATCTCTCAAATTATATACACAGTTTTGACACTGTCAAGATATCCTGCCAACATACATTCATGATTATTAAAAAAGTACAATTGTATTTTTGATTTTGTTTTCTCATCACTCCTCTGTATGAAACTACTGCTGGTACTGAAAGAGTGTACATAGTTTACAAATCCCTTTAGCCGCCATGAAACAGGCACAGATTCAAGTAGTTAACACAATGTTTGCCATAGAGCGCTTCTCAGTTAAGACATGATGTACAAAATTCACAGCGTGGGAACTTCACCACCTCATTTGATACACGATAAGGCAATGGATGGATTAATGGATCTGTTAATCACAGACTGAAACTGATTGAAGCAAAGTTACCTGCTTGCTGCCGATCATTTTAGCTACAAGTGTCATCAAAGGATTTCACAAGAATGGGTTGTTTTCAGTCATATTGTACTTTTAAAGTAGTTTATAGTTTGGGTGTTTTGAAGTGGGGTTGTGTGAGGTACTTATCCATAGTAGGTGTATTACCTACATTAGAAGACGGTCGGCGTGCCCCAAGCATCGAGAAACAGACAGGAGCACCGACACCGTAGCAAAGCAATACAACGCCGTCGACGGGACGCAGAAAAATGTATTTAGCCAACTAAAAGGGAGGCTCACAATTCGTTTCTGTGTACTCTCTATTTATATATATATATATATATATATATATATATATATATATATATATATATATATATATATATATATATATATATATATATATATATATATATATATATCTTATAATATTTTAGCTGTTTTATCTTTCCGTCAGACAGACCTTTCCTTCTTCTTGTCAACGGGGAACTGAACTGAAAGTGAAACTTGTCTACAGCCTCTCCAAAGCCAGCAGATATTCAGATATGTTTCACTTTCAGTTCACCGTTGGAAAATATTGTAAATATAGCGTACAGTTAAACAGATTTTTTTTTTCTTTTTTATAAGTGAGCCTTTCCTTTAGGTGGCAAAAATGCCGTCAACGTCACTGTATTGCTCCGGTGTCGGTGCTCCTGTTTTCTCGATGCTTGGGGCACGCCGACCGTCATCTACCGTAAGAAATACACCTACTATGGATAAGTACCTCATACAACCTTCAAAACTGTGTGTGAACTAAATAATATTCCATACGAATGTCAAAATGTGCCGAGAGAAAGACGCATCTTTCGCCTTGGAAAATGGAATGCACAAAGTGTTGGATCTATATCCAATTTCTGACAGAGGGCACTAAAAATTTATAATATTCCAGGACAAGATTATGTTAAAAAGCCTGAGAGTTACAAGGTGATTTATTCCAGCAGATGTTTTTCTTTCTTTCTTTTTTTTTTCTAAAGAAGTTAAAAGCAGCTGTTCGTCACAGCAAAGATGAAGTGACTGTAAAATTTTAATTGAGTTGATAGAACACCTCAAAACCTGACATACTGAGGCGGAAATGAAAGTATTATTAGGAAGCTAGTGTTAAAACCAAAAAAAGGAAAGGCCTCTGAAAACGAAGGCTTGAAGTCCTGGAGGTCTGCATGTGAAAGAAGAAAAGGCTGACGGTGATGATCGGTGTGGATGCTGGTGATGAGTGGATAGATAGTGGTGAGGTTACACTAACTGACAGGTCTCTATTTCTTGATGGCGGCCACGGCTTTCTTGGCGGCGTCGTCCAGGTTCTCTGCTGCTGTGATGGGCAGGCCGCTCTCCGTCAGAATCCTCTTGGCCTCATGGACGTTGGTGCCTGGAGGACGCAGGGAAACACGAGTGTTACAACAGGAAACAACAAAAAAGACAGAAACTGGCTTAACAAGGTTGAACCTGATGCACCATCTGCACGGATGTAAAAACCACTCTGTGTGAAAGACAAAGAGCTCCTTTGGAGGAATCAATGCACATGATGACAGATGGAGTTCTGGGTGAACGGTGGCAGCTTTGAACAATGTCAGTGTGGCAAGAGGGCGAAAATGTGTGTGTGTGTGTGTGTGTGTGTGTGTGTGTGTGTGTGTGCTCCCCTGGCTACAGCGAGGTCAGGGGTAGCAGGTGCTGGGTGATACGATGGCGTCCATGCCCCGGTAGACCCCCAACCAACCAGAGACATAGAGACACCCGGAGACGCTCTCCACAGCCCCAAGGCTCTAAACACTGAACTGGCTGTCTCCCAGCGCTGCACACTGTGCAGCCAAACACAAGCCTGACAAGCCTGTCACAACATGGGGCAGGGGGCGCCACAGTGGACGGAAGGACACCGAGAGGGAGAGGACGATGGTGGAGACAGAGAGAGAGAGAGGGGGAGAGGGAGGAAATGACAAGGAAAGAGAGAGGGAGAGAGGGCGATAGAGCAAAAGGTCAAATGAAGCAGAATCACCCACGCTGCTGAAACAACAAAAGCTAGCTGTTTACGTGGCATTTACTGATTTCACACACGAAGACATGATGGAAAAGAAAAGGCCATTTACAAAATCGGTCTGATCTGGTAGCAACAATTTTCTACTCTGTCTGGTTGCGGAGTTTTTTCTAAATACATCCCATTATCAGGGGCCGGCCAGCAGCTCTGCTGCCAGCCCTTCTTGTTTTCCCAGATATTATTATTAATATTCCTACCAGGAAATCTGCCTTTCTGTGTATAGAAATAAACAAAATCTTGCACATAGGTCTGGTCCTATGCCAAAGTTCCTCAACTGGCTTTGTGGGCTAATAGTCCTGATGGTGGTGCTACAGCTACCATCCAAAGTTTAACACAGGCTAGCACTTGCTGCGCTGCATCTTTTCTAGATTACTGAACTATCCACTGAGTCCACAGGGCATCAAATGTTTAGTGTAAAACATGGGAAACAGCTACAGCAATGTCTTGCTAAATAAATCTGCAATGTTCACAAAAATAATCAACAAAATGTTGAGGTCATGGTAGATGTAGTGGCCAATTTCAAAATTGACCTCAAAAACTGCATTTTTGACAGTATTTTGAATCCTATCCTCATGTAAACCACTGCAGTCCGTTCTTATTTTACTTTACTTATTTACTTTATTATTTATTACTTTAAAAATGTATGAATTTATTTGGAATTACTTCCATGAAAACTTTGTATTTCAAATAATCTGCAAACTGCATTGTGTAATCTCATTTCTTTATGCTACCAACAAAACCACTTTTCACCAAATAAGCACCCTTTTTCAAGACTATACTACTAATTTACATATTTATAAATGTTATGCCCAACATGTACAGCTGCAATTACTCCATCAACAGAATATTAACAATAAGCAATAATTTGATAATCTACTGATTGTTTAATCCATTTTTTAAAGTGAAAACGGCAAAACAATCGCTAGTTCCAACTTCTCTTAAGTGATTATTTGTCTTCTGTGACAGTAAACTGAATCTTTAGGTTTTTGGCTGTTGGACGGACAAAACATTTGACACGTTATTGATCACATACATTGATGTACAGTATTTACTGTATGTGTGTAATTAAGTGTTAATAACTGCCACTTGTGTGCATCAGTGTCTCTAATTCACTTTGTGTGTGTGTGTGTGTGTGTGTGTGTGTGTGTGCGTGTGCATGCTCAGACGCTTACAGGTTGACCTTAGCTCTCCTGGATGGCGTGTAATTAAGACTGCATGATATGTGAATTCTCCGGAGGCCCGGCCACCCTGATCAATAGACCTTTCATGAGGAATTCTATTACCAGCACCACTTAACGCCTAATATTTCATCTCTTTTGTCCAGCCAGATAATAAGTCATTCCAAACACTTTTTTTGCAGACTCACACTGCAAACAATCAATTCTGCGACATAATTAATTAGAATAAGAGCAGGAAGGGACCTTACTCTGGCACATAAACAGGGGATTGGGTGTCTCAATCATCTTCTCATCAAATCCTGTAGCAGGGAATATTCTCCCTCTGTGTGTCCACAGGTAAATCTATAGTCTCCATGCTGTCGCTCATAATGAGGACAGGAGGGGCCGTACTGTGTGCTTTACATTCAATAGGCTGACCCGTGAACTTCATTGGGATTGACGGATCCATATTATCATACTGACAGGCTTATCCGTCAGATGACTTAAACAAAGCTGCAGCACAACAAAGTTGAAACAAGAGGAGATAAAAACTCCAGGAGAAGCTGCCCACAGCAAATACATAATGCAAGAGATACTCCGGAAAGACAAATATGCCTATGGAAAGCGTATATACTGTAGCACCGAAATAAAGTCAACAAACAAAACATGCATTTCTGCTATTTTTTCATCCCATAAATATTCATGAAAAGCAATAGTATGCTCTGTGTTGTTAGGACGCTGCATCGGTGCTACCTGTGTTATCCATGTAATGTGTGAGGGGGGGATCATCACACGTCTGTGGGAGTGAGAAAGAAGACGACGGTCGTTCTCTGCATATATGTGCGAGCTGAGTGCAGTTCCACTGTGAGCAGTAGGGAGCACTGATAGCTCACAGCAGCAGAGCCAAGGACAGAGCCCAGCTGGATACAGCACCACTAGGTGTGACTGTGTGTGTGTGTGTGTGTGTGTGTGTGTGTGTGTGTGTGTGTGTGTGTGCAGCGTATGCATAGTATATGAATGTGTGTGTTCACCTGCAGCCACTAGGTGCTGCCAGAGACCTTCTCAAGGGCTGGACTCTGACACACACAGTAGTATAAATGCACTTACACTAAGAAAGTCTTTAACTTTAAAGGAAAATACCATGAGATTAATAATAAAAGATGATCTTAAAATGGGCAAAAAAGATTTTTTTTTTTTCCTTCTGTCGCACAAAAATCACAGCATATACAATCTCCAGGGTCTTATGGGGTCATTCACAGTGGGCGACTCCCAGGTCTGAGAAGTGCAGCCAATGATTAAGTGTAATAAAGGTGCATTCTCTCTAACAGCCAGCAGGGGGCGACTCCTCTGGCTGCAAAAATTAGTCTGATTGTATAGAAGTCTATGAGGAAATGAGCCTACTTCTCACTTGATTTATTACCTCAGTAAACACTGTAAACATGAGTTTATGGTCTGAATCACTAGTTTCAAATTTTTTCAATACAGTATGATGTTCATTTAGTAAATTATGGTCCCATTTAGGGTGTGGCTCATCACCTTGTGATTGACAGGTAGCTAATACTAATCTTGGGGGCGGCAGTAGCTCAGTCTGTAGGGAGTTGGCTTGGGAACCGGAGGGTCACCGGTTCAAGTCCCGACATGGACCAAAAACTGAGTGTGAACTGGTAGCTGGAGAGGTGCCAGTTTACCTCTTGGGCACTGCCGAGGTGCCCCTGAGCAAGGCACCAAACCCCCAACTGCTCGGGGCGCTTGTCTGGAGCAGCCCCCTCACTCTGACATCTCTCCATTACTGCATGTGTGTGTGTTTGTGTGCATGTACCATGTATAAGTTAAACAGAGTGTAAATTGAATTTCCCCACTGTGGGACTAATAAAGGTTGATCTTCTTCTTCTTCTTCTTGTCCAGTCTGGGAATTGTTGAGTGTTTTTGTCTTACAACTTTAACCCCTTCAGTGTGTTTTAAGCTCATGAAAGTTAATTGAACACTTTTGGTCGCCTGAAAATGCCTACTCAACGGAGGGTTGTACTTGGCTCCAACCTCTCATGTCACTTCTGGTTCCAAGAGACCAAAATGGCTGTGTGTGTGTGTGTGTGTGTGTGTGTGTGTGTGTGTGTGTGTGTGTGTGCAGCGTATGCATAGTATATGAATGTGTGTGTTCACCTGCAGCCACTAGGTGCTGCCAGAGACCTTCTCAAGGGCTGGACTCTGACACACACAGTAGTATAAATGCACTTACACTAAGAAAGTCTTTAACTTTAAAGGAAAATACCATGAGATTAATAATAAAAGATGATCTTAAAATGGGCAAAAAAGATTTTTTTTTTCCTTCTGTCGCACAAAAATCACAGCATATACAATCTCCAGGGTCTTATGGGGTCATTCACAGTGGGCGACTCCCAGGTCTGAGAAGTGCAGCCAATGATTAAGTGTAATAAAGGTGCATTCTCTCTAACAGCCAGCAGGGGGCGACTCCTCTGGCTGCAAAAATTAGTCTGATTGTATAGAAGTCTATGAGGAAATGAGCCTACTTCTCACTTGATTTATTACCTCAGTAAACACTGTAAACATGAGTTTATGGTCTGAATCACTAGTTTCAAATTTTTTCAATACAGTATGATGTTCATTTAGTAAATTATGGTCCCATTTAGGGTGTGGCTCATCACCTTGTGATTGACAGGTAGCTAATACTAATCTTGGGGGCGGCAGTAGCTCAGTCTGTAGGGAGTTGGCTTGGGAACCGGAGGGTCACCGGTTCAAGTCCCGACATGGACCAAAAACTGAGTGTGAACTGGTAGCTGGAGAGGTGCCAGTTTACCTCTTGGGCACTGCCGAGGTGCCCCTGAGCAAGGCACCAAACCCCCAACTGCTCGGGGCGCTTGTCTGGAGCAGCCCCCTCACTCTGACATCTCTCCATTACTGCATGTGTGTGTGTTTGTGTGCATGTACCATGTATAAGTTAAACAGAGTGTAAATTGAATTTCCCCACTGTGGGACTAATAAAGGTTGATCTTCTTCTTCTTCTTCTTGTCCAGTCTGGGAATTGTTGAGTGTTTTTGTCTTACAACTTTAACCCCTTCAGTGTGTTTTAAGCTCATGAAAGTTAATTGAACACTTTTGGTCGCCTGAAAATGCCTACTCAACGGAGGGTTGTACTTGGCTCCAACCTCTCATGTCACTTCTGGTTCCAAGAGACCAAAATGGCGATGGCTAAAATGCTGAACTTGGCTTCAAAAACGACAGTCCACAAACTAATGGGTGACGTCACGGTGACATGTGGTGCCTTGTGTTTATGAGATGGGAAGTCGTGTACAAGATATGCTTTAAGTTCAAGTGGTTAAGTCATGAAGGACAAGACTGCTAACCAACAGCAATATTAACGTTACTGTTGGTGTGTAGAAGCCACAGCGGCTATTTGGCTAGCTAGCAGGTGGGTAACATAATGAAGGAAATACAAAGGCATAATGACAGAGGAGAAAGATGAGATTGTTGGGAATGTCAACATTTTCCCCCGACATAGTATAAAATTACAAAGAAAAACAATATAGGACTAAAATTACAACATATTAACGTATTCTGCGTAAAAAAAGTAAACTTCCATGGCATCCTGTACAACAAGAGGGGGCGTTCATATGGAGAGTTTTCATGGACACAGTAAACACGACCCCATTTAAAGGAACCATTGGTCTACTTCGTTTATCCAGTCTATAGTTTTTCATCACTAACAATGTCTGTTAATTACTAGAGGTCTGAACTTTGTTTTCAAACAAGCCATCTATTGGAAATTAAATCCAATCTTAATCTACACCACCACCACCGACTGCTGTCCAAACTGTCGGACGATGGATCAGCAGTCGAACCTCACAAGAAAAGCTCAGCTCCGAGTCTTTACACACTACTTCAAGCCGAAACAACACAACACCAAGCGTTAGGTATTTTGCCATGTGATATATTGCCACTTCACACAACATATTCCTGTTGGATCCCCGCACTAATGAGCCAGCTTACTTGTGACTATTGTGAAAATGTCACTTTAATGTGCGAGTCAATTACAGGCCGCCATATTTCAACAAGATAATAAGGCTTGGGGCTGTGCCAAAGGCTTGCGCCGGAGAAGTTCTGTTGAGGCTGCAGTTCTTAAATATGTGACTAATTCTGTCTTAACAAGCAGAGTTTAGTGAAGCTACGATCTGATGAGAGGAGAGGACTCTCCAGAGTTACTCTGAACTCCTCGTGGCTCCTTATGTTGTATATCACGGAGAAAACAGAGTGTGCTCTTCAATAAGGTAAAGATAAGAAAAGACATGATGTGAAGCTTGATAACTTATCTAAATCTGCTTCTGTGGTGAAGTTAGCTTGATACACTTGCTCTGAACTAAGGCTAACCTGAATGCCCACATAGTACACATAATAAGGAATAGTAATCCCACATTACACCGTTTTCATTTCAATAAAAAGGAAAATCCTCTCAGTCTGATTTTTGTCCTCATTTCTCATTAGACAATAATAGCAAAGTTTAACATAAGTAAATCACAACCACATGTTTGAGGAAAGTTGGTCAGCTCATGTCGTCGTCTTCTTCCCTCCTTCCACAGCCTTTCTAATACACGGCCCCCCGCCGAAGCTTCAGACATCGTTGAATATTTCCCACTGATGCTTCGAAGCCCCTCTGATGGTATTCGGGTCACTGTGTGACTTTTCATAGAATAAATAACTGCATTTTTCTTTCACCAAAGAACAATTCAGCACACAGAGGTTTATTGCTGAAGCTTTACTTGGTCTGGTATGACAAGTGGTGGCTCATGTTAGCAAACTTTAGCTAAGTATTGTGGCATTAGTGAGCCAGTTTGCTGTCTCTATGGCCTAAATCCCGCCTACTCACTTCCACCATTTTAAGTCAAAACAATTTGCGGGGAATGAAAACGGGTTATAAAACCCTGCAACAGTGGTAAGGGTTAGGGGTCAACAGTGAGTCTACATTGATGCTGACTTAATCAGCTGCCCTTACTGACCAAGTGCAACGCTGTTTTGTGTTCGTCATGGAAGACGTTCCGTATAAATGTAGTTCGGTGCGACTACCCGTGCAAAAATGCACTCGTAAACTGCTCAAACTAAGATTGTCACACAGATGTTAACAACTTATTTAAGATCAAATATACTGTTGTCTAAGAGCTGCGCAGTGGTGCAGTGGTCAGCACTGTCACAGCAAGAGGGTCGCAGGTTCAACTCCGGCTTGGGGCTCTTCTGTGTGAAGTTTACATGTTCTCCCTGTGTTGGTGTGGGTTTTCTCCGGGTCCTTCGGCTTCCTCCCACAGATTGATTGGTGACTCTAAATTGCCCGTATGTGAATGTGAGCCTGAAAGGTTGTCTGTCTCTATGCGTCAGCCCTGTGATGGACTGGTCACCTGTCTCTGATAGCAATATATCAAAGTCCTCAAGCACCTGCATAGAAGTGGCAGCTCTCAAGACAAAAAAAGATAAATTTGCTCCTTCGTAAAACATCCCTCAACGCATCACTTTCTTTATTTGATCTATGTGAAACTGAACCAGACTAAAAAGAAAACAAACCAAAAGCATCTTATTCAGACTATTGTGAAAGCACCCTTACACCGTTTTCTCCAGCAAAATTAGCGTATGTATACAGGTTTTTTAAACACGGGAAAACCCACTAAAATACCTGATAGGCTCTTTTCCCATTGTGAGAAGGCCGTGCTGTAGCACCAGCCTTTCAGTCTTTTCCCTGGTGTGTAACGCTGGATGACTAACACACCAGCCAGCACCTGAAGCAGAGTTAATAACAGTGAAAATGTTACGGTGGTTACTTTTTTTTTATGTTACTTATTCAGTCTCTCTTTCAAACTCTCAAACCAGATGTGGTGATCGATGGGACAGTGGAAAGACCAACATGATGATAATGATGAGTTTTATGTTGTTTCTGTCGAGTTTGAATGAAGACAATCAGAGAGGTAAAATATCTGTTGTCTCACTGGAGTATGGTGTCTCTGAGGAGAGCATATTAATTATTTTGTTTCCTATAAATGTCCAAATCCCTGTTGATGTGTCATATAGTAACACTGGAAAAGGGGTGGAAATTAGCGTGTCCATCCGGGTGTCATGGTTCCATCACTGCCGATCGGAGCAGGAGCCGATAAAAACATGCGACCACTGAAGGGAAAAAGCCAGATGTTAGTGGGTATTAGGGGTTTTTTTATGCAATGGGAAAAGGAGCTTTCAGGCACTTCTTTACAGAATTTCCGTCACAGCGAACATGACATAAAACCCCAGTGGCTTGGTGTCTTGCCCTGTTACCTTGAATAACTGGTGTTAAAACATTTCCTTTCATCACTAAGTGTCATCATACTTGTTCTGACTTTGTCTGTTAATCCTCATAATCGTCAGTACCAAACAGTGAGGAGTTTTCCCTTCAGCCAGAAAGGGATGAGGCCTGCTCCTCCCTCCTTCTTCCTGTGTGTCAAACATCAAATGCTCCTCATTTGAACGCAGAGCGAGAATCTCCTGAACGGCGCAGACGCTTTTTCCTTTGAAGTGCTAGCCAGTCATTAATCAAACTTTTCATGTTTCTTCTGTTGTCTAGACTCTTGTTTCAGAGACACACACTATAGTTACATATATTAGGTTTAAAGAACATCTCTGACATTGACACTTCAGAAAATTCATCTAGTCATTCCGGTTTTTAACCATGTTGACTCTGATAAAGACCCTTATTGTATTAACAAATCATTGTATTCAGTTTTCTGAAACAAGCATTCATTCTCATCACCTATTTCAGTTCTATTCTTCGAGAGTAATGGTGCCTTCAAATGGGGTCGTGTTTACGAGTTGGGTCCATACGAACGCCCCCCTCATGTCATATTCACGACCTCCTCAGTGGAAAGTTTCTGAAACCTCTGGGTTCACAACTTATGACGTGTTTGTTGACGTTGTGAGAAATGGTGAAGCCATGCAAGTTCATTCATGGGTGCATAATAAGTTAAGACTGTATAGTAATTTTATAATATGTCTGAGGAAAATGTTGATAACAACCTCATCTTCCTCTTCTGTCATTATGTCTTTGCATTTCCTTCATTATGTTACCCACTTGCTAGCTTGCTAAATTGTTAGCCTCTGTGGCTTCTTGACTCGGACGCTAACGTCAATATTACCATTGTTTAGCAGCGGTGTTTTTCACGAAGTACCATAAGAATAAGGTGCACAATACATGTAAGTAAGATAAAATTGCTAATTGTTTAGTACTTAGAACTATTAACTGTCAATATTAATGTGATAATCTGTTAATGCAAATTCGTTTTGCATTAAATTAAGTGTAATTGGTTTGTGATTAATTGTGGACAATCGTGACTTATCACGATTAAAAACTTTAATCGATCGATTGACAATGAAATATTTAGTAAATTATAGATTTAAAAGCCTAAAAATTAGCAAGTGACTGGTCAGATATCAGTGTCAAAACAAGCCACTGTGTGCATACTTATACTGTATACAGCACATCTCTATTAAGGTTACATGATGAGGGAAAGGAAATATTTGATATGCAATAATACTGAATATCACAATAATGATATTAATTGCAATAAATAAACATATTATTCTGTTCTCCCTTTCTGCTGCTTTCAGTAATCTGCTGGTTATAAAACACGACAAACTGGTTGATGATTTGAAAAAAGGAAATGATTTCCAATATTCTATCATTGAACAAATTTAGTGACTTGAGTGATATTTATATTTTATATTATATTATATTCTCTCTTCAAGTAACTCAGAAAATCATTATATTATATAATATTGTAGACTTTTGCAAAGCATTTCTCACAAGTTGACATCACAATGACAATAACAAAACAATATTGTGCAGCCGTGACCTCTCTCTGCGTAGATGCATATCTGTTTATGTGTGCATTAGCTGCAGCAGATGGCGTTTAAGCTATGATGACACTGTCGGGACTGAAAGGGCCATCTCAACATTACTATTGGACCTCGTGGCTCTTTTTAATTAAGTGGGAGAAAAATGGGCAGATCTCCTTTAAAGGGGAAAACAGCCGCCGCTGTCTGACAGACAGTTGGAGAACGGCTCGGTAAATCAATAGGCCAGGGAACAGAGTTAAGCGAATGCAGTCACCTTCTTTTTCCCCTGGACCCTGAGGGCTATTCAAGGGGATTTTTTTCCATAGAGGCAGACAGCATCCTCTCAGAGCAATATGTCCATGTTCACACTGTGGCCAAAGGGGGCAGTGCAGTCCTTCCTTTTGTATCTCTCCCTATCAACGCCTTAAATATTTGTGTCTATACCATCTCTGCTGAATTTGCTGCATAAATTCAAAGTGTATGACTATAAGTGTTAATACTGTAGCCCACAAACTGGGTGCTTCATCAGC